>BSBN01000697.1:2400000-3600000 GCA_027924645.1 Cunninghamia lanceolata
ATTTCAAAAAGACAATTCCTATTTAAAAGCATTGGGGTAGCTCATAAATAACAAAAAATCAAGCCTTATTTCTAAATATTAAACCTAGACTTCAAAAACACCTAGCAAATATCTTGGATTTTATAATTGTAGTACTCCCTTGCAAATACTTGGAGATTTCACCATTTGGAGGAAAATGTGCAGGGCCTCTTAGTTTAGTTGCTTCCTTCAGTCTTGCAGTCTCTCCCAGCTTACATCTTGCCTATCTTGAAGTTGCCTATAAAAACTTTAAAAGATCATGAATAATTTTCTTTGGAAAGTGATGGTAGATGCAGAGAGAATCCCTCTTTTAAATGAAACAATGTCCTTTTGCAGTAAATCACATGGCATAGCAAGAATAGAGATTTGTAGACTTTGAGCAAAGCCATTGGTGCAAAATTGATATGGAAGGTATTTAAAAAGCATCATCAACATCAGTTTGTCATATTGAGGAAGAAATGTTTGGATGAGATGGACTCGGCTAAAATTTTCACTACTATGACCCTATCAAAAAAATCATGTATATGAAACTCCATCAGGAACTGGAGGCCCTTGATCACCAAAAACTCTCAATTGGAAGGCACTGGATGGGTCTTCAACTTATTTATGGCATGTTTTGTATATGAAAGAGAGGCCATTGCAAACCATCTTAGGTAAGGCTATCTACAACTTCAAATACTATGAGGAATGCAGGTCAAAGACCACTCGAGCATAGAGAGAGTAGAGAGAACAGAAACACAATTTAAAGTCAGTCCCAAATATCTACATATGACATAAGATGAAAGGAATCTCAATGATATGATCTCTATCTTTCCATATCCCATTCTCGTATGTGCACAATGTTCTAAGATGGACAAAATTAAAAGAAAAAACATTTAGTTAAACCACACTATGCTGAAGAAAGAATAGCGATAATAGAGTAAGGAGAAGCTCCACAACTAAGTGAGGAAGAAAAAAAGTCATCCTCCATGAGAGCTCTTGGAGCTTCTCCTTTCTCATGCTATCAAGTCCCGAGATGCTATAGTCCTACCTGGCTCAAGAAGCTAAAGTCAAATCCAAATCGATGTGGTTTAATCATGGGTATAAAGCTTCCAAATATTTTTTCAAGATGCTTAAGGCCAAAAAGTCCAAGGAAAAAATTGATGCAGTTGAGTTTGGACGGATGCTCAACTCTAACTCTAAGGAGATTAATAGAAATTTCTTTTCCTTTTAGATTAGAATTTTTTGCTTCTGATGGAGTTGATCCTTCCATTTTTGTGAGCATAGATATGTTTAGCAAGGTTGTTCCCAAAAAACTTTCTAAAGATGATGCCTCTAGGCATGATGCTAATATTTCCATTGATGAAATTGATTATTGACTCGCTGAAAGATGGCAAATCTCAAGCATTGATGGTCTCCCTGCTGAATTCTATAAAATGAACCAAGATTGGATTTGGTGATCTTTTGGCTATCTAAGATTGGGTTTTTGGGTATCTTTAAGGAACCTTTTAAGGATGGCTCTCTAGGTAAGGCCATCAATAAGAGGACAATCAAGCTTATCCCTGAGGATGGGGATAAAGCTCAATTGAAGAACTGGAGACCTATATTTCTTCTTAATGTGTCTTATAAAATTATAAAATTTTGGCCAAGGTACTAGCTACTTGGCTTCTGCCCAAGAGTGTTTCATGTACTCAAAGCAGTTTTGTTCAAGGAAGATATATCTTGGATAATCTAGTATCAAGTTAGGAAGGGTTTGTGTGGCTCTATTTGAATTTGAAAAGGCCTATGATAGGATTGAGTGGCCTTTTATCATGTTGATTTTGAGGACAACTAGGTTTCAAGACATCTTTTGTAGAATGGTGGAGATGTTACTTAGAGATGCCTCAACCTAGGTTGATGTTAATAGCTCCTTAACTAGTTATGTTGTTCTTCAAATAGGTTGTGCTTTGCCCCCCTCTTTGCTTGTCCTTGCTACAAAAGCTCTGCACTACTTGTTAAAAAAATCTTATATTTCCCCCCTTATTAGAGAAACTAAATTTCTAGATAATTTTGAGTTGTTGGATCTCTAATTTGCTAAGGAGAATTCTCTCTTTCCTAAGCTTAAGAAGGAGAACTTCTCTCATCTCTCCTATAGGATTGGAATGTACTGCTTTTCCTCAGGATCCAAAATTGTGTCATAAGTTACTAGTTTTGAGTTGGGATGAGACTCCCCCTATTTAGTATGGTGAGATTGGTTGGAAATGAGTGGCGCTTCTAAAATGGTCAAATATACTAGTATTGCTTTTGTTCTCTCTCCTCTCAGTGACATGTTGAAGTGGGTGTTTGATAAGATTGATAGAAAGGTCTCTAAATGGTAGGGATAACTATTATCACTAGCTTGCAAGTTTGTGTGTCAAGAAGTGTTTTCTTCTTATAACATCTATTATGCCCCTACTTGGTTGTTTTATAACTATCACATTGAATATTTACACAAGCTGCTCAAAGACCCTATGTGATTTGATGGTTAGGTGAAGAAGAAGAGACATGATGTTCCCTAGAAATGGTGTTGTCTTCCTTGCAGATTTGGCAGTACGGGGCTAAAAAACCTTAAGCTTTAAGGTACTATTTTGGCTGTTGGATTCTAAAGGCTTTAGAGAGTGATAAGCCCTAGAAAGTGTTGGTCAAACATAATATTACTTTAGGTGTTCCTCAGAAGAAGGATTGGAAAGTGCTCCACACCCTTGACTTGATTTTTGGTTCCTTTTTAATCAAAACAGTAGGATCTTTAATCTTCAGAAGTATCTAGAAAACTTGGGAGTTGCTTAGACATCTTTTGAAGGGGCATGAGGCTTTCTCTAGAGGGGGCAGCATTTGCCAAGGATTGAGGTCTCCTTGGGGGAATTCATCATGCAACAGAAAGCCTTTATCACTATAAGAAGTTACTTTGGTAGATGGTGGTTCTCTAAAGGTGTTCAATCCTGTGATAAAAGATCTTATACACTGCTTTCTAAGTCCCTTCAGAGGTTTGCTCCACCTATTGCTTTATCGCACAATTAAGAAATTGGGGCAATGTGAAAGGGAGTGAGAGGCCTCCCTTTCTTGAAATTTCCACTAGTACTCTCTATGACAGACTTTTTGTATCCCAGGAAGTTTTTTATTTTTTGAATCTTACATGGAGTCTTGATGATCCCCCTAGACAAGGGCGAGTAAGGCTAGCTTTTGTATGGTCTTCTTCTATAGAGCCCATCAAAGCTTGTTTTAGATAGTTATTTCTCCTCCAAAAAACTTGTAGGATCTTATCTTTACTCTTCAGATTCTTTGTAGGTTCTTGTAGTTCTATAATGTTGATGAGAATTGGTTTCAAGTTTTCTTTGACTATAAATTTGCTAAGGATGTGTTGAAATTGTTTCTTGGTGGCTTTGTCATACTTGCTAATAAGTAGTCCATTTCTTGGTTTAATATTTTGTTTGGTTATGTTACTTCTGGTAGAATGTTGCATATTTTTTATAAGAGGTCGTGGTTGATTGTTTCTACTAAGGTCTTGTGATTGTTATGGAAAGCAAGGAACAATGAGATTTTCCAGGGTCAAAAGAGGTCACTTACGAACTTCAGCCATGAAGTCACTTTAATCTATTGTCTTGCAAGGTAACCTGCTACTAAAAGTTCCAAAAGAAGAATTCAATAAATTTCTTGCCCAAGGTTCCATAAGTAATTTATGAGGACTATCTGAGACATTTTGTTTATGCTTCGAAGGCTACCCATGTGTGTCTTTTCTTATTTCTAGACAGAAGGTAGTTGGTCATAGCTGTTAAAGTTTTTATGTACTTGCTCAGTCTATGTTCTTCTCATCAAAGGCACGCTTCAGTAATACATATAGATCTATGCACAATAGAGAGATTAGCATGTGCCAATGTTAAGAACCTCACATAAATAATAGAAATACTCCAATATATTCAAAAATAGAGTGAACCCTTGAGGTAGGGCAACACCATATAATGCTCCTTATTGGAAAAAGCCATTCCACATTATATCTCATATGAAGTCCCAAACACACAATATTCTTCACATATCGCACATGACTCTCTTGTCTACAATATATAACACTCAACAACATACCATTGCCACTTACCCACATGTATGAGATAAATATTTATATTCTAATTACTTAGTAGGAAAAGAATATGCATCCATACCTTTATTTATTAATACATAATATCATATTTCTACGTACATTACATTCCATCCTCCTTGACATGTTTCGTCCTAGAAACATGAGAAAAAACCTAAGTTACTGAATCGGAATTGGGCAGGGGTACGGGTATGTGAATCCGGTATGGCGTGTTTTTTTTTTTTTTTTTTTGGGGGGGGGGGGGGGGGGGGGTTGGGTACGTTTTGGGTACGTCTATACAAAAACATATAAAAAAATATACAAATAAATTAAAATATTATTAAGATGTAATTATATTATGATTATTAAATATTAATTTATTAATATAAATTTCTGATTAAAAATTAAAATATAGTTACATGTTTAATATTTATTATTTATTAATTTTATTTACATACATTATAAATTAAAATTTAACACTACTATATAAGTTTCAAAGATGTAAAAATAAAAATCTAATAATATTATATAGATGTTAAAATAAAAATAATAATTGAAATTTGAAACCAGAAATAAAATCTACGTATTAAATTATTAATAAATAATAAACAAACTATATTCATATTTGATATTTCCGATTTCCTATTATTTGAATTTTATTTAATAACTATTAATAAACAAACAATACTAAAAACTTATTAAAATGAATGAAATTGAAGATTTTAAAAAAAAGTAGGAACAATAGAGGTAACGCGTCCACATATGGTTGGTGCCGCTAAAAAACAGGCAGAAAATATCTTGGTTGCATCAGGCGTCAGGCGGAAATGGTATTGGCGTCGGGCCTCTTGGCGGCGTTGGGCGGCAGAATGAAATATGACGAGAAAAAATCCTTTAAAAAGTTAAAAACAAACGCGTTTTAGGGTTTTTTCAACAGTCAAAAGTCAACATATGTCTGGAATCAGTCTAGATTTGGTCTAGAATCTCCACATCATCTGCAGAATCGCCCGGGTATGAAAGGGCAAACTCGGAATCGTTTCAAAGCGAAAAAAATGAACCGTGTGAGTACCCACAGGCAATTCGGACTTGAATCCGATTCCGGGACGATTCGTACCTGGAATCGGCATCCAGGCAGGCCGATTCGGCTTCATAGGAAAAAACCAAATAATAAAACTACTACAAATCAATAAATATGATGTCATTCCCTATCATCCAACCATCCATATGCAAACTTCATGACAAGTTGTGTTTGATGGTACCTAGATCCCATCCTTGATGTATATGTTGCTGCACCACTTTGAGCCCATTCTTCTCCATAATAATTCCTCATGTACTTCCATGAACACCCATACTTTCATGATGCCACTGATTCCTCTAGTTTCTCCTTTAATTAAATGTAAATCCATAGTGATTGGCCTACTGATTCCATGTAGTACATGCCTCTATGATTGTTGCCTCTCAAAATCATGTGGATGTCTATATGTTGCACCCTTTTCTATCTCTAGAACCTTCTTTGATTCTTCACCCTTTTTTGCCACTTGTTTTGTTGGCTCATGATGGGAAATAATATTTTTCCTCCTTTTTCTTTTCTTCCTCTTGTTCTTTATCGAATCCTTCTATACATTCTTCATTCACTTGCTTTGCTTTGTCTTTGCTTTTGTCCACATTATGTGCAATATCCTGCAATGTCACCTTTTTCTTCCTATACCAAAGTTTCATAAATTTAAAATTTCTTTTGTGCATTAATGTTGATTATTCCCAAAGCATCTAACCAAGAAAATCCAAGAGTAATATCTAACCCATCCATATCCAAAGCATAAAAATTTGAATGAATAATATATTTGTCAATAGTGAGTTTCAAATCTTCAAAAAGTTGAATATGCTTGCCCTCTATTTGATTGTCCTTGATTTGCTTTCCTTGTACCTATAGTTGCTTGGCTAAGTCCATGTTGGTGAAGTTATACCTATTGCTCGGGTTTATAAAAGCAATAACCTTTATTTTTTGGAAGTGTCTATGAAATTGAAAGATTGAATATTGGAGCTAAAATGCATTTAGTCATGTCCATCTTTTCTTCATCTTCTTCATTAATACTACCATTATCCTCTTCATCCTTCCTTTTTGTTTCTTCTTCTTCATCTTCATCATCCTTTTCCTCTCCCTTATTCTCATCAACTATTAATTTTTTAATCATCCATTTATTAAAGAAAATTTGTTCCATTTTGTCCCAAGAAAAAAATGTGTTTCTATGTAACAAATAAAACTATGTAAGAGTTGCACATTTCAGAAATCTAGAAAGTCACGCTAGCCATGATTCATGTTAATAATAAACCATTTTGAATTAGAGCCCCCACTCTATAGTATTATCACCTCCATCAAAATTGGGAAACTGTAATATACTACCCCAAAAAAAATTTCATATTTATACAAAATATCACAGCAGTGTTAGATAAATGCATGCAACTAAAGGAAACACCTCCACACTTTTTGATCACCAAGTTCCCAAGATGGGCGAGGTGAGAGCATACAGTGCTTTGGCTTATCAATCAAATGCCTTGCAGATGAAACTAAATACAATCTTCTGCTATATAGCAGTCATCCGCTTATTCAACAGGCATCCACTTATTCAGTGGGTGAATGAACAAGGAAAGAACAAAGCACATCCGCTTATTCAGCGGGGAAAGCCAATAAAGAAACTAAATATTTTTTTTCCACACTGGCTGTTAAACCATCCAGGGGGTTACAATGTGTTTTTGCATCAGATTATTACAATGATTGTCTTCAAGCTAAGATACATAGGATTAACTCTCCACTATCCAATATGATTAGATGATATCAATATTGCATCGCAAAATACAAACAACAAGAATAATGGAGCACATGCAAACTGAATTTATACTAGGTTGGCCTGCTGTCTTAAATCAGCACTCAGGAATGCATAATGGCTCTTGTACGACAGCCTTCATGGAATGCTTCAACATACTAGGCAGCATGCATAGTCATGCAAGCAACCTTCAAGACCATACGAACATCGTCTTCAATCCTTGGCGTCAACTAACACCCTGAATCAGCTTTATGCATCAGATGATCAGCAAACATGGATCCTCACGTCACCCAATACGCACTGGCATGATAGTACAGCAGCAATGAGAGGGTTTATAACAGCAAAAGAACCAAGGAAATCTGCTCAGAATTGGAGTCGGTTATATCAGATTTACATCAGCCTTCAATCAACACCAAACCATCAACCTCAAGGCACCAACTTCAATTTGCTGCTGCTGTACAGACATCACTAGAAAGCCAAGGTTTCATTAATGTGCATGATAAACATCAAGAATAATCTTTGAAGACATCCACAATGCCTTCTATACCCATGGCGTCAACAATGATATCATCTAAATCCCACAATCATAAGTGATCAACAAGTGAGATTCCCAGCTTCATTGGATGGTACGAACTGCTCAGAACCGTACAACAAGCATAACCAACACTTAATCTGCAATTGCATCTTCAAAATGATGAGAAACTAGTCGCCCTAGCATGCAAGTGAGAATCCACTAACAAAAGGAAAGAAGAATGTTCAATGATTTCACAATAAGTGAATCACCCAACACACAGGTATGATCAGGGAATGTACGGCTTAGCATGAATAACAACTTCATAAACAATCCTCCAAAACTCTACACCATTCACACCAAAAATCCAACACACAATGCTAAACAACAATCCTCAAATCAAACTCCAAAAGGTATCTCAAAATCCATTTCAGCTCTGTGCATCACCTGATTGAAGTCACCTTTCCCGCTAGGGTGGATTCTTTCACCACCGAAACTAACTTCCTCTAGAGAGTTTTCATCCTCAAGAAGGTAGGAAGAACTCCAAGTTCATTCCAACAGCATCACAATATAAAATCAAGCATAAGCCTCCAAATGAGCTCTCATCCTCCTTATAAAGGCACTTTCGGAATTACAAAAGAAATGAATTATTTCTTGGAAATAATAACTTTTTCCCTCCAACTTAAATAATTTCTTTTTCCCCAACTTGAGTGCTCACTTTTAAATGCCTAACTAAAAAGAATATCTTTTAACCTTTCCAATGAGCTATAACACTTAAGTCACTTTTAATTATTTTCACCCTTAGGAGATTTAAGTGAAATATTAATTAAAATAGCTCATTTAAATGTCACTTTTGCGCAAAATCCCAAATTTTCATCCAATCTGACAAATAAATTGAACCAACATGCTCTGTAGGGTTTGGGATGCATAGTAATGCCTTCTGGGTGACTTTCTAAAGATAGACGGCTCCTCCAAGAATCTTGGAGAGCAATCCAGGAGCCCGAACAAACTTCTGAAAATTGCATAGTCATCTTGATACATCACGAAGCTCAAATCCAACATTAGAAATCAACAAAACAACTAAACCAAGAGTTCTTCATAAAGGGGAACCCCTTACCATACCTCATAGCCTATCGAGATTCCGGAAAATAGGCTATCGGAACCACAGCGGACTAGGCTGAAAAAGGGAACATTACAGTCCCCCCTCCTTGAAATTTCTTGTCCTCGAGCAATTGCAAGATAGGATAACCAAATATCATCATCCAATACCCCCAAGTGCATCTCCTCATAAGATTGTCCTCATGTGATAACCAAGTAGAAGATAACCATTCGTGATGTTTCAAGGGTATACCACTGAAATCTCCATACTCCACTTGATGCAAGGAAGGATGGGATATCACTCTCCCACATCTAAAGCCTCACTTGATCATCCATCCAAGGTATAGGAGCCCAAACTATGGTCAACATGCGGCTGTCCCAAAAAGTTAACAGCAGTTCATAATCTAATTTTGTCAATTTCATGATTTTAGAATGAGGGCAACAGCTGTGCAAGACAAATCTCCATGTTTGATTTTGGTAGGTGAGCATAGAATGCTCAAACCCATCTTAGGAAAGCTGGAATTCTTCACTACTTTTATTACTATAATATCTTTTAACATTTCCAATGAGCTATAACACTTAGTCAGTTTTAATTATTTTCACCCTTAGGAGGTTTAAGAGAAAATATTAATTAAAATAGCTCATTTAAATGTCACTTTTGCGGAAAATCCCAAACTTCATCAATCTGACAAATAAACTAAACCAACATGCTCTGTAGGGTTTGGGATGCATAACAATGCCTTCCGGGGTGACTTTCTAAAAATAGACGGCCCCTCCAAGAATCTTGGACAGCTATCCAGGAGCTCGAACAAACTTCTGAAAATTGCATAGTCATCCTGACACATCACGGAGCTCAAATCCAACATTAGAAATCAACAAAACAACTGAACCAAGAGTTCTTCGTAAAGGGGAACCCCTTACCATATCTCATAGCCTATCGGGATTCCAGAAAATAGGCTATCGAGCCTGTTGATGATTGTTTTTAGACAACACAACAATAGAGTAAAACACTAAGTCTCTCACTCTCTCTTGAATAAAGCTCTTCAAAGGCTACGCTAAGTGATCCAGTGAAGTAACTCCAAGGTTCCTTACTTTGATTTATGATGGATAAACTCCGTGATTACATGTGATCTTGTTGATAATCACAAAGGGACTTATGCTGACTTCTTCATACTTCATTCAGCTTGTTCCTCCTTTCAATGTGGATGACATATGTACAGTGCTTCAATAATAAAGAAAGGGAAAAAGATAAAGGTTTTGAGAAACTAATCTAAGGTCAATGAAGCAATGATGATGCATGAATAGACAGACTCCTTAATCAACCTAACTCCACTTCACCAAGGATGCCTACAACTACATGGAGTTGGTGCAATCTCCTAAGGATAGCAAAAAGTTTTCATCATGAATAAGTTTATATAAGCACCATTAAACGGCGCAGCTCAAACAAGCATCCACAATCGAACTTAAGCAAATGATAATGAAGTTCAGACTAGCTTTACACAACACTTCACCAATGATGAATGTCAAAAGCATGAGCTAGGAGTTGATCAAATATCCAATACATACATACATTACATCAATGAACTACTAATCTACTTCTAATCTACTTAGAAACATCTCTCCATTCAATCAAGATACAAGAAACCATGTTATTCCACAAGACAACACTTAACACCAAGCGAGCTCCAATGTCTTTGCATTAATCTTGAGAAATATTTACAACTTCAAGTACTCTCAGAGAATTTTGAGAGTCTCTTCCTACTCTACTCCTACAAACTATCTACTATCTGATCTACTGAATTTACAAATGAGGCAACAAGGCCTTTATATAGTAGTCTAGAATTACAATGAATGGCCCAAATCAATTCAAATAGCCAAGGGTCCAGATCGTGCCAATAAGGTAGTTTGTTATAACAACTTGCTATTTTTAGTACACAATAGAGGCAATGAAGGCACGTTTTCCAAGAAGATAAGGATAAGATGGAATCTTCTAGAGCATCTTCCACATGGACGCCTCTTTGGCTTCTTGTTTGTTGAATGATACATTGAATGTAGTCAGGCAATGTGGCAAACTGTGATTGAATGATGATATGCATTTGCCATGTAGGTGCCATCTCAGCAAACTTGTGGATTTCAACAGTTGATTCATTTTGCTCTGTGGGCATATTCTCAAATTGTATCATCTTTATGATATCTTCAAATGTGATTGCTTTTGATGATGAACACTTGAGATGTATCTTGTTGATCTTGCCTTGTTCATTGTAAGTAGGATGTATGATACTTGTTGCTCATCTGTTTAACACTATGATGTTTCTTCTTGCAGGATGTATAGATTGATCAACTTTGATGCTTCTTGATAGAGAGTAGTGTAGATGATGATGATGTTTCCTTCATGACTCGAAGTAAGAGACTTCTCTCGATGACTTGAAGATTGTGAGAACTTGAAGCTTTATAGATGAATGTCTTCGTTGATACCATTGATGATGAAGTGTTCTTGCATGTTAAACTTGAAGTGACCTCTTGGAGCAGCTACATGATGACTTCACTTCACTCCTTGCATGAACGTGACTCCTTGAATGATCCGGGCTCTTTGAATGACTCCTCAACTTCATCAATGTTCCTACAAAACAAACAAAGAAACAACATCAATCCTTTGATATACATTTTATTTCATAACATAAGAAGTATGTTTAAGCATTCAATAACCTTCTCTAGGTCTAGGCGCCAAAGTAGAGTTGCACAGAGGTAAAAGAGCGCCTAGACTCAATTAGGTGTTCACTTCAAGGTTTTATGATTCTAAGTTATTATGAAAGTTCAAGAAGATACTCAAATACATGTGGAGTCCAACATATCTTGCTAGGCGCTCAAATGGTGTCATTTAGGAGTGAAATGGCGCCCAACTTGATAAAAACCTCCTAGGCGTTGATTTGAGTTAAAACAGCTAGAAATGGCGCCTAACTGTCTTGAGCCAATTTTGGCTAAGTCTAACCCTCCAGGATGTCTCAAGTGTAAAGTAGATGTTTCCAAATGCAAATTTGTCAATGACAACAATGATTCCTCAACTTCTCATCTTAGGGGCTCATTTGGGGTTGTTTAGGTGACAAGATGCGCCTAGACACAAGGACTCTTTGAATAGCATTTCATGACTTCAAATATCTATTACTAGGTTAGATTAGGTGACTTCAAATGGTTTGCATTTCTAGGTGGTTAGAGGTGATTGCACAGAGGGTGAAATGCGCCTAGAGGACTTAGAAGTTCACATCATGTGAAGGCGCCAAAGTGAGGTTCAATAGAGGCAAAAATGCGCCTAGACTCACTATTAGTGTTTTTCAAAAGTTTAAGTCAAACCACTTCCTTAGGTGCAAATTTAGATGTTATTCATTCACTCTATTGCCAAGGCGCCAAAATGGGGTGATTGAGGCATGAAGTGTGCCTATATTTGCTTAGTTAATATGACTTCATGTGAGGCGCCAATCCAAAGTGGAAGAAAATGAAAAATGCGCCTAAGGTCTTATAAGCTACTTCTTCACTATTAGGCGCTATTTTGGTGTATTTAAACTTCATAATTGCTAGGCGCTCATTTGGAATCAAACAAGAGGGATCTTGCGCCTGGACTTAAATGTCTTTTCCTTGTCAAATTTCCAATGCTTAAGGCTTTTTTATATCAATTTCAATCAAGGCGCCATCTTATGTAGGCTCCTACGCTCATTTCATGTCAAGGCGCAATTTGGAGGTTGTCTGGATGATGAAATTCGCCTTGAATTCTAGGCGCAATTTGGAGTCACTGCAAGTGGAGAAATGCGCCTAAGGACTTAGAGCAAATTTGCGCCCAAAAATGAAAGTCCCCGAGGTAAGGTATATTGAAAAATATATTTAAGTATAAGTTTCTTATGCTTTAAATATTTTTCAATATACCTTTCAAGATGTTTGAGATAGGTCTCGGATCCACCGGATTTAACACGCAGATTCTAGATTTTGAGGGATCCACCAGATTTCAGACTTAGCCAATTTTCAAGATTTTTAGGATATCAGACTTAGTCATTTTTCAGGATCTCAGAACATACATCAGGATATCAGGACATCAAGGGACTATGGTATCCACCACAAAGCCATAGACGCAAACGATACTGACTTCATCATTAAAAGGTGCTAAGACATCATCCAAAACTCAATGCAAAGCACTGGAGCTCAAAAAAAGGGGGTCCCCATTTGCAATGGGGTGATGTGTGATCTGGTCACAACAAAGCCCACTACTAACTAGGCTGAAAAAGAGAACATTACAGTCCCCCCTCCTTGAAATTGCTTGTCCTCAAGCAATTGAAAGATAGGATAACCAAATATCATCATCCAATACCCTCAAGTGCATCTACTCATAAAATTGTCCTCATGTGATAACCAAGCAGAAGATAACCATTCGTGATGTTTCAAGTTATACCACTAAAATCTCCATACTCCACTTGATACAAGGAAGGATGGGATATCACTCTCCAACATCTGAAGCCTCACTTCATCATCCATCCAAGGTATAGGAGCCCAAACTATGGTCAACATGTGGCTGCCCCAAAAAAAGTTAACAGCAGTTCATAATCTGATTTTGTCAATTTCATGATTTTAGAATGAGGACAGCAGCTGTGCAAGACAAATCTCCAAGTTTGATTTTGGTAGGTGAGCATTAGAATGCTCAAACTCATCTTAGCATTTTGAAATTCTTCACCCATTTTATAAAGAATTTCAAAGTCATAACCTAGCATCTTGGTGATCCATTTTTATTGCTCCTCCAAAGACAATCATTGCTCCAAAAAATATTTTAGACTGTCATGACTTTGAAATGTCTTCCCATTAGATATTGGCACCATTGTTTGATTGCATGAATGATAGTTTAACATTTATTTCTCATATGTGAGCCTCACCAAGTTCTTTCCTTTGGGTTGTCGACTCTCAAATGCCAAAAGATGCCCTTCTTGCATTAGTATTGCCCTAATGCCATGTCCAAAAGCATCACATTCTACCAAAAATGTCTGAAGATAAGTTTGGGGTAGCTAACACAAGAGTGGAAGTAAGAGCTTCTTTTAGTTGTTGAAATGTTTGAGTGGCTCGCTTTAAACATGAAAAAGAATCCTTCTTCAAGAATGTTGTTAAGGGTAATCCTATGAGAGTATAGCTGCGAACAAATATTCTATACTATCCTACAGGATCGGAAGTAAGAGCTTCTTTTAGTTGTTGAAATGCTTGGGTGGCTCGCTCTAACCATGAAAAAGAATCCTTCTTCGAAAATGTTGTTAAGGGTAATCCTATGCGAGCATAGTTGCGAACAAATCTTCAATACTATCCAGTTAGACCCAAGAATCCTCTCAAAACTTTGATATTTTTAGGTTTTGGCCACTCTTTTACTGCTGCAATCTTCTTAGGTTCCACCTTAACACCTTCATGTGACACCACATGTACCTTCTCTACATGTTGCAAATGTTCTTCCCATGTTTTACCATAGATGATGATGTCATCAAATAATACCAATACAAACTTCCAAAGAAATGGGTGGAAAACAGAATTCTTGAGACTTTGAAAAGTTGATGAAGCATTAGTGAGACCAAATGGCATAACTAAGAATTCATAATGACCCTCGTGCATTCTAAAGCCAATCTTATGTACATCCTCCACCTTTAGTCGAATTTGATGATAATTTGAACACAAATCTAACTTAGTAAAGAAAAGTACACAATTCAATTCATCTAATAATTCATCAATAACAAGAATAGGAAACTTATCTTTGAAAGTGAGCTTATTGAGCTCCCTATAATTTGGGCACATTCTCTATGACTCGTCCTTTTTAACCATAACCAATAGAGATGAATAAGCACTTTTGCTAAGATGAACAATACATGAATCAAACATTTCCTTGACCAATTTTTCAATTCTAACATCTATTCATATGGATAACAATAAGGTCTAATGTTAGGAGGAATACTTCTTGGTATTAATTCAATGGCATGATCATGGTCTCTAACTAGAGGTAGGCCTTTCGGCTCTTGAAAAACGTATTAATGGTGTTGAATGATTTCTTGAAGCTTTGGAGGATCTTGAGTTTTCACATCTTGTGCTTCTAAAAAATGTAGTTGTGCCACCGTACCATAAGATCCTTAAGTAATTTCTCCATCCTATGAGAGCTGATAATTTGGCTTGGTGGTGATTGCATACCTACAAGTTTATACATTTATCCATTCATACTGAAAACCATGAATAGGTCCTTAAAAATTGGACATTGTTCCCAACTATTTAAGCCATCGTGCACCCAATAGGACATCTGCTCCCCCAAAAGAATTGTTTCCCATCAATTGTTATGACCTAAAAGTTAGAGATTGGATACACGAACAATTGACCTCATTAGTCAATCTTCTATCAATGAAATTATGTGTACTACTTGTATCAACCAACACTATCACCTTTTGCATTTTGATGTAACCAACCACTTTAAGTATTTGTGGTGTGCTTATCAATTTGCATGCTCAAGTTTTGCAGTTGGTTCTTGCGTAGCGACTTCTCCCTCTTCTTTAACCTCATTCTCTATAATCATTAGCATTTTCTCACTATTGGCACACTTATAATAATCATTAGTTTTTTATCAACTCTAGGCCACTTGCTATCACAATGTCAACATAGACCTTTTTCTCTTTTCTCTGCCTCATGTTGAGGAGACAGCTACGTAATTTGTCGTGGGTTAAAGTAGTTTGCCACATTTTTGTCAACATGATTAGTCACATTTCTATACCTCTATCCTATGTTTTGACCTTGCATGGATCTTTTGGTGGCAAAGTTTATTTGTTCAATATGCAATGCTTGTTGCATAGCTTTCCTAACTAAACAAGGTTCCAAAAAGTGAACATCATGCTTAATTCGATCATTAAGTTGGTTGATGTAGAATTGTAACCTTTGATAAGGCATCACATCTTGCATTCAAATTGCCAATCTCATATGCTCAGTGTTATATTTGTCTACAAATACTATTTGTTTCAAATTTGTCAATTGGGTGAAATAGCTTCCCTTCCATGGTTGCTCATAGTGGCTTGCTAAGTCATTAGTAAATTCTTTCCAACCAAATATTAGTAAATTCTTTCCAACTAAGTATTCAGATTCTAAATGTAGTGCAGTTATGTCAAACCATTGCATTCTCTAGTATATTATGAAGCTTAAAATATTGTTTCATAAGACTTATCCATGACGTTACATCTATACCATCAAACTTACGAATGTCTATTTTGGGTAGGTTCAATTGCAGACCTTGAAAAGGCTACCCTATCCCTTGATTTTTGTTTGTTGGGGTTGTGCCCACCCAGGAGGTTTGGTTGGGTCGTTAATTTTGACAATAGTTCTTGTTTAAACCTATCCAAACCATCATTTAAAGATGTTGAAAATGGGGCAAACAAATTATCCTTGATAAAATTTACCACTATTTTACATCCTAATGAAATTTACCAATATTTTATATCATGATAAAAGTTTTCCCTCAATTTTAGGTGGTGGACAATAAAGAGTCATTGGACTCAATATTTGCATAAAAATTCTCTAAACCAAAAGATGATATGGCTTCTAATGTGTTTGTCTTTTGAACTCTAGGTTTTTGATTAGGTAGGGGAGGGAGATATCCACTGTGAGTTGTAACCATAAAAATTTAAATATGTGCACTATAATTGAATCTAATGTCCCTTCTTTGACCAAATTTTGACCACTAAATTATAGAATGTATTTTGCCTCTAATCAAAAACTATAAACAACTAACCCAACCAAATTTTTCACTAGCTTTCCTAAAATGTTAAAAAATCTAAAAAATTTTAAATTTGCGGCTTGTAGAACAAATTAATGAAAAACTATAAAATCACAATAACTCGCTCAAAACTGATCACAAAAAGCTAAAAATTTTACTATAGCTTCCTTGTATGGATTACTCTAAACTCTAAAAATTTCACGGTCAAATTCACATTGGTTTGTAAGTTGTGGCGAAAACAAAATTCTTGGCCCAATCGCCACTCTAATAACACTTGTTGGGATATTTCTTAGAAATAAAGACAAAAATAAATAAAATATAAGAGCACTTCGAGGAGGTGACCTCCAAAAATCAAAATATGAGAATATGAATTTAATCTTGCAAATTATGATGGTTTAGAAGAGCCTTTCTCTTCCTTATTTATAGACATAATTAGGTAGGGACACACCCCTTCATCCAAATTAGGTTGTGGTAAAAATATTAACTAGGGCTAATAAATGAAAATATTGAATATTAGGACTAATAATTAGGTAGGGACATACCCCTTAATTATGCATGCCACAAGTGCTTAAACTTACTATAGAATATTGGGGGCATAACAAGGACACTCCATCATGGCCTCTTGCCATACCTACTTTGACTAGATCATCAAGTAGCTTGTATAGGCCACCATCTCAAACTCCTCTAACCAAAACTTGACCAAGTTCAGCATTGTGTTTTCTATAATCACATGATGACCATCAAACTCAGTGATACACTGTAGATCTATCATGCAAGAAATTGCAACAACACTCTTTGTCAAACCAAGAACATACAAGACATCATTTAGCTCAATAACATCACCTAAAGGTATGTGAAAGAAGACGAAGCCCAATACAATAGCTAGACAAATGGCATCATTGCCCAACTCCATCTATGTGCCATCCTCTCGTTCTCCAAGTCTATTGAATGTCTTTGTAATGAACATCATGTGTCTAGATGTTTCACAATCCACATACCACCCTACACCAAAAATAGTGTTAGTAAATAGGCATGACACCATGGAAAAAGTTGTCTCAAGTCTAAATCTAACTAATTCGCTTTAGCTTAAGTTTCTGTGCTCTCCAAAAACTCCTATTGTTGTTTTTTGGCTTTCTTCTTCTCAAGACATTAAGATGCATAGTGGCCCATCTTGTGGCACTTCCAACACTTCATGACTCAAGTCTTTCTTCCCCTTGGCCAAAGTATCTAATTCTTCCTCCTTGCCCTTCTAACCCTTCTTAGGTCCCCCTTTCTTGCCACCTTTCCTCATCTTCTCGATGAGGGCTACGTTCTAACTCTCTTTTGCTTTAGCTGAAACAGTCTTTAGTCTGATCTTCTCCTAAATGAAATCATCCCAAAGGTGAGAAGCTTCTCACGAGCACAAACATCCCAAATAAACAATTCCCATGATGGAAAGAAACCATGTAAACCTATGGGTACCAACTCATCTTCTTCCACCTTAACCCCAATTGTTGCAAGTTGATCACAAAATTCTATGATCTTCATTAAGAAGGTGGCTACTATGTTTGTGTCACTCATGCATATGGCTATGAGTTTGTTCTTCAACAACATCTTCCAGGAGATGTTCACACTCTGATAAAGAGTGTTCCATGCATCAAGCATCTCCTTTGCTAATTTCTTTATAGCAATGTGAGGAATCAAATGATCACTCACAGAATCCAAGATGATAAACTTTGCTTTTGCCATCTTCTAAGTACGATCAGCCAACTAAGCAAGATCAGTTGGAGGTGTCAACACAGTTTCCACAAAG
Source organism: Cunninghamia lanceolata (assembly GCA_027924645.1). NCBI lineage: Eukaryota > Viridiplantae > Streptophyta > Pinopsida > Cupressales > Cupressaceae > Cunninghamia > Cunninghamia lanceolata. Next base: position 2,418,064 of record BSBN01000697.1, read on the forward strand.
ATCCAAACATATACTTCTTCTAACAACATTTGTGACCTAGGCTTTGCAAGAATTAAAATTTCAAGCTCCCTCTAGGCCATCACACTCTCTAAGACTAAGAGTAGTTATGTCTACAGTTACTAGAATATACTGAAACTCAAAATACCAGCTGAAATTAAATCAGATCAGCAACCTATCACAAGTGCAGATCAACTGTCCAATCATTAGAGCAACTAGGGCATCACACTGTATAGCCTTTCACAGGTTCCAAATACTTTGATCATTGAAGTCTCTCTTGGGCATTACACCCATAGAAATAAATCGGCCACCTATCTTGAGCTAAAATCAACCTTCCAATCACTAGAAGATCCTGGCCATCACACCAACAACCTATCATAGGTCCTTGTGCCTCTCACAGGTACAGATCAACTTCAATCATTGAAACTTGAGCATCACACCCATTGAAATCCTCCAACAACTCCCTCTCACAAATAGCAACAATTTCCATCAACAGAAACCTTCGAAGATTTCAGATTCTTTGCTCTGATACCATGTTAGAATTCAGCACATGACATGCAAATTTTGCACTCTAGAAATTGACCTAAACTATCTAATGGAAACTTCAACCAAAACTGCAACATTGAGTACATTAACCTACAAACACAAATCTGTTGAAAGTACAAAAAATAAAATAGTACTGAAATAGATAACTTGTTGTCTGAAAATTTTTATTATTCCCAATTTTTCTGTCTACATTTCAATTGCGTAAAACAGGCTACCCAAGTCTTAAACAGACCTCCCACTTTTGCAACCCTATATTTTTAGTTGCCTTCATCACAAAGCAACTAGCAGTCACTGTAGATCCCCAATGGGGTCTGCCCTAAAATTCTAGAATTAAATTTATGAATTCTGCCCCAAATTTCTGCACTTTAGATTTCTGCTCTAAAGCCTAAATTCTGATTTTGTTTTCTGCTCAAACCCTAGGACTGAATTCTGATTTTTATTATCAGAAGCATAAATACTTATAGGCAGCAAATAAACATGATCCAAACATCCATAAAATATATGCCAAACATGTAAAAACATCAACAATGATTTCAACCATGGAATTGAAAACCAACCATCCAAAGGCCAAACATGTGCCAAACAAATCTGATTTCTGATTAAACGAGTCTGCTGTTCCAAATCTGAATATGCTGATTTGGAATTACACCAAATTCATGGGCTCAAACATGACAAACATCGCCCAAATTTCTGCTCTTATAAATTCAACCTAAATTAGGTTTATAAATACCATAGAATAGCAAAAATGATTAATAATTATGAAGTCACCCTCCTATGGAAGTGGCGCTCAACCTAGGGCATGAACCCCAGTCAATCTTCGTCCAAAACTTCTCCAAAGCGCTCAAATCTGCTCCAAAAGATGTGGCTTGAATGCTCAAGATCCTCCAAAACTCCAATGAAGTGCAAGTGTGAACTCCGTGTGAATTCACCTCCAAGATAGAATTGGGTTTTTGTCCAATCCACCTAATATTCTCAAGGGTTTTTGTCCTTGGAATATGCTAACCTAAAGTGCAGCCAAGAGTAAAACTCCAAATGAAAAGATGTGATGAATGAATGCTGGAAATGCCTCCAAATGATCTTATATTTATACACAATTCTTCCTCCTTTCTCAAGGCCGGCCTACTCTTGGCAATTCTTATTTTATTTCACTTTTTGCCTCTCATATAGGGCCGACCTCATGCTAGGTGCCCAAACTCAAAATAAAAATATTTTATTTTATTTTCCTTATTTTATTTTATTTTATTTCATTTTTCTTATTTTTCTTTGCACTCTCCAAGTGAGGTGAACCATTTAGGCATCTCACACCTCATGTTTTTGATCTCCAATTAGGTCGTCCTCCTCCAAGGGAAATTATATTAATTTATTCTTATTTTTCCTCAAACTCTCCAAGGCATTTTCCCTCTTTTTCTTCCTTTTCAATTTTCCTTTTCTCTCCCTTGGTCGCTCATCTCTAGGGCAAATTATTTAAATTACATTGACTTCTCCAATAACTCCACAAAAATATGCAAAGTTATCCCTTATGATCATTTTGCCCTACAAAATTGGCTACATATGAAATCTCGCCAATTAGGTTATTCCCTTAGCCCTCCAGCTTAGCCTACGGGAATGGAAATAGGCTATCAACTCTGCTAGGTGATCACTCGGAAAATGGGGACATAACAATCCCCTATAAATAAAGTACAAAAAAACACCTAAACATATATATTTGCTGTCCGCCCAACAGAAAACTAAAAATATATGACTGTTGTCTGTCCAGAATAAAGCAGCAGCACCTAAGAATAGTCTAAAATTCGCACCTCAAATAAACTAATAAAAGCAGCTAAATGTAGAACAAAACCTAAGCCTAAAACAGCAGTTGCAACAAATAAACAAATTTATTAGAAAATATTAAAATTTGGGTCTGATTTTCCAATGCCCAGCAAGCAGAATTAATCACTAAAATTAGGCTTTCTGACTACTGTGCCCATACCCCTTATGAGTGATAAAAATTTAATAGGAATGAGATAGTAAATTCTATATAAGGGGTCACTCGGCCATTTTTGAACTACAAAACCGCGTTTTTTAAATAAAGTTGGGTCAATGTTTGTTGGCCGATTTTTTCCCAACTAAACACATTCAAATCGCTTTTAAATCGCATGCTGCATTTTTTTTTCAATTTTCAACGTCGTTCTGCAATTTTTTTTTAGGATCAGGGTTTCCAGTACATATTGTTATTTGGCGGGATGAATTTGGCATTGTTATTTTTGCATTTGGAAGGTGTTTTTGGTGTTGCGATGCAAATTAGGGCAGATATTGGTGCCGACAAATTATTCCTTTGTTTCTCAATGACTTAGATTGTGACCATTGTTTCTCTGTCACTTCAACTAAGGCACACAGTTAGTATATCAATCAATAAAATTATTTGACATGAGTTTTTTTATTGTATTAAAGCAAACAAGAGAGTACAAATAACAATTTACAAATGCACAATTATAGACATGCATGCACAGTAACAGTTATGCATTGATAGTCATAAACCTTTAGGATATGGTATATGCTACTTTTATGAGTTGGGTACTAAGAACAAAAGAATGTGATGCTCATTTTTCATGAAAATTATAAATTTTTATGGTCTCTAAATTTATAAATATAATTGATGTTATTTAAGTTTATTAGACCAAAATAATATATTGGATCAAACTGTAATAAACGTGTGCATTGTTAATGGAGCAATTATTATGGATTAAATTTTAAAAAATTAAAAAATTAAAAGATATGAAGTGAGTAATTATTAATTAAAATTATATGAGATATTTATATTTTGAAAGGAAATATATGTTCTTGTTTATAAAGTTATATATGTTTTTTATACAAACATAAATGACAAATATCTATATTCCACAATTGATGGGATAAACTCTCACTTTTATTTGCTCTCTATATCTCTATGCTATTGAAATGCCTTTAAATTTCAAAAACGACGAGTTTTTCTTCATTTTTTTACATTTCTTTAAAATCCAATTTTTACCCATTTAAATCCTAATTTGTTTGAAAAAATCTTATTCTTTTGGTTTGCCGATTTTTTCCACAAAAGATTTTTGCTGCTATGGTTCAGACCATAGTTGAAAAACTCGCCAAGCCCAAAAAACACGACTCGGCAAAAACTAGGCAAAAAACTCGGCAACTTAAAAAATTGCTTAAATTTTATTAAAAAGGTTTTTTTTTTTGCAAAATTCAATGATAAGATGCATGCAATGAGTCAATAATGAGAGTTCATAAAAGAAACAATCTGAGTCTAGTTGTATTTGATTGATTTGAAAGCAAATTGAGAACAAAATGGCATCTTCATGTGGAATGCGCTGATACTGATAATATTTTTTGAGATAACATTGGATTTAAACAAAGCAGTTTGAGATATCAACATTATGTAGGAAGTATGAAGCAAACGAAATGCAAATTCATTTAAAAACACAGAAAGCATTCTCTTTTTTGTAATGAAGAACATGAGATCAATCTTCTTATATTCACATTCAAAAAGCATGAAGCTATAGCCTACTCAACAATCAAAGAAAAAGGTAAATTAATGGATAAATCATTCAATGGGATAGTTAATCTACAACAATAGATCATGATATCAATGTCTATTATTCCATGTTGACAAAAGTATATGCATAATGACCAAAACATTATTATCCAATCATGGCTGGCTCAATTGCAACCAACTGAAGTCTTAAAGACACGCATCAAAGACAAATCTTTACATAGACATACAAACTACTTCATCTTCTATGCATCTCTACAAACATCTTATATAACAGGGTATGGCAGAGCTCATTTGCAATGTTTACTCGCCAGAAACTATCTAGTCATGGCTGACTCAATTGCAACCATCTAAAGTCTTAAAGACACCCATCAAAGACAAATCTTTACACAAACATACGAACCACTTCATCTTCTATGCATCTCTGCAAACATCTTATATAACAGAGTATGGCAGAGCTCATTTGCAGTGTTTACTCACCAAAAACTCAGTGAGTTTCTCTGGCGAGTAAACACGGCAAAGACTCGCCAAAAAGAAAAACTCGCGAGTCTTGCATCTATGGTTCAGACAACTAGTGAGATTAGCACAAAAAAAATCAAGAGCTTGGAGACTTATATGTTTTCAGCATCTTAATTTAGTGTTGAAACCATAGATGATGCTTCAACTTTTGCCCAATGGAAAGTGACAAAAGAAGGTAATGCATACAAGAAACCAAGAGGTTTTGGTCTCTTCCCTCAAATATTGCAAAGGGGTAGATCCCTCCTAGTATTTGTCATTTTAGGACTTCTATTCATGTCTGCCTAAAAGTGAGAAAGGATCAAAATTGGTGGATAAGTGTAACAAACTACCCCCTATTTTTTTGAATATATAAACAACGATAACACAATGTTACCACAATATTGCATGAATCCAACTAAACACCTCCACACTTCTGATCACCAAGTTCCCAAATCGAGCGAGGTGAGAGCATACTGTGTTTTGGTTTACAAAATAAAGATTGTGCAACAAAGTAATTACATTCATCTGCTAATGAGCAGGCATCCACTTATTTAGTGGGTGCAAATACAAGAAAGATAAGTTTTCCAATTACTCCACACTGACAGTAAACCATCCAAGGGTTATTATGTGTTGTGCAACATAAAAAGAATGAACACAATGAGGACCAAGCTGCATACTACTCAGACAAGATAAATTAGATCATTATATCAGCATTGTATGAGTCTTTTGTATCACATAGAAACCCTGCACAAGTATGAGTGTTATTTAGCACCATATCACAAAAATCCAAGCTGATATCATGTAAAGATTCCATACTAATCAGAACTGAAACATAGATCAGACTTCATTCTCTAGTGTACGGCAGCCCTATAGATGATCACCCTCATATGAATGCACATAAATATATCAAAATCTGTCCTCAATCTGCCATACAATTACAAATACCTCCCACACATCCCACATGATGAAAAGACACAGCCAAAATAGTGAGCAATCTGCTCTAGAAACCCCACGTCTCTATTCTCAGGTCCGTACGGCCTGAAGAGGAAAAATCACTTCAAACAAGAGCAATCACTGCCCAGAACTCACTGAAAACTGATTGGAAGTGGAACGCCATACCAAGACAAAGACTTTCCATACATTTAATGCCTCAAACAAGAAAGAATATGATCACAGCAATATTTGCCCTTCATGAAGGGTACGGCTGGGTGTACAGCTCAGCAAGGACAGCCAAAAAATCAACACCAAATTACTACCACACTTCACTCACAAACTCCTTTAAAATCAACACCAAACTATAATCTGAGAAAACCAAAAACAAAACTTCATATTTTTATTGAATCTATGTTCAGCTCTATGCAACTTTAGGGTGAGGCCACCATTCTCCGGCTAGGAAGGATATTTCACCATCGAAACTGGACATCTTCAAGAGGGTTTTCGTCCTCAAGAAGGAAGAAGAACTTTCTGGTTCAAAACCAGCAGCATCTCTGTACAAATCCAAAGCATAACCTTCAAAATGAGCTCACACTTCACTTTTATAGGCACTTGGGAGTTACACAAGTAACTAATTCTTTCTTGGAAATAATACGTTTTTCCTCAAACTTAGAATAAGTCCCCTTTTCCAAGAGATGTTGCTAACTTTAATGTGCCTAAACAAATAATAAGACTTTTCCCATTCCAAAAAGCTACAACACTTAAGTCACTTTTAGTATTTCTTTTAGTATTTCCAACCTTAGAGAACTTAAGTGCAAATAATATTAATATAGCTTGTTTAATTATCACCTTTGCGGAAATCTCCAATCTTCATCAATTTGATAATTAAACTGAACCAAAATGCTCCAAATGTCTTGGAATGGGTAAAGAAACCAACTGGATGACTTTCTATAAATAGACAGCTCCTCCAAGAATCTTGGAGAACTATCCAAGAGCCCGAACAACATTCTGAAAGTGGCAAAGTCATCCTAACATAACACAAAGCTCAAATCCAAGAGCAATATACACAACTGAACCAGAAGTCCTTCATAAAAATGGGAACCCCTTACCAGACCTCATAGCCTATCGGGATTCGGAAATAGGCTATTGGGCCCACCAATGACTAGGCTTGGAAAGGGGACATTACAATAAGGCTAAAAATGAGGTAAACTAGAAGCAAGATTATGATTTTGAATCACTACAAGTAGCCAAGAATAAAATGTGAAATGTATAGACACTCTTCCTCCAATATAAAATATGCTGAGTGGAAAGTTGTTGAATGTATATATGGACTGAAGGTAACAAATCATCAAGGACTAAAAGTTACTCTTATCAACCCAAGACATGCATGTGTTTCACAGATCCAACCAAGAAATGTACAACGTCTACAATGTTTCTGGTAACTATGTCCACAATAAGAAATGTACAAGATAATGAAACACCAACTCATAGGGTGTCCTCATATATATGCTAGAGAGGTCTATGTGTCATGAGACTCACTTTTTTAGTGTTTGTTAGGATAGAAAATTTAAAATAAATAGATTCATTACAAGTTCCCTCTAACATCAAAGCAAAGGGAATTAGAACACAAAACCAAAGACACCTGTAACATGGAACCTTAAAATGACTTTATGATGGGATAACCAGGAGGACATAATGATCACTGGAAAAGGAATATACAATTCAAACACAACAGAAACTGTGAATGTGAGGCTAAGATAACTTTCAGTAATAGATTAATGGACATCACTTGCAAAGAATCTAAAAGTTAGAAATAGATAACTCAATCCTAGGACTCTTCAAGATTTGAGAGTGAATATCATCAAGGTGTAGAAGCAGCTCTAAACAAGAGAGGACACAGCTACAAATACAAAATTAACTTTTTTCTACCCAATCCTGCAACCAGGAAGTGATTGAAAGAAATCATGAAATGTTATTAAAAGCAATGTTCCCTACCAAGAAGGTGCCAAAAAGAATGATGTTCCTGAACTGTTTGTGAAAGAGATGAAATTCACAGTGAGTCATCACTGGACTCATCCAGATACTATGCACACGCAAAATAAAAAAAGATTTATCATCACGTGAACAATCTACCAAGTACTAGAAATATTCAAAACTGTAGGAGATATAATTTGATATTTATTGTCTTAATATGTTAAAAGTGAGTAACTAAGCATACATACAGTTGTGTCTAATAGTTCAATTTTATGCTTTCTGATTTCTTGATTAAGTGATACTTTGGTGTGAATAGACTGCCCCACCTCACATCATTTGGGTTATACAATCTGGATTCATGAAAAAACAAGAATATATTACCCATTTATTGTTTTTTATAATCTTTTGGCATGCTATAATTTTGCTCTAAAAAGAACTTATAACTAATCTATAGCAAATAGAACTTTTATTTTTTGAAAAAAAAAAATGCAAGATAAACATGTGCCTGGAAAACTACAGCACCATATATATTACAGTGAAGGCAACCTGAAAGAAATTGACGAACCTAAAATGACTCAACAAAGCATTGTCATGATAGTAGATAAAGAACCAGAAAACAAAACAAGATGGGCTAAACTGTGCTAGTATTGACGTACTTCAAAAGTGCTACCTGGTTATAGCTGGCATAGTCTATCCAACAGTAGTTGAAGGGTAAATTATACACAGAGCCTAAGTAAAATTATTATAACAGCTTGATAATGGTGTTCAAACGATTAGAACAAAAAATAGAAGAAAACAAAAACAAAGGCTCGCAGGCCCCTTAAACATTCTAAAAAGTCCTAGGAGGAATGAAGTATGTCACCGAAATTATCAGATTGTCAACTCTGTAAGCCACTGGAGCATAAGTCATTTAACCTAACATGACTACTGAGTGCATTAGTCAAGCACCAACTCATCTAGCCATGAAAATATGTAGGACAAATAGGAACATTACCTGCACAGATTGCATTTGGTGTAAATCAGCCAGCGCCTTTGCTCTAGACTGCTCATACAACAGCAAAGCACAACTTTAGATGGTACTCACCAACTGTAGATGTCACCCTACAGTACAACAAAAAGGCTATCTTCATATGAAAGAGGATGGGTAAGAAAAACTCAACTGATTCATTGGTTGCCCATCTTTCATAATAATGAGTGTATTTCTCCAAAGAATTTTTTGCCATCTCCCTTCTTCTCTCAGCTTCATCATACTGGAGGGACATGCAAAGCATACAACATAAACAGACCTTAACAACAGCAGTAATACCACCGTGCAAAAACCTTATTACTGAAAACATTAATGGGCATAGCCATCGACCATTAACAATAAAACCATAAGATTATTTAATCCACCAATAAACAGATATAGCGGAATTATCTTACAACTCCTTCCTGTTTTGCTGTCTCATATCGATTGCAAGCATAAAAGCCACCGGTTCTTTCACCATGCTCTGACCAAGCACCTAGACAAAGCCTGAAGATGCAAAAAGATTGCAGATAGAACTAGGTAATCTTTCTTTCTATCATCACAGCCTCCAATATGATGGGCATGGACAATTTGACTACATTAACAATTAAAATTTCATATGATATTACAAGCATGCTATATTTGTATGTAGTCACCGAAAAAATAGATGTATATGAATTTCATTCAATTAAATATAGAAACATGGGCATTAGCATCTGGTGAAAAAACATGAATAACTCACTACAATAGCAATTCAAACATCAGAAAGTTTCTAAATGATAAGACTTACCAGCAAAATTCAAATTTACATGGTGGTGTGCATGTAATATGCATACATCCTTGATTTTTCTCAATTGGACGTTTGCACTTTGGACATGGCTTAGAATTAGCAAGAATCCTGAACAAAGTTCCCAGTGTCAGATTGGGGTGCTTCCAAAAACCAATAGTATTTACAATAAAAATGACAACAAAATGTCAACATCAGAAATCCAGGAAAGATGAGCATGAAAATAAATTAGAAACAATTCAACATGCACTGAAAGCATCTAGAAGTAGAATGATTTTCACTCTGTTTTGCACAAGCCACTAGCTTGCTGAAAATCTAATCAATCAAGACGCCTCAACGAGATACGATAAGGCTTAGTAACAGGATAGAGAGAAGAAATTGTTTCTATTGTTTGAAACAATACTTACCTAATTCATACGGATTATGGTGTAATGATAGTGGGGGATGCTCCTAAGAACATGACCCAGTTTTAAAATGCCCTCATCACAATAAGGCAGCCCATAACACCAGCAAAAATGTGGTAAGATTATGGCATAAATCATATAGAATATGGAGTACATTTGAGCATAGCCAATGTTTAAATCTTAGGAATGTGACCCAAGGTTACCCAACACGAGACTGTGTTCAATGCTCACCCACACAAGAATGTGTTCCAAGCTTACCCAAGGCAAGAATGTAGTCCAATCTTCCCCCATACCGCATCATAGTGAGCCCTTAACCTCACCTAAGGTTTACCAAGCTGGAAAAATATATATCTACTTCTTGTTAAGGATAATAACAAATAAAGCATCAGTGCACCCATTACATGGAAAATGTTTCTCTATGTCACAATGCAACAACAGTCATTATATACCCTGCAATATGGAGATTCACTTTGAATAGCATCAGTTTTAACTTTTAAACAGACAACGTTGCAAAAGAGATTTGAATTGCAACAAAAGTGACTATTTCCAACCACAACAGTGTAGATCAAACACTGCTTAAAAAGATTAATTTCACAGAAAAATCTAAAGAAAAAATACAAAGAAAGCCCAATAAATCTTGTAAAACAAAAGACATTACCAAAATGGCAAAAACCACAGTAAGCATATAAAAACAAGATAAGATGGCTACTTGTATGTGCATATCAATAGTCACACTATATAATCCAAATAAATGATGTGATTCTCAACTAACATGAGTCCTCAGAATTTCCAAATATCATGGTACTTGGGAAGAAATGAATGTATTGCATGTGAATGGTACCACAGATAAGAAAAACATTGATTACCAAACAAGAATGGGAACTTCATTTGAAATCTTATAGCACATAAACAGTTTCTTCACTAGTTATATAATAAATTCATGAGACAGGTGAACTAAATTTACAAATGACAACAAAGAAATACCTGTAGAATAAATATATGGACTTGAAAAACAAAAAAGACAGGAAACTGACCATTATATTAGAAAAATGAGATCATTCTCTAAGAAGTATTAGTATTAATAACGATGATCAGTTTAATTATCAAGAAACAAGCAAAAAGTTTCAAGACCTACAAGCATATTTACCATACCTTACTCAGAAATATTAAGGACGTTGAAGTAACTTATAAGGATTTAAATAACAGCCTATAAGTAAAATCCATTAGAACTTACCAGTTCATGTTTTCTGACTCTGCACTGTTCTTCAAGATCCACTTTGCCACTGTCTCACAGTCTACTGGACGGTGCGCTTCTTCTAAACACTGAAGGGATTTAAGTTAAATAAAAATAAGAACTTTTGACATTAGACAGCAAATTTGGATGAGCAACTTAACAATATCAGTGTATTAACCTTTTATGTCACTAAAAGGAAAAGGCTAGTTGCTGGTCTAATCAAATATCATCAAACTAAGTCACAAAACATAACTTACATTCCAGCAAAAGATATATGAGCATTTGCAAGTAATGTCATAACAACCACTTCCAAGGACAAATTCTACAGCATATTCACAGCCAGGTGCTGGACACCACTTAGTCTACAAAAACGGCAGATCATCAGTTTCATTTCAGCTCTTTGTTTCATAATCTAATGCAGTTACTAACAGACATTATTATCAACTGCACAACATCTTGTAGACAATAACCACAAAAACTAGTGTAAAGCACTCTACACTAAAATATAAAATGGAGATCAAATCACACACCAAGCTTGCCAAATATTCGACTCAAGCTACCACGACATCCCCATAAATATATTCAAAGATGGCCAGTGATTATTTATATCAGATCTTCAACAATTGATCTCAACAATAGTTAAGAACTTTTATGGAGAATTTTCACAAGTCCAAGTTAATGGAAATTTAGATAATTAGCATTAGACAGCACAAACAAGTACAATGAACATGGTATAACAAACGCAAAGATGATGTTGTTCCAGCAGTTCAACAATATGAATACATAAAATACAATGTGGTCTCCTAAATGAATCCTGCACTATGATGCCTGCACTACGATGAAGGTGCTGTTATTCGAGCTGTTTGTATTTTGAAGGTGGCCTATAGTTCAGCCAGCCAGCCAGCCTCATCGAGAAGCCCTATCATATGAAATCACTTATAGTCAAGGGATTATAGAATAGATTAGAGGTGCCGGGGCCTTATTGATTGGATAGTAAAGGAGTGAGTGGTTGTGGTGCAGGAACTATCTACCCATTATGGAGTAATAGTGTTCAAACCCAATGGGACAGAGCGAGAAGGTGAATTGGTAAGGTACCTAAAGGAGCTTAGATTTGGTGACTTAGAAGTGATCGAAATCCACGCAACTTGAGAATCCTATCTATAGCTCACTGAAACTGCTTATAAAGAGGTAGCTGTTGATCCGTTTGGGAGTACTAGGTATGGTCTATAATCCCACTAGTGTACTATTGATGAGAAGGAATCGAAGTGAGTAAAGTAGCGAAACTTAGTTGGGTTGAATCCCTTTCCTAGCTGCGGAAAGAGGGGGTGTGGCTGGGTTAAGAATTACCATTGTAATATTGGACTTGCCGACCTACCTAACTACCATGGCCGACAATACAACTTTCCCATCGTGCATTTCATTGGGTGTGGTGGTGAAACCCGCAATAACAACCCCAATCAACTTGTAGGATATATCTATATAAGGTCTTGTAGCATCATGTGACATCCCATTCTATAGGTCCATAGATCATTGTCTCTTTCTCAGTCGGCATAAATTGCAATGTAGGAAGGCTGTAGGAGCTAGTGAAGGGGCACACCTAAGGCTCTCATTGCATGTGGTTCTGTGACAAATCGAGCCTATAGTGGTATGTTCATCATTACCTGCCAGCAATGTTGATCAGCCCTCTGTAACCGGTCCCAAAGCCCGATTCCCAACCGTTTAAGATGAGTGGCAGTCTCCTCTCATTAATCGACATAAGGACAACTGGGTGGTCACACCTACTATCTGCACCCATTCCCTCCTCCCACCCACCCGAGCGTCCATTCATGAGAATAGAACTATTTGTGCCCATGTCCTCCTCCTCCCATGTAATGTCCATTTTTTGGTGCATAGATTTTTGTGCACATTATGCTTGTTCCTAGTCTCTCGGAGGCTATCCGTCATGTTCGGGAGAACTCCAATGTTCTTGGAGTGGTCGTGGTTTAATCTGCAGAACAGTTGCGTGTGTCAAGTCTTCGATTTCACCAAGGGATGGTCGAAGTTGTTTATTTAGTGCATTTCTATTGCTTTATATGACTTGGGACTATTATTCAGATAATTAATTAATATTTCACTAAGGTTGCCTAAGGTTGTGTTTGATTATAGCAACTTAGTGTAATATTAATTATAAAAATGGGTTTCCTTCTGGAAATGGACTAATTTTCTATGGCATTGAACTCAGTGGATGTCCAGGGATACAGTGATGTTTTCAGAAGCTTGATCGGCTCCCGTTTGCTCTCCAAGATTCTTGGTGCAGCCGTCTATTTTTGGAAAGTCACTCAGAAGGCATTGTTTCGCATCCCAAACCCTACAAAGCATAATGGTTCAATTTATTTGGTAGTTGGATGAAGTTTGGGATTTTCCGCAAAAAGTAATATTTAATTAGCTATTTTAATTGTTATTTTCACTTAAGTTCCTAAGGGTGAAAATAATTAAAAAGTGATTAAGTATTATAGCTCATTGGAAAGGGGAAAATATATTCTTTTATTTAGGCACTTAAAAGTGACCACTTAAGTGCAGAAAAAAAAGAAATAATTTAAGTTGGAGGGAAAAGGTTATTATTTTCAAGAAATAATTCATTTCCTTTGTAACTCCTAAAGTGCCTTTATAAAGAGAATGAGAGCTCATTTGGAGAGGCTTTGGATTTGTATTGTTACTCTGTTAGATTGACCCTGTGTGTTCTTCCATTTTTCCTTCTTGAGGACGAAAACCAGTGTTTCTTCGAGTTTCCGGGAACAGGTTTCCGAGGACGGCAAAAAATTTTCAAAAATTTGGGGACGGCAAGGGGACGGCGAGGGGACGGCTATATATTAATATATTGTAATTATATATAAATAATAAATATTAAAAACTATATATTTAGATTATTAAATATTATTTATTATTTATTAAATAATAAATATATAGCAGCATAATTGTTCGCAGTGTAATACTAATCTATTAATAAATAATAAATATTAAAAACTTTAAAACAGGTGTGTATATAGTATATGCTAATATAGTATATACATTATTATTAATTAGTATTAAATTTTAATACTTTAATCTATTAATAAATATTAAATATTAAAAACTCTTATATTAAAAACTTTAATACATTAACATTATTTATTAATATTACCTATGATTTTAAGAAGACCCGCACCTGCTTAGCGTCAACCCGCCCCTGCTTTGAAATCCCTTCTCTATTCAAACACCTGGTTTAACAATATTGGTTGAAACCCCATCCCTATTCGAACACCTGATGAAGACCCACAGCTGCAATATTGGCGTTACACATGAGCGCGCGTCAACTTTAGGGTTAAATAATACAAGATTGAAACATACTTTATAGATTTTAATATTAACGCGTTTCAACTTTGAATGTTCAGTTTTTTCTTCTTTTTAAGTTTTTGTTGAACGTTGTCCCCAAATTACAGGGTGTTCCCAGGGGATGTCGCCCAAGTCGAGGGGGCGTCCCTGGGACGTCCTCAAAAATGCAGAGATTCAGGGGACCGTGGGGGGGCGTTCTGGCCGAGGGGAGCAGGGGAAAACGGGGGGGACACGTCCCCCCGTAACATTGACAAAAACCCTCAGGAAGAAGATCAGTTTCGGTGGAGCTGATAATGGTGATTTCCTACAGGAATCACATTGTGCTATCATGGAGTTTGTGTTATCTTGACCTGATGATGGATCGTTTGTGATTTGGATAATATTTTAGCTTGTTTTTTATTTGAATACTAATGAGTTTGGAGTTTATTGAAGATTATATAATTTCTTCGATGTCCGTACCCTCACCAAGGCGTACATATCAAGAGGGTATTGGAAAAAATTGGGATTAGTATTTCTTGATGTGAAAATGGTAATGAGATTATTGCTGGTTTCATCATATTGTTCATTTCTGAGCAGATAGTATCAAGCTTTGTTGAAGTTTGGAGCAGCTGGGGAGTGCCGTACCATTGCTGGCCATACAATAGAATGAGGGGTTTTGATGCTTTTGGACAGAGATCAGGTGGCATGTTTTGGAGACTGATCTATCTCCATTTGGCATAGCAAAGCAACTAAGTCTGAGCAAGTTTCAAACAGATTGAATAGAGCTGTACCTTGCATGACCTGCTGTACCTATTTATTCAGACCATACATGTCCCAGCCAGGCGTGGAAATCTCCTAGCTGATTGCTTGTATCAAGGCTGTAAAAACCATTCATTATTGGCACCTTGGATTCAATATTCAAGTGTGATAATTTGTGGAAGGGGATCTTATGATATTTATGCATTTTCTGAGTTTGTTATTTACTGTGCCATCCATACAGCAACATACAGATCTGATTTGTTTTTGCAGCCTTAGAAAAGAAGTTTGTCAATGATTGATAAGCAGTGAGGAAGTTGTGAGATATTGATGATTATATAAATGTGATTTGAAGCACATATGTTAGAGGATGTTATTGCATGGGGTTTGAGCATGGGAAGTGGGTTTTAGGACTGATTTGAAGAAGTTTCAGTGCTGATATGAATGACTACAGTCCTCAGAACAGCTACAGCAGTCCTTTGGAGTCTTTAACCTGAGGTCATTCTTCCATATTCTTCATATTGGTACATTAATGGTGGATTCTTAGATTCTTATGTTGCTTATTTCATGTCACCACTTGGCTTTGTACTCTAACTGGTTGCAGCTGTGAAACTTTGTGCAAGTCAGGGGTATTTGGTTTAGTTTGCAATTTACTAATAGCATTGTAATCTTCCTATCTCGTTGCAAACACATATTGTAACCCCTGGATGGATTACCGCCAGTGTGGAGAAACGAACAATTTTATATTTCTTTATTCCACCCACTGAATAAGTGGAATATCCCCACTGCATAAGTGGATGCCTGCTGTTAGAAGAAGATTGTATTTCTTTTCACTACATAGCATTTGGTTGTTCAACCAAAACACTGTATGCTCTCACCTCGCCCATCTTGGGAACTCGGTGATCAGAAAGTGTGGAGGTCCTATTTGGTTGCATACTTGTGCTAACCCTGCTGTGAAAGATTGTTAAATTTGAAAAAAAAAATTGGGGTAGCATATTACATCCCACCCTGGTTTCAACGATCAAAGAATAGGTAATTAAACATAAACACAATATGGCATAAGCAAATATTATTTGATCCTATAATTTATTAATGTAAGCAAAGTGAATAAATGGAATGTAGTTCGTTTACCTAAGTGAGATAAAATGCACACAAGTGATCATTTTCTTGTATCAATCCCTATAATAAAAATAACTAAACTTTTGAATGGGGACCAATGTAACTTTTGTGTACATCAATAAATGTTGCATGCACATATTGGAGTGTGCCAGACAATTCTCTTTCAATCTTTGTGCATTCATTCTTCTAATGGTTGATATCAAACCAAGTTGTAATTGGAGAAGCAAGGAAACCCATAGATAATGTAACTATAACCAATTCATGATGGCAAGGAATTCGAAATCGAGAGAGACCATCATTGGTGAGAGAAAATCAAGAGGAGCTAAACGAAAGGAGGCAAAAGCAAATTAAAGTAATAGCAAAGTGACTATAAGGAGGACTGACTACATTTGAGGTTGATAATAGCAAAATGACTTGATTGAAGACCCAACTGACCTATATTTAGATCTGACTGCCCAAAAATCAA
Organism: Cunninghamia lanceolata; assembly: GCA_027924645.1. NCBI lineage: Eukaryota > Viridiplantae > Streptophyta > Pinopsida > Cupressales > Cupressaceae > Cunninghamia > Cunninghamia lanceolata. The sequence continues at coordinate 2,434,634 of BSBN01000697.1, forward strand.
TTGTTTATGAAAGCTGACAACTTGGCAAAAGGTTTAATGGCACATGGGAAGAAGAATTTGACTTTAGTTTGAAAACGCAGACTCGACAGCCCAAAAATTTGGCTCGGACTCGGGCAAAAGCAAATTAAAGTAATAGCAAAGTGACTATAAGGAGGACTGACTACATTTGAGGTTGATAATAGCAAAATGACTTGATTGAAGACCCAACTGACCTATATTTAGATCTGACTGCCCAAAAATCAATTGTTTATGAAAGCTGACAACTTGGCAAAAGGTTTAATGGCACATGGGAAGAAGAATTTGACTTTAGTTTGAAAACGCAGACTCGACAACCCAAAAATTTGGCTCGGACTCGACATCCCAAAAAATGGACTCAAACTCAAGACTCATCACGTACTCAGAACCCCAAAAATTTGACTCAAACTCAAAACTCATCACAGACTCAACAGCCCAAAAATTTGACTCGGACTCGAGACTCGACATGGACTTAGCAAAAAATTTCTCTTGTTTTCACCATAGTAATGCAAAATAGCCCATTTGGCCCTATCCATGGCCTCATAGAGGTAATCAATCAGCATGCCATCCCCATCCACCAAACACAAAACCTTGACCAACAATCCTATCACCTAAAAAAAAGAAAATAAATTTTAAATTGTTACAAAATTAACTAAAAACACCAAAAAAAACAGCAAATAGGTAAATTACCTATTAAAAAATTGTTTATTATTGTTACTTATCCTAAGTAACTACTCTACATTTTTTATGAATAGCTCATCAAAAATTGTTCTTGCAGCCTTCTCCCCTTCGTTTTTTTGGTATATGGAGACTCCATCCAAGCATTGCTCACAAACAACTACTTGAGAAAAGGAATTGCAGCTACAATGCTCTACAAAGTGAGGAAGTCGGCGGCAAATCATGTCACCCTTAGTCACACAAGCTCCTTGCCATTCGTGTGATCTCTCATCAAGAACAAGCCCAAGTTTGGTTGTAGATAAATTTGGAGACTTGTCTAATGTCTTCAACCACACTTTATACCCATCCAATCTTTCCAATGTCCTCTAGTATCACATCCAAGCAATGTACAACACCTGGAGTCCGAGAAATAATGGGACGCCTCTCTATAACAAGTCTCCCAATGGATACATATGTTGCTATGTTGTCTGTGACAATTTGGACAACATTCTCAACTGCAACCCCTTAGATCACCATGTCCAACAAATTTTGACTTCATGTGAGGCATCTACAGACTTCAAGAACACCAATGTGCCACTCGAAGCCACTAAAAAGTTGAGGAGAGTTCTAAACCCCTTACTGGCAACTATCAATGCATTTACCAATCGTTCCCAATATGGGTTGCGAGGCAACAAAGGAATCTGTAGATGAATCAGGATTGGCATTCATCACCCCTACCATTGCTCCCCTTACACTCTTCCTTTCCATTTTTTTCATATCAAAACTAGTAATTAGGGCATCCATTTCTCTCATAACCTCTTCGGGTTGATCAAACACACTCACATCATGTCCAAATATCCAAGCAAGGTGGTATTTTAATCTGTTGATCCCTCTTGTTATAAGAAGCTTGCAAAAATTATAACAAACCTTGCCTCTAGCATCACCCAACGTCCCAAGCTTCCATGCGAAGTCTTTCCCACCACTGCTTTGCACTAAAACTGCCATTGCTAGTTTTAACAAAGAAAAGAAAAATCAGCAACATTTCAAAACAAATTGTTATGGTAAATATTTACAAGATAAAATAGAATGAAACAATATGTGGTAGGGTTAGGATATGAAGGGGAGAAGGAATGAGCAGCATCATTTTGAACATTTTTCATTTCAAATTCACAAAAAAATTTAAAAAAAGAGATACATACCTTTGTAAAAAAACACTCCAAACTGATTTAAATCTTCGAAAATGCCTTCAAAAATCATTCCACACCCTTCTCTTGGGTTGTATGTCACCTGGCTGCAAACCTCATCTGCTGGTCAAAATCAGAGACTAAACAATTGAAAAAATTGCATGGGTTTTTTATGATTTTATGTCTGGAGAGTCCAAGCGAAATACGTGCAATAACATAGCCAAGTTTTTTGCAGAATGCAGGTGAGTTTTCGCAAGTTCGTGTACAATTCTCGACTCACAAGTCATGCCAACTCGGCACATTTTGCTAGATGACTCACAAGTCATGCCGAGTCTTGGCAAGTCCATTGCAAGTTTTCAAACTACGAGTGAACCCATAGACAGAGGCAGTGCACAAGTGAACTAGAACAAGGCAAAAAGGTACTTGTTGATGATTGTTTTTAGACAAGTCAACAATAGAGTAAAATACTGAGTATCCAACTCTCCCTTGAATAAAGCTCTCCAAAGGCTAAGCTAAGTGATCCAGTGAAGTAACTTCAAGGTTCCTTTTCTTATGATTTATGATGGATAAACTCAGTGATTACATGTGATCTTGCTGGTAATCACAAAGGGACTTATGCTGACTTCTTCATACTTCATTTAGCTTATCTCTCCTTTAGTGTGGATGATATATGTACAATGCTTTAATGATAAAAAAAAAAAGGAAAAAGATAAAGGTTTAGGAAGCTAATCTAAAGTCAATGAAGCAATGATGATGTACAAATAGACAAACTCCTTAATTAACCTAACTCCACTTCGCCAAGGATGTCTACAACTATATGGAGTTGGTGCAATCTCCTAAGGATAGCGAAAGGTTTTCAAATCATGAAGGCTCATATAATCACCCATTAAAGGCCGCAACTCAAACAAGCATCCACAATCGAACTCAAGCAAATGAAGCTCAGACTAGCTTTATACAACACTTCACCAACGATGAATGTCAAAAGCATGAGCTAGGAGTTGATCAAATATTCAATACAACAAACATTATATCAAAGAGCTTCTAATCTACTTTGAAACATCTCTCCACTTCATCAAGATACAAGAAACCATGTCATTTCACAAGATAACACTTAACACCAAATGAGTTCCAATGTTTTTGCATTAATCTTGAAAAATATTTACAACTTCAAGTCCTCTCAGAGAATTTCGAGAGTCTCTTCTACTCTACTCTACTCCTACCAACTGAACTATATATTTAATCTCTAATGATCTATCCCTTTACAAATGAGGCAACAAGGCCTTTATATAGAAGTCCAAATTAGAATGAATAGCTTAGATCAATCTAGATAGCCAAGGGCTCAGATCATGCCACCTCAGTAGGTAGTTACAACAACTTGCTATTTTTAGTAGATATGAGAGGCAATGAAGGCACGCTTTCCAAGAAGATAAGATAAGATGGAATCTTTCATAGCATCTTCCACATAGGTGTCCCTTTAACTTCTTGCTGAATGACGTGGCAAACTGTAATTGGCTTAATGATGAGTATCTACCACGTAGGTGCCACCTTAGCATATTCCCAAACTGCATCATCTTGTCTGATGTCTTCAATGTGATTTCTTGAATGAACTTGTATGTTTGGGATGTATCTTGTAGATCTTGCCTTGTTCATTGTCTTGTAAACTGGATGTATGATATTTGTTGCTTCATTTGACTAACTTCGTGATCCTTCTTCTCTTGCAGATAGGTTGATCTTCTTTGGATGATCCTTGATAGAGAGTAGTAGAGAGTAGATGATGATACTTGTCATCCTGATAACATGGAATAGGAGACTCTTGGACTTGAAGATTGAAGAGTCTTGAAGCTTGATGGATAGATGTCCTTGACATGATGCAGATGATGAAATGCTCCAATTTGATGATCTTGAAGGGGGTCCTTTGAAGTGTAGATATTGATGATAACATCTTCCTTATATGTAGAGTAGATGACTTCTCAAGGAGACTTGAATGTACCGGAGGAACTTGAAATTTTATAGATGCCTTTGGAATGCTTGATAATGATAAAGATGAAGGGTGTCAGCGTGGTGGACTTGAAGTGATCATTGATGAACAAGCTAATTGATACTTGAAGTTGATAGAACTTGGAGCTTGATAGACAGATATTGAACTTGATGCAATTGATAAGGAAGTTTTCTGGCATGATGGTGAAGTGAGGTTCCTTTGGAGCAGCTACATGATGTCTTCTCGCAGCGACCTCCTCATCATCCCTCGCTTGAAGATGGCTATAGGCACTTAGCTCCCAGGATGACTTCTTAGCTCAATCCAAGCTTCTACAAAACAAATCAAGAAGCTATATCAATCACTTGGCTATACAACACAAAATAATCATTATAAATCAATTTCTAACCCTTCTAAGCTTAGGCGCATTAGATGCCAAATTAGGTTCTTGATAAAAAAGTCATAAAATTTAAATGTAACCCCAATCCAAGGTGGCGGGTTAGATCATAATTTTCATGTTCTTGTTAATTTTGGCGCATCAAATGGCAATTTTGATCTATCTTGATCTTGGTGCACTAGATGGCCATTTTGATCTCCCCTTGAACATTCGCTAAGGTGGCGCACTAGATGGAAATTGCATCTTCTGGTTGAAATTCCACTTTCAAATCACTATTTTCCACTCCTTGATCTAGGCGCACTAGATCATGATTTTCATCTTTGGTTAAAAAACCTTCACAAAACTTCAATTCAACCTCACAACAAGGTGGCGCTTTGGATAAAGATTTCATCCTCTGCTTGAAAATTGCCTTTAAACTTGAGTTAAACCACCCTCCACTAGTGGCGCATTAGATGAGGTTTTTGATCCTTGTTTAAAATCATCTTGATCAATCAAGACAAGCTCCCTATCTTGGCGCATCAGATGAAGCGCATCAGTTGAGGAATTTGGATGCTTGTCGAAACCACACTTGAAACTTGAAGTTCTCCTCATACTAAATGGGCGCCTTGGTTGACCACTTTATCCTTCATTGGAAAGAAGCATTTGAACAATCTACATGAATCTTCCTCCTAGGCGCACTAGATGGGGTGCAATGGTTTGGGAACTTGATGCTCGTTTGAAATCCTTTGAAAAACTCAAACTCAACTCCACTCCAAGGTGGCGCACCAAATGAGGCGCATGGGATCTTGATTTTGATCTCTTCTTGAAATATGCCAAAAAACTCACCATTATCTCTTCTTGATAGGTGCAAGAGATCAAGGCTTTGATCATCTCTTAAAAAGGTGCTCATACTTCATTTCAAACCAACCTAAGATAGGCATATTGAATCAAGACTTCACTCTTTCCTTTAAAAGACCTCATAAAACTTGAATTGAGCATTACACCAAGAGGGCGCATTGGATCATGAATTTGATCTCCTCTTGAAATTTTTCACAAAATTTAAATTTGACTTCATTGAAAGGTGGTGCATTGGTTAACAATCTTGATCCTTGCTTGAATAATGTTCTAAAAATCATCATCGTCTCTCCTTCTCAAGGGCGCATTGGATCAACCTTTTGAATCCTTAAAACAAACTCTTTCCTCCTTGGTCGCATTAAATCAAGATCTTGGTCTTTCCTTGAAATGGGCGCCTTGGATCAAGGTTTTAGATCCTCTGGTTGCTTCTTGAGTAAGGGCGCATTGGTTGAGGGTTCTAATTTCTTCCTAAAAGATGCCAAAACTCAAGTAAAATCACCTTTAAATGATGGCACATCGGTTATGGCACATTGCTCAAGGCGCAAGAGATCATCATTCCACCTTCCTCATCAAGGGCGCATTGGTTGAGGCGCACTGGATCCACATTTTGTGCTCATCTTAAAACTCGTCAAAACTTCAAAAAACTCATCCAAATTTATGCATTGGTTGAGGCGCATTGGTTCATCATGTTGAATGCCTCTTGAAAAGTCTTTAAATTCCATCTTATCTTGCGTTTCACCCCTATCTTGAAAGTGGCGCATTGGTCCTATCGCATTGGTTGATGATTTCATGCTCCGGTTGAATGTGGCACATTTCATCAAGATTTTGCGCCCTCCTCATGTCTTGGCGCATTGGTTGAGGATTTTGAATCCTCTAGAGTACTTAGTCATTTTTAGTGTCCTTCAGGGTAAGGTCTATTGAAATTAAATATTTTTCAATATACCTTTCAGGATGTTTGAGATAGGTCTCGAATCCACCGGATTTAACATGTAGAATCTAGAATTTGGAGGATCCACCAGATTTCAGACTTAGTCAATTTTTCAGGATTTTTAGGATATCAGGATACCAGACTTAGTCATTTTCAGGATCTCAAACATGCATCAAGATTAGTCTCAGAACGAAAGCAAATGACTCTTGAATAGAACTAGACAAAGAACTCAAACCACCACTGACTTCATCATGGAATAAACTAAAGACATCATCCAAGACCTAATGCAAAGCATCAGAGCTCAAAAAAAAGGGGTCCCCATTTGCAATGGGGCGATGTGTGATTAGGTCACGACAATACTAAGTAATTTATTTTCTATTTTTGCATAAAGTTAAACTAAGTTTATAGAATTATTCTATTAAAATTTAAAAAATGATCTCAACACCCTACATTCTAGTAATGGCCAATATCTAAACTATGGTTTTGCCTAAGTTAACTGGTCGGAATTTTAATATATGGAAACACAAAATACTCATTATTGCTAAGCATAGGAATTGTAATAATAATTGTCAAAATGGAAACCAAATCTACTATAATTTTGTTGATTTTGATAATCATCGTAAGGAAGCCTTTTGTTGTTAAAATTGTTTGTCTCTGATGACTTGATCCTAGAATTCCAAACTACCACTTCTACTAGCAATCTTTGGAGAGTCTAAAAAACAAATATTAAAACTCTAAAAAAGGCAATCCTATATTTAAAAGTTTGTTGTTTTCTGCAAAGATGGGTGAGGGTGGGTCACTTATAGAGCATCTTCTTAGAATGTAAGACCCAAGAGATGGCTCTCGATGATCAACAAAAAGGTGGATGAAAATGATATGATTGTTATTATCCTCAACAATTTGCCACTCTCATTTAAAGCTTTTGCAGAGTCTCTCCATCTATTAGCCCAGAATCAAACTCTCACCTTTGAAATGCCCAAGTCCACTTCTTTTTTGACCACCTAGGTTAACTATTCAACTTTTAAAAAATGAACCCTAACCCAAAAATTGACCTCTAAAGACCTTGAATCACTAATATAAATTCATTTTACCTCATTTTGAGAAAAACAACACAACCAAATACACTTGTTGAACTTTCATTCTTGCTTGACATTGCACAAATAGAGCTGAAGATTGATCATTGAACATTCCAAAGCAATTGGATTGCTATTCCTAAGTGTGTGCAAGAGACCATTCATTGCCAAGAAGATTGTGGAGGAAGATTCTTGGATTTGATAGAATGTTCCTCCAATTGTAAACCCGATGAAAAAAAGTTGATTCAAACTAACAAGGCAAGACTCATCATTAAACTACAGGCAATTGTGGGCCAGCTGACAACAGCGGATAACTATTTTACACTTCTAACTCTGCAAGGCTAAGGAGGTTATTCCTAGAGATCTTAACAAGACAATTAAAGAGAAACAAAAAACAACTAGGTCACACAGCTTAGCCACTCCCTTTGCATAAGGATATCCAAAAATTTTGTCAATAAATACTCCTTACACCAGCTTACTAATCTTGCAGACCTAAAGATCTCTTAACAAAGAAGATTGTTATTAGGTTACCCATGCAACTAAAGATGCAAATCAAAATCATATCCCCAAAGGTTAATCCCCTTATACTTTTTCTTACTTCATCTGCAACCAAAAAACCCAACATGTATGGCAAAGCACATATCAATGAATTATGCATACTAGTAGGACTTAACCTACACTAACCTAATCTACATGGAACAAGAGGGTAATATTCAATATGGAGAATGATCACTTTAGCAAGTACCGATACTAGTACCGGTGTCCTAGCAGCCTTGATTATTGGCAATTTATGAAGTTATAGTGTTTAAATACTTGCTATCTCAAATTAGCGGTTGGTAGTTACATTGCTGCCTCCTTTCACAATTGTTGTTCTTTCTGTTAGGACTTATTTACTTGCACATGTTCTTGAACATGGGAATCAGTGAGATGGCAGTTACCTTGGTTGGTGGTTTGCCTATTTTGGTGCCTGATGCTTATAAAGAACTTGAGGTCTATGTCTATAAAAGGCAGCTAGAAGTGAACATAAAAACGATGACATATCTTATTCCTTAGTTGAGGATTGAGAGATCAAAGGACGTAAGAGAAGGACATAGTATTTTCCTTGGAAGGTTGTTGTAAACCATGTCACAAGGTTCGTCGAATTTCTGCTAAGAAGTTCAAAATTCAGCAAACTTCAAAACATCATAAAAAGTTCGCTTGAATTCGCCTAGGGTTCGCCGATATTTTTTTAATACAATATATTTAAAATAAGGGTTTTTTTCCCATTTCGTCCTTTCTGGGAACACCTGAGAGTGACGCCCAAAATAATCACGACACGAAAATCGGGAAAAAAGGTCTAAAATCGCAACACAATAAAAATCAAGAGAAAAGTGTCTGAAATCGTGATATAAATCGGGTATTTTAAAAGATTTTGTCTGGTGTTTATATCATATATATGTAGTCATGCAACAGGGAGCCGCTTATAATTTACTATATATTATATTATTAATATTTATATATTATTATTGATATTTATATATTATAATATGATATTATTAATATATAATATATTTATTTTATTATTAATATATATATATATATATATTACTTATTATTTTTTTAAATCAAATTTAAATAAGGCGAATTTAATAACGATTTTTTTTTCGAACTTTTCCCCTTTCCAAACTTCATCCGAATTTTGTCGTTGCCGAACACGAACACGAACTCGAACTTTGTGACATAAGTTGTAAAGGCATGTTGCCATGTGATGTGAGATTGAGAGGATTATAAACCATCGCTTCATTGAAGAATTGTTCATTGTTTGAGGTCAAGAAGAAGACTGTAAGTCTTTGTTATTGGACTGGATGCCTATGAGGCAAGTATGTTAGCTAAGCTTTGATTAATACAGAAAATTGTTTGTTGTTGTTTTTCCCAAAAACGTGTTTAAACCCATGGTTGTGAGTGTGTATGCTTTGGCTGCTAGGATTAGCTTCTCTTCACTAGGTGCATGATCCTCGTCTGCATTAATTCCAATCACAAAGTAATGTGTTACAACTATCATAAATTCAGGCATATCAAAATAGAATGCTAGAAATATCAATATGACCTATCCCACAAAGTTGTGGGCTTAGGCTAATGGGGGAACAATTGAAGCAGAACAAGACTTTGGGGAGGTGTATGCTTTATAGAATATTCTCAAAACAAAACTGATGCAAACAATTGTTGGTTCTTTGATTTTGGTGCATCATGTCATTTCATCTGCCACAAAACTAGTATGTCAAATTTACTATTGATTCTAGTTCTACAAATTTTGTTTCACTAGGTGATAGTAGATCACATTATTAGTATATATTAATGTAATAAAGTGTAATTAATTGGTTGGTAGTTAGGTTTAGTCATTAAAGCAAGTAGTTGCAATAGGTGATGTACCATTTAATATGGTAGTTGTAATAGTAACCTTTATAACTTTATAAAATGTTGCTTTCACCCATAGTGAAGCAAGCCTTATTTGCAAATTTCTCTCATCTCTCTTCTTTGCAGCTTTACTAACATCGGTATCAAAGCCAACAGATTAGGGTTAGGGTTTTATCACGCAAGGAGGTCGGGAAGAGGTCATGCAAGGTCAACCAAGGTTTTCAAATTCACGCCTACGGTTTCCAGTCAAAATTGCAACCCAAATTCCAATCAAAAATCATGCCGGTTTGGAAGCATAAAATCCCGATTATTTTTTGGGCAAAACCACGGGTTATTTCTCAAAATTTGTGGATTCTTACTATTCTTGTCCACGCCTAGGGTTTCCAGTCAAATTCGCAGCCTGTTTTTTGCTAAATTCTGCCCAATTTTTCTGCATAAATCGCACCATTTTAGGAGCAAAAACACAGCGCATTTTTTGGTAAAAGTCCTGCAACAAAAATCAGCAAAATCGCACCATTTTTCGATGCGAAAATACCAAAATAAAGCCATTTTTTTGCACGCATGGCTAGGGCACACGATTTTACCAGCAAATCATCATTTTTGGATGCAGCTAAGGTTTTTTAGGGCTATTTTGACAGATTTTTTTGCAAATCTGTGGCAGCTAGGGTTTTTTAAGCCTCTTTTTCAGCTTGCAGGTCCAAAAACAGCGACTGCTAGGGCACGCATTTTCACAAAAATCTCTGGGTATTCTTTAATTTTAATTTTTCCCTCAATTATTTTTCCAATTGGAAATATCAGTTTGAGAGGAGGTTTTAATATCCGAGTGTGCCTAAATTTCAAGGGTTTCAAAAATTTGCAAGATCAATTTTAAAAAATTTCAAGAAAATTTTCTAGGTCAAATTTTAAAGGGTGGTTCAAGTTTCGAGAATCAATTGTTTTATGGGATGATGGCAAACATTCAAATTTTGGTATTACCTAAGGCACAAAAGATCACCGGGAAGAATTATAATATCTAGAGTCATAAAATACTCACTATCGCTGAGTATAGGATGTGTGACAATATTATCCTTGAGACTGAAACCAAGCCTGCAACCAACATATATGACTTTGACAAGCATCACAGCAAAGCCCTACTGCTACTCAAGTTGTCAGTGTCCAATGACTTAATCCCTTAAGTCCGAAACGCCACATCTGCATCTACACTGTGGAAGCACCTCAAAAACAATTATCAGGTCTCTGAGGAAAGCCGGGTTTTGTATTTGAAGAACTTGTTATTTTCTACAAAACTACATGAGGGTGGCTCATTGTCAGAACATCTCCTAAAAATCAAGGACCTTAATGATCAACTTACCGCCATCAATAAACTAGTGGATGACGAAGACGTGGTTGCTCTAACCATTAACAGCTTGTCGCCCTCCTATGATGCCTTTGTGGAATCACTGAATATACTGGCTAAAAGTCAAACTTTGACTTTTGATAGGTGAGTTAGTATATCTTGCAGAAGGAGCAAAGACACAAGCAGATAGGGGAATCTACATCCGGGTCCGCAGAAAGTGCTTTTGTTGCTCGGTATAAGAACAAACCTCAAAACTCATTTGGCAACAAACCTTTGAATTCTTCTAGCAACACTTCTTCCATCCAAGAAAAAGGTGAAATGCTTTTATTGTAACAAATTTGGACATGTTATAAAGGAATGCAGGAAAAGGTTATACAATCTATCTCAAAATAAGCATGGTGAAGCTAATCTAGTTGTTGTCGAGGAAGAGCATGGTTTAGATGATGAGCTTGCACTCATGGCATCTCTTTTTAGACAGTGCTAACAACAGATACTGGTTTTTTGACTTAGAAGCATCCCGACATTTCACGTCACAAAGACCAGTATGTAAAGTTTACTGTTGATTATACTCATAAAGATACAGTTTCACTTGGTGATGGTAGATCACATGTTGTCGAAGGGAAAGGAGATGTTAGGGTTGTATTGAATGATTCTCTTAAATTTCTAGTACGCAATATCCAATATGTTCCTACCATGAACAAGAACTTATTGTCTATTAGTTAGCTTACTGAGAACCCTAACATTCAAGTCAAGTTTTGTGGAAAGAAGTGTATTGTATCAGATGTGAAACAAGATAGAGTTATTGCCATAGGCACTAGGCAAGGAGGTATGTATAAGCTCATTGATCCTGCTATAGCTAATTTGCATACCTTAGCTGTCGAAGATAATACTAGTGTCCTTTAGCATGAAAGGTATGGACACCTGAATCTTCAGTATCTGGCCAAACTCAGCAGAGCCCATATGGTTCACAAGTTGCCCCCTATACAGGAAAAACAAGATTCGTTTGTTGGGTGTTTGGCTAGAAAGTAGAAGAAGAAATTGTTTCCTACAAAAGGTGCATGGTGTGCTAAGGGTCTTTCAGATCTCATTCATGCACATCTTTGTGAGCCTTCCTAGAAGTCTCCCACTGTCAATGGATAAAGGTACTTCCTATTATTGGTGGACGATTTCTCCAAAAAGATGTGAGTTTACTTCTTAAAGAAGTCTGAATGCTATGGTGCCCTCCTCAAATTCAAGGCATTGGTGGAAACATTCACAAGGCATCGGATCAAGACTCTGCAATCCGCTGATGGGGGAGAATTCACCTCCACTCAATTCAAGGAATTTTGTGAAAAAGAAGGCATTCAGTGCCAATTAACAACACCATACACTCTGTAGCAAAATGGAGTGGTTGAAAGGCATTACAAGGCCATCATGGAAATGGCACAGTGCATGATGCACAGCCTTAACATTCCCTACCAGTATTGGGGAGGAGTTGTGAACACAGCAATTTACATCTAGAATAGATGTTCATGCAAAGCTTTGCATCAAATCACACTGGAGGAAGCTTGGACCAATCACAAACCTGAGGTAACTTCTTTTTGTATTTTTGGTTCAGTGGCATACACTTTAGTTCCTGAACAAAAAAGGCATAAACTAGATTCCAAAAGCATCAAGTATTTCTTTGCTAGTTATAGTGAACAGTCTAAGGCATATAGGGTTATTGATATTTCCACTAACAAGGTCATTGTTAGTCAAGATGTTGATGTAAAAGAAACAAAGTTGTATTTTTCAAATGTTCAGCAAGAAGTCAATGAAGACCTTGAATCTAGTATTATGGTACCTTTTAAGGATGAACCCTCTAGTTCATCAGGTCAACCTATAAATCAATCTGTAGCTAGTTCTACACTGCTTGTCTATCAAAGACGCAAAACTAAAAATGCTTCCACTCCAAGTAAGACTCCAATTGAGAACTTGCCTTCGCAGAATTCACGGAAGACACACTAAAAACCTAATTGGTATTATTCCACTATGGATGGTGTACGTGTGGATGAACTTCCTACATCAAATGAACGTCCTTGCAAAAAAGGACAAATGATAACTGGTTCAGCTGTTGAGCATAGTCATTTTGCCCTATCTTCTAATCTTTTTCAAGTTTCTAAACCACAAAAGTTTTTAAGGCACAAGGGAAACCAGAATGGGAAGCTGCTATGTAGGTGGATTATGATGCATTGATGAAAATCAAACTTGGGAGTTGGTCAAATTGCCTCCAGGAAAAAAGCCCATTCGGTGCAAATTGGTCTATAAGGTCAAATGCAGAGTTAATTTTTCATTTTACAAATACAAGGCAAGTCTCGTTGCTATGGGATATTCGCAACAAGAAGGTATAGACTTTGAAGAGACATTTGCTCCTACTGCAAAGATGGTCACATTCCGGATACTTCTCTCAATTGTTGCTCAATTTGGTTGGAAGGTATATCAAATGGATGTCAAAGGTGCCTTCTTGAACGAGGGCTTGGATGAAGAAGTCTACATGGTACAGTCTAAGGGTTTTCTGGATCCTGGACGTGAACATCTGGTTTGCAGGTTAATTAAGTCCTTGTATAGACTTAAGCAGGCTCCTTGAGCCTGGCATCTTAAAATTGATAAACATTTAAAAGATATTGGATTCAAAATGAATCTTTCTGATCCAAATCTTTGTCAAAAGTGATGGTAATGATATTGTAATTATTATTGTATATGTTGATCTTGCTGTCACCGGTAGTATAGACACTACAGTTCAGTAAGTAAAATCAAAGTTGTGTGCAGCTTTTGACATGTCAGTTCTAGGCCTCCTACATTATTGCCTAGGGGTTGATTTTTGGCAATCTGATCACAACATCTTCGTGGTTCAAATCAAATATGCTACAAGTCTTTTGGAGCATTTTGGGATGGCAAATTGTAACTCATCCTACACCTATGGAAGTCAAGTTGAAGTTGTCAACCTCCGATGATTCACCCCCAGTCGATGAATCACACTACAGACAGTTGGTGGGTAGCTTGATATATCTTACAACCACTAGATCGGATCTTTGCTTTGTTGTTAGCTATCTCTCAGTTTTTGTCGAAATCGAATCTCTCTCATTGGATAGCCACAAAGTGAGTCTTGCAATATGTCAAAGGTACTCTTGACTTTGGCGTAATCTACCAAAGGACAAAAGATTTTGGATTAATTGGGTATACAAACTCCGATTGGGCAAGATCTATGAATACTCGTTGGTCTACAATCAGATACATCTCCTTGGGTTCAAATGTCATTTCTTATCAGAGAAAGCTTCAATAAATATTAGCCTTATCCTCCATTGAAGTTCAATAAAAAACAACTGTGAGTGTCAATTGTGAAGCAGTTTGGTTATGCAGAATCTTGATAGATCTTCAACTTCCTCAGCATACTCCTACACCACTTTTCTGTGATAATCATGGAGTATTGAAATTGGTGAAAAATCGAGTGTATCATGCTCAAACCACACATAACCAGATTCATCATCACTATATTCGACAACTAGTGGACTGTGCAGACATCTCCCTCCACTTTAATTTTTATTAGGAGTAGACTATTGATTTAATGACTAGACCACTTGGTCCTAGTTACTTTGTCAAATTTTGGGACAAGCTTGGTGTTGTTTCCGGTTTAGTCATTAATGGGGTTATTAGTATATTAATGTAATAAAGTGTAATTAATTAGCTGGTAGTTAGGTGTAGTCATTAAAGTGAGTAGTTGCATTAGGTGATGTACCATTTAATATGGTAGTTGTAATAATAACTTGTATAACTTTATAAAATGTTGCTTTCACTCATAGTGAAGCAAGCCTTATTTGCAAATTTCTCTCATCTCTCTTCTTTGCAAATTTGCTAACACACATATGGTAGAGTATTGGGGATTTAAGGATTATGTTGAGTGGTTCCACAAAATTCTCTATCAAGGATGTTAAGTTTGTTCCAAAATGAATGAAAATTTGTTATTGTAAGCACTAATAATGTGCATGGGCTTGCACAAGGACCCTCCGATGAGTTGTAATCCTAAACACTTACATGGAAGCGTGAATAAAATGTCCTCTCAACAGTGCTCTTCTTGGCGACATGTGGATGTCAATTCCTTGTTTCATCAACTCTTATTAATTCTAACTTTTCTTCACCATCTCCTTGTCGACATTTCTTCTTTTGCTTTCCTGATCTTACCTACATAGCTAATTTTCATCATAGCTTAGTAATTTCTCCTTTCCAATGCCCATTTCATGTGTCTCCACCCTTTAGAGGCCTCTAAATGACCTCCCAGACCAATCCCATCTTTCAAAATTAACTTAACTTTTGTCCTTTCCAGATCCCCCCTATTATTTCTGAATCTCCCTCGGGCGACCCTATTGGTAAAAGGGGGGATCCTATTTAATTCATTTGTTTGACCTGTTTTAGGAGGCAAATTCCAACTTTAACCTTCCAAGACCAATCTCCAACCCCTAATCTTCACCCAGAAGCCCTATTTTTTGGTCGCCCATGGGTCTCCCCTAGGTGACCCCTGGGAACCCTACTGGTAAAAGGGGCGACCCTGTTGTATTTCTGAGTGCGTGTTTCCCTTCAATCCGGTCCCCAAAAAGCTTCATTTTTTCTCCAATTTCGACCCTAACATAGACTTAACTATTCTTAGCCCACCTGTCACCCTCAATCATGCATAATTAACTATCTTGATCTATTCTTATCATCTCTTCAACTCATGCAAACTCCATTTTCTCAATCAATGATAAGCTTTCATAGCTTCATCACTCCCCAATTAGCCCAGTCTTCTCTTCAATCAAACCTGTTAACTCTCCATTCAAGAGAGTTAACTCCCCAATTATCCCCACCTATCATGAGCCATTCCATCCTATAAATACTTCCTCTTAGCATTAGGGGAGGCAAATTTCATAGTTGCAGCCATTCATAAGCTTGTTGTTTGCTCTCCATTAGCATCCTTGATGCTCACGCAAGGCGCATGTGCCTTTTTCATTTTGCTTAGCATAGATTCCCAAAGCTTTCTAAAGCTTCTCAAAGCATACTTATGCTTTCATTTGCTCAAGCCAATGCCATTATGCCCAATTAACACGCTCACATAGTGCTCATAGCTCACTTCGAGCTCAATCAATATCATCACTAGCTTTCTCAAGCTCAAGTCAATCATTTGCTCTCTTCACACTTGCCGCCAAGAGGAAGACCCCGCTGTTGAAAGAGGATGAGGAGGTTGCCGGATATAAAGGGCTCCTGAGGGTAATGTGAAGACTCATGTGTCAACCATATTCCAAGTTCTTTCAATGATTTTTGTAGTAATTAGATCACAACATTGCTCTTGAGGGAAGTAATAGCTTTATTCTTGATAGGAATTGTTAGCATAGCTTCATTTCTTTGCAATAGATTAGTTATTAATTGCTTTCATTAGATTAGACCTTCATTTGCTTTCCTTAGAGTAGAATTCAAAAAGACAAATTTGGAAAAACACAAAAACATAGATAAACTTGCATCAAAAAAACTCATATAAACTTGCATTCATATTTCCATTTTGTAGTAATTAGATGATCTTTACTTATTGAGAAAAGAACAAAAAAATTGCTTGCATTCATATAGATGCATACATTCAAAAACACCAAAAAATTTAGGAAAACTTAGAACAATTAAACCCTTGGTTTCGTCACAACGTATTGCTAAACATTCACATGCGAGAGTAAACCCTTGGTTTCGTCACAAGGTAAATCCCACATACAACATACAAAAGCAAATCACAAGTGACCCTTCTAGGTCAACTTTGGTCAACACTCTACTTCTCCCCTAAGCATACGAATGTGTCCAAGGATTAGAGGGGAGTGCATTAGAGAGATTCTTGAGGAATTAGAAGAAATCAACCCTAGACCACAACTTAACCAAGAACAAAAACATATCCTTAGGGTTGTGCAACAAGACAATCAAATCCAACAATTTCAAGCTCACGAAGAAAAATTACAACGTGCTAGGTTCATCAACGAACAGAATAGCTTAGCCACTAGGCGTTGGAATCTAAGAGACCCAAACAAGAGACACATCATAAGTGACCCTTTGGGTCATATTATTATCTCAACAACCACAACCATAGAAAGGGATCGACAACTAGCAAACCACACAAGGCCCCAACACAGGCTAACTACTCTCCGTGATGTTATGCTCCAACGAGAACAAAACCGCCCCATCTTGCCTCTGCTCGATTGGCTCTTGCCACGAGAGGGAGTGACCTAGAGGTCGCTCGTGGCAAGGAGAGGGTTCATGTGCGAACCAAGCAGGGTCACGTTTTGAGTAACACAGTTATCTATTAGTTAGCATACAAATAATTCTAATATTGTTGTGGATTTTCATGGTAAGAATTAAATTGTGACAAATGTTAAGCAAGAGAGAATGGTTGCCCTAAGCATTGGACAAGGTCGGTTATACAAGTAGTTGATCCTTTCATAGTTAATTTGCATTCATTAACTGTAAAGAACAATTGTAGCATTTTGTGCATGAAGGTATGATCATCTCAACCTTTCGTATTTAGCCAAAATGAGCAAAACCATGGTTCACAAATTGTCATCTATCCAAGAGAAACAAGATATATATGTGTGTGTGTGTGGGATGTTTAGCTAGTAAGCAAAAACGCAAACCATTTCTTACTGAAGGAGTATGGCTTGCAAAGGGAGCTTTCAATCTTATTCATATAGACCTATGCAAGCTATCTTGAAATTTATTCAAAATTCTTGGTGCAAAGTATTTTCTTTGTTGGTTGATGATTTTTCGAGGAAAATATGTCTACGTTTTGAAGAAGAAATTTGCTTTATTTGGTTATCTAGTCAAATGCAAAGCATTAATTGAGAATCACAAATGTAGACCAAACAAAATTTCGCAATCAAGTAATGGAGGCAAAATGGGTCGGTTGATAGGAGAAATATCTGAATCATGAAGATGGACTAGTGCACAATGCACAATAGAGGATGTCATATAACTACTAGGGTGAAGCAATGATCACAACAATGTATCATTTTCAAAGTCTTACAAGATGTGACTCCCAAAAAAATCTTGGTCCGTGTTCAAACCTAAGATAACCCATTTTCATGTTTTATGTTCAGCTGCATATGATTTTAGTTCTTGATAACAAAAGAAATAAATTATATTAATGCGCACAAATGACAAAAAAAGATCAATGGGACTGAAACATACAGAAAACACTATGGCAAAGGACTAGAGCAAAAAGGGGCCCTAGACCAAAAAAAAAGAAAAGAAAAGAAATGCTGGAAAAGGAATATTCACATGGGAGTGGACCTAAAAGAGTGATCTACTATAGATTCTGAAAACTTCAAATGTTCCTTTGCAAGGTATAATAAACAATCTAGGGCATATAGGCTCATTAATATTTTCACTAACAAAGTCATCGTTAGTTGAGAGTCGAAACTAAAAAAAAATCGTTGATTGTAACCATAACCAACATATTGTTAGTGATAAGTAAGGAACTAGTATTGTGATTCCTTTGAAAGATGAAACCTCTGGTTCACTCCATCATAATCACCAATCAATCAACCTCAAGCAATAATTCTTCTCCATTAATATATCCACAATGAGGAGATGAGTTGTCTTCAACTCGAGATGTGTTTTCTTTGCCACAAGAATCTTGAGTCCCACTTAGTAGAAACCAAAGTGGTATTATTCTACTATTCAAGATGTGCAAGAGGATGACCTCCTTACATATAATGTTCAACCATGGTGAGCAATAAAATAGATTGTAGGTTCAAATGAGTATGATCATTTTGCTCTTTCTTCTAACCTTTCAAAGTGCCTAAACCACAACAGTATACAAAAGCTAAGGGCAAACCTTAAGGAAGGTTGCCTTGCAGATTGAGTATGATGCCCTAATGAGGAATCATACCTAGGAGTTGGTAGAGTTGCCTCCAAGTAAAACACCCATATGCTGCAAATTTTATACCAGAGTAAGCTTCAACACACTGTAGTTTTATCTTCCACTATAGTCCAAAACATGGAAGCTGCCAGCACCAATTGTGAAGCAATATAGCTAGGTCCAGTTTTATGTGATCTCCAACTTCCTCAGACTGCAGCAACTCCATTTTCCTGTGACGATCAAGGTGTACTGAAATTTGTGGACAATCAAGTTTATCATGCTCGCGCCAACACATTGAGGTTCATCATCACTACATTGGACATGAATTGACATTGAAGACATTTCTCTCTTCTACTGTACATCTCTGGGGCAGTCTGCTAATCTAATGACTAAGCCTCTTGGCTCTATTCTCTTTGTCAAATTTTGAGACAAACTTGTGTTGTCTCCAATTAAGTCATGAACCAGTGCATGATGCCTGGTCTAATATGTACACATAGGCAATAATTGCTTATGATGATGTGATAATACATTAATTATCTCTAATAAAGTAACTGACAATGTAAGTTGCAACCACCAAACTAACTTCTCCATTCATTAAGAAATGCAACGTACACACATTGGAGTGTGCCACAATTCTCTCTCAATCTTTGTGCATTCATTCTTCAACAAGGTACTCCCGGAAACTCTTTTGTCTTCTTGTTGCTAAACTATGTATCCATGGAAGGAATAATAACTTTAAGAATAACTCTTTTGAATTTTTATGACAGTGCCCTTAGAGCTTGTACAACTTTTTTGTATCCAAATTTTCAAGTAGTGCCAAAACAGGAAGGCTTGAACATGCACAAATAAATTGCACAGAATGAACTTTGAAGAATCATTTATATCCAGAAATACAGGATAGTTAAGAACATAAGCAATTAATGAATTCGATTAGTTTAATGGATGAATGAAGCAGAACAGGTGGAAGCTCAGCACTCCAATCTGTATATCTACATGTGATTCCCAACCAAAGACATCAGTCCAAACCTATCATAACAGATTACTGATTGCAACACCCTCAATAAAAATTATGCCTTATGCAGACTTTGATTCCTGTTTACCATTGGTATAAAAGAATTTCCCTGATGCAACCATCTTATTAACAAATACAGCAGTTTTGTTTATAAATAAGTCATAAAAGCTAGGTATTATGATGCAAACAATAGCTAATTAGTTTGCTGCCATGACAAATAAGTCTAGCAATGTTTCTGTCCTGTTCATTTTCTCCTGGCTGCAACTAGTACAAAATGCATAGTGTGTGCAATAAAAAGTAAGATGCTAATCAATTACAGAACTTTTACATAAAAAGATAGTATAAGGGCAAAATTATAAGACTAATTATTGCTGATACAATCTGCAAAGAGGGGACCCAGATGTGTGTTTTCTATATCTTGCATGCAACACAACAAAGTTTATGAAATATTTACGAAGTTAATGCTACATCATTCATGTTGGGAAATTTTCAATCTCTAATCCAGTGGTTTAACATCAAAGCTTCATTATCAAGCTAAGTTACCGGATTCGCCTGTTAGAGGCTCGGGTGCGGGTGCGGTGCGGCGCGGGTGCGGGTGCGGTGCGGCTCGGGTGCGGGTGCGGGTGCGGGTACCCTGTGGGTGCGGGCAGGGTGCTGAACAAAGGTGTTGGGTGCGTCCCGGACGCACCCGGGTTCGCTGGGTGCGAACCCAGCCTTAAAACATGGCACCCGGAGCGCACCCACGCACCTTTCATTTTTTTTTATTGTTTTTTTCAACTAAAACACAATTTAATATTATTTTAAACATTCAAAAATGCAAATATAACCCTAAAAAGTCATTATAAACACACTTTTGCCATTTTCAACTCATTCTTTCATTCCAAAACACAAAAATTGTCCATTGTGGCTGAACTCAAGAATTTTTTTGTGGTTGAAGAAAGAAGCTTGAAGATTGAATCGTGAAGGTTGGAAGTCGATTGCTCCACCATTCCTACTCATTTCCAACAGTTTAGAGGCTGCCAAGAAGATCAAAGGAAGAGATTTTTGCAAAGAGGTAGGTTTTCTATTCATTTTTTTTTTTGCATTTTTGAACAACAAACAAATTCTTTTCAACTTGTTTTTTTTTTTAAAACTATTTATATGAATCATGAATGTATCACCATGCTTTTGTTTTTGTTTTGATTCTTGAAAGTTTTGAGTTTTCATTGTTTCCATTTTGTTTACAAAACTTATTGCCACACCCACAGGTGACAAGAATCACAATGGCAGCTAGTTCTAGCTCAGTATCACAATCAAAATTCAAAATCGATCCACACTCACCTCTTTGGAGGCATGTTGAAATGATTCAACAACAACCAGGTGGTGGGGGTTACCTTTGGAAATGCAATGGCTATGATGTGCAATACAACAGTTCATATAGTCGGGTGAAAGCCCATTTGTGTAACATCCCTGGGATGGGGATCAAAGCTTGCCCAGGAAAGAGTAATAAACCTATAGCACGAGAGCAAGTGCTGGCATATATCACCGAGCAAGAAGCAGCAGATGAAGCAGCAGGCCGTAAATCAGTAGCAAACGTGTTAAGGAAAAGAGGCAGAAATCAAAGAATGGGTCCTCCATCTATTCCTAGTTCCAATGTTGTGATAGAGAGCCACCCATTTTTGGTCACTCCTCAAGAGCAACCCACAAGCACTACAAACAAGAGACCAAAGGGACCTTTAGAAACATCATTTCAAAATGAGGCTCGAGATATTGCTGACCAACATATAGCCAGATGCATTTATGCAAATGGTATGTCATTCAATGTTGTTCGCTCACCATATTGGCAAGAGATGGTGAGAAAAATTAATGAGGCTCCAAAAGGGTATAAGAGCCCAGGTTATGAGAAGGTGCGTGGCACCTTATTGGAGAATGAGGTGAAGAATATAGAAGATGCATTGAAGCCCTTAAGGGATTCATGGAGTGAGACAGGGGTGTCGATTGTCTCTGATGGATGGAAAGATGCAAAAAATCGGCCTTTGATCAATGTCATTGCAGTGTCCCCTAAAGGGGCAATGTTTTTGAGAGCTGTGGATTGTGAGGGACAGGTGAAGGATGGTGAATTTATTGCTCAGATCCTCATTGCAGCCATTGAGGATGTGGGACCTCGTAATGTTGTTCAAGTGATAACGGACAACGCAAAAAATTGTAGAGCTGCTGGGTTGTTGGTTGAGGAACGATATTCACATATCTTTTGGACACCTTGTGCTGTCCACTCTCTCAATCTAATGCTACAAAAGATTGGGAAAAAAATTGACTGGATTAGAGAGTTGTATGCAGAGACCGAGGAGATACGAATGTTCATCACCAACCACCACATGTCCCAAAGCATATTTAGATCATTTTCTACATTGGAGTTGTTGAAGGTAAGTGAAGCAATATATTTTTAAATTTAAATTTTTCATAGTGCTTTAAATTTTTAATTTCACATATTCTATTTCTTCTTAAAAGTTATAGTTTGTTTTCAATTTTTTCAATGTTTAAATTAAATTTTATTTATTGTACTTTTTATTTTTGATATTTCAATAGGTTGCTGAGACCCGTTTTGCCTCAAACACAATTGCCTTGAGACGACTTGTGAAGGTCAAACAGGCTCTTATTAGCATGGTAACAAGCACTACTTGGTCCGTATGGAGGCAAAGTAACACTGAGAGGGCAGCAAATGTTAAGGGGATGATCCTAAATGACTATTGGTGGGATCGTGTGGAGTATCTCCTTAGTTTCACCAAGCCTATTTTGAGCATGATTCGTTATACGGATGGACAAGCCTTGCATGGGGGAGATATATGATGGCATTGATTCAATGATAGAAAAGATAAAGAACATCATAAATGAGAAGGAGAAAGATCCTCAAGAAATTCTCTTCAAGCAAGTGCATGAAATTATTGAGGCTAGATGGAACACAATGACAACCCCACTACATCTTCTTGCATTTGCATTGACTCCAAAATATTACAGCAGTGAGATTCTTTCGGTGACAAATAGGATTCCCCCATGGAGAGATTTAGAAGTGTCTGAAGGGTACAAGGCAGCATTTCGTAGACTCTTCCTTGATCCAGATTTGCATGATATGGTCACTGATGAGTTCACTGATTTTGTACACTCCAATGGTCTAAGCATTGAGGCTCTTCGTGATAGATTCAAGAAAGATGCTCACAATTGGTGGTACTTTCATGGCCAACAATTCCGGTGCCTACAGCGTCTTGCAGTCAAAATTTTATCACAAGTAAGTTTACTAAATTTCTATGTTTTTTATGATTTATAATTTTATCTTAAAGACTTTTAAAAATTTGAAGTTTGAAGTTCCATAAGTTTTAATTATTATAGATTTTATAACTTGTAACTTTATAAGTTTTAACTTTGTAAGTTTTTATTTTTAACTCTCTCTCTACTTTGTCATCATAGGTTGCTAGTTCCTCTGCATCTGAGAGGAATTGGAGCACGTACTCTTTTATCCACTCGATAAAGCGCAACAGATTGCACTCCAAAAAGGCGGAGAATTTAGTGTATGTGCATTCCAACTTGCGCCTCCTTTCGCACAAAAAGCAAGACTATAAGGAGGGGGAATCAAAGTTGTGGGATGTGGAGCCAGAGCAAATTGACTTGGATGCTTCTACTTCCCAATCCACACATGTTGCACTTGAGGGATCAGAGAGCGAGCATACTTTTTCAGCGAGTGGCAGTGGTGCTGGTTGTGGTTCTTCAAATGATCCTGCTAATGTCAAAGAAGATGATGATGATGTGGAGGATTTAGCAAATCCATATGATGATTGACACTTGTCATTTGACATTGAAACAATGAAAATTGATTGTTGAACATGATATTATTATTTTGAATCTTGTTATTGAACTTGAAGTTCGAGTTTTATGTTTTATGATATTCAAGTTGATGGTGGTTTTGTTGATTATATGATGCTATGTGGTGTTCTACACTTTATTCTTGCATTTCTACACTTAATTCTTGCTTCTATGCTTAATTTTTTTGCATATACATATATTTTTTTATATATATAAAAAAATGAACCCAAACCCCAAAAAAAATTTTGGCCGAACCCGCGAACCGAACCCGCACCAGAACCGCAACTTAGTTATCAAGCTATGATACCAATTGGTGAGATACAAGGCTTAGACTACTACAATATGAAAATCTAAAATTTGTATGCAAATCTAAAATTAACTGTTCTTAATCTTGAAATTACCATGAAGAGATATAATGGATTTAAATCAAAAAATAGAAAAATCAACAAACACCATTATTGCATCACATAACACAAGATTTACGTGGAGAAACCCTTGTGGGGAAAAACTCCACTAAGAAGAGAGGCCAAGCATGTATTAACTTTGAAATCAAAATTACAATACAGTCATACTTCCATTCTCCTCTTTGCCTCCAATCTGGTAGCACCTGTGTACCTGTGAAAAATCTCAACACATTCAAATCTCTATCTCATTCGTGCAACCTCTTCAACCTATTTATTCCATTCGTCTCTCTTCCTCAACTTTTACCACTATCCAAGGCACCAATTTATAGAGTTATTGAAACACAAGAGAAGCCCAAATTACCTTTCAAACGCCCCCAACCTTTGGATTGCCTCCCAGAATGTGAAAGGTCATCACAAATGCATCCCAAAAGTTTTTATCCTCACTCTCCCAAGTGCCCACTAGGGGTATGCCAAAAGACATAAGTTCGGAACTCAAGAGTCATCCACTCTTTCCCAAGCACTCCACTTGTAGGTGGAACTTTAATTAATTAATTTTGTCTCCACAGGTCATCTTTACCACTGCCTATGGACCCCTCCTTCCTTAGTGGGAATAAATATTACAAATTAATTTCCAATAACACCCTAAGTGCCTAGAGACACTTTCCAAGGATGTTGGAACCATAAAAATGACATAGGATTTACAAGGTAGATGGCACCTAAATCCGAACAATTCAGTCCATGTTATTAACAAATAAGCTAAAGAAATTTACCCAGAAGGCAACATAATATAACCTATTACATATGTTTTGACATAATTATACTTCCCATCAATGTTACCCGGGGAGTATTTTTCTGAGGTACCAGAGACGGGACTTTTGGGAACAGAGGACAGGGACAGAACATAGCCTCACTCTGCCCGATTTTATGAAAAGAAAAAGGAGACATTCCCAGGACGTCTCCCCAAGGTGAGAGACATTCCCCAATGAAGGGACCCTGGGGCCCTGGGGGATGGCCTGCCGTCCCTGACATCCCTGTTTTGCACAGAGATGATCTTTGTGTCACTTCAATTAGTATATTTTGCTCTGAAGTTTTTGAACGTAACTGCTGGCTTTCTTTAATACCCCACACCTGTCAATCTGCGTTGCAAAATACAAATGAGTTCAACACAGTCAGTCAGATGTATGTCCTGTAAATTCTATATGATATGGGCTGCAAAATAAAATTGTGGTTTTGTAGTTACCTTGGGGAGAGTAATTGGTACAAGAGATTTGAGTTTTGCACACAGGTATCTCATTCGATTCCTCTGGAATTTCTTTTAAGGCATTGGGGGTTTTCTATTGTCGGACTTAATTGAACCACTCAATCCTTCCGAAGGCAACGCCAGATTTACGTTTTCTGGGTAATGTAAGCCCTCCGTTATCTGAACTGTCTATATATTTAGCAGGTAATATAAAACTTTTTGGGTTCCATAATTGATGAGCATTTGGTGTATTTTCCTTTCAGGTTGAGCTGCTCTTATTAGGATCTGAAAGTGTTTGACTTAACTTATAGATCCATCTGTACATACACTGCAACAGAATGACATGCATCGTCTGGCTTTTGTTTCAACCATTATATATCCATATCTACATACACTTTCACTAACAGTTCAGTTTTGATTGATATACTGATGACATCACCACATTCACATTCGCTAACAACCTACTAATATATAATTTTCTATAAAGTTGTAATTTTATATGTGTGTGTGTGTGTATAGCCATCCCCAAAATTTAGGAAAAATTTTGTCGTATCCATGGCCCCCAGCCCATTAACTCAGAAACACTTTCCCATAGAATGTTGGATTTTGAATTCTACATGAAACTCCAAGAAAACACTTAAACAACAAAGAGCACGCTTGAAAGCAAAAGAAAATAGCACCCCCATTACCACAACATAAGAACATCAACATCTAAAAACATAAGACCCATTGATTACTACTTAGTCTATTATCAACCGCACGGAAAAGCAAACTACCTACTGGGACACAGAACAAAAGTGTATTCCTTTGCAAGGCTTGTGACCTCAGGTGAAAAAATTAATAAAATGCCATTTTTGTTGCTACAAATCATGTTAAGGAATAGTAAACACCTTTCTATTGTCTTCGACATATGATCTAAGAAGGTAGCGCATATACTTGAATCCATCTTCATCAGAAACCAAAGAAAGAACCATATCCTCACCAACAGCAGCCACACATGATGGATCAGGGCATCGTAATGTCAGGCATCCAGGACCATCTCCAATTGCTGTATGAATGTAACCTTCACATTAAAAAATGACCATAAGCTTCTCTCTCAATTTATCCATCATTGTTTTAACTAGTGAAATATTTTATAATCTAAACATCATACCCAGCAAGTTCCAAACATAAAGCAGTCAGAAAATAAGTGCATCCCTATATCAGGTCAAAGAAATGAACTCTATGAAACAACCCAAGAAAAAAAAAATCTTTCTTTCAGAAGGGTCACAGAAGATATAATGCATAACTGGTGTTTACCACATTAACCCTAGGTTATGGGGCAAGGTATATATTCACTGCAAGGACTGATTCTTCAAATTAAGAAACAAATGTCAATAGGTTGCCAGCAAGTCAACCACATTATCTACCCAACTACACAACAACTACTTGTAGTTTTCATTGCATTCTTTACAAACAAAAAGCTGTTTACATTACAGACTCCATGGTAGGTTGTAATCTACCATTGACAAATTCGGTTGCAATAGTGCACTCTGAGACAATACCTGCCCAACATATGTCACAGAATTGATGGCCACAAGCAGTAGCTTTCATCCTTTTACGAGCATAAGTCTCAAAGCATATACCACATGTCAACTGCTGATAGCAAAACAATGCATGGTGATGATTTGGAGTAATCAAAACAATCTATTCTATGCATAGGCAGATGCAAAGAAAAAAATCCTGATTAAAGGATGCATTAGGCAACCAAGCTGACTTACCTCCTTTACATCTGGTCGTATATCAATTATTGGTCTTTCAAACAGGCCTACTATCTTCCGTACATTTTCTTCATCTGCAAACCACTCGTCGTTGACCTTACTGATGCTCCTGCAAAGGATACCACAAGTCAGTATCCACCATAATAATCAAGCAAATATGCCGACATAGCTATATTTTAAAGAAGATAATTTATCCTTGCACACACAAATGTGTATATACTAACTGAATGCTATTTACATCAAGCCTACTTTATTAGTGATAGTATGGTTTCGACAAAAGGACGTAGCTATATTTTAAACAAGATAATTTATCCTTGCACACACAAATGTGTATATACTAACTGAATGCTATTTAAATCAAGCCTACTTTATTATTGATAGTATGGTTTTGACAAAAAGAACATAGAAGACGTGGAGAACTAGCTGATATGATTTTCTTTGTAGATTACTAAGTACAAAGGTGCATATAATCAATCCATGAGAACATTGAGAAGCCATCCAGCACCCATCAACATTTTTATTCATATAATAAGAGATCAATCTTTGCCAGTTTCCTTGTCTTTACCTCCTTATTTTATTCTTTACACACTAATCACTGCAATAGATAATTTTTCTCATGCACTGGCAATGCTTGGTATAGACTTTAAGTCTAAGAGAGCGGGCCCATCAAAGCTAAGTTGCCTTGCTTGTCCTCCATGGTGGCCTTTCACATTGATAAAAATTTTAACATTAGAAATGAAAACAACTTACTAGAGACCATTTCCCTTAGTGAGCAATCATTATGACGATATACTGCAATTGAACATTATACTATCTCATGAAGCATTTGAAGTTTTGGTTCCTATAATGGTAGGAAGTGATTATGCAACACTAGCAGTTTATGCCATCATAGGGCAACAAGGCATGTAATTCAACCTCTCACAAACTATGTACAGGATCTAAAAATTTGTGGTAACGAATTTGTGTTGCTTTCCCACCACAACATTGATCACACAGAGTTCAGAAGACTTGATATGTCCTTCTACAAAACTGCAACGGTTCACATGGGTTCGACAAATGTCTTGCTGTAATGCCACACTTTGGACAGTAATTTTTATTTTGCATTATGATGATTTTGGATCGTATGAATTGTTGATTATTGATTTATCGCAGAGATCAACTACTGCTTGATCATTGGTTTATTGTGGATAATAAATTAGTATGTTAGATTAATCTTTGATTTTAATTAATTCATTGGGTAGGATAAATTAATCTGAGTGGATCAACATAATTAGGTACTTTAATATTAATTGAAATTTGTGTAGTTCCTTGGAATTAATAATTTAATTAGAGGAATAAATTATTTGGGAAAATAGATAAAATTACATGGAGTAATTATCATGAATAGGATTAGGATTTTTTTCAATTATTTAATATCAATTATTCCTGATAATTAACTTTAGCTTTTGAGGATGAACTAAAAACCTGAGTGGATTTATATAATTACAAAAAAATAGTGGAATAATTATTTAGAATATGCCTAGGGGATTATTCAATTATTTTAATTGTTTTAATTTCAGCTTGTTTGTTTCAAAGATCTATTTTGGAAATTAGAGTAATTATCCTCCCAACACTATAAATAGGTTTTGCATTCATAATTATTAATTTAATTGATTGTCTGGAAAAGCAAACCTATTATTGAATATTTATATTTGAATAAAGGGGATTTATTAATAAGCAAGCAAGGTAGTGAGTCAAAGTCCTATATATTATAAGTGATATAAAAAATAAAAGTTCCAAGATTACATCAGCCCTGTAGATTACAAAATTCTAGCCCATGTCAACAAATTAAGTTACATTAGCCTATTCAGACTACCACTCTAATACCTTCACTATGTACAAAAAGAGGGATGACATGCAAAAAACAAAGAAATGATTCCCCCAAAATTACTGCCCTAGGCTCCTGAATTCCATGTCCAACTGCCAGGTTAGCATATACAGCAATGCAAAGTAGACCAACCACAGCCTTCTTTGCATGACATTCATCTCAGGTCTGACATAAGCAGAGGAGGCTGAATCAATTGTTCCAAGGCATCGAAGTCAAATTCCATCCATATAGCTTCTAAATCTCGACTTAGGATCATCCCATGCACTGCCCTAACTTAGGAAGAGAGAGCCAAAAAAATTTCAAGCTCTCTAAAAAAATCAAAGAGATACAATCCCAATTTTGTGCCAATTACGGGAAGGTCATCCACCTGCATATTCTAATTGAGCTCCAACAGCTCTATAAGATCGACCCTATATTCACCGCTTCTTCTCAACCAGAAGTAGCATATTAGACAAAAAGAAAAATCTCCATGTAATCAGTTCCGAACATTCCTTAATCATAGCCTCCATCAACCCCAACTAAATTATAAAAACTTTATTCAATCTCACCTCTATAATGGGGCCTCTAAATACCATTTTGCGGTTATGTGAATGTCAAAAGAAAAAGGGCTTCATAACATTTTGCAAACATAGAGACGCCCACAGCGATAGTTGGAAAACTCGGCTCGGCAAAAAACTCGGCAAGCCAATTTTTGGAGAGTCAAAAAAAACTCGGAGAAATCTCGGCAAAAACTCCACAAAAAACTCGGGAAATTAAAAAAATTGCTAAAATTTCGTTAGAAACACATTTTTTTGGCAAATTTCAATGACAAGATGAATCTAATGAGTCCATAAATGAGTACAAAAGTGTTTTCTATTAAATTTGATTGACCTCAATGCAAATTGATTACAAAATCGCATTCTCATGCGGAATCCTGATGGCTGAAAGCTTGATAATCTGATACAAATTACAATAGATAGCTAAAAATGAAAATAGTAAAACTAGTCTAGAAGTAAATACTAAAAGTAAACCCAACATATTACATCTTCCTCTTCCCTAATTTAGCCAAAGCTAGGGAAGAGGCAGATGCTCTAGTCCTGCGAGTGTGCGGTGCCGATGGCTCTGGCAACGACTCCTCATGCTCATGAATGTCCTCCAACCCTACATTTCCTATTGCACCCAGATCCTCCATTGTCTATCTCTTGAAATCAAGAATCTCGTCTGCGGTAAACAATGGAGGCTGCTCATCCTGGCCTATCCAATCACTATAAGGATCTATCTCATCCAAATCAATAGGATCCAGTGATTTGTCCTCTACCTTTTTTGAGGTTTAAAAATTTCAAAAAACAGCAAAAATCATGAAAAAAAAAAAGAAAAAATCCACAAAAAATAGTGAAGAATCTTGTTTTTTTGGAATCTAAATGCAAAAATGAAGCTTCTTTTTGCTCTATGAAGATTTTGTTTTCAATTTGGATTCAATATTTTGCAACAAGAACCAAAAAAAATGATTAAAAAAAAAACAAAAATGGAAAAACAAAAACTTACTTGGGATTCAAATTTGCCTTCAAAATCCGCAAAAAATGGTGTTTGAATTCGATCTTCTCGATGCCACAACGTTGCAAATGGACTATTTTTGCTTGGGGGGGGCGGTTTGCTATGTAGAGCTCAAAAATTCTAAATTCTGATTATGAAAAACCTTTTCTGGCCGCGGAGTTTACATATACCTGCGCCCGCGAATCTCTGGAAAAAACTCGGCGAGTCTCTGGGAAAAACTCGGCAAAAACTCGGAAAAACTCGGCAGAAAAACTCTGCGAGTAAAAGTCAAAAAAACTCGTTAGTTTTTAAAAACTCGGCGAGTTTTTGGCGAGTTTGCCAACTATGCCCACAGCCTAGGCAATGAGGAGATGGATGGAATGTTTAGGAAAGGGAAAGTCCCGAAATATATAGATTGATTGCCATCCTTGGTTAGCTAAATAGTCAGCTACCCCATTCGCTTCTCTGTAGCAATGCTTAATTGAAAGAATTACAGCTTGATCAAGAAGAGGCCAAGCCTGCAACAGTATGTTACTGATTTTCCTATTCAAAGATGATCTCTTCTGTAAAGCCTTGATCACAATCATTGAGTCCCCTTCTATAATGCCATGATTAATATTTTTAAAGCAGAGTAATTGAAGGCCTAAAATCACTGCTTAGGCTTCAGCTTTGTTGTTGGTACCATCTAAGAGTTTTTTATAAGCAGCAGCAATGGAGGAGCCCAAACTATCTCTTATGATACAACCAACATCTGATTTCCCTAGATTTCCATAGGATGGCCCATTGAAATTGAGTTTAGCAATGTTATCTTGAGGAGGGAGCCATCTTTTTCAATTCTCGACATTCTATAAGGTTTATCCCTATAATAAAAACATTTATTTATTATTTAATTTTAGATTATCATAAACTCT
Source organism: Cunninghamia lanceolata (assembly GCA_027924645.1). Taxonomy (NCBI): domain Eukaryota; kingdom Viridiplantae; phylum Streptophyta; class Pinopsida; order Cupressales; family Cupressaceae; genus Cunninghamia; species Cunninghamia lanceolata. The sequence continues at coordinate 2,465,846 of BSBN01000697.1, forward strand.
TGAATTAGCCATTGTAAATAATTTAATTATGGGAAATATTATTATTTAATTCTTTTAAAGTAATTATAAAGTTTTATTGTTGGATTTCTTATAGAGGAAGTAACAGTCAAATTGAATTATAAATTATTATAAAAGAAGCATTGGAAGATTTAGTTGGCTACACAAAGAATACTGGTTTTACATTGCAATTGAAGAATTCAAGTATTGAAGCGAAGGATAAGGGTTCCAAGGGTTTCATCAAAGGTATCTTTCAAGTTTTGGAAAGCATGAGAGGTAGGATCTTGATTTGATAGAAGCCTTGTGCTTAGGCAAAATGTTCAAATTAATAATGCTAAATTAATATTTTATTTTTGCAAATATAAGTTTTGGCCAGCTTATGGATGATAAACAAGATTTAGAAAATAAACAAAAATAAATTCACCGAAAAGAATCACAGCCTGATAAATGGATCATAACTCCTATTTTAATACTTGGGTTTTGAGGAAATTGATAGTGATATCGCACAAACAAGTTAGGAACATGCTTGCAAAGAATTAGAAAAAAAGCTAATTTGTAAATAGGACAGTCAGTGGTGTCCACTATAGGTCTTAATGGAATACCATCTTTATGAATTTTAGGGATACCACAAATCTTCAAGGTAATCTCTTAGTTAAGGATGAGTTGTTTTTCAATACTATCATCAAAGGAAGAATAGATAGGACCAGTTTCACTTTCCTCGTAATCACAAACACAAGGTTGGAATCAAGAACTCTTTAACCACCACTATTTATTAGAGCTTCTATTACAAAGGATTTGTCATGTCCTTTTTCCCAAATTAGAGACATGAAGAAGACATCCAACCTATCCCCTTTTCCTGTAGGCTAAAGGTTTGGGCAAGGGAAAAGAAATTAATTAAATTAAAATAAAAGGTGTTTTTGTAAAACACCAGTATTAAAATAAAAAGTATTTTTAAATACTTAAAGTAAAAAATAAAATTAAACAAAAGTATTTTTAAATAAACGGAGGGAAATTTAGGACCCAAGGGCCCGATTTGAAAAGTTATATTAAGGAAGCATCCATCTTCATTTGATCATCAAGGATTTCAATTTGCATTTTTCATTTTGAGTTCAAGATTAATCTACATTCAAGGACAAAAAACCCTTGGCTGCAATTCTACGATCTAGGAGGACGAAAATCCTCTCGACTCACCTAATTCGAGAGGTTAGGATGAAAACCCTTATCTCTTGCTTTGGCAATTTCGTTTGAGGGTTGCAAGTAAGACTAAATTGGAAGAACTGTGTCCATTTCAGGTTGATGGAAGGCAACTGTGAACAAATTTAGAGTATTCATCCTGGTCACTGCCCATTTATAATCATTGTTGAGTCATCAATTTCATTTGCGAAGCAAATCCATATCGCCTATCACTGCTGGACTGGAGATTGGCTTGTTGTTGGTCGCCAAATTGGATCACAGAGTTATTTATTTTGGAGCTACAGTAAATCTGGTCGCAACCCTTATTCATATTTATATTCAAGCAGACTGTCATTTTCTATGTGCTGTCAATTACAGAGATCATCGGAGGATTCATATTTAAAAGTGGAGACTACTATATGTGTTGTTGTTGCACTGTGGATACAATTACCAGATCGCAGCTTAAAACTCAGCAATGCCACATGGAAAGGAGTAATTTAGAAGAGAGAGGAGGTCGTAGCAGCCCATATATCTGATTTACAATTCATTCCCACTATAATTTCATTGCATTATTGATTCGAGCTGGCCGCATCATTATACTAGGTCCGTGGGAGTTGAATATTGCTCAGGTCTATTGTGTCATCCAGTCGCAGTAGCTAATCACACAACAAGGTCGTGGATTGCGAAGAATCATGGAAAGGAGAGGTTGTCGTGCTGGATCGTGAGAAAGGTACTACTGCCCTAGAAGCTTGTATACCTCAGTCCACAAATTGAAGGTGCAGAACAAAAGTATATCTCATCAATTCATTCACAAACATAATTAACTACCAACAATTTAGTAGTGCATGCAATTTGTAATGTCCTCCACAAATAAATTTTAATGATTAAATTTCAGATTTGACTCAATAAACAAGATCATACAAAATACCCAAAATTTCTCCACAATTTTCGCTAAACTATGCAACACAAACATTGACAATTTTGCCCAAAAACACATGAAACCATCTCCATTGATAATAACCTGATTTTTACACTGATATTTGCTATTACAATAGCTAATACAATAGCAGCTACAACAGCAAATAATCTAAAAAAAAACTTTTCACAAACCCACACAAAACCCTGCAAATAACATCACAAAATAACAATATTTTGCTCCAATTTGTGAGATTGAATCCCACAACTCCTGAAGCTGATCTGAATGGACAACAAGAACAGCTATGAACTGATTTACAACAGCAACAAACACACACTGAACAAACTGGAAAAATCTGCAATTTTTTGAAGCTCCAATGCAACCTCTAAATAAAATTGCTCTCAGAAATCAATCGGTTTTCATCCACTGATCTCTAACTATAATAAGTTTCATCCATAGGAGTTGTAAAAGCACAAGTGCTCATACAAAAAAGTTGAAAAGAAAATATGATAAAAAATTCTTTCTATATGACAATCCCCGCATATAAATAATGTCTTGTTGAACCCACAAAGTGGGTACCCAAAATCCAACACCCAACTTGGAAGAATATTTGCAATTATTGCCACTTTGTCCCTTCCATAACCGTCAGCTTAAAAATAGCAAAAATCTTGCATTATGACAAAATGTCATAAAGCAGTCATATCTGTCATAAAATTAGGTATTTTAGGACCTTGTGAGCTATAAAAATCTCCTCATGGAATCACACGCCCCATTTGGTGTTGCAATAATAAAATTTAATATTTAATTGCTCCCAAATATCTAGAAAATATAAATTCGCAATACCATAAATTAAATATTAAATAAACTATTTCCCTTATTATTTTTCCTTAGCCCACGGGAAATATAGGAATGGGCTAATAATTCATTTGAAATAAATTAATTATAAAGGGGACATGACACATTCCCTTGAAAGTTGAATTGTAAGTAGAATATATGTATTTAATATTTATACATTGCATACTGGGATGCTGATATACTGTATACTGAACTGATTAATAAAAGAATGATATTGTGAGGAATTATTTCAATTTGTGATCTGATTTATCTACAGTAGTGATTCAGTACAGTCAATTGACAAATCTAAGTGAATGAGATCTGTTTGAAGGTTATTGGCAGAGGTCTGCAAATAACATATTTTCAGTTTATTTTAGTCTGTATGATTGGTGATTTAATTTCAGCAGTGTTTGGTAGCATATGCATCTATTTATTCCAGTTGAAACACATCAACAAAATACAGAAGGAAAATGAATAAATAAATAACCCGGGACACTACAATTTTGTGTCCAAAAGCTGAACAGGAGCGTAGCTGACCCAGTTTCAAGAGAATGGATTCTACAAAGAATTATTCCCTCAGAGGTGTTTTTCATTGCAAAGAGGCCATATGACGGGTTCTAGGAATCAATATGGGGGTTTGCACAGGCGAAGTAGCATGCGATTTCGAAGATTTGGCTCTTTACAGCCAAGATATTGCATTTATTCACACAACCTCAAAAGTTGTCCTTTGAGACGGTCGTCTAAGATTTCGATTCTCTTTACTCTCCCTGCTATTTCCAAGTGTGGTGTTATCGGGTGTTATCAGGGCTGCTAGGAGAGAGTTGGTGGAACCAGAGGTCAAGCTAGTTGAGAAGAGTGTTGGAGCTTCTGCACCAAGGAATTCAAGTTTCTGAAAGGTGTACTTTGTTCCTTTTTGGTTGTGGTCCCTGTTGTACTTTTGTTTGGGACTCTTCTAGTTATTCCAATTTTAGAAGCTTAGGCTCGTTTCAGATATAAGGCCTTTATGTAATCAGTTTTTCCTAAATTGGGTGTGGGTCCCAATAGAACCCACAAATAGCCTATCAAAGAAAAAATGTTCCACAGAATCTTTAGGACAGGGGGTCAAGTTTCAAGGACAGCATTTTTTTTCCCAAAATTTGGGCACAGTGGGGAGAGGGCTAACAAAAAAATATATAAAAAATTATATTTGAAAAACTAATACAAAAAATAGTAAAAGTTGCAATTTATCATTTGTGTAAACTATGAGTAAGAGAAGCTGAAATTTATACAAAGTTGTACTGATGTATGACAATTTGCATCAGAGAAAGTGAATCTTAATATGTCTTCACCCCTATCTTGAGTGAAAATTGCACCATTGATCAAGACTCCACTGTTAGACTTTGTAGGATCATCTTTTGCACTGTCCAATGTCTTGATGTCAGCCTTGTTGTAAACAATTTCAGCAAATTCGAGCAGTGTTTCTGCAGTTGATTTCAAAGATGATAAAATTTGGAAAAAGAGTAACAAGCTCCAGATTTTTTCATCAAGGAAAATAAAGTAGATGCACCAATGGCAACAAAAATTTTGAATGGGTCGTTTTATAATATCAGTTAAGAGCTTCAGCAGATTACCAAGTAAGTGATTCACTAGAGTATAGAACTTGACAAAGATGTCCACAACAAGTTGCAGTGCCAGTGTACATGGGTGAAATCCAAGCATCTTCACTATGATCATTACGATTACTTTCTAAATCATCTAACTGTGACCATCATGGCATTACTCAGAATCAGGATTGACTTGGCAAACCAAAAGTATAAATGGAATTCAATCATTTGGGATTTAATTCGGCACAGCCCAAAACAACTTTTAGTTTTTGCTTTTTAAACTAAAGCAAGGGTCTTTGGGCGGCAGACAAGAGTGGGTAAGATTCTACCCTTCATCTCTGTTGAGATTATGTGGGTGTTTGTTGATTTCAATTGCTTCAATTAATTTCCTCTTCCAATAATTATCTTCTTTCACAATTAGCTTTTATATTTATTAGCCATGACTCTACTTACTGACAAATAAAGTTCAAATATATGTCAACGGTTCTATAAAAATGGATGAGTACAAACACACCTATGCAAAAGACAAAGCTAACAGATATACACCAAGAACGGAAATGGACAAGCATACGGAATAAGAAACTCCCCAAAATATGACCCATGCAACTTAACACATATAAACCCCAGACATCTGCAGCACAAGTGATGGAATATGAAGAGTGAGAAATTGTACCATTTAAAATGTCGCAGAAGGATTCCGGCTTTAACTCTTGATATTGAAAGAACTGTAGAAATGCTTGTTATCGCCTCCTCTTGGCATCGCTGAATCTCTTCTTCACTTAAAATTGTGTAGTTCAGCTGGAAAATTGCCAAATGTCACAAATGGAGAATTTTGCCATAACATAGATTGCAATGAGGAAAGTCTTAAAAGGCAAAGTGCAAAAAATATGTTTAATAATATTTTGATTAATTTTTCCGACCAACAAAGGTTGACTTCAATTCCTGCATAGTTGAGAGTCTCCTTCCAAAGGCACTAGATACAAATGTTCTGTACTGTCTCAAACAGGGCTATAATTTTAAACTTCATTTCTGGTAATCAAAGACCTATCTACTGAAAAATAAAACTATAGCTAAAAGAATAGCATATATATTATATAATAAAGGTCATCCAAAACATAAATGAGGAAATAAAAAGTTATAATGTGAACTAACACCAACTTTGTTGCAATAGATAAGGTTACAATAAAGTACTTATTTACCACAAAAACCATAAAATCTGGGATCATGAACTGAGACTCACAAATGCAGATGCAAAGAAAGCTGTGGGAATCAGAATTCCTCAAGAACTGTGAAAGCAATAAAATATATTGACTGAAAAGATAAGCCTAATAATAACACGGAAAACTAATTGAAACATTGCTAATTAGTCTGAGCAAATGAGCAAATGAATAGGCAGGTAAAAAAATATGGAACTGTCCAACATGCATAAATCATTGAACATCTAGTACAGAAAAACAAAAGTGAAGATAAAGGAAAACAACTCCACAACCACATGCATATAAAACAGATCCTCAAATGTATTTTATTCATTGATTTTATGGATATGCAAAAAATACACATCCACAATTCCCATTAAATTAACTTAAAAAAGGCAGTTACCTAACTTCATTTGATTCACAACAATACTGTTCTTTTCTATCAACAGCTCAAGATTCCTCAAAATTAGTAACAAACTGTCTAAAGCAGTTTTTATAGATTGCCTTAAATAGACTCTTTGTTTGCAACTATTTTATCAGTAGCCTACCTCTTGCCACAATTACTAGCTGTGAAAACTGTTTTGGTTTGTCATTTGGTTAACATTTAACAGGTTTTTAATCTGGCATCTAGCAGTTCCTGGAAAAACATATTCGGCTTGCAGTCTACTACATTAGCAGTTTGTTGGCAGCACTTTTTACTAATACAGGATAGCACTCTGAGCGTACAAATAGATCCACGTGGAGCATATAATTACGATTCTGGACATGATCCCGAAACTATATAAAGAGGCTTATCCCCTCTTCTTGGCATGATAGATCGTATGCAGTGAGTATGTAATTATGTTGGCATAACATAGATCTCCACTCCTAAATTTTTGTATGAGTTAGGTGGATTGATAGACTAGTGGGTTCTTATTATCAAAATGGCCCAGCTACCATTTTGCACTTATAATCCCCCAACTATATAAATAGACCCAGCCCCTCTCCTTGGGATGATGTATTGTATGTGGTAATCATCTGTACTATAATGCTTTGGGCCTATGTCCCAGCAATGTGATAGTTCTAACTTCTAATGATGAAGATAATGAATACTTCTGCTTCATTCAAGTGTCGCTTTCTTTTGTGTCTTGTCATGCATGTTTCAATTTAATAATCGATGACCTATTTTATATCTTGGACATCTATGTAACCCATTGTGAGCTTCAAGTTAGCTATTCCTTAGAGAATTGATGTGTTAGTGTTTGATGGGTAGAATGGTGCGAGGTCACTAATAATTGTTGGATGATGGATTCCATACACACTGCTAAATGGTCAACATCTGGGACCTCTAAAAGAGCTTCCCATCACAATAGGAAGATAGCATGGCAGATAACCCAACAGGTGATCAATGACTGGTGAGACCAAAAATAGCTTGAGTTCACACAACAGGTGGCTCAACATACAAGAAAACACCAGAAGTGGCTGAACTGATATATTTATTACAGTAAGTAGAAATCAGAGTTTTAAGGCTTACACAACTCATAACAATTGTCACAAGCTTCTGGAAAGACCTGTTGTTTGATGTGAATTCTCAAACCATATCTACAAGTGGTTCACTGAGTTGTTGGAACATTGATCCAGAAAACATAACCGCCATAATGAATGGACCGGGACAAGCATTGAATGCCTAAAACGGTTTGATGTAGACTAAATGCACATGGTAGAATCTTCATTAAGGGCGTGGTGAACAACTATTTGTTGGAATTTGTGATTACCACCTAATCTTCATTAGATGAAGCATTATTGTAGACTCTCCAGGACAACACCGAAAGTTTATCCGCCAAAGAATCTGGATCAGGATGCTCTTCTTGATAAATATGAGAAGCACACTGATATCAAGTAATCTTGCCCAACGCTTCCAAACAGATGAATGATTGGGAAAGAGTGTACCAGAAAGCAGTAAAGTTGACGTAAGAGACCCAAGATGAGGAGATCCATAGACCAGATGAGGAGACAACTGAAATGATGTGCCACTGTAGGTGGTTGCAATGCAGAGACCAGGATCTAGCTGGCACACAAACAAGGAGAGATCGAGGGCTGGCCATGGGCTGATGAGGCTTTACCCAAGACAAGACAAGGTAGACACAAGATTGTGATTCACCCAGATGATGACTGGTGACAAGTGCATGACGAGATCTTGCATTAAGTGCTACTAGGGAAGACCCGCAATAGTATATCAGTATGGAGCCCTGATTGACAAGCCAAATACATTGATGGCACAAGATTTGATGGAATTACACTCAGTATACTACCAAAACTGCAGTCCCATGAAATCTACTGACATCAAAGGTGCACATACAATAGCAGACCAATGATAAGAAGTGAGGAGAATTTGGTTTTGATGACTGTAGTGTTACTTTTGAAGACTCTACGCAACATCAACAAATCAAATAAAATGTTGTCCCAAAACATGGAGAAATGACAAAATAGGGTTGGAAATGGTGGCAACAGTAATTGGGGGAGCAACAACAAATAATTGCCACCCACAAATGGTGGAAATAATCTTCCTACCAGCAACAGTCCACTCAGTGGAAATAATTCATCTCAGCAGCCACCAACTACTACTTTAATCTATGAATTGGCCCAGCTATCAATTTTGTGCTACAACATAATTGAGGATGCCACAGGACATTGCCAAGCTTGCAAGATCACATGATATGCAAAGAATATGCGTGACCCAGAACACGAGATCCATCTATTCTCGTCCATTCTAGAAGATTACATGTTAGGATTGGCATGCACCATTTGGTACCCTAAATTACAAGATTACATGTTTTTTGCAAGAGTTTTGGTACCCTAAATTACAAGATTACATGTCCATTCTCGTAAATTAGAAGATTACATGTTTCTTGAATGAGTTTTGGTACCCTAAATTGGTGCATCAAAATTTAATGGCTACTAAGAGGATATATTCATTCCTCCTAGGCCTTCAATTATCAAATCACCAAGTTGGCATAAAATCTTAATATGGCATGGCATGATGAATGTTTTATAGCAGGGCTCATTCAGCATATGCAACACACACATGTGCAAAGAACTTTTGCTGCACAATAGGAAGCCCTTTAACCTGCATGAAGATTAGAGGCAATTGGTGACCTACTTGATTCTCTGTGGCTAGGTTTATGATTAGAAGCCCAAATTGGCCAAATGGCTTGAAAACTAGATAAATTGCCAGTGCATAAGCTTGACACAGGTGGCATAGCTTATGGTGCTCAAACTGTGTAATGGCTTGGCATTTCTGAAATGATAAGTAATGTCCTTCATTCCACCCTCTCAAATTCTGAAGTATAAATTTTGTCAAGAATGTCACACCACCCTTGCTCAGGAAATCAAAGACAATCACAGTAAGCATTGGTGTCTCACCTATAACTATCAAGTCTTAAAGACACTAAAAGGTGCTCAAGGACGTGTGATGCAAACCACTACCAAGCACAGAGATACATCCAATCATGCCAGCTAAGGAGATCATGGTGGCTATTTGTGAGGGCAGAACAAACATGGTAATGGCAATGGTTGTATGGTCCCATTACTTGCGACTAGTGTGGCAAAACTAACCAAATTGGGTGAGATTGCCCTACCCATCCGAGATGTGGTCATCACAAGGACAGACGCTAAATTCTTAGAAAATTTTTAAAACAACTGAAGGATAATAACATGATTCACATGGTCCTGAACCTCCAATATGGACGTTAATCAAGACAAGGTAACTTACCTCATATTCAAGCTTTTAACAAAACCAGTAACTATATCAGAAGATCATTACACTACTACTAACAGGAATGACCAAGTGAAACACATTGAAATGTGTATAGTTGTAAAAGAAGCAACCTCTTAAACAAATGTGTGGCTGTGTTCTAGAAAGTACAAGCAAAGATCATCATAGGATGCAAAGGAGATGTACATATGCAGGAAGATGATATCCCAACTAAAGGAGAGGAGGTGGTCCTATAGTATCTCGTCTTTTGACTATTGCATCGAGAAGGGGTGCTGCACAAACTCAAGGCATGGCTAGAGGATTCCCAACTAACCTGGAGTATCCGTCATGCATTGCCATGCCAACTACTACAGACCAACAACCACATATGATGTCAATCTCCTTATCAACACCACTATAAATAACTACAAGGTACATATGATGTCATTGATATCAAATCCAAAGTTTGTCTTAAACAAGGAAGCTTGGAAAGCTGTGAATTCTCACACAAAGACTTCCCCACATGTTTTATACATGAGAAATATGACTCTAGGGTATCATGCATGACGTCGAAGGGGATATTATGGTTGTCGAGTTCTTGGCTCATTTGAAGTGTAGGAGAAGACAAAGACAAATAAATATTAAACTCTATTGGGGAGAGCTTTTGTTTCACAACCAGAACAAATGTTCACCGTATGAGATTTGAATGATGCAATACATGAGTCATTCCTTAGTATGCATCAAAGGAACCTTCTTATGTCAAGTCTGTTAAGGATGAGCATGATATTAAAAATATTTACATGTCTGCATGACAAGACGATTATATAAATCCAGCTTAAAATGTGAAACAATGTTCTCAAAGGCCACAAACTTTCCAAACAATGTTGCGCAACAATGTAATCTTAAAATGTACCGAACATTTACAAGGTAGCCAGTACGAAGAGACAAAATGCTAAGTCCATTTGTGGTCCCACTCCCATAGTCAACATGACAACATTGCAAAAGGTGTGCCATATCTAGGTCCAAACATATAGGATCACCTAAATAAACGGGCTCAACTATATAAGGTGCACCTTACGTTCCATATCAGCAAAGAACATATAGCACATTTTCCCTAGTATAAAGGGTCAACAATTTTCTACATCATGGTTGCAGGGAGACGAGTCTCCCGACCCCTGGGACGCGTCTCCAGGTCGGGGACGCACCTCCAAGCACCCAAGACGGCAGGGAGACATCCCTCGACTGAGGAGACGTCGGGTAAAGAACCCTAGCCGTCTCCCACACGTCTCCCACTCCAAGTATATTAAACCGGCACTTTTGTAGTATTTTTCATATTTTTTTTAAACATCCGCTCCAAAATCGCAAAATGCGACGGCAAGGAGATTTCACGGCACAAACAAAGAGCTTGCAGAGATTTCGCAGACCCACGCAATGCCATCAACAGGTAAGTCTGGTTTTGTTCTTGTTTTGTTTTTGGCATTTTCTTTTTTTGTATCGTGGACGAGTGTTCACTAACATTTAGGGCACATTTAGGGCATGAGTATTTTTCAGATCGTTTCGTGGACGAGTCTCCCTGCATTGTTTAGGGCTTTTTTAATTTTTAGAATCGAAATAAGAAAGCAGTGTCGCTGTAAATACTCATGAGGCTATATTGATACGCCCATTACTAAATGGGCGTATCAATATAGCCTCATGAGTATTTAGCGTATCAATATACCTTCAGGAGTATTTACCGTATCAATATAGCCTCAAGAGTATTTACAACGACACTACTTTCTTATTTGAGTTATTTCGATTCATCATTCTACATATTTAAAAACAGCCCAGTACTGGGTGCCACCCATTCAATATGAATATTCAATATTCATCTTGATAGGCCGGCGCCCAGTACTGGGCTGTTTTTAAATTTTTACAAGTTAGCCTTAGAAGTTAGGACTCAGTAGTATTTACAGCGACACTGTTAGTGACAGTGACCACTGAAAACTGAAATCTCAAATCACTAATATAAGGAAGATCACCATATTTCACAGTCACCATATGATATAAGGAAGATCATGTGGGGTGTCTATGACACCACGATCTCTTAAATTTTAATTTTTTAATGACTGGTTTTTAAATTTTTTAATGCCATGACTGGTTTTTTTCACTGTAGTAATTTTTTTTACTGTTCTAATTTGAAATTTTAATGTTTGACTTTGTCTTTATCATTTTGTTGCAGACTGAACTATGTCAGGTGGGGGAAAAAAAGCCCTGTACCCACTGTGGAAGTATTGCAATCGCGTTCCAGGGCCGAAGGGCTCGGGTGGAACAGCCACCATCACATGTAAGCTTTGTGATATTAAACCATATCAAGGTACTTACACGAGGGTGAGGACTCATTTCCTATACATACCTGGAAAAGGTGTTGATCCTTGTAAAAATGATGTAGAACGACATGACACTGTTAGGGATCAAGAAAGGGCTGATGGGAAAGTGTCTCTTTTGAGCTCTCATGCTTCAACAACAAGGGCAACTGGTGCAACTGCAAGTCAATATCAAAATAGAGAGTCAGAGGTGGATGTGTCTTCTAGAGATGTGACAGCAGAAGATTTAGCAGGGGGATATTCTCGCAAGAGATCACACATTGGCAAGTCAAACCCCATTAGAAGATTATTCGATGTGCAAGGTCGAGAAGCAATTGATGAAGCGATTGCACGCTTCTTTTATGCAAATGGAATACCATTTAATGTTGCTCGCTCACCTTTCGACATTGAGATGATCCAAGCCATCAACAATGGACCATCTGGATATAGAAGTCACATTTCTTGTTTCTTTTCGCGGCTTCATCTTTCTGCTCGCGATTTTCATAGAGGAGGTTCACTTTTTTACATCTATGATTTGCAGTCGATGTTTGTTGCTGCCCTCGACTATTCTAATGCAAATCGCAACCTTTGCCTTGATCAAGTTGTATTCTCGCGTGGGTTTTGTTCCTTTTCTGATCACGAGTTCTGTATTTGGGCGTGGGTTACATGTGTTTGCACTTGCCATCTTCTGATTCAAAGCTTTCCATGTTGTTTAGTAGTCACTTCTCTAAACTCGCAAGTTGTTGTGTAATGCCTGGTCGCGGACTATCTTTTGAGCGCTATTTTCACGGCTCCTGTGGTTGCGTTTGCACCATTTGGTGGTCATGTTTTGCGTTTTGAAGGAAACCGCCTTGACTTCTGCAAGTCGACGGTTCCAAACTTGCAGAGTCAGGTTCTTTGTTTGTGCGATCAGGCTTTGCTTTCTACAATCTGTTCAAAGTTTCCTCTAAGCGGCAGCTTTGGCTTTGGTCTATGAAGACAAGTTTGGTGTTGACTCGTGTGTTTGGTCACTGTTTTTGTCTTCTATCAAGCAGTACTTCCAAACCCTAAAGTTGTCTCTTGATCAAAGTGCCTAGCTCCGTCAACAGAAGTCTCAAGTATAAGCACTTACAGTGCCTGACTCCGTTCTGTGGTTACATATTTGGCCCAACAGACATGCAGAAATATTTTCCTTTTTGTCTCGAAATTCGTGTTCAGATTTTTTGAGCCCATGTTTTTCATACTCTCAGGATTTGAGCCTCCAAATCCGTGTTCAAATTTTTGGGCCAGTATTTTATGTCTCGAGATCTATGCCTCGAAATCCGTGTTCAAGATTTTTGAGTCTGTGTATTCTATGCTTTCAAAATCTGTGCTTCGTAACCTGTGCTAGGGTTCTATTATCCCGGAGTCTATGCCGTCAAATCTGCCCTATTTTTTGTGCCATCAATTTGTAATCCATTTTTTGTGCCTCGAAAAACGTGAAAGATGGCGTCCTAGTCAGCCATCATGTTGGAAGGCAGTCAAGAGTTCAACGGCAGCAATTACAACACCTAGAAGCAACGAATGATGACAATCTTTGAGTATCAATGCCTTGACCAGCTAGTTCTGGGCAAATCTACACGCCCTCTTGTGGCAAATAAAGATCAGGATAGATTTGATGAGCAGAATCGAGAAGCAGTAATGCTTATCAAGTTATCGGTCACCGATGATCAGTTGCCTCAGGTTCTGTCTGGGAAATCAACGAAAGAAATATGGGATTCGTTGAGGGATCTTCATGAAACGTCCGACAAGAGTTGCACGTTCTTTCTGAAGAACATGCTTTTCTCAATCATGATGGATGAAAAGATGACTCTGCAGGAGCATCTCACCAAAATCAAGGACATCTGTGATCAATTAGATGCGATTGGTCGGGACATGGACAAGGAAGATATGGTAGTCATCACTCTGAAAAGTCTACCACAATCCTATGAACACTTTATCGAAACGCTTAACATTACTTCGACTAATGTTAACCTGAAGTTTTCAGATCTGTGCAACAAACTTCTGCAGCAGGATCGATGGAGACAACAGTTCAGTAGTAGTGCTAGTTCCTCCTCCACAGAGCAAGCATTTACTGCCAAGTCCTTTCAGCAGAATAAGGGCAACTCTCAGCCCTCTCCGCCATTCAGTCAGGGTCAATCACAGGACCCTTCCAAGAAGAAAAACATCCAGTGCAATTACTGCAATAAATTTGGCCATATGAAAAAGGATTGTCGGAAACGCTTGGCTGCTGCACAGTCCAAGCCTGAAGAGTCCACACATCAGCCCATGTTGCAGAGCACACTGAGCAAAAGGAGTCTGCTTTCTACGTCTTTTAGGCCAACTCTTTTGCCCATATTTTGATTCAGGTGTTCGTGGACCAGTCTGCCTCGGATAAAGTTGTCAAATTTAGGGGGCAACTTGGTGTAGTTAGTACATTGACCATTACAGGGGGTATTAAAGTAATATTTAGTTACTTAAAGGTCAATATAGTTAGTTTCTAATTTTGTCTTTAGTTTAAGCTTGTTTCTATCTGTTTGCTTTATTAGCTGTAGTTTCCTTGTGAAACTCCTATGCTCGTTATAGAAACTTTGTGTACTCTCTTTAAAGAGAGTGTTGCTCTATGTTGTAATTATCTCATTCAATAATATATTTTGCATATCATTATGAAATGTAATAATTTTCTGGTCTCGAAAGATAGGTACAGAGTCAATTCAGATATCTCGTCACGCTTCTTGGCTTCCCTGTTGGATTTGGGCGAGTCGAAGGTGGATGCATTGGTATGTCTTAGGGAGGTCTTCATCCAGGACATCCTCTTGGATGACATTGACACAATGGTGTTTGCAGAACTAGACGTCGAGATCCTGTGGTCGAGAGATTTGCAGAAATTACTGGAGCCGGAAGCGATCGTCGCCAGGGAGCCTTTTCTCTTAAACATGGACGCGACTCAACTGGGAAGGCACAGGTTATGGGCGACTTGTGGAAGGGACTTCCTACAAAGGGCGATTGGGATGGACAAGGAGGATCGATGGTCTACATAGAGCAATTCGCAGTATTGGTGGACGTAGGGGAATTCTACAGGCCATAGAATTAGTTTGACGCAAGGTTCTTTCTTTTTTGTCTTTTTGTTGTTTAGGGATGGTTGAGGGGCAAGTTCTGAGATTTTCAAGGTGGCTCCGTGGCTTTGCTGTGTCTAGGAATTTTGGCAAGAAGGCTCTGCTTCGATGTAATGCATTGTTTCAAGCTTTCTCATCTCATTCTGGATGTAAATTTTATTTTATAATTAATATAATTCTATGCACCTAGTGCGGTTTACCGATTAAAAAAAGTTATAATATTAAAATATATATTATAATCTTAAAATATAATATTTATATTATTAATATATTCTAATATAATATTTTTATAACATATATATATATATATTATTGATATAAATATTATATTATAATATTATAATATAATATTTATATCAATAATATATATAGATCATAATTATATATTAATGTATAAAATATATTAATAGAGATCAATTTAACATATAAAATTAAAATTAATGTATAAAATACTAATATAATATAATATTCCCGATCAGTCCCAAAATTGCACATGGAATCATACATCAATACCCATCGCGGAACCGGAACAGAGCATCTCTCATCATCTCCTCTCCCACCTGACGACTTAATAACTCACTCATCCGAGCAAGGATCGGTTGGGAGCAAAGGCTAAGATGGGATTCTACTGATTGACTATCTTTCGATCCTGTCCTGAGAACCAATCTAATGTGTTCATCCCTGCAAGCGGGTGAGGAAAGGGCTAGGGCAACGAGAAGGGACGAAACCCTAACTCGCCTACACATTTGCAGGCAATTTTAAAAAATAATTGGGATTTTTTAAGGGAAAAAATCGGCAAACACGGCAATTAAAAAAAATCATGATTTTTACGATTTTTTGCCGATTTCTGGTTCTATGGGTAAAATAGAAGTATCGACTTCAAAATCTACAAAAAATGTGTTCAACAAATGGATCCTAAGTCACAAGATTCGAGTTCGTGTTCGTGTTCAGCAACTATAAAGTTCGAATGAAGTTTGGCAATGGGAAAAAAATTCGTCATTAAATTCACCTATATAAATTTGATTTTTTAAAAAAATATAAGTTATACATCCACAAAATTATAAGATAAAATAAAATTAACACTAAATTATAAATTATAAATTCTATTTCAAAAAAATAAAAAAATATATATATTGAATTTTTACATTTAACTTTAAAAAATAAAATTAAAAAATACTCAATTTTATTTTTAAATTAAAAAAAAAAAAAACATAAAATAGAAATTTTATTTTTAAAAACTTATAACTATTTAAAAAACTAAAACAAAAATATATATTATATTTTTATTTTTATTCAAAAATAAGAACAAAATAAAAATCTTACTAATAAATTTTATTTATAAGTAATAAATTTTATTTATAAACTAATATATCATACAAATAAAAATACATTAAATTTTATTTAAAAAACAAAATGTAAAAAAAACCCTAAAACCTATTTGTGTCGCCAACAACAGAATGGCGGTTTCAATATTAAAATAAACTGGAGTCGCTAACACAGGCGACGTCGTTTCCTTCCACAGAGCTGTTGATGCCCGAAATTTTTGCCCACCGCCGTTTCCTTTCACTCACTCACCCTTCAATCTGTTAAGTTGTGAATCCCTTCAGCTGCTCGCTATGCTCCCCCAAGTTTCAAGGACAGGGACGGGAGAACAAGTTTCGGGGACGGCATTTTTTTTGGCCATTTTTTAGGAATCGGCTACTAAAAAAATAAGATTTTTTTTAAAATATAAGGAAATTTCAAATACTAATATGATAACATTGATAAGGCATTCATTATAGACATTATAGAACGTTAAAAAATGAATACATAACAATAACATTACACTTGGACTTAGTTTTCAACTTGTCACATGAGAATTGGCAAACAAATAAACAAAATTTAATTGTTTTCAATGACAATCTGCATATAAATTATATCAAAATTACATCAAAATGCCCAAAGGCCGAAAGTTTCAACAACAAAATGACAAAAACATAGAGAATCAGCCTCTCCTAAGACTACATCAAAATCGGACTCTGAATCCAAATCACTACCACCATGAGGGGCTGCCTCATTCAGTGGAACCCCAACCAATACCTCATGTGCCTCCTCATCAATCTGCATAACATCTTCGTGATCAACATCCCAACGTGCAGTTGGAGTCTGATGATACTCAGGTCTCTATCGATCATGTAGCCGCAAGGCACCTTAGTCACAAGGTTCAGCGAATTTCTGCCTTGCAGTTCGAAAATCGCCAAACTTATAACGGGGCTATGAAATTCGCAAGAAATTCGCCATAAATTCGGATTTGGTAAAAGCATTTTTTTCTCTGAGCGGCAACGGCGACTTTTTTCCTGAGCGGCGACGGCGACCTTTTTTCTATGACAGCTATGTATTTCACAGCTCTCAAGCACTCCTCAACTATCAAGTTTCAACTCGGCTCTCAGGCACTCAGGTTTCAACTCACCTCTCAAGCACTCATCGGCCCTCAAGTTTCAACTCGGCTCTCAAGTTTCACGGCTCTCTCTGTTTCATTCACAGCGGCATTCAAAAGGTAGGCCTTAATCCCATTTAGTTTAGGTTTTTATTTTTTAAATATAAATTTTAATGTATTGCTAATTAAATTTTATTATTATTGTATTACTATTTAGTATTTAATAATTTATTATTACATATTATTAATTAATATAATATATATTATAATATGAAATGAAATATCTAATGTATAATATATATAGTATTTTAAATTAAATGTAATATTTATAATATATTTATTAGTTTGTAAATAAATAATAACAATATAATATATAATTTTGGAGTGTTCTAACTTCTAAAATTATTAATTTTTTTATTTTAGTGTTTATTTATAGTTAAAATATGAATTTAATAAAAAATTGGTGCTATCTGTTGTTTCATATATGATAATGATATATCTATTGCTGATAAGTTTATCATGGTGCTATGATGCTATAGCCTATTGCTATCTATAAAGTTTAAAATACTTATATTTTTAAAAAAAATCAAATTTATATAGGTGAATTTAATGGCAAACTTTTTTTCCCCTTACCGAACTTCATCCGAATTTTATAGTTGTCAAACTCGAACTTGAACTTTGTGACTTAGCAAGGCACTATGCACTGCCACCAACTTCTCTAACCGTCTAGAGGTAAGGTTGTTCCTCTTCACCGACTGAATGATGCTATATGTGGACCAATTCCTCTCTACAACTGAAGAACTGGCAATCTGGGAAAGGAGGCGAGTGGCAAGTGTCCTCAACTCTAGTGCATCCATGCCATGCCACATCCACATCCAATAGAGTCGGTTTGAGCTAATGTATCTCTATCCATCCTCGCCTCTGGTTTGCTAAAGGTTGGACCACGAAGATTGACAAAGGTCATCCATTGTGAGCGAAGTATAGAACCCTCCTCCTCGGTATACATTTTTGTAATCTCTATCCATCCTCACCTCTAGTTTGCTAAAGCTTGGACCACGAAGATTGACAAAGGCCATCCATTGTGAGCGAAGTATAGAACCTCAACACCTCAACACCTCCTCAGTATACATTTTTCTAAGGGCCTTCTTGAACCCTCGTTTCACCTCATCATCATGAGATCGAGGCACTCTTCCAAGCCTAGCTACATATCATTTAGGATTTAAAGCATAGGCTGCCATATGAAGTGGGGTGTTCATAATGTCCCACCTCCACGTCACAATGGGCCTAAGATGCTCCTCATAAAATCCCAAAGTAGGATCCTTGCTCTGAATGGATTGCTTCATTTGCCCAAGCATGCTATCAAATGTCTCATAAATCTCTCCAAGGCTAGGAGAATCTGTATCAGCATATCTTATGACTTCCACAACAAGTGCAATGAAGGAGCAAACATAGCTACAAGTGCAAACAAGTTACAAAAATCAGCAATTTAAGAATAAGATTTAAATATTTAATAAATTGATAATAAAATCAGCAATTTCAAATTTGAAATTTCATACCTTATTGTGGACGACCAATCATTGTCAAGAACCTTTTACCTCACTTTTTCCTTCAATTGTGTTTGACTCTGGCCATCTACTCCATTCTGTATTAACCACCATTAATTGTAGAGGCTCCTTCACCTCAACCATCCTCTCTAACAAAATGAAATAGCTGGCATATCTAGTAACCACGGGCTTGAGGAATTCCTTCTTCGAAAAAGTCTTGAACAATGCAAGTGAGGTTTGATGGTTGCAAATGAACATCTGTATATCTCTAGCTTCTTCCACCACTTCCTTCACCCAAGCAATCTTCCCAATGTCTTTCGATGTGTTGTTCAACACATGAACACAACATGGGGTCCAGAAAATGTACTTATAAGCACCCTCCACCATCAAGCCAGCTGACTTACATACACGGGCTGAATCTGTTACCACTTGGCCAACATTAGATGCCCCAACCTCTTCTATGGCATCCTTCAAAATCTGAAATTGGAAGTGTGCATCCTCCCTCTTCCCTATACAATCAATAGCTCTAAGAAAATAAGAGTCAGCTGGGCATGTGACAATGATATTAATGAGTGGCTGACATTTGATGTCAGTCCACCCATCCATGACAATAGAGCAGCCATCCCTAATCCAAGTTTGTCTCATGTCTTCCATAACATACTCACCTATGAATATTCCTTATTAAGTAAGGTGGTGGGTAGCTTATGTTCTCTAGGGGGTACAAATGAAGGACCAATAGTTGTTGCATCTTTGAACATTTGTTTGAAATAGGGAGAGCATGCCACATGAAATAGTATGGCATGGGCATAGAAAAATCTAGCAAGGGAAGGCTCCGCCACCTCTCGTGTTTGTGCATTAAACAACCCAGAACAGTAGTAGTTATTTTCTTTCCCTTACTAGAAACCTCTTTCGTTTGACTGTATAGGCAATGACACACTACTACTAGGCATACTCTCCATTGGAATTCCCTTAGATCTTGTCTCCCCTTCCATGTGCAACCTCAACCTTCTCAACTAGGGTAACTTTTTTACAACCTTTTACCCCTACTCCACCCAAATGCAAAAGGTGAGAATAAACTCTTATATAGCTGCCCCTATAGTCTTCCTTGCAAATATGACAAAGCCATACTCTAGACCCCCCAGAATTCTTTTTCTTGTCATTGTCTATGCGGGTTGCAAATTGTAAGAGAGGTTTTTTAGGATTAAATGGGCCTTTTGCATATTGTGCAAGTAGAGTGGAAGGGCATTCAAATGGATTACATGAACTCACATTCCATGTGGCTGTACCACTCCCACCAGCAGAACCCCCAGTGGCTGCAACATCTCTACGACCTCTAGTAGTAGTTCTACTTCTTGGTTGAACTTCAATTTCAATCTCATTCTCTTCACTTTCACTACCCTCACTGTTGCTCGTTGTTTTTTGTTTGAAAAATGACAAAACACAGCTGCAAGCAAACATAGATCAAAAATAAACAAAAAAACCCTCCCTAAGTGTTTGAAATTTTAAAAAAAAAAAAATTCAAAGGAATGTGAACAAATAAATAAGGAATGTTAACCTTACCTCAAATGATGATGATTTGATGCCCTAATGTCTTCTCTTGACTGTTGTTAACCTCAATAGTAGGCATGAGTTTTCCACAGTCCATATTAGAATAGATAGAAGTGCTTTTGGATTAAACTGTGTGTATTTCTTTGTTTCAACGTTTCGGATCACACTCAATGATCCATCATCAGGAAGAGGATTCTTATGATTTGGATTGTAGGCTTGCCCTTTAAAAAGGATGAGGAGGGGGATTAGGATTAGTTGTTAACCTCTTCAAACAGCTGTTGCTCCTCTTTCTCCTTTCAAATTGCTGTTGTTCACCAATGCAAAATGTGAAAATGAGTTGTGCTTTTTTTTCTTTTTGGGTGATATGATGCATGTTTTAGGTTTAGGTTGTGTTTGAAGGGATGTGGGGGTCCTTGTGGACCACCCCATTCCTTTTTTCTTTTAAAAAAATGTGTTTTTTTTTAAACAACATCCAACTTTTTGTTGGGCTGCCGGGGACAATTAGTCGTCCCCGGGATAGTCGGGGGACGTCCCGGTCATCCCAGGGATAGCTAACCGTCCCTTGCATCCCCAATTTTTAAGGCACGTCCCCAAGGAAGGGGGGAAAGGTATGGAGTGTTTCCTACACGTCCTCGCATCTCCAAAATGTCCCAAGTACGGTACGGGGGGGACTGGGGTAGGGGATGCATCCCCGTGGAGCATAGGCTGCTCACCCTTCTTTCTTGCAAGTCGTGATTCCCTTCAGTGACATCGCGCATAGAAGCAGTGGAAAAATATGTTGTGGCGATTCATCTAAAAGAAAAAACGCATAAATACGACCCTAAAGTCAGTTAACAAAAATATATTTTATAAAAAAACCAAAAAAAATTACCATACGAATTAAAAGGTGAATTTCAACGAATTTTTTGCTATGTTTAAATGTGATGAAGGGGGTAAATCATAAAACACACAACAAAAATTGCACACAGAAAATAAAGATGTTCTTTTATTGATTTGGACAACACATTACATTACAAAAGTTTAATATAATCAAAGAATGAATCCTCTACACATTACATTACAAAAGTTCAATACAATCAGAGGATGAATCCTCTACTAGCTACAACACATTACAGCTTTCCTAACCTCAAGACTCTGGAATCCTCAACCTTCTGTAACCCCCAAATCAGTTAGGGCTTCTATTTTCCGGTCTATTCTCGACTCTACACTTTCCCCCTTAACTCTACTACCACCCAAGGTTCCCAAAAATAGTCATAAATAGCCCTTTTTGACGGCCTCCAACTAAATTTCGAAATTTGCAACTCCCTCGAAATTAGCATAACTTTTGATCCGAGTGTTCGATTGACGAACCGTTTTAAGCACCGGAAAGCTCGCGAAGTGAATTATCACACCGAAAATCTGTAAACGGATTTCCATCAACTTTTCGAGGCGTTATGGGACGTTTTAGTGCCTCATATCTGATTTCAAAAATTTTCAGGGGCTTTTCGGAAAACGAAAACTTTAATATCTTTCCGCTCACAAATGATCTTTGCCTGATTCCTTCGCCAAAGGTCTTATATTTCACTTATGAAGCTTCCTGTAAATTTTTGCTTCAATCCATGCCCAAATGCAAATTTTCCTGAAATGGCAGTTAAACTTTCCAAAAATAGCAATTTGCTATTGTTAGCAATTTGGAAAAACTGAAAGTCCAACATCATTATTCAAGCGATTATGGAACCAAAAATACTAATTAAGGAAAGAAATGAAAACAACTTCAATGATTTTGAATCCACATCTTTTTGGGTGATGCAAGATTGCCTTTACACCACTGGATGCTCCTACATCAGACACCCAGGGTAATTTGAGAAGTGACCATGTCACGTCCCAAGTGTTTGTTTGAGGAAAACTCAAACGGTCAACCTCTGACTTAGACAACCAAGAAGAATCTTCAACAGGCCTTCCTTTCCATTTCACCAGATATTCTTCAAATTGCCTATTCCGAATACTTCTTCCCACACAGCTATCCAAAATCTCTTCTATCTCCTCCGTTGAAGTAGATGCCGGAATACTCCATTGTTCTTCTGTTGGTCCATCCTCCGTGCCACCTTCATGATATTCAGTTAAATCAGCAATGTTGAACACAGGGGAAATATTGATCCCACTCGGCAGCTCTACCTCATATGCATTTCCTAAATCGCGTTTCTTCAGTATACTACATGGTCCAAATTTCTTCATTTTCAACCTATTATATGTTCCAATTGGAAACTTTTTTTTTCTCAAGTGAACCATGACTTCATCTCCTACCTGGAACTCCTTATATCTCCTCTTCTGATCTGCCTTAGCCTTGTACTAAATATTCATCTTATTAATTTGCTTTCTCACCTCTACATACAAATTCTTCAGGTGTTCTGCAAAGTCTTCAGCTTCAGCACTTGTTTTTTCTCCTTTGTACATCTTCCTTAACTCTGAAGCATTTCTTGGACTATTCCCATATATAATCTAAAATGGCGATTTACCAGTACTCATATTGACAGAATTGTTGTAAGCAAATTCTGCTTGTGGTAAAATCAAATCCCATCCCTTGGACTTATCTCCTACTAAGCATCGTAGCAGAATACCCAAACTCCTATTCACCACTTTCGTCTGTCCATCGGTCTGTGGATGGTGTGCAGAATTGAACTTCAAATCTGTCTTCAACTTCTTCCACAATGTCCTCCAAAAATAACCAACAAACTTGGTATTTCGATCTGAAACTATGCTCTTAGGTAGACCATGTAGTCTCACCACCTCCTTGAAAAATAACTCTGCAATATGAACAGCATCATTAGTCTTCTTACAAGGAATGAAATGTGTCATCTTCGAGAATTTGTCCACCACCACAAAAATGGAATCATGTCCTCTCTGTCCTAGGTAAACCAAGAACAAAATCCATACTAATATCATCCATGGCTTCTCTGGTACAGGTAATGGCTAATATAGCCCTGTATTCTGACTTGTCCCTTTTGCCATCTGACACACTCCGCACAAATTTCCTCACATCCTGCTGCAACTGTGGCCAATAATAATGTTCACTAACAATAGCAATGGTCTTATTTCGACCAAAGTGTCCAACTAATCCCCCACTATGCTTCTCCTTAATCAGGTTCTCTCTCATGGAACTCCTTGGAATGCACAACTGGCTTCCCCTAAACATGCCATCTTGGTTTATGAAATCCAACCGTTTTGTCCTGTCTAAAGTACCAAGTTCCGAACAAGCTTTCCAAGCCTCTGCAAAATTTGGATCTTCATGATACAAACTTTTAAGCTCATCAAACCCAACAACCTCTATCTTCATTTCTGTCAACAAATTTTGACAATTGCTCAAGGCATCTGCAACTCTGTTGGACTTCCCACTCATGTGCTTCAAAACAAAAGTATAGCTCTGCAAAAACTCAACCCATTTTAAGTGCCTCTGGTTCAACTTTCCTTGACTATTAAGAAATTGTAAAGCCTGATGATCAGTATATAAAACAAACTCTTTTGGCAACAAATAATGTCTCCATTTCTTCAAAGCCTGAACTATTGCATAAAACTCCTGATTATAAACAGAATACTTTTTCTTGGCATCATTAAGCTTCTCACTGAAATAGGCAATGGGCTTACCTTCTTGGCTCAAAACAGCTCCTATAGCATTGCCACTAGCATCACAATCTACCTAAAATACCTCATTGGGAGAAATTTACATAAAAAATGGGCCTCCTAAGAAACTCTAAAAAAGCAAAAATTATCTCATATAATACAATTATTTAAATATAAATTATTTAACTACATGAGTTAAGTGGGGACACATGTTTCTATTATAATTCCTTAGAAAACTCAAGTTCATTGTTTTTTTAAAGTGGTAACATATATTTCTATTATAATTTATTAAAAAACTCAAGTTCATTTTTCTTTTTAGATTATTTCTTTTTTATTTTTTATTTAAAAAGTCTTAAACTCAAGTTCATTGTTTTCTAAAGTGGTAACATATATTTCTATTATAATTTATTAAAAAATCAAGTTCACTTTTCATTTTAGATTATTTCTTTTCTTGATTATTCATTTTTTATTTAAAAAGTCTTTTATCTAAAAGTTATATTTAAAAGTCACACTTCCTAATTTTAAAAAAAAAAACTCTTATAATAGTTTATTTTTAAGTTTTTTGAATGTGTATATATATGAAAGAATATTTTACAATAGTTTTTTTGTTTTCTTTCTCTAAATTATAAATAAAAATTGTTAGATTTTTTTTAATCCAATAAATTTTTATCATGATTTTTTATTTTTGTGTTTTTATTTTTCTCTCTTCAATAATATTTTTATTGTGAATATTTGTTAGTTTTTTATTTTTCTTTTTCCAATAAATTTTTGTTTTTCATTCTGCAATGAGTTATTTTGAAGAGAATTTTTTTAAATTTGCGAGAGAAGAATTTATTTCTAAAGAAATTTTTTTAGTATATGAAATTTAAATTAGCTTTAAAAAGTACTAAATAAAAAATTTGAATGTAGCTTTAAAATATTCATCTATTATTTTTTTATGTATGTTTATATTATTTATAAATAGTAGCAAAGTACAAATAGATTAGATATTTTATTTTATATTTACGCTGAGAGGCGTTCTACAGTCACAGCAGGGTGGGGTCCAGGGATGAGAGCACTCATTTTTTCTGCCTAAATTTATAAAAAAAAAATTAAAATACCAAAAATGAAATAAAAAATAAAACATGAGAAAATCAAGGAAAAAAACCAAAAAAGAAATTAAAAAGTGTTGAAGAGAAAAAGCTTGAACCAAAAAAGAAATTGGAAAAAATAAAAACTTAAAACTTAAAAAGAAATTGGAAAAAATAAAAAATAAAAACCAAAAAAAAAATTGGAAATTGTTGGAAGGAGAAAAATCTGGAGAAAATCATGAAAACTACGGAACCAAAAAAGAAATAAAAAAATTTTAAAAATAAAACCAAAAAAGAAATTACAAACCGAAAAAATTGAGAAAATCAAAGTAACTATGAAAAAGATATCCCTCACGTACTTTAGATATATTTCTTAAAATATAAATATACTAGTTAATATTTTATTTTTATAAATTTTATATATTAAATCAAGTTTCATATTATCATTTTATATATAGATTAATGATTTAATATATTTATAATTTTATATATATTTAAATTTATGCTTTTATAGATTTATAATTAATATATTAAACATGTTTATAGTAGGTTTTATGATTTTTAATGCTACTAAGGAATAAAAGAAAATTTTAAGAAAAGATTTGTTGAAATATTTTTGAAATGCTTTTTAGATCTTTTCTTATAAAGAATGAAAGTATTTTTTAGAAAACATAATAATTTCTATACTAGAACTTAAAAAATATAAATCAAAAAAAAAAAAAAATCTTTATTATTTAGAAATATGATTGAGATAAAATAGGGATATGTAGAGTTAAATTAACCACCTTGAGTTAATTCATAGGATTTTGGAAAGTTTTATTTTATAAAATAAATAATTTTATTTTTATTTTGGATGATGTCACCATAACGGTTGATGTCATCTTTTAGTTGATTTTTGATAACTCAAAAAGATGATGATGTCATCCTTAGGAGGCCCATTTTTTATGTAAATTTCCCCTAATGCATAAAACTCCTGATCATAAACAAAATACTTTTTCTTTGCATCATTAAGCTTCTCACTGAAATAGGCAATGGGCTTACCTTCTTGGCTCAAAACAGCTCCTATAGCACTGCCACTAGCATCACAATCTACCTAAAACACCTTATTGAAATCTGGAAGTGCCAAAACAGGTTGCTCTGTGACTTTCTGCTTCAATGTATCAAAACTCTTGTTTGCTCCTGTAGTCCATTTGAACTCTTTTCTATCCCCTCTCATTGTCTCAGTTAGGGGTGCACAAATACTACTATTATTTCTGATAAATTTTTTGTAAAAACTTGCCAAACCATGAAAAGATCATACCTCTGTAGCACTCCTTGGCGTAGACCATTCAATGATAACCCTCACCTTCTCTGGGTCCATCTTAAGACCTTCCTCTGAGACAACAAATCCCAGGTATACCAACTCCTTTGCAAAACTACATTTCTTCAGATTAATCAACAACTTCTCCTCCCTCAGCTTCTCCAAAACTCTTCTGATATGCATTAGATGCTCATCCCAAGTCTTACTGAAAATCAAAATATCATCTAAATAAACAATAACAAAACTTCCCAAAAACTCTTTCAATACCTCATTCATGAGCCGCATGAATGTGCTCGGTGCATTAGTTAGCCCAAATGGCATGACTAACCACTCATACAAACCTTCCTTTGTCTTGAAGGTTGTCTTCCATTCATCTCCTTCTCTGATTCGGATCTAGTGATACCCACTCTTCAGGTCAATCTTCGTGAAGTACTTGGGTCCACTCAAACAATCCATTGTCATCCATTCCTGGGAATGGAACTCTATACTTGATCGTGATCTTATTGATGGCCCGAGAAACTGTACACATTCTCCACTCTCCATCTTTCTTCAGTGCTAGTATTGCAGGTACCGCACATGGACTTAGCCTCTCTCTTATCAATCCCTTCTTTAACAGTTCGTGAACTTGTCTGTTCAACTCTTCATTCTCTACAGGAATCATTATGTGGGTTGCCTTATTCGGCAAACTAGCTCCTGATATCAAATCCATTTGGTGACTTATCTTCCTCATCGGTGGTAAACCTTCTGGTACCTTATCAGAAACAATATCCTTAAATTCTTCCAACAAATCCGAGACTTCTACTGGACATCTTCACATTTCTCTTGACTAATCTTAGGAATCAATCCAAAGCAATGACACTCATGCTTCATACCCTCCAAATATTTCCTACCATCTACCAAACAAATTCTGGCAATACTGCATACCTTTTCTTCCACCTCCTTCAAGGGCTTCAACTTATGACGAACTCCATCCTTTGTTAGGGAATATGTGTTTGCACGGCCATCACAGACAGCGCACCTATCATACTACCACGGCCTCCCCAACAGCACATGACATGCATCCATCGGTATAATATCACACAGCACCTCATCATGGTAGTCCCCAATCTTGAACTTCACTAAACACTACTCATTGACCAAAGCTCTATGGTCCTTCTGCAACAATGCAATCCAATATGGATGTGGATGCTTTCTTCTTGTCAACCATCTCCTCTGAAACAAGATTGTCAGTGCTTCCACTATCAATAAAAATATCACAACACTTACCTTCACATTTGCACCTTGTGCGGAATAAACTCTTCCTCTGATTGGGTTCTTTCTCCTCATTCAACAAAGTTCTTCTGACAACTAGAGTTTCTCCCCTTTCAACATTTTCAGAATGCTCAGACTATGCATCTTCATCTACATATGCAACTCATACATTACCTTCAGGTCTTCTATTCGTCCTTCCTTGATGTTGCAGACACTCGTATGCTCAATGCCCTTCTTCTCCACATTGGAAACGGGTTCCCCTGAAACCTCCTCTTCCAAGTCCTTGCCCAGGTCTGCTTCTTCCTCTTTGTTCACCATTATTCTGGTCAAGAGGACGGTAAGTATTATCTCCTCTCTGATTTCGACTGGTGCCAACTTCTTCACTTTTCTTTGGATCTTCATTTCGGCCTCCATAGGGTCTTCCGCCAGTTCTTCCGCCTTGACCTCTTTCCCTTTGCTTACTGTCAAATATTTTATTCAGCTTCTCTTCCACCTTCAAAGAAAACTGGTACGCATCTTCTATGGTGGTCATTCTGACCAAGCTCAGCTCCTCTTGAATACTTGGCCTTGACCCATTAATGTAACGAGCTACCTTCTCTTTGTTGGCCTCTGCATGGCCTGTCCTGATAGTAATCTTATAAAGCTCTTTTGTATACTCCTTAACAGACTTGTTACCTTGCTTCAGTCCTTGTAGCTTCTTCAGCAACTCCATCTCATAGTCCACAGGAATGAACTGCTTCTTCAGTTTCTCCACCATCCGATCCCATCTGGTGATCTTTCATTTTCCTCTTCTGTTCCTCTCTAACTAGACCTCCTTCCACCAAATACTAACATGGCCCTTCAACTTTGTATTTGCAAACTTGACCCGATCTGGGTCCTCCACATCTTCATACTCGAAATACTCCTCCATGTCATTAATCCAATCAATAAGTTGTTTCGGATTCAAATCTCCAAAATATGTAGAAACTTCGATCCTGGGCCTTTTTCCAATCTTAGAAATGGCCCTCAACAACCTAACTTCTGCAAGATCTCTTGCAGCTTCTTGTTCTTCCTCAGATAGCTCTTCTTCAGCTTCATCTTCGCTTTCTTCTCTTGTTCTCGACTCAAACCCTCTTCGCAGCTCCTCTTGCAATGCATCAATTTGTCTTTGCAAGGCTCTAAAACCCTCTTCCGTCAAAGCATTTCTCCCAACACGGTTTCTTCATGGAGGCATCTTGATCTCCGCAGCAAACCCACAACCTCAGGTCCTGGTGCAAATTGCCTCACGGTCGGCGATCTGTCTACACACTCAAGAACCCTTGCTCTAATACCACTTGAGGAAGGGGGTAAATCATAAAACACACAACAACAGAAATTGCACACAGAAAATAGAGATATTCTTTTATTGATTTGGACAACACATTACATTACAGAAGCTCAATACAATCAGAGGATGAATCGTCTACTCGCTGCAACACATTATAGCTTTCCTAACCTCAAGACTCCGGAATCTTCAGCCTTTTGTAACCCCCAAATCAGCTAGGGCTTTTGTTTTCTTGACTCTACACTTTCGCCCTTAACTCCACTACCGCCCAGGGTTCCCAAAAATAGTCATAAATGGCCCTTTTTGGTGGCCTCTAACTAAATTTCAAAATTTACAACTCCCTCCAAAAGTAGGTCAACTTTAAGGAAGCATAACTTTTGATCTGGGTGTCCGATTGACGAACCGTTTTAAGCGCCGAAAAGCTCACGAAGTGAACTATCACGCCAGAAATTCGTAAATGGATTTCCGTCAACTTTTCGGGGCATTATGGGACGTTTTAGTGCCTCATATCTGATTTCAAAATTTTCAGAGGCTTTTCAAAAAACGAAAACTTTAATATCTTTCCGCTCACAAATGATCTTTGCCTGATTCCTTCGCCAAAGGTCTTATATTTCATTTACGAAGCTTCCTGTAAATTTTCACTTCAATCCGTGCCCAAATGCAAACTTTCCTAAAATAACAGTTAAACTTTCCAAAAATAGCAGTTTGCTATTGTTAGCAGTTTGAAAAAACTGAAAGTCCTACATCATTATTCAAGCGATTATGGAACCAGCAATACTAATTATGGAAAGAAATGAAAACTTCAATGATTTTGAATCAACATCTTTTTGGGTGATGCAAGATTGCCTTTACACCATTGGATGCTCCTGCATCAAAATGTTCGCCGAATTTCGAAATTCATGCCAAAAATTTGGCGAACCCTGTGACTTAGCATGGATTAGAGGCAAAGGCAAGCAAAGCACTAGAAGTGCATCAAATGACTCAATGAGAGGCAACAACACATTTAGAAGATCACGAGGGAAGTGTTTAATTGTAATGAGCCTAGACACTTCAAAAGGAACTGTAGGAAAATCTGATGTCAAATAGCAAAATGCTAACGAAGTTAAAATAAGATAACAAAGATGAACTATTGATGCTAACAAAGTCAAACTATTGATGCTAACAAAGTCAAACTATTGCTGATGACAATATCTTAGTTGCTACAGAAGATAACAGATAGTTGATAAAGATGACACACAACTACTGATGACGAAAACAGCAGTTGCTGCTTAAGACGTTTTTATGCATTCTACAGTTTACTAGAATTTTGGGGCACAGTTGATAAAAGCAGATTCTATTTCAGATGTTACTTTCCAGATTCTATTTCAGATGTTACTTTCCAGCCCTCCAAGTCTATGTTTAGGAAATTCAAATTAGTTTTTATTTGTTAATTAGTTGTTGTGTTTTAGAAGAAAGCCAATCACTATGTTTAGAATAAGTTTCTTTTTTTGGGGGGAGTTATTTTTAATGGGTCAATCTGCTTCTATATTCACAAAGTTTTTTAGTTTTAGTTTTAGTTTTAATCGTCCAATTGGAAAACTGCATGTAAGGCAACTTATTTTAGGATTGTTTTAATTATTTTTTATCAATTATTTTATAGGAGTGTGAAACTCTGAATTATACGCATTATTTCAGTTTGTAAGAGAGCAGCAAAAGAAAATTGTAATTCAAAACTCAAGGAAGTCGATTTCAAAATAAATAAAAGTTTTCTTTGGCATGTAACTTCTCAGCAGCACTTGTCCCATACGAAATTTACTGACAGTGATATTAGACCAAAGGTTTTATCAACACAAGAGTTTTATCATGTAAGTGAGAATCACATTGAACAAGGCTCAGATTTAAAGCTCCTCCACCACAATTCAAAATCCTAAGACTTTGAGAGAAAATCTTAGCTTTGTTTGATACCTATAATGGCAGCAAACAATGGTGCAGTGCCAGTTCCACAATTCAAAGGTGAGAATTTTTATTTTTGGAAAGATTAATTGAAAAAAGCTAATTTACCAAGTTGTTTGCCTGGAGGCACCAGTCCCGTATCGTTCAGGAGCGGGTCCCAGATCGGCAACAAGAACGGTGACAGGAGTGGGCAGGGCACGGCCCTGCCGCCCCGAGTTCCCTGTGGGTGTGCCACAAGGAACCCAAGGCGGCCCCTGGGCGCTCCCAAGCGCCCCGATGGGATTTTAAAACAATGAAAAACTATAAAAAAATTTTAAAAAATACTATAAACTTTATATTATATATATATATTCTATACTAGATATTATTATATTATATTTTATATCTATATATATATATATATATATATTCTATATTCTATATTATTATATTATTATATAATATATTATAAATTTATAATATATTATATACTATATTATATATTATATTATATTATAATAATGTATAATAATATATTAATATTATTATATATTATTATATAATAATATTTAATATATATTATATTTTATCTGTGTTCCACAGGGACATGTCCCCTGCCCTGAGACCCCCGTCCCCATCCCCGTCGCCATCCCCAAAATCAAACATACATTTTATAATGTTTAGAGAAAAAAACTCACAACTGGCAATGAAATATTGCCGTTATACTGCTGTCGTGATTAAATTGCTGTTATATTGATGTCATGATTAAATTTTATTGCTGTTATACTACTGTCATGATTAAAATTACTGCCATTATATTGTTATCATGACTAATTTTATTGTTGTTATGCTGTTGTTAATATTTATTGTTGTTATTCAGCTTATATTCTTATACTGCTGTCCATTAAGTTGTAGAAATTCGACTCTCTCTCTCTCTCTCTCTCTCTCTCTCTCTCTCTCTCTCTATATATATATATATATATATTTGAAAAATTCGTATATATTGCCATCCCCCCGCCGTCCCCAGAAAATGGTCCTTGGACTGCCATCCTTGAAACGCGTCCCCTGCCGTCCCCAAGTTTTCTTTGGCATGTAACTTCTCAACAGCACTTGTCCCATACGAAATTTACTAACAGTGATTTTAGACCCAAGGTTTTATCAACACAAGAATTTTATCATGTAAGTGAGAATCACATTGAACAAGGCTCGGATTTAAAGCTCCTCCACCACAATTCAAAATCCTAAGACTTTGAGAGAAAATCTTAGCTTTGTTTGATACCTATAATGGCAGCAAACAATGGTGCAGTGCCAGTTCCACAATTCAAAGGTGAGAATTTTTATTTTTGGAAAGATTAATTGAAAAAAGCTAATTTACCAAGTTGTTTGCCCGGAGGCACTAGTCCCGTATCGGTCGGGAGCGGGTCCCGGATCGGCAACAAGAACGGTGATAGGAGTGGGCAGGGCACTGCCCTGCCGCCCCGAGTTCCCTGTGGGTGTGCCACAAGGAACCCAAGGCGGCCCCTGGGCGCTCCCAAGCGCCCCGATGGGATTTTAAAACAATGAAAAACTATAAAAAAAATTTAAAAAATACTATAAACTTTATATTATATATATATTCTATATTATATATACTATATATTATTATATTATATTTTATATATATATTCTATATTCTATATTATTATATTATATTATATTATTATCTAATTTATTATAAATTTATAATATATTATATACTATATTATATATTATATTATATTATAATAATGTATAATAATATATTAATATTATTATATATTATAATATTATTAAATATTATATATTATTATATTATAATATATTATATAATAATATTTAATATATATTATATTTTATCTGTGTTCCACAGGGACATGTCCCCTGCCCTGAGACCCCCGTCCCTGTCCCCCCATCCCCGTCGCCGTCCCCAAAATCAAACATACATTTTATAAAGTTTAGAGCAAAAAACTCACAACTGGTCATGATTAAATTGCCGTTATATTGATGTCATGATTAAATTTTATTGCTGTTATACTACTGTCATGATTAAAGTTACTGCCATTATATTGTTATCATGACTAATTTTATTGTTGTTATGCTGTTGTTAATATTTATTGTTGTTATTCAGCTTATACTCTTATACTGCTGTCCATTAAGTTGTAGAAATTTGACTCTCTCTCTCTCTCTCTCTCTCTCTCTCTGAAAAATTTGTATTTATTGCCATCCCCCCGCCGTCCCCAGAAAATGGTCCTTGGACTGCCATCCCTGAAACGCGTCCCCCCATCCCCATCCTCGAAACACCGTGGAACATAGTATTTTATATATGTGTGTGTGTGTGTGTATGTATATACAGCCGTACTGTACCCAACCGTACTGTACCCAAGGAAAAAAATTGCTGTACCGGCATACCAAAACCCCGTACCGACACCCGAACCCGTACTAGAACCGGCAACTTAGGAAAAAAGTATTGATATGAAAAGGAGTATAGGACATCATAGAAAGTGGGTATGCTGAACCTCAAAATTGGAAAGGTAAGACAGAAAAGAAAGAAGAGGAGAAAAAAGATGCTCAAGTATTCTTCTCTATTCAGAGTGCAATAGATCCAAGAATTGCAGGTTGTAAGACAGCAAAGGAAGCATGGACAGCATTAGAAAGTTCATATCAAGGTATAAATCAGGTAAGCATTGCAAAGCTTCAATTCATAAGAATGAATTTTGAGAATTTAAGATGAAGGATACCGAAAAAGTTGAAGATTGTTGTATTAGAGTGACAAATACAGCAAATAAAATAAGAACATATGGGGAACAGTGAAAGATGACATGGTTGTGACGAATATCTTAAGATCTCTTACACACAAGTCGGTGCATATGTTGATTACTTTAGAAGAGTGCAAAACTTAAGATACTTTAGAAGTTGAAGAGATAATTGGATTTTTACTTACTCATGAAGCGAAGGTAAAGTGTATGGGTGGTCTATATCAAGCCCTAATGTCAAGGCAAAAATCAGTAATAATCAAGGAGCAAATACAAGTTTTCCTCGAGGCAATAAGGGGGAGAACTCCTATCAAGGATCTGGTTCTAATTTCAGAGGAAGAGGACAAAGCAAAGCCCATGGTTACTCAAAAGGTAGGGACAAATTTAATGCAAGAAGGCTGCCAGTGCAATGTTATTATTGCAAGAAATTTGGTTATATAGAGACTACAGATTGAAGATTTCACATTAAGGAAGAAAAGAAAACTATGCACAAGAGTACACAAGGAATCCAAATGAAGTTCCAAGCCAAGATAAAGATAAAGATCCAGCACAATTTTCTCTTTCATGCAACAAAGTTGAAAACACAAATAATGAGGTATAGTTACTAGATTCATGTTGTTCTAATCATATGATGGGTTGTGGAGAAGCATTTTCGAAGATTGATGAAAATTTTAAAAGTGAAGATTGGGTGATAATAAAGCACTTGAAGTTGGTGGATAAGGAAAATTGGATATTGACACTAGACAAGGAAAAGTAGACATTGCTGAGGTGTACCACTCACCACAGCCAATCTAATGAGTGTTGGACAGCTCGTTGAGAAAAGACTTAAACTGGTAATTGATGATAAAGTTTGTACTATCTATGACAAGAGACAAGGAGGAAAGCTAATTGCTAAAACAAAGTTGACAAAGAACTGAATGTTCCCATTGAGAATCAAAGCAAGTGAATCAAATGTTTGTTATGCTACTATTGAAGACCAAGTTGGTTATGGCACCAAAGATATGGACATCTTAATTTTCAAAGACTACATATGTTGTATCAAAGAAATATGGTGCACAGGTTACCAAAGATTTAGACAAGAGGAAAGGAAGTGTGGAAGGGTTGTGCACTTGGAAAACACCATGGGTTTCCCGGAAGTGCATGGAGAGCAAATCAGCCATTGAAGCTTATTCATTCAAATTTGTGTGGTCCTATGTCCATGGCAGGCATAGGTATGAAGCACTACATGATTACAATCATTGATGATTTTACTAGATACAATGGGTTTATTTTTTGAAGAATAAAAGTAATGCTTTTGAAGCCTTCAAAATGTTTAAGACTATGGTAGAAAAATCAAATGGAGGAGGTGAGTTTTGTTCAGAAGGATTTAATGAATTTTGTGCAAAAAGACAATTAACAACACATTATACAATTAACAACACCTTATACACCACAGCAAAATGGTGTGGCAGAAAAAATGAACAGAACACTGATAGAATCAGCAAGAAGCACGCTGGAAGCAAAACATATGGACAAGATGTTTTGGGCTAAAGCAGTTAACACTGTTGTTTACATCATGAATAGAAGCCCAACTATTGCAGTAAGAGATAGGACACTAAATTAAGCTTGACATGGAAGAAAGCATAGCGTAGTACACTTAAAAAAAATTGGTTGGTTAGCATATGTTCACATAGGTGATGAGAAAAGACATAAATTGGATTGAAAGACTAAAGCATGCATATTTACAGATTACAATGAAGAAAGAAAAGCCTACAAGTTTTATTTCACTCGAGGAAGGAAGCACATTATTTCACAAGATGCTATATTTGTTGAAGGAGAAGTCTATGCAGATCACATGCTATATTTGTTGAAGGAGAAGTTTACACAGATCACCTGAAGAAAGAAAAGCAATCGATGAAATAAGGAAAATTTTGGGATCAAGAAGAAAAAGCTTAAAGTGCAAAATCTACATCAAGTTCAAGCAATGTTGTTACAAAAAGTAAGAAGGTAATGCAAACTCATCCTCCAAATATAATGATAGATCAAAATTTTCAAAGAAGATTAACAAGGAGCCAAGTTAAAGAAAGCAATGAAAATGATGAATTGATCGATTATGCATTTTATTTAAATATTGAGGTGGAAGCTACTAAGTTTGAAGAAGCAGTTGAGAAGAAAGAATGGATTACAGCAATGGAAGAAGAGATTGATGCTATTGAAAGAAACAAAACTTGGGAGCTTGTAAAGCTACCAAAAAACAAAGAGGTGATATGAACTAAATGGATTTAGAATGTAAAGTACAAAAGTGATGGAGCAACTAATTGGTTGCAAAAGAATATGCTTAAAGGTATGGTATAGGCTATGAAGAGACCTATGCACCTGTTGCAAGGCATGACACTATAAGATTGATATTATCATTGGCAGCACAAAAAGGATGGAAAGTACACCAACTAGAAGTGAAGAGTGCATTTTTGAATGGTTATGTTGAAGAGGAAGTAAATGCGGATCAGCCACAAGAATTTGAAGAAGACGACAAAGAAGGATATATTTACAAATTGAACAAAGCACTCCATGGTTTGAAACAAACAC
Source organism: Cunninghamia lanceolata (assembly GCA_027924645.1). NCBI lineage: Eukaryota > Viridiplantae > Streptophyta > Pinopsida > Cupressales > Cupressaceae > Cunninghamia > Cunninghamia lanceolata. The sequence continues at coordinate 2,502,009 of BSBN01000697.1, forward strand.
CAAGAGCATGGTGTTCACTAATTGATACATGGTTCTTAGCAAATGGATAATGTGAGAAGCAAGAATGAGCCCACACTATATTTCAAGAAGGAAGGTAATGAAATATTTTGTGTTTGTCTATGTGTTGATGATCTAATCTATACAGAAAGCTCAAACAAGATGAAGAAAGAATTCAAAGAGGCAATGATAAAAGAATTTGAAATGACTAATTTAGGACTGATGCAATATTTTCTTGGCATGGTGGTCCACCAATCTCATGGTAAGATCTTTATTTGTCAAGCTAAGTATGTGCAAGATATGTCGAAGAAGTTTAATATGCTAGATTGTAAAGCAGTTGATGCACCAATTGCACAAGGAGAAAAATTGATGAAAGAAGATGGGTCAACAAAGGTAGATGAAAGGAAATACAAAAGTATTGTTGAAAGCTAATGTATTTGACAGCTACAAGGCCGAGTATTACGTTTGCAATATCATTTTGGTTTCAAGGTATATGAGTGAACCTATAGATAGACATTACAAGCAGCAAAGAGAATACTAAGGTATTTGAAAGGAACAAAGGATCATGGGATTCATTATTATTCAATTGAAAATTCAAAATTGTTTGGTTATTCATATGCGGATTGGGCAAAATCACCAAATGATACAAAAAGCACATCAAGACATTGTTTTACTCTAGGAAGTGGGTTGGTTACATGGAGTTCAAAGAAACAAAACACAGCAGGATTATCAAAGTATAGAAGCAGAGTAAGCTGTATTAACAGCGACATGTACACAAGCAGTTTGGTTAAGAAGAGTTTTGGAAAATCTATAAGAAGAACAAGGAAATCCTAGAGTTATATTTTGTGATAGTGGTGGAGCAATACAGTTAAGTAGAAATTCAGTCTTCCATGCAAGGCCAAAACACATAGAACTAAAGCACCGCCATGTCAGAGAGTTGGTACAAGAGAAAAAAGTTGAAATTCAGTTTGCAGGCAAAAGAACAGTTGGCAAATATCATGACTAAAGGGTTAGGAAAGATAATACATTCAAGTTTGAAGACAAAGTTACAAATACAGGGATTTGACATCACGAGGGAGAATGTAAGAAAATTTGATGTCAAACAGCAAAATGCTGACAAAGTTAAAAGAAGCTAATGAAGACGAACTACTAATGCTGAAAAAGTCGAACTGTTGTTAATGAAGATATCTCAATTGTTGTTGAAGATAATAGATAGTTGTTGATGAAGATGACAAACAATTGCTACTAAAGATAACAAATAGTTGCTGACAAAGATGATAGACAGTTGCTGACGAAGACGTTTTTATGCATTCTTTAGTTCGCTGAAATTTTGTGCACAATTAATAAAAACAGATTCTCTTTTAAGTGTTATTTTCCAACTGTCCAAGTCTATGTTTAGGAAACTAAAATTAGTTTTTATTTGTTAATTAGTTGTTGTGTTTTAAAAGAAAGTCAGTCATTATATTTAGGATAATTTTTTGTTTTTTAGGGAGCTATTTTTAATGAGTCGATCTGCTGTTTCATTCGCCCAAATTTTTGGCTTTATTTTAGTTTTAGTTTTAATCACCCAGTTGGAAAACTGCATGTAAAGCAACTTATTTTGGGATTGATTTTATTGTTTTTTGTCAATTATTTTTTGGAGTGTAAAACTCTATATTAGATGCATTATTTCAATTTGTATGAGAGCAGCAAAAAAAGATTGTAATTCAAGACTCAAGGAAGTCGGTTTCAAAATAAATAAATAAATAATTGGAGTGTAACTTTTTATCAGCACCTGTCCCATACAAAATTTACTGACAGGAATTGCCCTAAGAAAGAATGACCATAAGTGATCAAAGCATGCAAACATTCCTAAAAGTGAGAAGCGTGAAGCGAATGCTCCATAGGTGATAGATGTATTTTATTTTATCATTGCCTCTTTGAATTCTTTCTTCAAATACAAAGGAACCCAACTGTTTTGGCAATTTGAGCACCATTTTTAACCACCAAATTTCAATATTCTATCAGCTCAAGTCCTTCCACTAATCAGACAGAAAACCCTAACTGTTTAATCTCTATTGGATGCATCCACTTATCAGACAGAAAACCCTAAAAAAACCCGCAGAAAAAAAACTGACCAGACAGAAAACCTTTAAAAACAAAAAATATCATCAATAAAATCAGAAATTTTTTGGTCAAAAATGTGTTGACCAATATTTTCAATAAGTAACAGCATTTTGGGGAAAATCTCAGTGGACATAGCAATAAAAGATATATCGCAATATTTTCTTGATAAATGCTTCTGTGGTCTATACATTCAAGAATGTTCAATATGTTCCTGACATGCACAAGAATCTTCTTTCTATCAGTGAAATAACTAAGAATCATATTCCTTTTATCAAATTTCAATGCCCCATATGTATGGTCAAAACTCTCCACAATGACAAGATGATTACAGCAGGTATTGTAGGAGCTTGTTGATCCCAAGACAGCAAAGTCACATGCACAATGGCAGAGAATGACAGTATGCTTTGGTGTGAAAGGTATGGGCACTTGAAATATCAATATTTGTCTATGCTAAGCAAGTAAAATATGGTGAATGGACCTCCATCCATACAGACATGTGAAGATGTGTATATAGTATGCCAAATGGGAAAATAGAGTCGACACCCATTTGACACCGATAAAATATGGAGGACCAAAGGAGTCTTGGACCTAGTATAAGCTAACTTGAATGGCCCAATGAAGACACTCACTATGTCTAGAGCCAATTTTGTCTTACTGATTGTTGATGACTTTTTCGAGGAAGATGTGGATCTACTTTTTGAAAAAGAATTCTGAATGTTTCTCTCATTTCTTAGCATTCAAAGCCCTAGTTGAAAAGCAAGTGAATATACTTCTTTAGTCAATGAGGTCGGATAATGGAGGAGAGTTTGAAGGAATAGGACAATTATGAAGATGGCAAGGTACATGATACACAGCCAGAAAGTACCATATATGTATTGGACGAAAGCTGTGAATACAGTTGTTTACATCATTAATTTGAGTCCTTGTAAGACGTTGCAGAATATCACTCCCGAGGAAGCATGGTCAGGAAGGAGACCATCCATAAGTGCCTTGTGCATTTCTGGCTGTGTTCCTTATGCACGAATTCCAGAGCTGAATAGGAGTAAATTAGATACAAAGAATAAAAAAGCATATGTTTGTTGGCTACAGTGAGCAATCAAAGGCATGCAGGTTGCTTGATGTCTCTACAAATAAGATTGTGATTTCTAGAGATGTGGTTGAAGATGAGAAGATGTCTTTCTTCTTGGATGAAGGCAAATCTACAAATATCTTGTATGGGAAATTGCTAATGAAAAAGCTGGTGTGAAAATTGAACAAGGCTTAGAACAAAGCACAGAACAAAGAACGTCAAATGAGTGAAGTTCTGATGATGGTTACACAGAACTAAATGGAAAGCCAACACAGTAAATACTAAACCAAAATGGCATTACAACAATTTGTACAATGTTTGGGTGGATGAAGAATTGTATGACAAATAGGGTAACACCCAACCTTCAGAGCAAGCTCCAAAAAACGAGTGACGAAGACCAAAGTGGTACTCCACCACATTGATGCCAAAATCAAAAAGTTTAGTCTACATGATTGGGAAACAACTTATTCAAGGTGGTGAGTAGGTAAATTTTGCTGTTACATCTCCGTTGTTTTCCAGATACTCGAACCTCGCACGTATGATGAGGGCAAAGGAAACCTGAATGGGACGATGCCATGAAGGTGGAATTTCAACCCTTGATGCAAAATAAGGCTTGGGTGTTGTCTCAATTACTCCAAAGGAAGAAGCCCATTGGTTGCAAATGGGTAAATAAGATCAAATGTAAATCAGATGGTTCTTTGGACAAGTACAAAGCTAGGCTTGTTGCAAAAGGATATGCACAGCAAAAAGAAGTGGACTATGCGGAGACATTTGGCCCTACTGCAAAGATGGTAGGTAACATTTTGACATGTAATCTCTCTTGTTGCTAAGTTTGGACAGAAAACCTATCGAATGGGTGTCACAAGAGTCTTCTTGAATGGAGATTTAGCAGAGCAGGTCTACACGGTGCAGCCACAAGGGATCCAAGTTCTAGGAAAAAAACATTGGTTTGCAACTTGATTAAGTCCTTGTGTGGACTAAAACAAGCTTCTAAAGCCTCGTATGTAAAAATCAATCAACACCTTCAAGATTCTGGATTCAAAAGAAGTTGTTCTGATCTAGATCTCTATATAAAAATTGCTGGTGATGACATTGTGATACTGGTTGTTTATGTTGATGACCTTGCCATCACCAACAACAGAGCCAAGTCGATAGAAAAGGTGAAATCTGAACTTTGTTAGATTTTTTAAATAACTAATCTCAGGCCCCTGCATTATTGCTTAGGTGTAGAATCTTGGCAACTTAAGAATGCTATATTCGTATCACAAACTAAGTATGACCAAGTTGTTCCGGAAAGGCTCAAAATGTACGTGCAATCCATCATCTGCACCTATGTAAGTTGGGATAAAACTCTCAACTAACACTGATTCACCACTGGTCAATGAGCAAGTGTACTGTCAACTAGTGGGTAGTGTGATATATCTTACTATCAGTTGGCCGGAGTTGTGTTTTGCAGTAAGTTGCTTTTCTAGATTCATGTCCAAACCTTAAGAAGAAAATTGCCAAGTTGCAAAACATGTTCTTTGATATGTCAAAGGTACACTCACCTTTGGCATTCTTTTTCAACATTCTACCAATTTCATGCTATCTGGGTATACTAACTCCAATTAGACTTGATCAATTGATATTCATCGATACAACTAGATATATCTTTACTCTCAAATCAGATGTAATTTCATGGCAGAGCAAGTCACAACATAAACTTGCCCTATCTTCCACTAAAGCAAAATATAAGGCATTTGTCAGTATAGGGTGTGAGGCGATGTGGTTGCAACAAATCTCAGTCGACCTTCAACTTGGTCCAAGTACACTGACTTCACTCTTTTGTGTTGATCAGGGAATCCTCAAGATGGTGACAAAACCTGTCTAACATGTTAGAACAAAATATATTGAAGTTCGTCGCCATTAAATCTGCCAGTTGGTCGGTCAATAATGAAGATATTTGTCTTTATTGGTGTCATACAGAGGAGCAAGTTGCAGACATAATGGCTAAACTACTTAGTAGAGATAAATTTATCAAATTAGAAATAAGCTTGGCATTGTATCCAGTTTGGCCATTAAAGGTGGGTTTTGATCATTTAGATAGATTAGTGTTAGTCTGTTAGATATGGAATTAGTGGTTTAATCTAGCAGCTAAATTAGGAACGCTGTTGAGCTTTTATTTTTGTTTGCTTGTGATGGTTGTTTCATGGAAAGCCTGTATAAGCATATTTAACAGTCACGATTACAATGAGAAAGTATCGTTTGTTTGTGGCTCTGTTTCTGCTGAAATGCTATTACTCAAATATAACAATCACCTAAAAAATATTCAATGTACAAAATTGGCTACTTTCAGAAGAAAATTTTCAAAGATTCACGAAAATCTGATAGGAATTGAAAAGTTTTCAAATATGAACGAAAGTCTGAGAGGTTGAGCATTGGTCAAGTCTCGGGTGTAAGCTAAATTAAAATTCAATAACTTTTATTACATTTTTGTTTGAAAGTCTAGTTCCAAGTTCCAACCAGTCCGTATGGTCTAGCTCTTAGTTTGCTTAAGATAGCAGAATTACTTAATGGTATCAAGTGTATAAGCAAATATTTTATATCTTAATTTAGTGGTACATAAAGTGGTTGTGGAAGAAGCAGCAAACATGAAGAAATTTTAGGCTTAATTTCAGTTACAACAAGAGTGGCTTTACAAAAATCAAAATCAACATGTAAATGACAATGCTCCATAGTAAATAAGTTTCAACTGGCCTTTGGGAAATAAAAAGTTCAATTCTCTGGATATCAATGTCCTGTAAGACTAAATCCAGTCCTCTCATTTTCCATTGACCTCGCCATAAAAAAGTGCTAATTTTAGCAGTGAACTCACATTTTAAGCTTTAACAGAGTTTTTATCAAAAATAATGCGCTGCGCAATGCAATGTCATGTCAAATCGGAGTAGCTTTCTTACTTTGACAGCCACTATAATGTTTGGAAGAATAATCCACTGTATGACATCTAAGAGTAAATCGCCCCAGAATACATAAAGAAAGAAGGTCTTAGGTTTAAGTCCTAGCTGGTCCACGGAAAATAACAAGTAAAATAGCCCCGACCTAAAAAGACCTATATTTTAGCTGATGGCAGCTACAAAAATAAGGGGAGCAAGACTCCGCCACCAGAGTTCAGTGCACAGAATACACTTAGGGTATCGTATCTCTGCCTTACAATTGCCGTGCTAACGATAAAACTCTAGTTGCATTGAATTGCCTTTGTTAAATGCGGGGATTCTTAAACCCTTGAGATGAATGGAGAATACCTGGGGACGGCGAATAGAGAAATCTGGATCGTCGAGATCATCGGCAGCGTTGTCGACGAAGCCATAGTCGCCGTCGTCGCCATCGCCATCGAAATCTTCTGCAGCTACGTCGCTGTCGTCTTCCAAGTACTCTCCGTCGTAGGCATCGTGCATGTCATCCTCAGATTCCATGTTTACAAAGGAGAGGAGCTGAAGAGGAATCTAGAGCCTCCTCCGGGTTCGAACGCGGGTTTCAGCCCTGATTATAAGTGCCGTTCACATTTAAGCGGAGGAATGTGTATGAGCGTGGTGGTGGTGCTGCTGCTGCTCCTCCTTCTCCTGCTGCTATTGCTATGCTTTTGCATTTATTTAGTTATGTGCCCGTTTAAGGCAAGCATAAACCAACTACACAATTTAATCCCTTGCCCTCCCAAGAAGTGTGTCGTCTTTGTTGTTTCCTTTAAGTGCATGGTGTAGGGATCTAGCGGGAGTGAGCAGAGGGCCTAAATTTGATGGCCGTATCGCTGTATTTAGACTTTTTTTCATCAAATACAATCAAAATTTTAAAAAGATTGTATCACATGAAAGGAGAAATTTCGAATAGGCTGTCAAAATTTATAGAGAATTATGATATATATATTTGATTTATATATAATTTTACTTATATCATAGTATTTTAAGGGCACCTTTGAAGAGATAACCGTCATTAAAAATTGATTGACAAGTAAGGTCGAGTCAAATTTAAGGGCTAAGAGTGAGAATAGGGTACTAAGTCTTAGGTTTAAGATTTTGAATTTTGATTATTTCATTTATTTGAAAAATGTAATCTCTTTTCAGAGTAAAGTATCTCACATTTTATTTTTGTTTAAGGTCAAGTTTAAGTCTAGGTCTAATTTGCGATTATGGATTTGTTTTCTATGTTCATATTTGACCCTACATAATGTATACCTTTGCTTTCTGGTCTATTTGATTCGCTTCTACTTAATTTGTTTTGTTCTCTATTATGAGACTAGTGGTATTTAAAAATACTTTGGAAGGGTTGTCATTGTGTCATTAGGAGACATGTTCTCCTAGGTCAACCTACACAAATGTGTGTATAAGATCCAAAATAACAAACAAGAACCCTACAATGATGTGTGCAGATTCCTTACTCCTTTTATTGCACCAAAGCGAAATGTTTCCTTATTGATTGTTCCTTTAATGCTCTAAAATGAGAGAGGATGTGAGGATACTTGAGGATGATAAATGAATGCTAATGCATGCCTTTAAACACTAGCATGTGGCATCAAATTTCACAAAATGTGTGCTTGGTCGATGTTGGGACCCAATCTAAAAATTGTAAAGCTTATCTAAGTCCTTGCCCATTTTGTTGAATTTTGCCTAGGTGTTGCATTTTGTCATCCCGTGTGTCCCTTGTATGTGATTGAAGTTGTCAAAATCCAAAAAAGTTTAAGTCTGGGATGTTTTCTAGCCATTTTGAAGTGTTTTCAATACTTTGCGGGTTTTCACTCTATTGCAGGATGTGAGCTTCCAACCGACTATTTTATGTCCTCTGTGTCTCCCACATCTTGCATCCAATTCCAATCCCGCATGAAATCCCCACAGGGTCCATTTCCCTTCTTTCCTCCCATTTTCCTTCATTTTCCACTTTTGTGAAATCCTATCATGATGCAGCCTATTCCACATCAAGTTCCTTCATCCATCCCTGCACCAAAGTTATGCACAAGCTCTTCACTTCTTTCGCTTTCCCAAGTTTGCAGAAAATTAATCAATTACTAAATCATTCTTCTTTTCATCTGATCTAGTGTCTACTCTCAATCCCATTGATCTTGAACATTTTATTCTGACCTTCACTTCCACTTGCAAGTTCCCACTATGGTCCCAAACTTCATATCTCGAATCTGACATTCCACATTCGATTCAAGGCCATTTTCTCGTGAACCCTTTTTGGTCGAAACTACTACTTTCTTCCTCCTTTGTAGACTTCCTTCATCCTACAAGATATTATGTCATCCACCCCACATCTCGTCCAAATGTTTGAATCCATAGTCTTTTTTTGTATTTCTTCCAAGTGTCCAAGTTGCTCCCTTCCTCCTCCTTGTAAGAACCCATTGCCCTTCAGGATTGTCGTTCCTTTCCTCATATCATTCCATCAACTCCCAACATGCACTTCCACGTAATTTTCCTACAAAAGACTCATCAAGCCCACATGTTGTCCCACATCAAGATCTCACAATTTTTCAAATCTCCTGTGATACTCCCTATAATACTCCAGCTACCTACCCAATTGTCATTAACGTTGGATTCAATCCCTTGCAATTTCTCAAAGGCATCTTCTTGCCCAAGAAACACTATTTAATCTCATAAGCAGAACTTCAAATGCAGTATCCAACGATGCAAAATGAAAGTTAAGTTAATCCCCATCAATATGATGGTTAGATTTCCACCTACCAATCTCCTTTATGCATTCTCCAAGTTGTTCATTCTAAGCGGGAAACATTCAACATTCATTGCACCTACCTCCTATTGTGCATCAAATTTTTGCAAGTTGCCAAGGGCGTGAAACAGGAAATGCTATAAAATACAAGTTTATTATTCATTCAAACAATTGGTTGTCGACCTAATTTTTTCGATCTACAAGTGCCTCATGTTGGTTCTAAGGCATCAAGAATTGTTCATTTAGCTGTAAGGAGCATGAATCTAGTTTGTAAATCATAGTAAGGGTCTTCGATGCACATTTGCATGTAATGGTATGTATCCATGGTAGTTTGTAATGATTTGGGGGAATATGTAATCGCAATTATGTATTTTCTCTCACCACATTTGCTAGTGCAATTGCAATAAGGGTTTGATGTATGTGTGATAACATCTAATGCTATACAAAGATTTTGTATTAATCTCTCCTTTATTGCATATGGGTTATTGCAGTGTGGTTATGGATCATGATGTATGTTTATTGCATGAGATGTTTTATTGATCTATATGTAAATACATCTGGTTCTATTTTGTTTTGCTAATACATTCTCCTCCTTCCTTGTATTCTATGACTCTATTGCCCATTAGGGTAGGCATTGGTCTAGATTGGTGAGGGATCAACCATTCTCATTTTGAGCAATCTTGTGTCCTATTAATTGTAGGAATAGTTTAGGGTTTCATATGCCTTTCATGATTCAATGTTGCAAACTAGGGAACAATCTTTAAGCAAACCCAAATAAGCAAATCATTAGAGAATCATGTCGTGCATCCCTAAATCTTGCCATTATGTATGAAATGTTAAATGGATTCATCTTATGGGGATATAATGCTATCATCTATGGGAGCATATGCAAGATGTAGTTTCAACTTAATTAGAGGTCTTATGTGTAGCTAGTTAGTCTTAACCTAGTGACAATTATAGGGGTCAAGTGCACATTGGGTATAGCTGTCATTGTTCTAGTCAGACTTTATTTTAATTAGTTTAAAACCTTGTTAAGGATGCCTCTAGGAACACCCTCCTAGGTCTAGCTAAGCCCGAAGTGGAGAGCATACCTACTCTCATTAATTAGTCTTTAACCATCCACTATCTGACAATGAGCACATGCCTTACCTTCTCGAAGACAACCTCCTATCCTTGAAGGTAGGAAACACTCTAGGATTATGGAGTTGTGGTTTTAGGACCCAACAAAATGGCATCATTGCCAGGGATAAATCTTATTCTTGATGCAAGTTGACGAGCTACATTAAAGAGGGTTAAAAATTATTGAAGACTCTACTGGTGGAAGATAACCCAAAATTATTTGTTGCCTTGGTGGTTTTGTCTACTCTAAGGATTTCCTCATTATATGAGGTGGAAACTCTACTATCATAAAATCAATGCTCATGTTGATTGGTACATACCTACTAATGGTGCACAATTCCTTTTCACATTGGTGTTGTAGTAGGTTAAGGTACATGAAAGTTTTCTTCTCCTTGGTGTGACTGTGTTTCTTCAAACTTCTATTCGTTAGAATTAATGCAGTTTTGTTTCAACATTCCATCAATTTCTTATCATGGCCATTAGGTCTACAAATGTTGTAGGGCAGTCCCTCCTTGTGTTCCATGAATCTAACCCTATATATTGTACTGACGAGAATGACTCTGATTATTACAATGATACATCATACTCTACCTCTAATAGTCATATTGCATCTTTAATATATTCCCATAATCAGGCATCCCCACACCATCTTGATGAGATTGTTAGGGAGCACAGTGAAATTGAAAATCAAATCAGGTTGCTTGAGTCCATACAACAACAAAGGGAAATTGAAGAAAAACAACTCAAATTGCTTGAGGCTAAGTGACAATCCTATGCTCATCCCGCTGCCACAAAAGGCCTAGTTATTCAATCTCCTTCCTTTCCTCTTAATACCACCTATAAGTAGATGGTCTTGTCTTGGGTTAGTTATGAAATTCAAACCATGCCAACTAAGGTATACAATCAAATGCCTATCTTTGATGGGTGTGATCTTTATGAAGGGGATGCACATGTTGCTGCATTTTTAAAATTCATGGACAAATTTTAGTTTGAAGATGAAGACGTGTGGATGAGGTTCTTTGCTAGATCCTTGTGTGGTTTGGCAAGAAGATGGCTTGAAAGATTTCTAGAACATCACTTTGCTTCCTGGAATGACTTTATGGTTGCATTTGATGAGAAAACACAAGTGATCTAGACCTCGCTGCTCTTGTCCAAGAATTGGAAAATATCAAAAGGTAACGGGGAGAGTCTAGTATAGACTTTAGTCACAGGTTTGTTGTTTCTCTATCCAAAATACCAAATTCTTGCAAAATTGTTGCCTCTATCCGCATTAACATGTTTTTTGAATCATATAAAAATGGTTTGAGTTTAATGTAGAATGATTTGAAGATTGCAATCCTGCAACAAGCTTATGAATGCCTTGACAACCTTGAAAGAGTGAAGAATGATTATATTGCAAAGTTGTTGTGCCCAAAGACAAGTGTTGTAAAAGATGAAATAGTTGTAATGTATAGCAATACAGTGGAACAATTTGTGTGTATGGTCAGGAGGGTCAAACTTTGTGATGCAACATCATATGATAGTTGTGGAGAAAGTGAAGATAGTGTAGCCACTTATCTTCAGTTGGATGGATCATCCTTTGGGGATGATAATGATGTTTTGCCAATTGACCCTTAAGCTACAGTCAAGGATGACAAAGGTATGCCTGCACTCGACAATGTGACTATTCGTATAGTTGATGGTGTAGACATTGATGTTCAGTTTGAAGGCCTTGCCATGGATGTTGGTGTTTCTATTATGGATGTGAGTGAGGAAGTTGAAGTGCAATAGCTTTATTTTTCATTTGATGTTCTTTCTTGCTTTATTGATCCCCAAGGATATTATGCTCACACCTTCGTTATTGCAAGTGTGAAAGATGAATGTGAAGGTGCGCGTGATCTAACTACTTTCATCCATGAAGCTTTCAACCTAGATAATTTTTTACAACTTGGTTTGGATCAGTTGCCTTTTGCTATTATGAATTACATGGAGAACACCTTTCTAAATTCATTCATTTAGCATTCAAAATTGTTATGTGCTCTTAAGAGGATCAAGTTGTTTGTTTGCACAAAGAAGAAGAAGAAAAAATTATGGATCATTTTCTTAACTGTAGTATTTTTATAGTAGGTTGCAGTGAAGGATATAAAATAGAGAGGCAATCTAAAGATGGTGAGTTATAACATGAAGTGCCTCAAATTTAAAAATGATATGCTAGGGATACAAAATTGGATTTGAATCAAGTCTTCGATTCAATCATGGAACAATACGTCAGCATTTTTGGTGCTATTGGGTTGCAAAATTTTGATGAACTTGAGAAATAACATAACATGGCCTAGCTTGAAGTTGCACCTAAACAAGATAGAATTCAGTTTGAAGTTTAAGAGGATATTTTCTTCATGCTAATTTGTGCATAAGTTTGGATATGCATCATGTTGCCAAGGAGCTTGAAGATGAATATTGCCACGTGGGTTAGCATGATGATGGTTCCTATTAATTATGGTTATCATGTCTTGATGGCAATCATTTCCACTTTCGACATGATAATCTTAATATCGGCAGTTTGTGTGCACATGCTTGGAAGAAGCAACATTTGGTGCAGCTAAGTGATGGATGTGATTCCATCTCGAGGGAAATCAATTCCTTCTTCAAACTTGTCTTTAATAGAGGTGAATGATTTGTAGCAATTTGTTCGTGCCCTTGTGCCATGGATCTTCTTTATAGGGTCTAACCTACACTTGTCCTAATTTTGTTTACAACCATATTCAAATTCCTTTGTGCCCTCGTGTCATTGATTGTATGTTATTTTTCTCTATATATATTGTTCCTTTGTGTTTTTATCTTTATGCAATTGTGACCCATGTTTATCATGATGAAGTGTTGATTGTCATGATCCCTCATTGTCATTTTGTTCCCTTTTTTGTGGTTTGCTACCAAAGAATTCTTCTAGATTCTAATCGTTCTTGCAAGAGACACACATCCCAAAATAAAGCCAGTGTTGGGACCCAATCTAAAAATTGTAAAGTTTATCTAAGTCCTTGTCCATTTTGTTGAATTTTGCCTAGGTGATGCATTTTGTCATCCCTCGTGTCCCCTTTATGCGATTAAAGTTGCCAAAATCCAAAAAAGTTCTAAGTCTAGGATGTTTTCTATCCATTTTGAAGTGTTTTCAATACTTTGTGGGTTTTCACTCTGTTGTAGGATGCAGGCTTCCAACCGAAAATTGCATGTCCTCTATGCCTCTCATATCTCGCATCTTGTTCCAATCTCGCATGAAATCATTGTGGGGTCTATTTCCCTTCTCTCCTCTCATTTTCCTCATTTTTCCACTTTCGTAGAATCCTTTCATGATGTTGGACATGCCTCCTATTATGCATCTTGTTCTCTCTGATGGTGTCAGATTGTTATTGATGTCAAAAAGGTCTTGCAGGAGATGTGGTCTCAATCAGTATATCTCCAAGCATGTTAAGGTTGACATTGTTGACAGGTTGAATATGATGTGGTATGCTAATTGAAGTGTTGAACAGAGATGCTTACATTATATATATTGATCTCAATCTCAGGGTGTCTTGGTCGTGATTCATTTAAGTAATACATACTTATCTCCATGAAGTTTGAACAAGAACATCAGTAAATCAACTCACTCTCAAGAAGTGCTTCATTTGCATAATGTTGGTTTGTTTGAAATCCTTAATGTCTTGTGATGATCACATCATATGTGTCTTGCAGATGCAAAGAATGGTTTTATACTTCACAGGTTTGATCTTGCATCATCAGGAGTACAAAGTTCAACTTTGAAGGTCCACAGGGCAGAAATGATAACATTTGTTGATAAGGGAGTTCATTGATGTTGATATGGATATTCAAAGTTTGATTGAAGGTATGATCTTTGTGGCAATGTGTTGGTGTTGACAGGATGTCTTAGTATCATGTGTAAGAACAAGTCAGGTAATGTCAAAAGTTTCAGTGTCAGTATTGGTGGATTTCTTGACAGGTTGATTAGTACTTTACATGTCATGACTAAGTTCACATTATGTGATAGTGTAATGAAGTATTGATGGACATCAGGAGGAGATAGTTCACAAAGATATGAAGTTGGTTTAATGAAGTATTGATCATAAGAGTATTGATGCCATTGATCATTAAGATCACAGGTTGTACTCAAGACATGTTTACATGATGCTTGTTATCTATGTTTTTTAATAGCTCCATGTTACATGAACTCAGTTGCAATTGTAAGTTGGTCTTCATGCAATCAGTGTTTATTCTTCTATCATCATTGCAGCTTCAGAGGGGATATAACTTTATTTTTGCAGAAGTGAAACCTATATGCCATTATAGGAGGAATATTTTGTTGGAAGAAATAAAAAGGTTCATATATTATAGTTACAGTTTTTGGTTAATGTGTTATTTACATAGCACAATCTTTTGTGCCTTTTTGCCCGTCATCTTGTGTAATACACTTTTTGTTATTTTTAAACACTGACCTGTTATCGTAGGTCATAGTCACTTAGGTGACTTGATGGAGGGTTTTAAATCGTTTGGGGACCGGCCCCTTTCACACTATTCACTGCCATTCCCGGTCTCATCTTTGAGCGTGATGGGCGCCAAAAAGAAATCAAGGGTTTTCTTTAAACTTGGCTTGCGCGCGGAGCTCAAAATCAATGGATGCATTTTAAACTTTTGCCTTTGATTCCCTGCTGTGAATTTGACGTGCTTTTAAGAGTCATCAATCAAAGACAGCAGTTTAAGACTAATTTTGGCCCTAAAAATAAGGCAGATCTTCTTGAGATCTTTAAGGGATTACTATGAAGTTTTTTTTTCTATTTTAAATATCAGTAGGCCTCCCTCTCTCGTGCAGTGTGAAGGATTTAAAAAGGAAGTTTTTAAAAGAAAAGGAGAGATATATTTTTGATTTCTAAATACTTGAGAAGTCTTAAGAGATTTTCTTGGAAAGTTTTTTTTATTTTTTCTTGCAGATGAATGAGAAAGATTTGTTGCAGATAAAAGATTACAGCTCTCAAAATATGAAAGACATTCCATGATATTTTTTTTGCAAGGGCAAAATGTTTTTTATTATTTACAGAGAAGACCAAGAGTTTGATATGAAGGATTTGAAAAGTTTTTCAGATCTCAAATTTTTGAAGAGACAAAGGATATTATCTTATCAATGCAATATAAAAGTTTTTTTAACAAAATGGAAATTTAATATTATTACTTAAGGTCTTTTGCAGGAATATGAAGGATCTTGCAAAGTTTGAAGATGGATTTGAAGAGGTCAGATTTAAAAATGCAAGAATATCAAGGAATATGAAAAGATTTTTCTGTGCAGGTGAAAGGTTATTCAATCTATATAAAATGGTTTTTCAGGTACATTGACAGGTGTGTGGGTTTATGAAGAAGACATAGATGAAAAACACAGATGATGAGAGATTGAATACATATAATGTGTGTCAAGGTTATACAGATTAATGATTTGATGATACAAATGACAAATTTGCAAAGTAGAAGAAATATTGAATCAAGCTTTGATTGCAGTGATTGATAAAAGATTGATAGAGATAATTTGCAGAGAAAATTGTTTATAGAGATTTGTGTATGGAGCTTGTTTGCAGTAAAAGAAAATGGTCTTGATTTGAAAATCAAACAGGAGGTATAAGGTTGTATACAATGGTGCAAATCCGATTGAACAGCAATCATGTCTTGCACACAAAGATTGATGTTTTGTTAATAGGCATTGTATTAGCCAAGGAGGCTTATAGGTCAGTGTGACCTTAATATTTGTCAGTGAGACAATTTGTATTGCCAGTGAGGCATGTTTTTCAGTTAAGCCAGTGAGGCATGTTTTTCAGTTAAGCCAGTGAGGCACTTCATGAGTGGTTTTTCTACCCCTGAGGGTTTTCCACTCGGTAAAAAGGTTGTGTCTTGATTTCTTCTATGTGTGTGCATATTATTGGTTTGATCATGTTTTGTTTACATCTGTTATTGTAAGTCTTGTGCATATAAACTCAACAAATCATTAATGTTTCCTTTCCATCTGTTATGTAAGAGAAAGCTTGCAAAATGTTGTAAAATGTTTGAAAATTAATACAACACTGATTCACCCCCCCTCTCAGTGTTGTCCGAACTCCTACACTCTCATCCATCCTTGCACCAAAGTTTTGCACAAGCTCTTTGCTTCCTTCATTTTTCCAAGTTTGTGGAAAATTGATCAATTACTAGATCATTCCTCTTTTCATATAATCTAGTATCCACTCTTAATCCCACCTAAAAATCTCGTTGATCTTGAACATGCCTTCAACCTTCTATTCCAACCTTCACTTCCACTTGTAGGTTCCCACTATGTTCCTAGACTTCATCTCTTGGATCCAACATTCCACATTTGGTTCTAGTTCATTTAATTGTGAACTCTCTTTGGTAAAAACTACCACTTTCTTCCTCCTTTACATATTTCCCTTTTCCTACAAGATATTGTGCCATCCACCCCACATCTCGTCTAGATGTCTAGACACATAGTCTTTTTCTTCATTTCTTCTGAGTTTCCAAATTGCTCCCTTCCCCCTCCTTGCAAGAACCTATTACCCTTCAGGATTATCGTTCCTTTCCTCATATCATTCCATCCATTTCCAAAATGGACTTCCACATAATTTTCTCCCAGAAGACTCATCAAACCCACATGTTACCCCACAATTCTTCAAATCTCTTGCAATACTCCCTAGAACACTCCAACTGCCTCCCTAATCATCATAAATGTTGGATTCAGTCCATTGCAATTTCTCAAAGTCATTTTCTTGCCCAAGTAACATTGTTAATCTCAAGAGTGCAACTTCAAATGCAGTATCTAACGGTGAAAAATGAAAGTTAAGTTGACTGCCATCAATATGGTGGTTGGATTTCCACCTACTAGTTCCTTGTATGCATTCTCCAGACTGTTCATTATGAGCAAGAAACATTTTGCATTCATTGCACCTACCTCCTATTGTGCATCAAATTTATGCAAGTAGACAAGGGCTTAAAATAGGAAATGTTATAAATACAAGTTTATTACTCATTCAAACAATTGGTCATTGAGCTAATTTTTTTGGTTTGCAAGTGCCTTGTGCTAGTTCTAGGGCATCAACCATTGTTCATCTGGCATGTAAGGAATGGGAATCCCCTTTGTTAATTGTAGTAAGGGTCTTCAATACACATTTGCATGTAATGGTATATCTCTATGGTAGTTTGTAATGATTTAGGGGAATATGTTATCACGGTTATGTATTTTTTGTCACCACATTTGCTAATGTATTGTAATAAGGGTTTGATGTATGTGTGACAACATCTAATGCTATACAAATATTTTATATTGGTCTCTAATTTATTGCATATGGGTTATTGTAGTTTGGTTCTAGATCATTAAGTATGTTTATTGCATGAGATGTTTCATTGATTTGTATGTAAATGCATATCTAGTTTTGTTTTGTTTTATTGGTGCATTCTCCTCCTTCCTTACATTCTATGACTATGTTACCCATTGGAGTGGGCACCAGTCTAGATTGTTGAGAGATCAAACATTCTCATTTTAATCAATCCTTTATCTTGTCAGCTATAAGAATAGTTTAGGGTTTCATATCCATTTCATGATTCAATATTGCAAACCACGGAACAATCTTTAAGCAAACCCAAACAAGTAAATCATTAGAGAATAATGTCATGCATGATTGCATCTTGCCATTGTGTATGAAATGTTAAGTGGATTCATATTATAGGGATATAATGTTGTCATCTATGGGTGTATATGCAGGATGTAGTTTCAACTCAACTAGAGGTCTTATGTGCAACTAGTTAGTCTTGACCTAGTGACAATTATAAGGGTCAAGTGTACATTGGGTATAGTTGTCATTATTTTAGTCATAGTTTATTTTAATTGGTTTAAAACCCTATTGAGGATGCTTCTAGGAATTCCCTCTTGGGTCTAGTTGAGCTCGAACTGAAGGAGAGCATACCCACTCTTATCAATTGGCCTTTAACCATCCACTATATGTTGGCGAGCCCTTGCCTTACCTTCTTGAAGACAACCCCTAGCCTTGAAGGTAGGAAAAACTCTAGGATTGTGGAGATGCAGTTTCAAGACCCAACTATCGGCTCAGGGATAGAAAATAAAGGGTGGCAATCAACTAGAATTTGAATTTGAATTTAGAAAAGCCTAGGTTCAAGTTCATGACTGTATGACCTAATGTGGATAAACAGTCAAATTTGATTGAATAATGAATATATTGGGTTAGGTGTATGGGTAAGTAATAGATGCTTGAGGCTTAGGTGAATGTATCAGAGTATATGCATGTAACAGTAAGTGAAAGAAAATAAATTAAATTTCTTTTCAGAGTGTGTGATAAACTAGATCAACTAAATGAACTTTATAAGGTACGTGAATGAGCTAAAATCTAACCTAATCTAATCACACATGAGCCAAGGCTAATAAAAGCCAAGTGACTGATCCTAAAAACAACAAATTGAAAATATAAATGTGATATGCTAGAAAGAAAAGAAAATATAAAATAGAGACAAATGCACCTAAAAATGATGTAGGAGCATCTAGGGTGTAAAAACAATCTTGTATCAACCAAAAATATTTTCTTATAATGTTTGTTTATTTTGTAGGTATTTTCTAAGATTTCTAGTTGATTTCTAATAAAGTATGACAAGTCTGTGGCACCACATCTTACTGTGTTTGTTTTTCTTTCAGTTAAGCTTCATATCAATTATCATAGGCACAATCAACAACATTTCCAGTTTCATTTTATTGCATTATCATATTTTGACTTGTGGTTTGGAATATAAGGCCAACTAACTATCATGAACATCCAAGTTGAATTTCATGTGTTTCTAATCAACACGTTTATGTTTCTTGGTTTGAGGGCCTTTATTGCACTATACATTATATATTGAAACCTTGGTTGGGCTTTGCGACAAGTATTTGAATCTCACACCAAATCCTAAGGTTATTTCATTTTGGGTCCTAAGAGGGGTCATGTATAAAACTGCATCAATTTTGTGACTCCTAGTTAAAAGTATTATAAGGCCTTGGGCATATGTGCCATGCACAACTACTTGCATATATATTTGGGATACTATTCTTCTGATGAGATTTTGTATTGCCATCAATGTACTTTATCGATGATATTTTGTATTGCCATCGATGTACTTAAACGATGATATTTTGTATTAGCGTCCTTTATCTAACTATGTATTATTGGATGCATATGTTGTAATTAAGTGTTTGTATGGACTATTTTAGTACTTTGTCCACTAATTTCTCTATATACGATGTTTAGGATTTAGTTATTGTAGTGTCAAAAATTGTCACCGCTTACAATTTCACACTAGGATTGGCACCCATTTTAGCTTGTATGTTCATCTCTACTTACAATATGCATATTTCACTACTTTTCTGAGAAACAAGGCTAAGTCCTTTGACATCTAGAACTTCAAGAGCCCAAATCACCAAGACACTAGCACCTAGCACTAGGGTCCTACTAGTTTGGCCCTGAAAGATCTTATTCCAATGTCATCCTTTTGCCTTATGTGATGCACCTCATTAGAGTCAACTCAATTGGGCCCTCGAAAAGTAATTAGGATTCATATATAAACAACTCTCTCTTCCTCATTTAGGGACAATAATGATACACATGATATACATGATTCTCTCTAACAAGCTCTCTCATTCTCTCTCTATAAGTTCTCAATTCCTAAAGATGATTGTTGTATGCACTAATCCTTCTTGCAGGTCTTCAAGGAAGCTTCTTCCTCCTTCAACTCCTTGTGGATGATTCATGTTGCGAAATCCATCCAACTAGGGTTTCATGCTCGTGGTAACTTTATTTCATTACATTTGATTACTACAATCTTTGTCATATGTTTTGCCTCTGCTCATCGCGAGAACACACTCTCTATCATTATCTATCATTACTGTTGTGGAGGTGGGAACACCAACATGGGGTTTGAGTGAGGCAAGCCCCTATACAACACAACCATTTTCCCTCTTTTATGTGTGCAGATCCAAATCAGAAATTTCATGGACTGACGGGCAATAGGAAGACGAGAATAGTAGAGATCATCACACACAGGCTTTGTTAGCATAGAAACCCTATACCCTAGTCCTACCAAATCTACCCCTATTTCCAACTACAGGCTCCGTCTGCCTTGCTCATTCCAGATCTGCTCCTGGTTTCTACACAGTGGTCCTGTAGCTCCTGTTTTCTCATCCAAACACTAGCACCTAGCTCTAGTAACCTCAACATTTTGCCCCAGTTTTCGGTGACAGGTTCCTCTCTTTGTTATCTTCCCAGATCTGCTCTTTCTTTTTGTACATTTGTTCTATAACACTTGCATGCTTTTAACTTAGTCGATGAGATCACTTGTAACCCTAGATCTTGTTATCATCAAATCAATCTCCACTATTACGACAAAGGAATAGAGCCTAGACAACTTGGCTCTCCCTCGAAGGTTGTAGCCAATCATACAAGTCTTCATCGACTTGTGTTGTAATGTTGGGTAGGAAAGATTGATCTAATTAGTGTATAATTGATTGGATCTCTTTTCCTATTTAACAATTATGTTATCTTGTTCAATGCCATTTGTATCATTGATTGATGATGCCTACATTGTGTTTTGAATCATGTGATTTATTATTATTATTTAGTGATGTGGTTATTGATATTTTTCTTTATGTTATATTATGTTCAGATGTTTATTATGTTTCAACTATCTTGTATGGAGCATGTGCAGGCACTGGTTGTAGCCCTAATGGTGGTTATTTGGAGATGGTTAAGTTTGGGCAAATGTGTTATGTTCACCCTTCATTCCACTTGATTGTGTAGTGGTATGTATCTTTGGAATCCCTATGAAAATTTTAAACCAAATCGATGTCAATTTTGGTTTCCTTGTGTTGTGATTAAACCTATAAAGTGATTGGATCTTATGTTGAGGCTATTATATCTTATTGCATTGCATTTTATCTATTTTGAAATATGTGTTTATTGTGCTTGTGAAATATCAATATGCATAATTTGGAAAGATAATATTCATGCATTAGTAAAGGCCCGGGACATTATTTCATTATATGCAAAAGAGAACATAAATTTAAATATAGCACATACGAGAAATTAGCATTACTTATATTTGAATTGGTTTTTAATTTAAAGATGTTAAGGGGAACTTAATTTAAGTTATTTTGTTGGATAGTTTCCTATGTTAAGGAAAATAGATATTTTGTAAAAGTTATTTTTTAGGAATATCATATAGTTGCAAATATTTTTTTAAAAAAGAGAAGAAAGTATAAAGGGGGAAAAGAAAATGACTTTTGAGGACTTTTCATTTTGAATGTGTTTTTGCAATAGAAAATCTCTCTCGAAAATGATTTCTTCACATTTGAAAAGCAATACTTGTGGGGATTGCTTGGATTGGAAATAGCTTGGAGATTGTAATTGTTGGGGTATGGAAAAGATTATTTTTTGCATCCTTGTCTCTTGAGGAAAGAATTCTTCCATTGGTAGTTGCTTGGAAGAGGTAATCTTTCTGCTTGTTCATGCTTTTAAAATCTAAGTTTTACTTTTGTCATGCCTACAATAGGTGGATGCATATGGCTTCATCTTGTAGGAAAGAATACAGTGGGATATATGAAGTAGAATTAGATCTATTTTAATTTAGTTTGCTTTCAAATTATATTTGAAAAGTACCAAAATAGAGCCAAAGTTATGGCAAAAATTTATAAAAATCCTTTGTTTTTCCTTATAAATTAGAATGCATGTTGTTGTGATTTTGGGAACCAAAGGATACTTTTAGATTTTTGAAATTTTGGGTAATTTAATTATTTTAAATTTTGGTGCTCTTGAGTGATGTCATCAATGGAGGATTTGGGGGTTTAATGGTTTTTAACCTTTTAATACAAACCAAAATTTGAATTTAGTCCTTGTTTATACATTTTATTTTGTGAGACAAATAGTCTCATGTATCATTTTAGTTTCTCAATCTATTGGAGATGGGGATCATGAAATTGCACCTCATTTTATGTGCCTTGGCTTTTGGGCTATGGTTGATTTTTTAAATTATGTTTTCCAACCTTGGAGGAAAGAATCCCTAACTTGGACTTCATTCTCCATGCCTTAATTTGGTAGGTGAGCGATACAAGGATCATAAACATTGACCTTATTTTTCATGCCATGACCATAGGGGCGAGGGTTGACTTTGACCTAGGAGTGGATACTAAGGATCATAGTAGAGTGGACCATACTACACCTTTACATCGGGGATGTCCCAATAAAAAGTGGTGCATGGATAACATAATAAGATAAAATGAATTGGGGCTTCAAACACCTAAAAAAAATAAATTTAAATTAAGATAATTCTAATGATGTTGCTTGCACTGAAGACCTGGTTTAGGATATCATGCAAGACAATGACGGAACTCTATTTCTGATGCTTGTAGTCCTTTCCATGCTCTAATTGGGTTGTTGGTGCCCAATTTGTCTTGTGTATACTTGTATGACCTTGATGGATGTTACCATGTTTTCATATGTGCTTATTTAGAGGCTATGTTTCTCATTACCTCATGTGCTTGTTTACAATTTTACATGCTTGGTTGATATGATTATTTGTGACATTCCTATGATTGTGTTGTGTGAGTGTTCTTGATTGCCCAATTGACCATCTCTTAGTTCAGAGGAGTGGGATTGAAGGTTCCACATGGTTAGGTGTCATTATACCACCATTGGGGCTACCCAGACTTACAAGTTCTACTTGGAGAGCATGTTGAGATCCCTTCTACTTGTGGCATGGTAAGTCTCCTAGTATTAATTATTTTTCATTCTTTATTCATTTATGGTATTTAATCATGTAGTTTCTTTCCCTTGTGCTTTGGGAACAAGAGTCACTTTTCACCTTGTTCCTTGGGAACCTTACCCTTTAGGAGGTCCTTATGGGGCTAAGTTAGAGCCCATAATTGCTTTAACGTTCGGTCTAGACCATTTTTGAACAACACCAAAATTAAGAAAGTTATGCCTCATTGAGTGAGAAACTAAACCTTGATGTTTTTGTCTTGTCTATTTTTTAGTAGGATGTTGTTACAAATTAGACTACACAGTCTGATTTGCATGTATTTTAGAGTTGTCATTTTAAAGTGTAGGTAGGTTAGGGTTTGGAGTTTCATTGTATTTTTCTTAGTGTAAAGTGCAAATAAAACCTCGAAGCCTGAAGTTGCTCTAGGGTTGGAGCTCAAAGTTGGACTAACGGTTTTCACGATGCAATATGCAAATCAAACCATGAAGTCTGAAATGCCTAAGGTGCTTGTCTCAGACTTGTATCGAGATCTTATTTAGTGCAATTTGTATTTTGAACCTTAAAGTCTAAAATGCATATTGTCGTTCAAGCCCTAAAGTTTGAAGTTCTTGATGCACATCAAACCTTGAAGTTTTCGAGAGGTATAGTGGTGTTTGGTGTTAGTCAAACTTCAAAGTCTGAGTGGGTGTAAGATGTAAGGTGTGACATAAAGGCTAAACCCAAAGAAGATGATACAATTGTAAAGTGAAAACTCAATGTTGAAGTTCAAGCTACAGGCCTGAAGGGGAAGTCTAAGCTTATGCAAGTTCTTCCTTAAAGTTTGAACTTTTTGCAATTTTATTCCCATGCTTTCCATCCTTTAGGATATTAGGGGTGTTTTGGTAGGCCTTATGTAAGGGTTCTTAAGTGACCTTGGAGTCCCTGAATCTCCTCCATATCTTGTGTTAATTGTCATTCTTAGTGTTTTATTCTTGTGGTCTTAAAGTTTTTTGCTTGTGTCACCATGTGTTATGCAATGGTATGCATGCCATGAGTGTTATTGTTTGGTTCCTAACACATGGTTCATGAACGGATGTATTGAAAATGTTTATTTGTGTAATTTGTTCATCTTGTTTATTTTCCACTAATGTCTTGAGTGCATGCTTAGGGAATTAAAGGTATATTGAAGAATATAAATCTACATGTTATCAATGAACCTACGCACTACAAAAGGTGATGCACCCATTTCTAAGGTTGATTGAAAATAAAATCATTTAATGATGGGACCATTGATCCTTGTCACACTTTCCTATGATGGTCTAAATTTTTTTTATCTAGTGTATATAATTCTACATCTATCTATATAAGGGGAAGTTTGATATCATTTGAGGATAACTAGCACAAATTAGGGAAGATCAATGATTAAAAGATAACTCAAATTGTGAATATTGAATATCAGAGTCTTGTAAGATCTATAATATCTATTTTTTAAACAAATGGTTGAGGCTTAGTATGTATCAAGCTCATTAAAGATCTGTTGTTGTTATATTTGTAAAATAATATAAAGTCGTTGATACTAGTCAAACTCTTGCTGTAAATGTAAAGTTTTCTTCATGATTTCTAGTCATTCGATAGAATTGTCATTTCAGTCATATTTGCTATTGATCGTGTATCAATGTGATAAGTATTTTATTGATTTCATGTTCATACTACTGGTGGCTTGCTGATTGTAAGTGGCTATGTGTAGTTAGCCTAAACATTTTATGTTTCATCTTTCATTTTGTGGAATATTTTGTTAAGCTGCACCATAATTGGGTGTTTAATGAAGTTGTTTCATAGTTTGAAAATATTTTCCCATTAAAGATTGCACTATCTTTATGGCTACGTGAAATTTTTGGTTAAGTAAAGATTAGTTTATTTGAAATCTATCTACTTATGCATTCATGTCATGACAATAGCAATTCATAGTTTAATTTCCCTAAAACCCTTCCTCTCTTCGCCTTTCATTTGAACTTTTTTTATTTGAGTGGTTAGTTTAGGAGTAGATTTAGGAAGAGCATCAAAAAAATTGAAAATTAGATGACCAAACTATTTCCAAAAATAAAATTGTATCCTAATTAAAGATCCCATAAACATCCTAGGGTTAGAAGTAAATGCTAAACTTATCATTTTCAAACCAAACCTTACTACTAGATTCCAGTGAATAAAATTCGTGTAAGTCCCTTGTGTAAATAACAAATTCACATTTCACCGCTAAGTTATGTTATAAGGCTAGACTTGGCTACAAGGACCTTGGGGTAGTCATTTTTCAATTTTGGGCTTTGATTCCTTTCAGGAGAAGTAAAATACATAGTATTTTACCTAAGTTGAGCAATGTGTAAACAACACCATCAACAGGTTGGTGCTAGAAGGAAGGTAACCAAAACTAGAATATAGAAAATTTGTAACTTGATCTCAGTCTATTGGAGAAGACTTGGCATTACTACAATTAGACAAACACCAAAGAACCAGAAGAGATAAGGGACAACCCATAGCTAAGCGCACCGGTTCTATCCCTAGGAATTTCACCCCCACTTTTACTCAAATAAATCCTTTAATTGCACCCATGGAATGGATGAGTTAGAATTTGACTCCCATACAATTTCAAAATTATCATGATATGCCTAAAAACCCAAACAAGATATGTTTTAAGTTTCATGTCAATGACCCTAATTGTAAAAGAATATATCAGAATTTTTAAAGACGCCTGTGAAAGAGCTCAAATGCTATAAAAATATGTTGGATGTACATGGTGTTACCATACTCACTAGGAGAGTATGCATACAATTAGTACTGGAATATACCAGTGGTTCTATCACTTTGTGGCACTTCTTATGGATGTTTTCCTTGCTCGATTTAGATTCCTATGGAATCTTCTATTTTGTATCACCAATAAATTCTAATATCTGCTGCGGATCAGTATCGATGCAAACACTATTTGCTTATTGCTACTTCAGTATACTGTCAACACTTGACCAAAATGGCTAAGTCTTCTTTTCCATACCAAAAACACTATTCCAATCTTGTTCCTTTGCTTGTTTCCATCAATGACAACATCTTCAGACATCATACACAAGTTGCCAACAATCTCCCCCTTTGGTATTGATGGCAGCACTTGATGTGAAAAACTGTTACAACTCCCCATGTCTCTTTATACACTGCTCCCCCTGTCTTCGTGCCTTATTATTTTTCAAAAGTTTTTCACGTGCTTCATTTCTTCTCCCCCTTTGACATCAATGGCAAAGATGTATGATACAAGGATATGTACAAGTTGCCAAAATCTCAAAACTATTTTTCTATTTTACCGCATATAGGCAAGTGATTAAAAATGCTTACTATTGTTGTTGTTCTGGGAGAACATCTTTATAGATTATTTTTAGTTGCACCATTTCTTCATCCCAACTGGTTTTGGCATCGCTCAAAATTAGTATATGCCCATTAATCTGGGACACCAAATCTTCTGCTTTCTTCACTATATCAGGGACTTCAATGCTTTGCCTTGTTTTGTCTACAGCTCCTATTAACTTGGTTAGGGATGCAATTTTGAAACTTGCAACCTCTCGGAGCTGACCCATTCTATGCTTTATAATATCCCTTTGGGTCTACAACTTATGTATATTAGAATGAATAGTCTCCACTCGTGCCCTTTGATTACCAATAGCATCTTTTTCCAGGTCATAAGTTCTAGATATCTTCATTATTTAGGCTTCCCATATATCTATTTTATCTTTTATCTCCTTAGTTTTGTCCAGCCATGTAAGACAAAATTGATACAATTCACTTGCTTCTTTAAGGGCTAACTGTGCATATTCTACACTTTTATCTAACAAAACTTTGTCTTGAGAAGCTTTATCCTTTAGCTCTACTAGCCTTTTATTATCAATTTCTAACCTTACTTTCTTTTCTGCTACTTTCTCCAAGGACCCAAAATGAGAATTGATGGATTCCATTAATTTCTTTACTTGTGCAGCAAGACCCAAGGATGCGTCTCTTCTTACTCTAGGCATTAGCTTTTCAAAAATTGTTGATGCATCTTCTAACAATTCACTATCCTCTATATGAGATTTTAGTACTTCCTCTTGTGCATTAGTTTGGAAAATTGCCCCAAGTCTTAACTTCTATAGGGGGGACATAGAAGCAAGGTTAATAGGCCCTTGCAGAAGCTTAGGAGCAGTTAAAATTTGAGCTTCTTTTTGCTTCTCCAAGAACTCCCTTAAGGAGTCAGCAGTGTCTCTCTTTTCTTCACCATGAGATACTTCAACTTCTTGTCTTTTCGGAGGCAATTCTTGGCTATATTCTTGATCATTTCTTTATGGCTTCGTAGTAGGAACATCCATCATATGTTCATTTGTCTCTTCTCTCTGCTCTTCTTGTTCCTTAGAGATATTCTGTTCAGGGACTATCTTTGCTTCTTCAGACTTTTTCTTTTCTTCAGTTTCTTTCATTTCTTCAACCTTTCTTGAATTCTTCGGGGGAGTGATTGTGCCTTGGTCCATACTCTGCTCATCATTTACTTTTGGAATAGCATTAGGAGTGTCAACCTTATTAACTTATTCTTCTTCATCAATATCTGCAATAGTTGTAATTTACAATTCATGCAATACACTCAGCATTATTTCTTTTGTCTCTTTAACTAGTTTCTCAGTGTCACCGGCCAGAAGTGTATTCACTCTTCTCTTTGTTTTGAATTTATCATTGAATAACTTTGTGACTTTAGCTTTTTCTTCATTTGTTATGTCTAGACAAAGACTCAACATGATATACTCTCTTATTTCAACATTTTTGGCCATGGCCAATTCCTTCCTTGCTGACATAATGCTAGCTAGGCTATCCAGTAATTGATCCAAAATTTCAATCAAAGCTTTACTAAACATTTCCAGATATTTGATGACTGTTGTTTCAATAATTATTGTATCTGCATCAGATCTTTCATCATACATCTTAGCTATAGGTTTCAAATTTCCATGTTGAGCAAATGCATTGACTAATGTTTCCAAGGACAACTTTGCTTCACTTTTAGTCTTCTTCTCTTCTTTCTTCTTCTTGGTCTTTATTGAGGGCTTCTTCTTCTTACTAGAAGTGGTTTACTCTATTCTTGCCCATTTTGTTTCAGTCTCCTTAGCTATCTCTATTTTTTCCTCTTCTTTTCCTTCACCCAGGCTTACATATACTCTTTTTGTTGCCTTTGTTTTGTTTCTTGTCTTCTTCTCTGCAGTTTTATCCACCGATACTTGTTCTTCAGGGTCAGCCTCTTTCTCAAGTACCTCTTTTTCAGTACTTGCAGTCTTTGTCTTTTCAATAGAGGGTTTAGAACTCTTTAAAGCAACTGTTGAGGTGGAGGTTCTTATTCTTTTTGCAAGACTAGATGCAGACTTCCCTTTTTCAACTTTCTCCTCTTCATTCTTCTCTGGGGCATTTAATGTTTGCCCTTTTGGAGCACTTGCAGCCCTTGATGCCTTTGCCTTTTCTCTTGCTTTGCTTATTTCCTCATCTATAAATCCATGGCTCTTGACAAATTCTGCTACATATTTTTTGACCTTTCTTTGGGTCTCCAGTTGATTTTGCTCTAGATGAATTTTGAGAGACAGTTCCTCATATGTACCAAACCTCTCTTCCTTGGGATCCTTGGGTTTGCTTAACATTAATTCTGCCAAACCAACCAAGACTTCTTTTGTGACCTCATATCCCATAGGTGGGACCCAAACAATTCTTGGTTTAATAGCCTCCATGAGGCATTTGTCCTTATCTACCATGGACATAATATCCTTTTCATACTTCTTCACAACCTATTCAGGAATTCTAGTTTTGTCCTACATTTTCTTTTGGAAATTCTTGGAGTATCCCCATAAGGCTGCGTTTTGTTTATCTGCATTTCCTAGACTCTGCATATGATTTCTGATCCGTGCAACAACAAGAGAATGCCCAAGCCAACCAATATTCCCTACACCCAGTAACTCTTTCAGAAAGTAGAAAAATAGACAAGTGATCAGTGTTCCATACTTAAAGGGATACTTTGTGTACTTTATTCTTTTTAGGTTTTCCATTAGTTGTTCTTGGAGCAACTCACATAGGTCATAGTCTGTGTTATTCTTGACCATATCATATGCTATGTAAATAGATGTTGTAGACCCTGAATTCTCCCTGTTGGAGAAATAAACCTTGTACCCAATGACCATTGATGCAAATCTGATTGTCGGATCCTCAATGTCATTTATGGTGAGTGGTCTCTTATCAAATTTTGCTGCAGTTAACTGTATTACAACATTTTTATTTCTTGTCTTCAAGGCCAGAGCCTTTTTGTTGGAGCACATGCCAGTTACAAGCTTGATGGCATCTTTTATTATCATATATGTCACATCAAGCCACAAGAATTCCTCATGAATTCTTCTCAAGATATATCTAACCCAGGCATCATCTGGAATCACAGGAAAATCCAACCAGGTGTCTAAGTTCTTCTCATGCAGAACATTGTATTCTTCTTTTAACATAATATCATTGGTGGTCAGTTCATCCAAGTACAAATTCCCTAATTTCATGTGATTATATTCCTCTAGGTTTGCATGTACGTATGCCCTAACATCTTCTGTATGCAAAATGTCGTGTGGAATCTCAGAAAATGCACCGTCCGGATCAGTCGTTAACGATTTAAATGGATGTTTCTTAAACTTAGGGCGGGGCCTCTCTATTATCTCGACTAATTAAGGGGTATTAATCCTTACAAACTCAAAATAGGAAATTTTCAATAGAGAGAGCGATAAATACCTTTTTGCCTTTGTTAGGGTTTCTTCATTGGATGCTTGAATTTGCCCTAGCTTGCTTCTCAGGTCTCTTTAGTCACTTGTAAGTATGAATGCAAAGTGATTTTTCCTTCAAATGGACCCCTTATATTATCTTCCCATTGAGATTCAATCGCAATAAATGCTTCATTCAAAAAGTTAAACCCTTTCTCTGCTGTTCCCAGTCGATCAAGATTGCTCCGTAATTTACCGCATTAACTTCTTTTCTACCAAAATCTTCTTGATCAGATCTGTAATTCAGTCTTATAACTTATATCTTTGTGCTAGCTATTAGCACCACATTTTTGGCTAGGGGAGTAGGATTTTGCATTAAGTTCCCCCTGAGCCAAAGCTCTCACTTTACTTCCTGGAGAAAGTACCAACACCAGAGTCTGGCGCAGACTCATCCATGGCTTTTTGTACTCCCTTCTTGACCCACATTTGACTCATCTCTTTCTTGATCTTTGCTAGATCTGTCTTTTGTACACATTTCTTCATTTCAGTCTGATTATCCTTCTTCATATTCCTGCTTCTCCAGAATCTTGCAAAATGTCCAGGCCTGTTGCAATTGAAGCATACAACATTTCTCTATCCATTGTTCCTTTCATTCATCCTTGATCTGCATTGGTTAGCCTTGTGACCATGTCTATTGCATGTAAAGCAATTTCCATTGAAAGGTTGAATATTCCTTTCATTATTATAATTGTTCCTTATCTGATTTCTGCATTCACTAACTCTATGACCAAACCTATTGCAATGAAAGCAGA
Organism: Cunninghamia lanceolata; assembly: GCA_027924645.1. Classification (NCBI taxonomy): domain Eukaryota; kingdom Viridiplantae; phylum Streptophyta; class Pinopsida; order Cupressales; family Cupressaceae; genus Cunninghamia; species Cunninghamia lanceolata. The sequence goes on from BSBN01000697.1 coordinate 2,532,350, forward strand.
TACCTCTGAAAGTTTGAACATTCCTTCCATTGTTGTAACTATTCCTTATTTGACTTTTGCATTCATTGGTTTTGTGACCTACTTTGTTGCAAGTGAAACACTGACCAAAGAATGATGGAACATTTTGATTTACTCTGTTCCTACACTGAGTAGCCTTATGACCAAATTTATTGCATGCATTACAATAACCATTGAAAGAAGGGTACCTTTGAGCATTTGGTTGTCTGACCGGTGGTCTTCTAGGTCTGTTTCTTTGATTTTGAAGTTGTTTTCCTTTGTCCTTTTTGATCCCAACATTCTTTTCTTGACCAGTTTTGGAACTTTCACCTTTCTCAAATCCTAAGCCTTCTTTATCATCAAGACTCTTCTGACTGACAAGTATTCTATCAAGTTGGGCAACACTTACTCTGAATTTTTCTTCCTGACTCCAAGCATGTTTCATATCATCTTTCAGATCCACAACTTCCTATTCAAGCTTTGTATAGTCTTCAGTTTTGCTTTTCACCAATTGATTTAGGTTTTCTTCTACTTTTGCTCTTTTTACAACTTCCACTCTTAGATTACTCAGGTTGTCTTCTGCAGATATCAATTGTTCACTAACCTCCTTGTATTTTTCTTTGAACTTCTTGACTTGCTCCCTTAATTTCTCTATGCACTCATCTGCTTCCTTGACATTTTCTTTCAGATCCCTATTTTCTATTTCAACCTTATCAAGATCTTCAAGAGCGATTTTTAGTTCTTCTTCATTGACAAGCATGCATTCTTCTTCTTCAGTTTTAGTGGGATCAATTTCTTCAAGAGGTGTATGACATTTTTTACCTGTCATGTGTTTAATCTCCAAGATCTTCGTCAAGTTGTTAGACTTCTTTCGAGGAACCAGGCTCTAATACCAATTGTTGAACACCCAAAGTACTGAGAGGGGGGGGTGAATTAGTACCGCATTGAACTTCTTGTTTACTAAACTAGTAATCCATTTACCGCATGCAATAACAAAGCAAATTAAACATAGAAGAAGCAACCAAAATCCATCACACATGAACACTAGGATTTTTACGTGGAAAACCCAAAACTGGGAAAAACCACGGTGAGTGTTAGCTCACAATATATTATGTAGGAACAATACCGAATTACAATAAAGGCTCACTGCCCAGGGCTCATTGCCCAAAAGAAGTGCTCACTGCAAGAAGGCTCACTACCTAGAGAAAGAAAGAAAGAAGGGTGACTCACTGCCAATTTGAACTGCTTAGATTGCATCTACACATGCATGGATGCAGTTCCAATGAATGCTCAAAATATTGTCTCAAAACTCTTCATCTTGACTGCTCTGCTTTTACATTGAACAAGATCTCTCTTCTTCTATTGTTATCACCTGCTCTGCACTTTCACAAATTCCTTACATTCATATTCGCATCCTTATTCACCAAACATTGAATTCAATCCAATACATATATATATATGTCTGCAACATACAAAATCTTCATATTAGGCTGGCCTAATAAAGTGTACTGTGTAGTCATGCATTATATACTCTATCGGCCAAATTCATTTTCCAAAATATGTATCGAACTCAAACAATATTTGAAATGCCTTCACACATGTTAGCCTTAACTGTTTCACCACTTAGGATTAAGATCCAAACACCAAAACTTACCGCATACACATCATACTGTCATGTCAGCCTTAACCACAGACTGTTCACTGGTTCAATTCAACTGTCAGACAACATCTTCCACTACGGACTACAAGAGCTGCTCAAATCCATATCAGAGACTCTTCACATATCATAGATCATAGCTTCAGAACCACAAAGTAAAATATTCTTTTGCAGTGGAATGCGGACCACTGGAACACATGCTCTGTCACTATCAAACTATACCATACCAAGTAGTGATACTTAAGCATTCATAACTGACTCTCCGGTGAAGTTCAAAACTTGAAACTTCTAATTTAGATGCTTCATACTTGTGTTTACAACACCTCAAAACCGCACAAAAAAATATGCCAAAGCGGAGGAATGCAGACCAATTCAATTGAGTGTTCTGTTTTGAATTCTTTTGTTCTATGTACTACCAGACTTAGAATTTTTGAAGATGGACTTCTGGTACTCATCAAGAGCTAAAAACTTGGATATAGGATCTTCTAAGAACTATAGATATCATACTAGAACCATATGATCTTCTCTTCTACTACAGACCAGTACCGATGCAAACACTGTTTCCTTGTCACTGCTTTAGTATATTGTCAATACTTGGCCAAAATGGCCGTCTTCTTTTTCGGACCAAAAACACTATTCCAATATTGTTCTTTTGCTTGTTGCCATTAATGACAACATCTTTAGACATCATACACAAGTTGCTAACATTTTCACCATTGGACAACTTTATTGCACTCGAGTTTTTTCCTTGATTTTAAAAAAAAAAAAATTGTATTTTTTGATTTGGGATACTCGATGGGCTATGCATAGAACCTTTTCATGTGCATGATGTTCATAGGCTCATATAGAGGCTACACCTTAGGTGTTGTGAGCTGATACACTCCTAATCCATAGTTGGATATAATGACATATGGTGCCAACCAATTAGCCTCAAACTTTCCTTTCTTGTGACGCTCATGTATGTTTCTCTGATTTTCCATAAGGACAAGGTCACCTATCTCAAACTTGTAGTTCTTGATGTTTTTGTTGTAGCTCCTGCGTAGGTAGTTTTGATAGGCCTGAAGGTGATTAAGAGAATCCAAGCATTTCTTATCCAGTAACTCAAGCTCATTCAGGCGTGCAATTTGGTACTCTTCTTCAGTGATGATGTTTTGTAATGAAATTATGAGAGAAGGGAGCTCAACCTCTATAGGCAAAATGGCTTCGGAACCAAATACTAATGAGTATGGTGTGGTTCCTGTAGGTGTGTAGATGTTTGTGTGATATGCCCAAAGGGTAGGATTGAGTTGAAGTGTCAATCACTACCGACTTCATTAACCATCTTTTTCAGAATACGGAAGATGGTTTTGTTAGAAGCTTCGACCTGACCATTACCTTGTGGGTAATATGGTGTGGAGAAATGATGTTGGATATGGAATTTCTCACATAGAATGCAGACTTCTTGGTTCTTAAACGGTCTCTTGTTATCTATGATGATGGAATGGGGAACACCATAATGACATATTATGTAATGGAGAATGAATTTAGCAATTTAGATGCCTGTGGTAAAAGTGAGCGGAATGGCTTCGACCTACTTAGTGAAGTACTCAGTAGCGGTGATGATGAACTTGCGGCCATTAGATGAGGGTGGGTGAATTTTATCTACGAGGTCGAGTCCCCACTGTGAAAAGGGCCAAGGAATTGTTATCAGCTGTAGCTCCTGGGAAGGTGCATGGATGAGATCATCGTGTTGCTGACATGGTAGACATTTCTTCACAAAGTGGTAAGCATCTCGTTCCATGGTCTGCCAATAGTACCCTGTCCTCAAGATTTTATTTGCTAAGGTAGGTCCACTAGAGTGTGCCCTACAAATGCCTTCGTGTACCTCTTGTAAGGCCATTTCGGCTTCCCTAGAGTTGAGACATCGTAAAAGAGTACCATCAAGACTTCTTCGATAGAGGGTGTCTCTTATGAGGGTAAAGCGGGGAGCTTGACGTATGAAGCTTTTGCGTTGTGTGGATGATAGGTTCAGTGGGATGACATTATCATGAAGGTACATGTAGGTCTCTTGATACGAAGGGGATAAGGGATCAACAATATCACAAACTAGCTCTGATTGTGGTACATCATAAGCCGGTATTAGAAACTCTTCAATTAGGAACTCACACTTTTTACTGTCCTTTTTCATATCGACCAAGGATCCTATTGTAGCCATAGCATCTGCTGCTTTGTTATTTAATCTTGGAATTTATTCAAAATGGATTTCATGGAAATAATATTTGAAATCATCGACCATTCTTTTGTAGGGCAGGAGTTTGTCATCCTTTGTCTTGTACTCATTATTAACCTGTCCGATGACTAACTAGGAGTCCCTATAAACTATCAGCTTCTCAATTTTCCACTGTATTGCCATGTGAAGTCCTGTGATGAGGGCCTCGTACTCTGCTACATTATTTGTGCATGGAAATGTGATTTTGTAGGATTTAGGAATAATGTCTCCTTAAGGGGTGACAAACAAGATGCCTGCCCCTGAGCCATGATGTGTGTAGGATCCATCAAAATACATTTTTGATGTATCTATTGTTGGTGCTATTGTCAATATGGACTCATATGGAAATTCTGCAAGCAGTGGTTGTTCTGTTGGGATTGGTGCATCAGCCAATTGATCGGTGATCCCTTGTCCTTTAATGGCTTTCTTTTCTATATATTCAATGTCAAACTCACTCAGGATCATAACCCACTTAGCATCTGTCCTGTGAGAGCTGCTCTAATCAGTAGTTATTTTAGCGGATCAATCTTGGCAATGAGCTGTGTCTTATGATTGAGCATGTAGTGCCTTAACTTTTGAGAAGTGAAGACAATGACAAGGCATGCTCATTCAATTGGAGTGTAGTTTATCTCATAGGTCACCAAGGTGCGACTGATATAGTATATAGCTCTTTCCTTTCCTTGCTCATTGTGTTGTGCTAGCAAGGCCCCTATTGTTGTTTCTATTGTTGATATGTAAAGAAGGAGGGGTTATCCTTGCTTTGGTGGAATAAGGATAGGTGGGTTAGCAAGATATTCCTTCAGCTTTTCAAAGGTGTTCTGACATTGATTATCCCATACAAAGGCTGCATTTTTTTAGAGAAGATGTTGAAATGGTTGACACTTGTCAACAAGCTACGCTATGAAGCAGCAGATGGATTGAAGTTTCCCTTGTAGGCTTCAAAGTTGTTTGAGTGTCTTGGGTGGAGGCATCTCCACTATAGCCTTGACCTTGGCGGGATCAACTTTGATTCCTCTTCTTGACACAATGTATCCTAGGAAATTTCTAGAGGTGACTCCAAAGACACACTTTTTGGGATTTAACCGCACGTTGTATTGCTCTAGCCTGTCAAACATTTTAGCCAACACACTTAAGTGCTCTTCTCTAGTTTTGGACTTTCCCAGTAGATCATCTACATAATCTTCCATTATGGTATGGAAAAGGTCATGGAAGATGATTGTCATAGCTCTTTGATATGTAGCTCCTGCATTCTTCAACCTAAAGGGTATCACAACCGAATAGTATGTTCCCCACGGACATATAAAGGAGGTCTTATGTTGATCTTCTTCGGCTATCCTGATTTGGTTGTACTTGAAGAATCCATCCATTAAAGATAACATTTCATGCCCTGTGGTGAGATCCATGATGATGTCTATGTTAGGTAGCGGAAAATCATCCTTAGGGCAAGCCTTATTAAGGTCTCTAAAATTTGTGCAGCAACGGATGCCCCCAGTGACTTTGGCTACTGGTACAATATTGGATTCCCATTCAGGATAGTCTATAGGGAGAATGAATCCCACATCTAGAAGCTTCTTGAGTTCTACCTTGACGAGGAGTGCTATTTGGGGATTCATCTTTCTTAGCTTCTATTTTACTGGCTTCGCATCAGGATGCACTGCAAGGTGATGGACAACAAGAGCGGGATCCAATCTTGGCATGTTAGCATATGTCCATGCGAAGTTATGACTCCTCTGCTTGAAGAAAACTAAGAAGGCCTCCTGTTCTTTTGCCATAAGGGATTCTGCATGGAATGTGATTTTTGGTGTCTCTTCTGACCCCAAGTTCATCTCATGTGATGTTTCAACTAGGATTGGTGATATTTCTTAATATAGCTCAGATACTTTGGGGAGGTCCATTCTCTCATCTCTTAACACCTCATAAAGGTTTTCACTAGGTGATACATCCTTTATTTTGATTCTTTCTTCATCTGAAAGTGCCACAAAGTGGTTTTCACTAGGGGATGTTATTTTTATTTTCATATTTTTGCGACTAGGAGATTGGATGGTCTCCCCAAAGTATGCAAATGTGTTCAGTTCCATGATGTAGCTATCCCTATGATCTCCAAGGGGAAAGTGATCTCTAACCCCCATCATTTCTGCTATTGCTTCGTCATTTTGCACGACATCAAGGACAGGAGGTCCTTATTGGTCCCAATCTATGAGTTGGGGGTAAACAAGAGGTAGGTCATTGGATGTGGATGGCATGGTGGTTAAGGTGTAGATGGTGCATATGGATGATTCAAAGAACTCGGTGAAATCATTGAAAGAGTCTTGATGGTCCTCTTCATGGATATTGTCCATTGCGGGGAAGGTCTTAGCGACCTCACTTAAGATACACTCAACATCAGTGGGGATAGACTCTTGTTTTCTGCACCCTAACCCATGGAGATACGAATTTATCATTGCTTGGAGGGGTTCCACAATTCCCTGTTCATGAAGGCCTATACCGCCTTGTCCTTTATAGCCCATGTATTTGACAATTTCGAGACCTTTTCCATAGATCTTGGTTGGGAGAATATGAGCTTCTTGATTTTTTTCTTCTTTATATAACCATGAGGATATGTCTTCGAGAACATCTTGTTCTAGGAGGAGCTTTTTCTCAAAGATAGGTGACAATTTACATTTGATGACAACCGTAGAAACTTCCTCTTCCTTAGGAGTACCAAATGTTTTAGGAGATGGTAACAGGCCCACACAAAATGTGCCATGTAGATCGTATTCTCCACATCCCATGTCGCTCATCTTGATCTTGATCTTTGGAGGTGTGAATGTTTGTGATGTGGTTGCGATATTAGAGGGATCAATGTATGAGGTGGATGGTTTAGTGGTAGCATTAGCGGTAGATGTTTTACTAGCATTGTTGTAAGGACATAAAGTTCTATCATGTCTTTCCAAGAAGCTACAATATTGGAATGGACGGGGATCGACATAGATACTGACTTCTGTGTCGTTATATGGAAATTTTAGGTATTGGTGGAATGTGGATGGGACGGCTTGCATGGCATGGATCCATGGTCGGTTGAGGAGGATGTTATATGGGAGGTCAAGATCAAGGACTTGACATTTGGTTTCTAGTATATTCTCTCCCACTTGAATGAGAAGCTTGATGGTGCCTTCGGACAATCTTTCAGTCATCATATCCTTTAATAGTCATTCACTGGAGTCTACAACCACATTAGAGTATCCCAACTATTTTAGTATTTTTAGAGTGCAAATATTTAGGCCGGAGAAACCATCTATTAAGACCTATTTTATGATGTGTTTGTGGATGCAGGCTTCAATGTGTAGGGATTCATTATGTGGATTGTTAGAGGCGGGAAGATCCTTTTCAGAGAAAGTGAGATGGTGAGGCAAAGCGATGTGGCCTACCATGGCTTGGAATTTATCCACATTCAAGTTGGTGGGAACTTGGGTTTCCATCAAGGCTTTGTTAAGAACGTCCTTGTGGAGGGGAGATGTGTGAAGCAACTCAAGGATGGAGATTTGTGCAGGGTTTTTATGAGATGATCTAGGAGGTTGTACTTGTGAGTAGATGGTGGATTGGTAGGTGTGGATGTGGGTGGTTGATCATTGGTAGGGGTTCCATGTATGGAAGCGCGGCTCACAACGAGTAGTAACGACACAATTTGGTGTCTTAGCTCTAATAGTGATAATGTTGATATGGTTGGAATAATCTTCCACTCAGCCCATAATGGAGTCAAAGGAAGAGGGAGGTGGTAAAATTTTATGGGCTTGATTGGATGAGGAGGCTTTTCCTTTGTTATGATCGGGAAGGGGATCCTTGTATGCTTCTAGGTTGGCATTGGGTGATTGTTTTGGTGGTTCATCGATGGTTATGTCGCCTCTGTCTATAAGGTCTTGTATACAATGTTTCAACCTCATGTAATTGGATGTTTTATGCCCTTTCACACGAAGGTATTCACAATAGGCATTCTCATCAAACCAAGAGGTTTAAATTGATTTTCGTCACAAGGCCAAATAGGTGGTAATGTGATTAGATCTGCCTTCACAAGATTATTCAAGACGTTCTCAATGGGTTCCCCTAAAGGTGTAAATTTCCTCTTAGGGTTGTTGTTTTGTCTTGGCGGTCCCCTAGGAACATTGACAATATTATTGTTGGTGGATGTACTTGGTGGTGGTGGATTTTGTATATTTTGGACAACTTTCACACCGGTGACACTGTCGTTGAGGGTGTTCTTGTTCTTTCCACAAAAGTGAGGTTTGTCTTTGGATTGTACATTGTTGTTTGTATGGGAAGTGTCGGTGTTGTTGAATTTGTTGTTGTTGTTGTTGGTCTTGTTGTCATTGTTGTAAAGTTTTATAGAGCCTTTAGCAATAAGGTCTTTTTCAATGATTGTTCCTTTATCTATAACCTCTTCAATGGTTGATGCGCATTGGATTTGCAAATGGAACCCCATTTCTTGGTTAAGGTTAGTCACAAACATAGTGACTAGTTGTTTTTCAAAATTGGGCCAAGGGAGTTTGCTTGCTAAGCCTCTCCATCTTTGAAAAAAGGTGGCAAAGGATTCCCCATTCTTTTGTTTTGTGTTGCAAAGGTTAGTTATGGATATTTCATGCTCGAAGTTATAGGAGAAACTGTTAACAAATTTTTCCACAAGCTCGTGAAATGTTTTTTATGCCTGGGGGAAGATGTGCGAACCATTCGGTGTTTTGACCACCGAGGCTTCTAGGAAATAGTCTCATCAAATAGGTATCATCATATGAGACTTCTAAACAAGCTATGTAAAACTCCCTAAGGTGTTCCCTAGGGTCTCCCTTTCCTTTGTATTTGTCAAATTTTAGCGTTTCAAAATTTTTAGGAAAGGGGGGCATGTGTAATGTTCTATCAAATGGATATGGGAAAATATCCTCGAAAGAATATTGCTCTTTTGTTTCCATGTTGAATGTCATCGACCTTTTGAATCAAATATTGCACAATGCTTGATAAATCTTGTGTAGGGGGTGGTTGTGGAATGTAGGTTTGTTGGTTTTGGATTAATTGTTGGAGGAAAGGTGGGATTTGATGTTGGGGTGGATTTTGATTTTGAGCGGTTTGGTTTTGGTTTTGGTTTTGATTTTGGTGGGTGAGGTGTTGTTGGTAGGCAAAGAGTTGTTGTAGAACATGTGGTGGAATTTGTTGGTTTTGGTTGGGATTTTGTTGTGTGGTTTGGATGGAGGATGTAATAGGTGCTAGGGAGATTGGATTTTGTACATACGTGAAATTGGATGAAGGGTTGTTACATGGATTGTTGTTAGGAACGTTGGATGTGTTGTAAGGTGGTTGTGAGAAGAGTTGGGTCATGAAAGCTATGGTGTTAGCATCGAGTTGGGGTGCACTTGTGGAGGTACTTGCATGCATGGTATTGTTGGGAATATTAAGGGTGATTTGGGGTGTAGATGTAGTGATGGTGGATGTTGACATGGTCGAGACATTTGGTGTAGTCGATGTGTTTGTAGGAATTGTGGATGTGGTAATATTCGAGGCTTGGGATGTGTTAGGGATAGTATGGGATGTGGATGGTTGTGATGATGTGGTGATATTGGGTATGGTGGCACCATTTTGAAGGAGGAATTCAAGATACCTATTGGGATCTGATTTTAGGACTCTATCGAGTATGTCCATGGAATTGGCATCTTGTGTGAAATCGAGGACATCTTGATCCACATTGTTGGTGTTGAATGGAGGTGCTTGTGGTTGGACGGGAAAAGGATTTATCATAGCATTGGCATCAAATGATGGTAGTTGTTGGATTATAGGGATATTATTTTGGCCAGTGTGAGGCATCCCTATGCTCGTGTTGATTCTAAAAGGTTCCATATCTTTGTTCTTCCTAGATTGAGATCTTGTCAAGGGCATACAATGGATTTGGGTATGGATTTAGTTAGATGGATGAAGGTTGAGACCTTAGAGAATAGATTTCAAAGTATTGGACCCAAGGATAGGTGATGATGGAAATTTGATGAAAGGGGAATAAAGGTTTGGTCTTAAGAGAATGGAGTCTCAAAATTCTAAACCTAAGAATGAATAATGATATGGATATGATATGGTTTGGTATAGGTTTTTAGCTTTAGAGACCAAATCTCAAAAGTCGTAAACCTAAGGATGATAAATGATATGTATGAATGAGAAACCTTAGAGGTTAGGACCTCAAAGATAAATGGGTGATTTGATATTCAAAAATTTTGGACCAAAGAGGATGGTGAGAATGGATGAAGCAAGATGGCTTCTTTGGGATGTAGGTGAAGAATGATCATAGGATGGAGCTGGAAAGGATGATGATGTGACTAAGGTAGTCTTAGGATGGTTTGGATAATAATCACCCAAGGGGAACCTTAGATGATTTGGATAAATGGATTTTAGATGATAATCAACTAAGGAAAGCCCTAGATGACTTGGATGTTTAGATGACTAAATATGTTCGATAGATTTTGATGATGCTTGAAAAGGATTCTCAAATCAAAGATGAGCTTAAATAAATCTAGATCTTTGGATTACGAAAAGGATGTCTCTCTTTACTTAAGGTAGGCTTATGACCTTAGGCAAAAAGGGGAGGATTATTTTACTTGAAGGTAGACTAATGACCAACAAGCAAAATGGGATGGGATGGTAAGGTCTAGATTTAATTCTTGCACAAAATTGATTTGGGATATGGTTTTGGATGTTGATTGATGTTTAAGTTTTGGATGATTTTTTTTGGTTTTTTGGATTTTTGGATGATTTTGATTTTTGAACAAGATGGATAGAACTTGGATAAGGTTGGGTGAATGTTGGATTTGAAATGAATTTTTGGAATGGAGGAATTAAAGGTCCAAAGGTGAAAATCAAAATGTAGGGCTAGGTTGGATTATGTGGAGATGAAGAAGATGGATTATGGTTAGGTTTAGTGATTTGATTAATGATATGAGACGAGGGGTCCAATAGTCAAAATGATTTTTCTCTAAGGTCAAAATGGAAGTATGCGGATGAAAATGGTTGTGGATGATAGCCAAAGGTGAATTTGGATTTTGACAGATTTTGACAAGGTGGTTGTAGATTATGACTGGGCAGGACTCAAGGATTCCGAGACAATTTCCTAGACATGTGTGAGGTTTATTTTCCAAATGGCATCAATCTTTTGAGATAAGGCATCAAAATAGAGTAAAATGGCACTAGGAATCAGGAATATGACACCAAAATAGTGAATTATGGCACCAGGAATAATGGCATCACAGAGGAATTTTTAAGCACCATACAGAGAAGTTATAGTGCCAAAATGAGACAGTGTCTAGGATTTTGTCTAGGTATTTGGCAATTTTTGATTTTGGTTTCAAAGTTTTGGATTTTTGAAGGTCAAATGGTTGATTTGGAATGTTCAAATGCTCAATGGTTTAATTTTTCAAATGGTTCAAGTGGTTTCAGATAATGTCAAATGAGATTTTCTTGGCAAGTATACAAACAATCCAAATAAGAGAACACAATGGCCAAATGTTTGATAGGAGGTATAAGCGTTATGTGTATGTTCAAAAGCCCCTCAAGGCCAATTTTCCATGGCATAGACACAATTGAATACACTTGAAAACAATGCTTAGTCTACCTAAGGTCAATGGCGAATGGAAACTTGTTCAACCCACACTTGGAATCTCCATCGACTCAAATGTCATCACACCTAAGATGGGTGTGTACATTCTTTTGTCTTTGTGAGAGAGGACAAGTAGGGGCCTCCAGGACTGGAAGGATGACCCAATCAGCCTCTCCCCAGAAAGCTACAAGTAGCTTATGCTAAGCTGGGGATTTCTGTCTCATCTCAAGGGAGCCTTATGGTGAGTAATCTTGGGGGCATCGTACCCTTGCATTGAACAAGACACCAATAGGTTAATAGGGTAGGCTTCTAACTTAAGGTGTCTAGTGGAAATTTAGGGACTTGATGCTCATTCATGTGGTAGTGACTCACTTAAGAGACTATCCCAGCCACTTACATCAATCCTTTTGCAAGGAAAGAATGAGGTTTACGTATCACATACACAAGTGCATGGATATTGGGGAACTGTCGAAATGAGAATATGTCACCAAGAAGTTTTGGCTTTCGCCTAAACCATTTGTATAGCAGACCAAATTGAAAGTACCGCTTAGAGTCATCCCTTAGGGTGAGTACCTCTTTTCCCACCAAGACTGGCTCTCCTAAAAATGAAAAAGAGGATAGAATAATTTCTCTTTCACCCAAGATCCTTTGAAAGGTGAGGGGCGAGGATACTTTTATTCTATCCTAGGATCTACTTAACAAAGGTTGTGCAAGTGCACCAAGCATCACAAACAATTTAAGTTCCTTTTAAGTGCTAAACAAAATGTTCCTAGGTTTGAGCACACAAGTTCATTTTAGGTGCACCAAATCAAATGTTCCTATGCTTAAAATGCAACACACACACAAAGAACCCTACAAGGAGATGTTAGTAGTTCTATGTTTTTGTCTTTAGCAAGTGTTCTTTTCCTTGCAAAATATGTTAGAAATTTGCACAAACCCTAAGACGTTTTTATGAAAATGGCACCAAAATAGAGAGCAATGGTGCCACAAATCATAGAGATGGCATTAAAATCAAGCAAAATGGCACTAAAGGAATAGTAAACAACATAAAGACTAATAACAGGGAACAAAATTAAAACAACTTCACAAATGAGTACAATGGTGCTAATACTAAAGATAGTGCTAAAATGTGTTAAAATGGCGTTAAAATTTCAAAAAATGGTGTCAAAACACATTTATACCTATGCTTACCCTATTGCTTGACTAGATGGCGTCAAACTGTGTGTATATGGTGCCAAAACGAGATAGTCTACCAAAAACCTACTCAAAAACACATTAGTCTTGAAAATATCAACTCAAACCAAGTTAGAAACTCCTTTCCCTGCAAAGAAACACTCAAAAGACCAGATTAGAGGTGGGAAATATGCTAATACAAAGCCAAATTCGCTAGGGTTAGATGAAAAAACGGTTACATGCATTCCTAGAGAAATTTTGACATTAAAACCCCTTTGTTTCTGTGTTATCCTGATAAAAATAGTGAGGAGAAGACCTTAAAATCTACCAAAAACCTCTAGAAAGCCTTAAGAAAAACTTTTAAGCCTAGAGAGTTAGCAAGATGTCGCTAAAATATGGTGCCAAAACAATGAGTAATGGCGCCACAAATATGGAAAATGGTGCCAATCCGCGAGAATATAGCGGCAAATCGAGAGGTTTTGGTGTTGAACTCTTGTAAACCCTATTTTTTCACAAAAACTCAAACAAAACAAGTTAAATAGGGAGCATGGGGTCCCACCAGGCATGCCAAATGAAGATAGGGAAATCAAACAAGGTGAAAAACACAAATAAAATGCATAAAACACACAATTTATGCCTTGAAATCTTCCTTCTCTTGGATAAGGTTGAGAGCTTAGCACCCACAAGCTCTAGCTTTACCCAAGGCCATATATTCAATGTGAAATGCTCTCAAAAATCAAATGCAAGTCACTATAGCCTAGCTCAAGATGAGGAGATGAGAGAAATTTTAGCTTAATAACATTACTCAAAGATTAGATGATGAAATGGCTTGTGAGAAGTTGTATTTATAGGCAAAATGGAGAGGTTTTTGATCCAATGGTGGAGAATGGTTGATGAGATCAATGGATGAGATTGATTATGAGATGGAGGGCTAAGATTTGATAAACAAGATTGGAGGGCAAGAATAAAAATGAATCTTTTATTCATTTTTAGAGGGGACTTAGCATTAAATGAGATTATATGGATGAGGAAATTTAAAATTAATTTCCTTGGAGGAGGTGGAATTAAAAATTCCATTTTATGTGTAGATGTGCAAATCCAAGGACACATGTGTAATTATGGGTTCTTACACATGCAAGCTAAAAAAGGGGAAGATGTTTTTTCATAAATGTGGTATTAAAGAGGTGGAGTGTTGTGAATATTTTGAAATTTTTAATTTGTGGAGTGTGGGAGGAGGTGTTAATCAATCTTTGACCAAGTTAATTAGGGTGATTAACTTATTTAATGTGGCTGTAGTAAATTAGTGAGTGGGGTAATCATGGTTTAGGATTAATTAAATAATGCTTTATTTAATTAATCCTAGTCTAGGGGTCATATAGGCTAGGGTAGCTAATTAAATAATAGGTATTTAATCAACTAGGTTAGGGGTAGGTTAATTAGTAGGCTTGATTAATCAGATAAACATAATTTATCTAATGAATTAGGTTTAGGGAAGTGGAGAATTTAATCAAATAAATATTTGTGTATTTATTTAATTAATTAGGATGATGTTAGTAAGGTGTAACTATTGAATTAATTAAATTAATTCAATTTTAGGGATTAAATGATGAAGAAAAAGGTGAATGATTCAGGTGTTTGGTGAGATAATTAATTAAATAAAAGTTTAATTAATTAATTAGATGGGAAATTAATGATATGGGTGATGTCAAAGAATAGTTAGATAGTTAAGACATTTTTAGGTGTCTACAATAGGGTCCCAAAGAATCCACTTCATATTTAACTTCACCAATTTTGGAGTCACTTCGTTCATATGCACTTTAGCACTCCTCATGTGTACATGGTATTCCCAAAAGTCATTAGATATTATTAACAAGTTAAAAAGTCTAGCTATTAGGATTTCTCTGAAAGATCCTTGACATCTTACTTGTCTTTATATCTAGATGTTGGATTTCTCCTTGCATTGTTTCGATTTATATTTCTAGTGTTCTCCTTTCATCCTGAGACATATCATTTATTTGAACAATTTGTAATTGAGGAGTTGAGGTACCTGAAACCATTGATTTAATTTTCTACATATATCTTTTTTATTTTGATTTCTTTTGACTCAATTCTTGGTGTAGCTTGATGTTATTCTATGACATGTCATATTCTATTTGCAACTTCTTAGTCACAGTCGTACTAAATTATGTAGTATGCATAGTCAAGGTTGTGACCTCAGGAGTGGGGGTGTTAGCTACTCTCTTCACTATTAGGGATCCAATTAAACCTTAGGGATCATTGTGGACCATTGGTTTTCATGTTCGAGGGCAATTACCCAAAGTGCCAATGTGTTCTCATTAGGGTATAATGTAGACCTTAAATAAAACTTCTTTGCTTGCTTGATGTTAGTAAAAACATCACCTACCTCTGTGTTTCTCCTCAAAGTATCAAAGGCCAATGCTGAAGCAATGTCCCACCTTGGTAACATTAAGCAAGCACTGTCTCTCACCAATCTTCTGGCATGTTTAGGAGTAATGTGCTCATAACTAACATTGAAAGCAGAATCACTCCCCTTTTCTTCTGGATTATAACCTAGGGCCTTGGAAAAATTTTATTTGGCCTGTAGATCACTCAAAGAATAAGTCTTCATTTTGAGCACAAAGTTTTTGAATTCATCAGTTCTTATGAATTCACCATCCTGCATTAATGCCTCACAAGCCTTGACCCTTACATGATTTATCATTGTATCACCCTTAAGATCACTTAGAACTATGATAGCTTTTTTATTAATAGCTTGTATTCTCCATGAGTTCTTAGGGGAGATAACATCTCTAATGTTTTCTTCACTTACAAGGTTAACAATGCTATCATCACCTATAGTTTCTGGTTGCACTAGAGACTCTAGAATTTTAACCATTAACTTCTCTGAATATGGCTCTCCAGAGGACCCTTCCATTAGTATTCCTTTTCCCTTTGATTTAGCACTTACAATATTGCTCACCTATTGGATTCCCCTTGAAGAAGAGGCTTCAAGTGCTCCACTTCCTTAAGTGAGCAGTTTGGGAGTAGGGATCTAGGAAACTACAATCTTGGGAAAGGTTGCACAAAGGTTATCCCAGTTATCTAGAAGGGTTGCATCCTCTGAATAGGGTTAGTAATATCGATGTAAAAGCTCTTGAAGTTATGAGGATCAAGATACAAGTTTTTAGTCTCAACACTTTTAACTTTGAACCACTTGGTCCTCCTATCTCTCTTTTCCCTTTCATCCTTGCAACTTCTAATAAGATCCTCATGTTCATCATACAAGTGCTCATAACCAAACATCTAAAACTATTTTATAGACTCACTTATGTAACCCTTGGGGTCATATTGTCTTGCCTTAGCAAATTTCAAGCCATACCCACTAATCAAGCCATCCAACCTATCATAACCCTCAGGTCCCTTTATTGTAAAATTTGAAACTTTTTCCTAAGAGGGGAGGATGCTTCTCCTCTTATGTTGCTTAAAATGGTAATGATTTTAAGTAGCCATTTGCCACAAAGCTTCTAGATATGTGAGTGTAGTAGGCACTTTGGATGGTAATTTGTGTGGTACACAGGGATATCCAAACACCCTACATAGTATATCCATTATGGAGGAACCTGAATTGTGCAACCACTTAGGGTTATTCACACTTTTCAAAGGTCTAAGAAAATCATAGAAATCATGGGGAAGTTTAGAACTGTTATAACCCAATTTTCTTAGAATAGGATCCACAAAGAAATCCTTAAAGACACAAAAGTTGGATCTGGAATCAAATTTGTTCAAGTGGGAAGTCCATAGCTACACATGTTGACACAACCCTATTTTGTTTTCATTAGAGTACACTTGGGACTTCCAAATCAAGATCCTGGCTATCAGTACCAACATACAAATATATATGGCACAATAGAGAGTACCATTTAAAAGGCTTCATTGGTCCATTATATTTCGTAGCTTTCAAATCCTCTCTCAAATTCTTAGTCAAGAAAGTAGCAAAGTCATAGAGAGTGTTTATATGCATGCTTTGGATGTGGCAAGCAAAAACCAAAGAACCTCTTAACATTATTCAGACCACATCAATTCCCACAACTTGGCACATTGCTTCATAAGTTTCCCTGAAATGGACTGCAAATTTCCTCCCATCCAATGACTCTATTTCTTCAAATCAAGAATGGATTTGATCTCTACCCTTGAGGTCTCTCTCTGAAATTAGGTAGCTATTTAGCCCTTTAACTAAACTTGTTGTTCTACTTAGTGGCTAATAATTTCAAATCTAGTGTAGCACATAATTTATGGTTTAAAAGGAAAATCCTTTGGAATAATCCATTTTCTATGGTAAAGATTTTGTTTCCCTTGAAATCATGTACATTGTAATCCCTAGGATTGTACCTTTTGGTAGTCCATTTGATCAAGTCAGGGTCCACAAAATAGTTATGAAAAATAATTTTGCCAATGTCAAACCTCCACCCATTATAAACAAGAATATGTCCACGAGATTTTCTATGAAATGCATTAAATAATTTCCCTTCATCTGCAAAAGTTATCGCATCTCTAATTTCTTCCTTACTACCCTCTAATAGATTAGTTAGGGCACCACAACCAGTTGCCCTATTAAAAGATTTCAATGCCCATGGGAATACTTTAGAGAGGTCTTGGGTAGGTTTTCTTTTTCTTTCCATAACTAATATAGGTTAAGCTCAGGATCCTAAGGTTGTGGGTTTTTAGGCTATATTTTCAAATTGTAGTATCAACGACCAGACAATAATGTTTTAAATTGAACAATCCCTTTACTTATAATGCAAGAAATTTGTAGGATAAGTGATTAGAAATAGTGGGGTAATTGAACTCACCTTTCAATCTTACTGCGAATGAAAATTTTAACTAACTACCTAGAACTAAGAGGTACACTCACAACAACCACAACTTCTATTGGCACTAGTTCTTTGTAGTTCTAACTTGAAGATATTTTAGACAATGATTAGGGAAAAGCCAATTTTCACATGTAGTCAAGAAAATTCTTTGAGAAATGCACTATATCACATCCTCCAACATGGATATATTTAAACCATAAATGCTTCAAATGTGCAATATTTTCCTTTAGCACGACATGTGGGTTTATGCTTTCAAAGCTTGACAGTCTCTATCATTGATTTTCCTTCTCACTTTTAGATCAACGGTCTTGTGCAACCACACATTACCGATCTTTAACAAGTCATGAGTTAGGTGTGGGCATTTAGGTTGAGTGCATGCTCACCATTGGTTACTTAAGGCACACAATCTGTCACATGGGAGGTCATGTCACCATTAACACTTCAGGCCCACCTAGGCCATTAAATGAATTTGGAACCATGCTAAACACAATAACGATGCCCACATGTCATCAAATAATTTTCCCACATATCGGTGCATTAAGGAGGGGAGTGGGTTCCCCACTTTAGAGCATGGTGCAAGAGTTAGGGTGTAGTAACATAAAGCATCCATGTGTAAATCACACCTATATGTCCTGGAGTTGTAGTAGTTCTCAAGAGATGGTGGGTTGGGTGACAAATGTCACAATATAGTTTGATATTTTTTTAGGCAAAAGGTGGAAAAACCACCTAAAAATTTATTAATGTAAAAATAGATACAAAAAGTTAGGCATAAGCAATTGACAAGAAATGCCTAAAAGGCTATGTTAAGCTTAAGATTTCTTCCCCCCCTCAAAGGCGATTGGGACTGGGGGAGCATTTGATGGGGACTTGAGAGAGTTCTCTTTCATTTTTAGACAAGGGTTCATGAACCATCCCCAATGTCTGCCTCATTAGATGATGGTTGAGAGGAAGTGTTAATCTGATGAACCATTTTCTGATTATGCTCATTTTCCTCTTGAACTCCAATCTTGTCCAGAGGATTGATCATGGAAGGTGAGTTGTCCTCCTGAAGCAAACCAAAATTTTTCTCTTTTTGATCTTGTGGTGGATTATGAGAAGAAGGTATATTTGTATTTGCTCCTTGGACTATATGATTTGGATGTAGATCTTTCCACCATGAATCTTGGCTTATAGATTTATGTTTGATTATATAAGCATCAACAATATGACCTATATTGTAGCATTTGCTGCAATGGAATGGAAGCCCTTCATAGTCCAAAGGCTAGATCCAAGTACGACCTGCAACTTTCAGAAAAAAAATTGTGGAGAGATCCTTTGAGATGCTGGATCCAAGTATGACCTGTAACTTTCAGAGAAAATTCTGTGGAGAGATCCTTTGAGATATCCAAGTCAACTAAAATCTAAGCATAAGTTGTGTGAGAGAAATCTGTAATAGAATTGTCAATAGTCATAAATTCTCCTAAGGAGTCTCCTGCAGCTTGTAAACATGACTCAATCCAAAATTGCAATGGAAGATTTATAAGGCAAACCCAGACTGTCATAAAATTGAATGATTCAGTCAAGGGATTAAAAGAATGATACTAGTATTTTAGCATCAGTGATTTTTTACCCCATATCCTGAAGCGATAAAAAAGAATAGCATCCTGATATTTGGTGGAATAAAAAATTGTAATAAAAAACCCTTGGGGACAAGGATAAATTTACACATTATGTTTTAAATGTGATTGCTAGTTTTCCCGAACCCATTTATTTAAATCAGACAAGGTTGGCCAATAGCTTGTTGAAATGACCAATCAAACCATGAGCAAAAAAGTATCTCTCCCCATCAAGAACTTCATCCCCACATTCTAGAATAGGAGATTCTTAACATAGGTGAGGGGTCGAGTTCCTTTTGGAGTGAGTTTAGATATGATCTTGGAGATAGGGGCATGCAAAACATCTAAAGAAGAATAATTCACCCTAAAATTTATAGAGATTTTCCACTTACCTTTATTACAAGTAGGACACACTATGAGAACCACTGGAAATCAAAATAATGTATGATCGTGGGGTCTCAGGGGTGTAGGCTACTCCCAATGAATATTTAAGCTGTAATCTGCAAAGGGAGCATGAGCCAGTTACCCACATAAGGCAATGATAGGGGTAACTGGGGGGAAACAACCATGTGGCTCACTAGGAACTAAGTGGAAGGGGCCAAACATGAATGAGAACACTATAGCGGGAGGTCAAATATGCTTATGGGCTAGGGGCCTTGCAGTCTTGCGCTAGAATGAGCTTAAGGGCTCCAAGAATTAGTGTGTGATAATTTGAGAAGCATAATTTAAATATTTGAAAGGTAATTCAAGGGTCCAAAACATTCCACATGCATCACACAACACATGAGCGTGACAAATTGACTGAAGAATTTATGCAACAAAAGCACAAATTCATGAAAAATCATTGTAAACTAGGATGCACAGAAGGAACCTAACAATCTAGTCTATGGAGTTGATCCTATCTTTTCTATTAAATTAAAAATCCCCACTCTCCAGTTTATGCATGACTACCTTTACACAAATGACAAGATGGAAGCCAGATCTCTTTAGCTACTACACCTAGAAGAAAAATGAGACACTGCCATTGACCATTTTGTAAAGAACCAAAGTGTAGTAAAAATATGGTTTGACAAGAGAGCCAAGATTAAAGAACTCCACATTTGTGATATGGTTTTATATGGGGATAAAACACACAGAAATAAGGGTGAGCATGGGAAATTTAAAAAGTTATGGTTAGGACTATTTGAGATAGTATAAATCCTGGGGGATAATACATATAGGTTGAAAACCATGATTTGGGAAGATGTTACACTACTTGTTAATGGAGAGTTCTTGAAGCACTATTTTTAGGCTAAGATAGTCCTTGTGTCTGTCTTGTAAATAGTTAGTTTAGGTCTACTTTCTACTTTGTTCTTGTTTTTTTTGTTGCTACTCATTCTTGGGGTTTCCATTTTGCCAAAGTTCTTGAATAAATGGGTTGTTATAATTGTTTGCAGTGTGAATTTTTTGGGTAATATTCCTATCATTCCCTTGATAAAAGTTAGTTATGATCTTGGAATTTCTGTAAACTCTATTGTTAGTGTTAGATGGCATGATATTTGTTCTTGGAAGATGACCCATTGTTTAGTATTTCTTGAATTGCTTTGAGATCTTATACATTCGTACATCTTAAGAGCCCCTAAGTAGTTAAGTTTGTCTTTGTGATCCTATATTAAGTGAAAAAACTGAAGGGTTTTCACCTTTGTCACCACTGTAACTCCAAACCCAACAATAATCTTCATTAATTGTGAGTTGAGATAGCTTCATAAGAGTGATAAGAAAGAAAATATCAAAAGAGGGATATAAAAAAAGTGAAAAGAAGAGAAAAGAAGAAAGAAAAGAAAAGAATATTAAATGAACTCAACTAGTTGATGTTTTAGGTACCTTTACCTGGGCTATGGATTCTTGGTTGGTAATAGAGCTCTACCTTGAGTGGAGTGAAAGATATCTTTGTTGGGGCTATAGATGCCTGACTGGTAGCAGATTATATCCAGGTGACTAATGATCATGTTTTCTTAAATAAATGGCATATTCTAAGAGACCCTTGATCATTTGAAGGTGGGATTAATCTATGTAACTTAATATTGGAGAGCTTGGATGACCTTAGTTATTCAAAGGAAGGAAATGAATACATATGCACACACTTGGATTCTTGGACTATGTAAGGTTATGCTGGCTTTGGTTTTGCCTTCCTTGATCTCGTATTTATGTTTTTCTAACCTAATATTGTTTGATGGAAAGCGAGACTTAGCCTAAAAGACTAAACTAGGTCAAACCCTCTTCCATTAACATTGGAACAAAAACTGAGCTTCGCTTCTACCTATGAAGGATAGCCAAACTATAGGGGTTTTGTCCCTTTGTTGTATAGGGGAATGTCAACCAAATTCAACCAAAGTTAACCAAACAAACTAGGGCAAAAGATGAAACCCTAATTGACCAAGGTATGAAAATAGACGACTGCTAGAAATAGATACAAAGATTTTGAAAGTACAACAGAGATCAGGAGATAGAGAAGAACCTAGATATGAGTTTAGGAGCATAGAAGAACTAGGGCGCTAGGTTTCCTAGACCCTAATTAGGGTTTTGCAAAATGTCAAGAAATGAATGTCTTTTCTTGTTAGTCTTCTTCAGTCCTGTAACTTCTTGTAGTCTGATTCTTCCAGATGCAACCTGCACACAAGTAAAGAAGGAAAAATTGTGCTATGTTTAGGGGTTTGCCTTAGTCAAACCCCGTGTTGGTGTTTCCACCTCCACTACAACGACGATTAGCAATCCAAGAGTGAATTCCCTAGGAGGGCAAATGCAAGATCAACAATATATGATGAAAGTGTGAATGAAAATGATGAAGATTACCACAAGATGTGAAACCCTAGTTGGAGTAGATAACTCAAGATCATGCACCAACAAGGAGATAGATAAAGATAGCTTGAACTTCCTTCAAGTCCTGCAAATGAGCATCATAACATCCACAAGCATATAGCAATTCCAAGCATGAAGAGCACTTGAGCATATGAGATCAATCATGCAAGCAATTATAATCTTTCAGTGTCCATCTAGCATTCTCTAGGTGTAAAATGAATTGTAAAACTCCTTATATGCATTCCCACTCAGCAACAATGAATAAAACCAAATGGAGCCAACATGTATAAGCTAAGGAGGCGTTCGAAGCTGACACCACAAAAATAGTGATAAAGTAATCATCTGGGACTAGGGCACTAGGCATCCTGGTACTTTAGCCCCACAAACTCTGGAGACTATTAAATGTGGTGGACTTTACTAGGTTTACTTATTAGGATCAAGATTTTACCATTTAATGTTAATAAAGGTGTCAAAATAGGTCCTAATTAACAAGGGTAAACATTTTACTCCATAACATTTATCCCCCACTTTAGTGTGGGCACAAACTTATGTTCGAACTCACACTAAATTAAGGAGAAGACAAATTTCAAACACAAAACATAGAAGCCAAAGAATTCCGCCAAGTTGTGGACTATAGTAGCCCCCAAGCTTAGGATTCTAAGGTTGCAAACACACAAGAAATTGTAACATAATTCACATATACATAGAGTACTACAAGCATACATGGGAATACACATAAGAGATATGCAATACACAAAGGTAATACACTCCATTCGCAATGCATACGCGCTTGACATGAAGCATACACATAAGGCATAAAGTATACATGGAATACACATGGAAAATATGATGAAGACACAAAATTTTTTTCTAGGAAAACATAAAGAACACATGGAATCATTAAGAGAATATAAGTTGAAATAATACATCAAATAAACAATCATGAAAACAAACACACAAGGCACATGAATCTGACACTAGCTTGCTTTGTTGCTAGGGGTCATGTGAAGAGAAGTGTTCTCATGGATCACAGACTAGTAAGGACCACCTAATTACTAGGTGACCATGGCAAGTCACATGAAGCACACATGCTAGTAAACTTTATTGTCCTAGGTGGCTCATGGACCAAGAATAGAATGGAAACGTCACAGGCTAGTGAGGACCGTCGAATCACTAGGTGAGTTCCATGTCAACTATAATAAACAAGTATGTCATCAACAAGAGCATAGCATGATGTATGCCCCCACCTTAAAGTGATTTCTAACTTTTATGGAGAGCAATTGCTTTAAGGTAGAACATAATATAAGATACACATGAGAGATTTCTGGAAGCACATGTCTACATGATATGTGTTCCCAAAAGCTACATCACAACAATGGGTTACTCCAAGAAAAGGCAAAACAAGGCGATGCTGTGAGCATGATACACAATGACATGTGTAGTCATGGTATGACACTGAGCATAGCAACAAGGTACCACATAACTCAAATTATACAAGTAATATCATGTTAGAGCAAATAATATGAAGTAATAATACAAAAGGGATCTACCTGACTGGTTTTAGTATATGAATTGTTATATAATAGGATTATAAATATTAGGAATTGTCATCATCCACCAGTCAGTAAAACTACAGAGACAAAGTCCAAGAAATATCACATGAAATCAAATAAAAATCTTGGGTCAATAAAGAAGAACACCAAACCATCCTACACCTTGCGTCATCCCCAAAGGAAACAACAGTGCAACTTATGACATATAGAAGAATGCTGATGCAAATAGAGAGAATGTCACAATGAATTTCTGTCCCTTTGTATCCTTGCACCTACAAGGGTGTCAAGGGTCATCCAAAGAGAGATTAACAACAAAATAAATAAAGCATCAAGCAACACATTATGGGGAAAATCAATCACATACTCTCATGAAACAATAGAAATAGGGGCCACACTCATGGGTTGGCGTAAAGAAAATCCTCCTCCTAATCTTGCTCATCACCAATTTGGGAAGGTGGACAAGATGCAAGAGGAACTATAACAAGTGTGGTGTAAGGAACAATGATCATTACCTGTATCATTATTATCTTTAGACTCATTGTTAGAATATAGCATGATAGGTTCCGCTACGGGTTGTGAAGCATTCTCTTTCGCTAGAGGAGACAAAGCACTAGTAGATGTCTCTTTTGTATCCATCAGTGATAGATGCTTGTGAGGAGGGAGATTATCCTCTCCTGTGGAAAGGTGATTCATAGCATGACGATGCTTCTTTCATTCTCTTGCAATTTTATTTTGCTTAGATTTGTTTGTGATGTTTGTTAAGGGAACCGTAGTATTTTCCAATGTGGGTTCCTTTTCTTCTTTAATGCGATCTGCTCTTCCTTCTCAACTTGTGAAACAGGTGGAAGTACTTGAGCATCCACAAGTGGTTGAGAAACCTCATGAAATAACACACGCACAATCAATTGATTTCCACTAGTCTCTGCAGAGGCAGGTCAGACAGAAGTAATATTGCGATTGTGGGGAGGTCTATTTTGTGCTTGACGATTGCCTCAGGGATGAGGAGGAACCTTCGATTGAAGATTAACTTCATTTTCCACCTGCAGCATAGGGGGAACAACTGTTGTAGCCTCAGAAGATCAAGGAGGTTCGGGGACATCACGAGGAGGTATGTTACTAAGAGACAATTTTGCAATTTTTTGTGCCTGATATTTTTGATATGATAAAAATAAGAAATCCTCTCTAACTTGAGAAACTCTAACTGGTTTTGGCCAGAAGTAGTCAAGTGTAAAGTGTTCATGACGAGTGACATGTTGGTATCGACTGTGATGTACAGGGTACACACATCCCTCAAATGGAAACTTTAGGCACTTATGAACCATAGAGGGGATTTCCTTCATGGAGAAGAGCCATGGTTGACCCAACTTCACATGAAATAAGTCTGATGTTGGTATGACAATAAAAGTAACATCCAAAGATCTTGGCCCGACCTTGACAACAAGGGTCAATGCAGCAAGAGTTTGAAGGATAGACCCATCATGTGCTCTAATCATGATTTTTGATACATTGTAGTTATTGTGGTCTAAACCATGCATGTAGAGAAACTCTTCAGTTACTACATTTACCATGCAAATAGGATCAATCATAGCACCTCTTATGGGTTTATCATTGATTCGAATGGTGATGTATAAAGGTCCATCAGGAGCTTCAATGGTAGCATCATGAGGAGTGAAAGATATAGCTGGTTCAGGTTTTGATCACTCTTTATGAGGGTGAGCATCTACCATGTAAATATCACCTTCATAGTCTTGTTCTTGATGTTTATAAGTACATAGCCTCTCTTGAGATGGATCCACAACATTAAATTCATGATGAGGTAATGGATTTGTATATGTTTGTAGGTTTTGATTAGGTGGAGCCACCGATTTATTTCCTTTGTCATTTACACCAGCAACCTAGATGACATTGGAATCAATGAGGTCTTGAACTTCATGTTTAAGACGCATACATCTTTCAGTGTCATGATCAATGGTGTGGTGAAATTGACAAAAGGTCTTTCAATCAAAAGAAGATGATTGCATCTTAGTTGGATCGAGAGGTCAAATGGGTGGAAGTTTGATGAGATTGTTGTTCAAAATTTGCATCATTATAGAGTAGAGAGACTCTGATAATGGTGTGAAATGTCTTGTCTTTGGCTTCAATTTATATGGGGTGGGAGCACAAGGTGATGCAATTGCCACATGTTTTCTTATGTGATTGGATGAAATTGCATTGATTTTGATAAAATTTTTGTTGTGTCTTTTGAATGAATGAGTGTTTGAGGCTTTAGACTGACCAACGGTAGATGATGAGTGATTATTCTCATACTAACTAACTAATAGTTAGTAATCACAGAGGGCCATGCAAAGATGAGTGAAAGAATCATAACACATCAACAAGATTTTGTCATGGATGTGAGGTTGTAAGTTTCCAATGAAGATTCTTTGTACATCAACATCTAGAATAGAATATTGAACTTGTGAAAAGAGGGCTTGATAATGTCCCATGGAATCTATTACTTTCTCCTTTATTCCTTGTTTACAATGAACCAAATCGGTCAAAGAGACTTGAGGTCAAATTTTTTCTTGAAAATGTTCAAGGAACTTATTGATTAGTTGTGAGAAAGAAGTGATTGAATTAGGAGGCAATGAGAAAAACCAATCCAAGGCTATGTCTTTGAGTGACCTAGGAAAGAGTTTTGCCAAAATTGCATCTTGAAAGAAGAAATCACTACACAGGCTGCCAAATGGTTGTTAGGGTCTCCCTTCCCATTATACTTCTCAAAGCGAGGGGTTTGAAACTTCTCAGGCATTTGAGCTCTTAGGATAGGATAAGATAAAGGGCTACGAATATAATGTGATGTCATAGAGGGTTTTGAGGGACGTTGGTTTATGTTTGCTAATTGTTGTTGGATGGAAGTCATATTTTGTAAAAGTTGATTGATGATAGGGTCGGAAGTGAACTAGATTGAGATTGGTATGAATGGATAGGGCTAACCATAGGTTGCAACAATGTACATGATTTAATTTTTGGAAAGTGAAATTAGGCTTAGTTTGATTTGATGTAGGCGGGGTGACACTAGGTGTAGTACTTGGATAATGAATGGAATGACACTATAATGACAAAAGGGATTCTCAGTAGATAACCCAACACATGTGGTAGCACTATTACTAGGTTGTGTAGTTGTGGTGATAATAGTAGAAGTGTATGTAGGAATAGGAAGTGTTGGTATGGGTGCTGACACTTGAGTCCCTATTTGATTTGAGGAAGACACATTAGTGATGATTTTGACACAACTAGATGCAGACAAAATGTTATTGTGCACTATGTGAGCTAGGCCACACAAGACTTCTAGTCCCTCATGTCCTTTGAGCAACAAACTTCTTAGACTCTCAATAATAGGGAAAGCCTCCTCAGCTATATGTTCTGAGCTTACAAATTGCTGAAAATTAGCCAACTCAATGTCTAATCTTTGAATTTGAGCTTGAGGAACATGAGCCACAAGGTCCTCTATGTTGATGGTTTCATGAAAGGTTGATGCTTCCAAGATATGTGAAGTAGGGATATTAGGAAGAAGTGATAGGCCTTCTTGTGTGATTGGACTTGTAAATTGGGGTTCTGATGTATTGATATTGGTGCTATTCAAAGCATTAGAACCCATAATTTGAAGACTTCTTCACACAAGAGTGTTTTAATCAAGATACTGGGTCACAAAACACATAAATTGTTTACAAGCCTTGGTGACACACAAGATGCACTCAAAGAAGAGATGAATGAAGTGATGAAAGAAGAGGTTGAATTTTTTTAAATGAATCAATGTTTTGCACTTTAGATCAAATTAAAACACATATAATGCAATAACAAATCCTTGATCAATTTAAACTCTACTTAAAGCCAATTAGATAACATATGTAGACACCTAATATTCGCCAATGCGTTCTTCATGTCACTACATCACATTTGCATCACTTCCCACTTAATTATTCAATTTGCCTTCTTCCATATTAATTAAATAATTCATCTATCTCCACCATATTCCTTCATATTAATTAAATAATTCATCTATCTCCATCATTTTACTCCATATTAATTAAACAATGTTAATTATTTAATTAAGCTAATTTCCCTTCACAATTTAATTAAATGAATTCAAATTATTAAAATATTCCATTTCCCCCAAATAAATAAAATTTAATATTTTATTTATTTATCCATGTGCACATGAAATTGAATAATTAATTTATTAAATTTCCCTATTTTTCCCTCTCACCATAATTTCCTCTGATCAAAACAGTTAACAAATCAATCAAATTAGTTGACTCCTCAATCAATTTTGTTAACAAATCAACAAATTCTGTTAACAATCCAATCAACCTAGTTATCAGATCAATCAATTCAGTCAACTCACCAATCAAATCTATTAACTCCCCTAATTCATGAGAGGTAAAGGACACTTGTCACTCTCTCATTTGTTCAAATCCTGTCATCCAATTCCAACCATTGATCTCTCTGATCATTCTCCACCATTGATCCTCATTTCTAAAGGTATATAAATAAAATATCTTCTCAACCTCTCATCCATCTCTCATTTTTGTAAAATTATGCTGTTGCAATTAACTCATTCACTTTGGGAGATCAAAGTTATGCTGTCTTGATTAAGCAATCCACATATCCATGACATATCAAAGGAGCATATCTATTAGAGTTCGGGTGCATTCCAATATGCTCAATCAGTGAGGTTGAATTTGTGTGCGAAGGAGGGTAAAATTGTTTTTAATTTGGTTTCATTCATTTATCTTCATATTATAGATTTTATCTCTCACATTCTGGTACACCCGGTGGGACCCACATCCCTTTAACTTATCTTTTTTGGAAGAAATTACATGCACTTTGTGTTGCAGGTACAAAAATGCACCTTCACCTGCAACAACGTGCCTATGGTTCAAGTCAATGGGCTTGTGGTTCAGGTCAGCGCGCTTTTGGTCATTATCAGAGTGCCTACAGTGTCTGTCTGAGCGCTTGTGTTTTCTGACTAGACTTTAACTTTTGTGCTATTTCAGGAGTGATTTTTTAGGTTTTCTAATAGTATTTGTTTTTTGTGGCTGGCTAACCCTTAGATCTCTCTGTCCAACCACTTGATATTTGTTTTTGTAGGGTTTGAGATAGGTTTTTATTGCAGGTTTAGGTAGTGTTTCCAGATACACGCCTATGGTTCACAATGCGCACCTTTGGTTTCTATGATAGTTGGGTAACTTCTGTTTGACCAGATCTATCCCTTAGAACCCTTGGATCATCCCCTGTCAGTGAATTTTGTTTTCTGTTAGATCTAATTTCTTGTTTTGGCAGGTTTTTGTAACACAGTGACGTATGCACGCTTCTGGTTTGTAAACACGCGCCTTTGGTCAGTATCAATGCGCTTTTGGCTCATGCCAACACAACTTTGGTCTCTGTCTGTGTTTGTCTAAACACGCCTCTAGCTTTTGTCTATGTGCCTTTGGCTTCTATCGACGCGCCTGTGGTCACTGTCGACATGCCTACGCTTAAAAGGTAAAAGCAGGTATCTACATTTTATTTTCTAATTTATTTATCTCTATTTGCACACTTTTGACTGTGTTTGCATGCTTTTGGTTAATTTACTCTGTAGGCTAACAATTGTTTTTGTTTTGAGACTAACTCTTTGGTGCAACATGTTTTGATTGTCAAATATCACATTTTAAGACTACTAATGAGTTTGTTGCAACCCCATTTATCAAAGACCTTTGTTTTCCACTAATTTAGGCACTAAGTTAGTTTAGTTGGTTAATGAATTTGTTTGCCATGCTTGTGGGATTTGTTAAGATGTATGCTCTCTTCATGCACTTCGCGTGATCTTGGAGATCAAAAATCTTGCACTTTCTTTTTGTGCTCAGATTAAAACCTAAGGCGGAGCTAACTTGTGTATGCTCTACCCTTGCGCCTAGTGCGACCCTGAGGATCAAAAGCAATTAGTATCAATATTTCCCTTTAGGAGGCCTGCTAGGGGATTTCATCACCCCTAGGGATGACCTCAACCGCATGTTCCAGCGTGGAATATAAACGTTGTGAGAATAAAAAGACTCACTTCAAAGGACGAACTCTCTCCCCCCTTGCAAAGACCCCAAGACCCTCAGTCTGCTGAGACTTGTGTTGGTTGGCACTTGGGTGGATAGAGACACCCCCGTTCATAGATTTTTCCCCCATACCTTGCGTATATTGGGACACCCCCTACAAGCTTGTAAAGCGTAGATAAGACCTTCAGCTGTCATATCCTTCGATGCATTGCAGGCGCATGGAGGAGAAGAGCTCATGCTATTACCTTCATTATTTGAGATAGCATACACTTTGGTCAAGACTTTGTCTCCAAAGTAAGGGGCGTTAGGTGGTCAAGGACCTTGCATTCCCTACCTATCCGAACAATGATAAACAATATCAAGGGGATGGAAATTCCCATTATCTAATAGTGGGGGTTGAAGTCGGACTTGAGTGAGTTCACGAGATATGACACTCCTACTTGAATAAATATCTAGGAATGTGCTCAAGTGATTGGCATGTTTTTTCTTGTAAAATACCAGCAATAGCCATTTGCTAGCTGTGAAGGTCTAGTACATTTGCATCACTAATTCCTTGAAAGTTGTGTCAACCATCGTGTCTCTTGATTGCAAGTAATCTCTTGATCCAAAACTTTTATCAAATTTTTCTCACAAACCAACATTTGGAAAACTTGTAGCATTGGGTCAAACTATTTAGGAGTTCATAGCATACACTTGGGATCTATAAATCTCTTCCTCATTCATCCTTTCCATACACAAACCTTGCCATATCATACATCTTTTCAAGCTTTATTTTACCCATCCATCCATTTCACCATTCCTTATATTTTACTCATAGACTTGGCTTTGTTCCTCAAACACTTTGGGACTTTAATCTTGTCAATCATTTTGATCTTCTCAATCCACATCCCAAATCATCATTGAATCTAAAATCCATCTTGTCAAATCTAGATCTTGTTATCTTTTCATCTTTAGCTTGGTATATCGCTGGAGATCTTGTCAACCTCAAGTAGTGCTAAGTTGATCTTGTGGATTGATTAGCTTAGGAGTCTTGACTGCTCTTGAGTTAGTGAAATCCTTATCTTACTCCCTATTTTGCTTGAGATCTTGTCTACCTCAAGTAGGAAATGGAGCATCCTTACCCTTTTATTGCTCAGGTGTTAAAATCTCTCCTAAGTAGTGAAAGGTATTATCATTTATCATCAATCCCACGATCTAGATTTGTACTTGAGGTCACTTTGATTCCTCATCCCAAATATCATCCCCAAGATACTAAAGTCCAAATTTGTAGTACCCCAAGTCATAATCACATTTCTCTTTCCCTCTTCCAAACATTAACATATCTTTTCATCTCATTTTCTTTTACCCACATCCTTTCTTTGTATGCCACTCACAAGGTCGCAAGCAAGAAAGCTTATGGAGTCCAACATTCAAAAAGACTTTACCAAGAAACTTATCCATCACATGGAAGTTGGAAAAGAAAACTCTCGACCATAAAGAAAACTCTCGACCATCATCACCTAATGCACCTATCTTAGGCCAAAGCTCTCAAGATCATCAAGCCATTTCCCCATGCTTATACAAATTTTCACAAGATGATGAAAGCATGGAAGTTATGCATCGAATGCTTGTAGCTAATCCTCACAAATACTTTATCATGTTGGCTCAACGTGGAGCTCAACCACCCTTAGACTATGATGTTTCCAATCTTAAGCCACAAGATCCATTTGCACATAATCCTCAAAATCCTCCATCGACATCACCACTTCCCATAATTAATCCTCCATCTCATCTTCACACCAACGCAAGCATTAGTAAACCCATTCATACTAATGTATCACAACTTTCAATTCCAACTTATGTTTCACAACCTCACAGTCAACCTCAAATGTCAATTCCCATCCCCAAGTTGCAACCACCATTCCACCACTAAATCGTCAAACTTCCCAATACTCAGCATCAATACCCTTCTTCCATCAAATTTCTCAAATCTCCACCTCATCCTCATACATCAACCCCCAAGTCTCCAATCCGCCCTTTAATTCCCATCCTTTCCAAACTACCAACACGACCACATCACAATAACAAAATTCCTTCATCAAATAATTGATCAATCAACAACCTCCAAATGCTAATCTGAATCCACCTCCTCCCACTAATCTTTCCCAAGAAATTGATGAATTGAGGAAGAAGGTACAATATATGGAGATGGGACATCCAAATAAGAAATATTCTTTTGAAGAGATATGTCCCTATCCTTTTGATAGATCCTTGGTCATGATCCCATTTCCACATAACTTTGATATACCTAAGTTTGAAAAATATAAAGGGAAAAGTGATCCTAGGGACCATCTAAAAGAATTTTACATAGCATGTAGGGAAGTCGCTTATAATGATACCTATCTCATGCGAGTCTTTCCCCGTAGTCTCAGAGGCTAGGCTATTGAATGGTTGTCTCATTTACCTCAAGGAATTAAGACATTTCAAGAACTTGCTGAGAAATTCATTGCCCACTTTTCATATAACATCAAACATGAGGTATCTATGACAAACCTTTGCAATACCAAGCAAAGGAATGGAGAATATTTTGCTGCCTTCCTTCAACGACAGAGGAATCTTTCTAGTAAGTTCTCTTATCCCATCGTTGAGAAATAACTTGTCAACATATTTGTTCAGAACTTCAATCAAGAGATGGGTTTTCACTTGCAAATTCAATGTGCGAATACATTTGATGAAATCATAGACAAAGGTGTCACTATTGAGAAATCCCTCATAGGTAAAGGTTTAGTCAAGATTTACAAAGATAACAAAGACAACAACAACAATCAAGCTAATGACAAACCTCGTTTTTGGGCCAAGAATAAGAACATTGTGAATGATGGAGTAACCGATGTCAAACACATTCAAAACCCGCAAAATTCCAAACCTTCATTCCCACTGTTGGTTCCCAAATCAGCAAAGGGTCTGCCACTTCCGATGCTCAAGCTTAATGGAAGATTTGGCCAACAAAGATGGGAGATTGTGTGAACTTGTCTCCCCTTCACTTTAGGTTCTGTCGCACCTAGGGGGGTATCCCTCAACAAAAGATTTAACTTTGACTCTCTCAGAACAAAAAGATTTAGCTTTTCAGTATCAAGTAGAATGCTCTCACATATGGGCCAAGATTTGTAAGATAAACCAAGATTGGCAATGTTCTTGGACTATTTAACTGGCTGAAAATGAGAGCATGCAACTACAACCTATTCCTAAAATCTAAAAGATTGACATTTATAAATGATTTTGTTTTATGTTTGGATGCAAGATTTAGGGCTTTGGATCATAACCTCAACACAAAATCAGACTGGTGCCTATCTCAGGGCATGGAGTCAAATAGATGTATATATGTGATTGTTTATCATAAACTTAGAACAATAATCAAGTTTCAAGGGGTTTTAGTTCAGCACCTACCTTACAAGTGCTACCCAGGACTGAGTATTCAGTTATCTCTGCTTATAGATATCCCTATTGCAACATGTTCTTCTCAATACTTAACCTAAAACATTTAATCTGTTCCTTGAGCAGAAGTAAGAGATTAAACATTTAACACATTAAACCCATGTTACCAAACCTTAAATAACCCTTAGCTACTTCAGATTCAGAAGAAGAACATATACAGCTTGGAGACATAACTGAATACATGCAATAAAATATTACTCATCTAAATCAACATGAAACCGATAAATTTTATGAATAAAATACTTAACATACAACTCATAAACTCACAACAAAAGAGATATAACAACCCAGCTGAACTGTATTTTATTACTTCTCCAAAATGCCAAAATCTTCAACAACCCAAAATGAAAGCCCAACTCCTATTTTATGCCCAAAGTATGTTGCCCTAGAAATTAACTGCATTTTGGAGGTAGGTGAGACATTTTTTAACATTACAATTTCCCTCCAAAATGCACTTGGGAATAAAAAATTACAATATATTAAAAGAGGAGAGTATTAAATAACAAAATATGTGCTAATTTCCTCTTTTAAAAAATTACAATTTTCAACTATTCCTAGACTTGAACGACAGATGCAAAATGGACTTTTGGATTTCCTTATTCAGCTCTTCCGCTGTATTCAACCTCAGAAGAAGAATTGCAGTAGCATCCAAATCTAATTCCTTGCCCATTCAATCACCTCTGGGTCATTTTTGCTAAAACAAAGGCATTTTCATCATTCTGGCACTTAGAATTCATTACAAATGGTCAAAAAACCTTCACCAATGCATGAGAAATGGCCTGAGGAAGATTTCCAAGCATAAAAATGCATATTTGGGCCCAAGAATACCTCCAAAAAATGCCCAGAAGGGAAAAAACGTGACAGCAGTTCCAAATCTCGCCTAGGGCAGCCAAAAACCATAAAAATGACCCAGAAAACCCCACACATGCCTCAAGAATGACTGCAAGATGATTTTGCAGCATGAGGCAGCAAATTTGGGCCACAAAATGCCCCCAAAAATCACTTAGAAACACAAAAACGTGGTTGCAACACACAACCATCACAAAATCCATTAGAAGTAGCTAAAAATCTGTCAAAACCACCATATGATCGAAGGAATATCACTGTTTTTATCTACAAATGAAAGGGGAGGGCAAAATATGCCCTGCGATGGGCTTATCGCACCATCGCAGGGGCTATGAGGAGGTTGCATAAGGGGGCTGCGATGATGCGATATCTGTACCATCACACCCACTACATTCACTTTTATAAACTTTTAAAGTTTAATAAAACTTTATTAAAATCTCTTTCCTCATAAAAGTTGACTTTTCATTCTCACGTTGAAACTTTTATATGCCCCTTTTAATATGCAATTCAATATTATTCCTTTAATATATTGCATTTTAATACCATGACTTAGGCAATTTCTAATTTCCTTCGATGGGTGAATGGCACAATCTCACAAAGGGCAAACTGAGCGTCCGACGACTATGAAAATTTGCACATGGGCATAATCAATTATTTTAAGAAGACCCATTTTCTCAGAATTTGCTTCACCGATCAATTTTTGGCACATGCTTTGTAAACTGGCCCGTTGGGTGAGTTCGCCGCAATTGAAATGCATTAAAATATTACATCAAATGGTCTCACATTTTGACAAAATTGAAATTAGAGAGGTTTGAGACCAAATCGACAACTGGGTCACCCTCAAATTTTCAAGATTTGAAACTTTTTGGAACACCAAAATTAGCCCAATCGTAGTCAGAGAACAATTAATTACCCCATCAAAACTCGCCTTGGAAGCATGAAATCAGACAGATATGTTACCAAATGTTCCAAGAAACTTTCCACCAACTAGATTTGCAATATAATTTTTGAGTTGAAAAATTTTAATCGCCGAAGCTGGCCTCCGGAGTAGATTGAGCAGTCTGTCGACCTAGCCTTTGTCGACATCTCGAAACAATATTGGCACATCAAAGTTGCAAAATTTGAGGGTGCCACCACCCACAACCCCCAAATCACAACATTACCATTCCTAAGGGACCATCTAAACAAACATCTACATTTAGACAAGGATTCACTCCCTTAGGTGAACCCATCAAATCCACCTTAAACAAATTGGTGCAATCAAATATCATAAAATTGCTCGCTATAAGACAACATGATGAAAATCAAGTGAAACCCCCATGGTTCAATGAAAATGAATATTGTGAGTATCATAGGGTAAACATACATAAAACATCAAATTGTATGCGACTCAAAAATTTCATCTAGGACCTCATAGACCAAGGAGAAATTGTGGTAGGACACCTTCAAAAGACAACAAATGTAGATTTGGGTATATATCAAGATGCCTTTCCAACCCATGGTCAAAACCACAACAAAAATAATGGCTCCAACAACACAAATAATGTCAATGCCTCTACTTCCTATGACTCTATTGTAGGTCGTTTCATTCTCAAGTTACCACCATCACCATTGTACCAAAAACATCTAACTGTGATGTGACCACACATCAAGGTCGAATAACCCTTCAAGGAACCCCATCCAATTCACAACCATCACCTTAGTATAGCATTCTTGATCATATGAATAAAACTCCTGCACAAATATCCATCCTCGAGTTCCTCTGTATTCCCCCCCACACAAACAAATCATTGATAAAGCACTCCAAGCGTCACGTGTCCCTAATAACATCGATACCAATCAATTTTGGGGCATGGTAGGACACTTATCCTCACTACATCATCTCGTATTCACTGAAAAAGATCTCTCTTCATATACCCTTTCACATAACAATGCCCTCCATTTAGAAGTACTCATTCACAAGCATAAAATAAAGCGAGTCCTTATAGATGGTGGATCGGGCCTCAATCTTTGTACTTTGAAATTAATAAGACAGCTAGGATATTCTGAAAATGTCATAGACTCATAGAAAAGTACTACTATCAAAGGCTATGATGACGCTGAATGTGAGTCTGTGGGTATCATCAAATTACCAATTCAAGTTGGTCCTGTAA
Organism: Cunninghamia lanceolata; assembly: GCA_027924645.1. Taxonomy (NCBI): domain Eukaryota; kingdom Viridiplantae; phylum Streptophyta; class Pinopsida; order Cupressales; family Cupressaceae; genus Cunninghamia; species Cunninghamia lanceolata. Next base: position 2,568,420 of record BSBN01000697.1, read on the forward strand.
TAATGGAAACTCCCTGCCAAGTTTTGGACCTTTATCTCCCCTATAATATCCTCCTAGGATGCCCATGGATCCATGCCATGCAAGCTATCCCTTCAACATACAATCAATGCATAAAATTTCCCTATAATGGCTCTGAAGTTACAATTTTTGTTGACCCCCATCCATTTTGATATTGTAGGATGATGGAATGGAAGAGTCCCAACTTTTGTCCTTACAATGATATTGCATCCTCATCATCATCCTATATAGACCCATCATCACTTTCATTACCATCTACCTGAAAAATTCCAATTCCTGAGATCAAGGTCCAAGTCAAAGATAGGGGGTGTGGAGAATACAAGCTACAAGAATCTTTCTACATATGCCAACTTTTGCTGTCTCCAAAATCACATGGAAAACCTCAATCCTCAAGCTTAGTATCAACTGTGGTCATCAAATACAAACCAACAACATTTGAATGTTGGGGAATGTTAGACAAAGAATCAATTGAAGAAGATGTTTCCAAATGGTTGTATAAAGAGGAAGAGGAACAAGTCCTATTACCTGTAGAGAAATATGCTAATGGACCCCGAATTGTCAAAAATATAGGTTATAAAGGACAAGGTGGACTTGGGCTACATAAACAAGGTATCATAGAACCTATAAGTGCAACAAAGAGACCTCGATTTCAAGGACTTGGGTATGGATCAGTTGAGTGTACATCTTCAGAAGTCAAATTTATTCTCAGTGAGGTAGCCAAAGCTTTTCCTGCTGTGGAGACCATCAATGAGGATAACAATGAAGACTCTTTCGAACACATCACCCAACTCTTCCATATTTACCCTATCCTCCACCATTTGATTCACATCCACCGACATGCCACTCATCTATCCCCAACTAATCGACTGGGAACAACAAGGTCCTCCCATCCTGGATACTGTTCAAAATGATGAAGAATTTCAAAACTCATGGAACTACGAGAACACATTCCTTTAGGGGATCATAGAGCTGGTTTCATCATAGAGATTAATGCCACAACATACTTCGGTGAGAAGGCCAGATCCCCTAGTCACAAAAGTAATATAATAAAAAGGTCCCCTAGTGAAAACCACTTTGTGGCACTATTAGAACCTAAAAAAGTAAAAAGAAAGGACACATCCAACAATGAAAACCTCTCTGAGGCACCAGAGAATGGGGGATTTGACCTTCTTGATGACACGAGCTTTACCCTAAAAAATCTCCACTATTGGTAGAAAAATCTCAGGAGCTAAACTTGGGCACAACAGAGGACCCAAAAATCACATTTTTGGCTGCTTCTTTATCAGTTGAAGAAATGAAGGATTTCACTGCATTCTTTCAGAACTGTTCCCACAATTTTGCATGGTCTTATGCTGATATGCCTAGTTTGGATCCATCTTTAGTGGTGCATCATCTAATGGTATATCCTGATGCCAAACCAGTTAAGCAAAAACTAAGAAAGATGCACCCACATATCACACTCTTGGTGAAATCACAACTTGAAAAGTTGTTGGCAGTAGGATTCATTCAGCCCATTAACTATCTAGAATGGGTATCCAACATAGTCCCAGTCTCCAAACCAATTGGGGGCATTCATATTTGTACAGACTTTCGTGATCTCAACAAAGCATGTCCAAAAGATGACTTTCCATTACCAAATATTGACACTATTGTAGATCTCACTACCAGACACAAGATGCTCTCACTTATGGATAGATTTTTAGGCTATAATCAAGTCCGCATTGCTGAAGAGGATCAACATAAAACAAACTTCACTTGTCCATGGGGTACCTACTATTGGCAAGTCATGCTGTTTGGTCTCAAAAATGCTGGCGCAACCTATCAACGAGCAATGCCAATGATTTTTCATGATATGCTTCATACAATTATGGAGGACTATGTGGATGACCTCCTTGGTAAGTCAACAACAAGAAAAGAACATCTCCAAGTTTTAGCAAAAATCTTTGATCGCTTAGAACAATATCAAGTCTGACTCAATCCCAACAAGTGTGTATTTGGTGTCACTTCTGGAAAATTATTGGGATATATAGTATCACGAAGAGGTATTGAAGTACTCCAGCTAAAGTAAAGGCCATAGTTGACATGCCTCCACCAAAGAATCTAAAGTAGCTCCACAGTTTACAAGGAAAACTTCAAGCCACTTGCCATTTCATTGCTCAACTTGCAGACAAATGTCATCCCTTTATGCATCTTCTCTACAAAAATGTCACATTCCAATGGGATGCTTCATGCTAGGCAACTCTTGACAAATTGAAGGAATATTTAGCTTGTCCTCCAATTCTTATGCCTCCCATTCCAGGAAAACCCCTACTTTTGTATATTTCAGCAACATCAACAACATTAGGGGCTTGACTAGTGCAATACGATGAATCAGACAAAGAAAAAGCTATATATTATATTAGTAGAACCTTGGTAGGATATGAACTTAATTATACCCCATGGAGAAAGCATGCCTAGCGGTTGTCTTTAGTTCCCATTAACTAAGACACTATATGCTCAATCACCAAGTTAAGCTCATTTCCAAGGTAAATCCGCTAAAGTATCTATTGTCAAAGGCTAAACTCATAGGACGAATGATAGAGTGGGTAATAATTCTCAGTGAATTTGATATAGAGTATGTGGATAGAAAGGCTATCAAGGGACATGTTATAGCGATTCAGCTTGCCAATGCTCCTATTCATTCAGATCATCCACTTACCTCAGAATTCCTAGCTGAATCCGTATGCTCAGTCAACCCATAAACACATTGGAAACTATACTTTGATGGATCATTCACCTCTCATGGTTCTGAAGTAGGAATTCTTTTCATCACCCCTCAAGGTGATTGCATCCCTAAGGCAAATAGGATTGCATTTCCATGCACTAATAACATTACCAAGAATGAAGCTCTGATTACATGATTGAAAATGGCTTTTCAATGGAAGATTGACACATTACATATTTATGGGAATTCTTTGTTGGTCATCAAATAAGCTAATGATGAGTTTCAAACCAAGGATGACAAGCTAATTCCCTACAAGAAAATGGTCGATGACTTCAAAAAGTATTTTTTAGAGATTCAGTTTGAACAGGCACCTCGATTAAATAACAGAGCTGCAAATGCAATGGCAACCATTGGCTCATTCATTGACATGCTAACCAATAGCCAATGATGTGAGTTTCTTGTGGAACAACTCTTTATTCGTGTATATGATACCCCAGATTCTGAATTCGTCTATGAAATAGTTGGACCTACTTCACCTTGGTATCAAGACATTTATGCCTACCTCTGTGACTAGTCCCTTTCACCAAACCTATCCACCAACCAAAGAAAAACCTTCATTTTTTGCTCATCCTACTTTACCATCCTAGGCAATACACTATATCGAAGGAGTCTTGAAGGGACTCTTTTTAGGTGCCTAAACTCGGAAGAAGCCCAAACTTCCTTACATGAGGTACATGAGGGGTTATGTGGCACACATTCTACTAGTTCTACCCTTGTAAAGAAGTTGTTGAGAACAGGATACTACTGGCCTAGTATGGAACATGATGCCCATCACTTTGCTAAGATATGTTTATAGTGCTAGCAACATGGTGATCTCATTCATGCGTCGTCTCAAGAATTACAGCTAATAACAACTCCTTGGCCCTTTTTACAATGGGGCCTCGATATCATTGGTAAAATAACCTCTCCATCCTCTAATGGCCACAAATTTATCATAACCGCCATCGAATACTTCACTAAATGGGTTGAAGCAATTCCACTCACTTACATTACTGGTACCCAAATAGCCAAGTTTATCCTACATTATATCATTTGCTGGTATGGAATTACCCTTGCCATCATCATTGATAATGGTAGACCTTTTAAGAATCAAGAAGTTCAGTCCTTGCACAACAAATTCCACATCCAACATCACTTTTCCACCCCTTACTACCCACAAGGTAATGGCCAAGTTGAGGCATCAAATAAAACCATCCTAAAAATCCTGAAAAAGATTGTCAATGACGCTGGCTGTGACTGACACCTACAACTAAATCCCATCTTATGGGTATATTGTACTAGCATTCACACACCTACCAGAGCCACTCCATATTCACTTGTCTTTGGTTTTGAAGCCATCATACCAATCGAGGTCGAGCTCCCTTCTCTATAGATTTCATTGCAAAATCTCATGAATGAAGAGGAGTATCGTGCATCAAGGTTACACAAATTAGAACTCCTAGATGAAAGACATCTTCATGCCCTTAACCATCTTCAAGCATATCAGAACCACATTCGATGGAGCTACAAAAAGAAATTCAAGACCTGCCATTTTGAAATTGGTGACCTTGTCCTTAAAGAAAATCAACGAAATCTACAAGAATGAGAGAAAAAGGGCAAATTTGAACCAAATGGGCAAAGACCTTTTGTTGTTACAGCTAACTATGGATCAGGTGCCTACCAACTTGGAACACCAGAGGGCCAACCTCTTGAAGAATCCATAAACATCATTCATCTCAAGCAGTTTTATACTTAACAAATATCCCAGCTGGTCAAAAAAACTCAACAAAAAATGATGACAAAATATATATATATATATATATATAGAAAAAAGTAAAGATAAATAATTTGTCCAATGGTGAAAACCACTTTAGTGGTGCCTTGGGCAAGTACCATGGTGAAAACCTGGCAAATTACTATCCACCATCTATCAGGTCCTCACCCATCCCATCTAATCCACCATATATTCTCTTTCCCATTTATCCACCTATCCCACTATCATGGCTTGATAATTGATAGAAATCGATGGTATCCTACCTTTATCCATTTTCATAACAAGTATCACCTATCCCATTCCATAATAAATACTCTTGTACCTAACTAGGGGCATTCTTGGTATATACCTTTTTCAGCCTAAAGAGGGTTCATTCTCATTTTAACAATAAAAACTTGTCACCCATTACAAACCATAATAAATTCCACTATCCATCATCCATAATAAATGCATACCCATTATACTTGATACCCAAGCAAAGCAAAATACACATAAAAAACATAGAGCTTTTATGCAAAATCATAGGTAAGACCACCTTTTGAAACACCTTGATACCTAAGTACCTATTGCCTCAACATATCGAGATATCATCCAGATTCATGCCTATAATAGGATAGACCTTTCATGTATCCGACATAATCCAATATCAATCAAATTTTGAGGCAATAGATTACAATGGCCGATTGGTTTTGTTTTGTCAGTTGGTCTTTTTCCTTTTGATTTATCTTTTGTCTCCTTCTATTGCTTATTCAAAGGCCACCTAGATCTTTCTATATCTTGGTGTGTTTAGATTGGCATAGAATGGGGCAAAGTCATTACTTTTCATGTGCCATGTTTTTTGGACGCTCTTATTACTCCAACTAATATTCATACCTTGTATGTGTAGAAATAGCTTTTTGCATACTACGTTGTCCTTTTGCATCTAAGGCTATGCAATAACTTTTGTGCACTAAGGACTCATGCTCTAAGTTTTCTTCCTAACATGTCTAGACAAGGTTGTATTATGTTGGGCATGCATAAGATTATCCTTTTGTTTGTAGTGTCAAGTCCATGCAAGGGATACAAAGTCACCCTGGTTCCTTATACCTTGGTGCATAACATCCATTTTTCTATATTAAATAAGGGATTTCTCTACTCACGTCAGCATAACTACTCCTCATAATCATTCCATTTCTTCTTGCATACATCTTTTTATATCCTTCATTTTTCTCTATTTTGTTCTTTTTCTTCCACCAATATTCCATCTTTTATTTAACATTTTCTTTACATCCATTCATTTTTCTCTATTTCGTTCTTCGTCTTCTACCAATGTTTCATCTTTTATCTAACCTTTTCTTCACATCCATTAATTTTGAGAGCACACCCATATTCTTCCAATTTGTCCATCCTCTCGAGAGGGCATCATTCAACCCACTAATTAATCTAGTAAGTACTTCTACCTGACTGGGGCATCATCATTTCTAATCCATCCTCTAAACCAAAATATTCTTCTATCCAACACAACACCATGTTTTAAACTTCTTTGAAATGATGTTACTTCGCAACACCATCTCAAAGAGGGGTAAAATGTAGACACCTAATATTCGCCAATGCATTTTTCATGTCACTACATCACATTTGCATCACTTCCCACTTAATTATTCAATTTATGTTCTTCCATATTAATTAAATAATCATTTATCTCCATCATATTCCTCCAAGTTAATTAAGTAATTAATCTATCTCCATCATATTCCTCCATGTTAATTAAATAATGCTAATTATTTAATTAAGCTAATTTCCCTCCCCAATTTAATTAAATAAATTCAAATTATTAAAATATTCCATTTCCTCCAAATAAATAAAATTTAATATTTTATTTATTTATCCATGTGCACATGAAATTGAATAATTAATTTATTTAATTTTCCTATTTTTTTTTCTCACCATAATTTCCTTTGATCATAACAGTTAACAAATCAATCAAATTAGTTGACTCGTCAATCAATTTTGTTAACAAATCAATCAATTCTGTTAACAATCCAATCAACCTAGTTAAAATATCAATCAATTCAGTCAACTCACCAATCAAATCTATTAACTCCCCTAATTCATGAGAGGAAAAGGACACTTGTCACTCTCTCATTTGTTCAAATCCTTTCATCCAATTCCAACCATTGATCTCTTTGATAATTCCACTACTGATCCTCATTTCTGAAGGTCTATAAATAAAATGTCTTCTCAACCTCTCATCCATCTCTCATTTTTGTAAACTTATGTTGTTGCAATTGACTCATTCACTTTGAGAGATCAAAGTTATACTATCTTGATTAAGCTATCCACATATCCACGACATATCAAAGGAGCATATCTATTGGAGTTTGGTTGCATTCCAATATGCTCAATCGGTGAGGTTAAATTTGTGTGTGAAGGAAGGTAAAATTATGTTTAATTTGGTTTCTTTCATTTATCTTTATATTGTAGATTTAATCTCTCACACAATCAATGCTCATCTTCAAATCAAACCCTAAATTTAATGCTTTTTTCAAAATGTATCAATCAAAAAATTTCTCTTCCTTTCAAATTTGACTACAAGATGACATTTATAATGTAATAGAGCAAAGTAAAATCAGATTTTAAATGCAAATGTCATTAGCAAAATATGAAACAAGATATCAATCACAAACCCTAGGTTTCAAAATTAACTAGGTTTTTGCAACAAAGTCTTCTTTTTTTTTTTTGGAAAAACCCAATCAATGAAGAGGTTCAAATGCAAAATATAGCACTACGAAATGATTAATTGCTACAATACTATTAAGGAGTAAAATGTGTATCCTTGCCATTTTACACCTAGTTTAGCACCTAGGTGGACCTAAAATAATAAAATCTCAATCTCAATGAATAAACTTGATAAAATAAAGTTAGGACTAGTCTAAGCTCACTTTAAATGACACTCCCTAGAGTTTGTGGGGCTAAATAACTAGGGTGCCTAGCGCCCTGGTCCCAGATGTTAGCCCTAGTCCTATTTTTGTGGTGTCAGCTTAGAACACCTCCTTGGCTTATACATGTTAGCCCCATTTGGTTTTATTCATTATTGGTGAGTGGGAATGCATATATAAGCAATTTAGTTTATTCATTTGAACATCTAAGCAATCTAGACACTCTTGCACTCTCTCTCTTTCTCTCTCATGCTCTTTATTCTTCTCTAAAGTTCTTCATGGTGCAATATTGCTGTTGTACTAACTTCTTGCAGGTCTTGTGAAGATCTCTCTACTTATTTGAGGCTACACCAACTTCTTGAGTCAAGTTGTGATGTTAAATCAAGCAAGCTAGGGTTTCCATGCTCATGGTGACTCCTTTCCTTTATGCTTTGTTATAGCATTCTATTCTACTTCAGATTTGCCTTTGCCCTCCTAGGGCACACTGTCTTTATCTCTCATCATTGCTATTGTGGAGGTGGAAACACCATTCACAAAGATTGACTTGGGCAAGCTCCTAAATATCACCAACCCTCTTTCCTTCTTTCTTGTGTGTAGGTCGCATCTAGAGGAATTTGAAGATATCAAGTAATAGGAGATAGGAAGATAAGTAGGCGAAGGCACCCAAATACGGAGATCCTGCAAAACCCTAATTGGGTCTAGGGTGCCTAGCATGCTGGTACCTCTTGTTAGGACCAAAACCTTCTGGAATCAAGTTCTCTTAGCTCTATTCAACTCCCCCTACTAGTGCTTTCTAGGTTTTCGACAGTTTCAGGTCTGTAGCTCCTGTTTTCTCTATTTTAGCCCTAGAAACCTTAGATTTGGTAATTAGTCATAAGATATCTCTCCTTAGAAACAAAGGGACCAATCAAGAGACCTCTTAGTTCTCCTTTGAGGACTGTAGCTGAGTATTGAGTCTCCTTGATTCATGTTCTAATGTTATGTGGAGAAGGATTTATTTAGGATGATGTGCATGTTGCCTAGATCTCATTTTCTACATAACATTTTGGTGAACCCGATGTATCTTGCACTTTTGCATCCTTCTTGCTTTATATCTAAGTTATTTTCTACCCTAGATCAGATTAGGTTACATTCATTCATCATTTTGTATAGCTACATAGCTTATTTTAACATTATTTCATAGTTAGGGTTTGCATAAATCTTGCATTCCTAGAAAATCTAGCTAGTCTTGAACCTAGGGTTTGTAGATTAGTGAGTTGTTTCAGATCTTAGTAGCATTTTTAGGTTTATTAAAGTGATTTAATTTTTTGTACCTTAGCATTCTTGGCGTTTAGAGCATTCTTGTATCTTTGCATTCAAAATTAGAAAATCAAGCATTTGATGTAGATTTGGAAAAGAGCATATTTGTCACATTGGCTATATTTCATAAGTTTAGATCATTATTGTAGACACCCTAAAATGACCAGGTCTTCCATCACTTACATTTCATCATTTCTTCCTAATCCCCTGCATTTCACACATTAATTAAATAATCTAATTATTTAATTAATTATCATCAAATTCTTCTAAATCTCCTAAATTCAACATTAATTAAATAAATCCTCTTTATTTAATTAATTAAATTAAATTCCTTTATATTCTTCCACAATTAAATAATTTTAATTATTTAATTAGATCATTGTCACCTTCCAAAATTCACATCTACATTAATTAAATAAATCTAATTATTTAATTAATTCATCACAAATCCCCTCTTATCTACAATTAAATGATTTACATTATTTAATTAAATCAAAATTATTCTTCCAAAATCATGCATAACAATTAAATAAATTTATTTATTTAATCTGCTTTTAAATCTTCTAAATTAAATAATTCTAATTATTTAATTATTTCTTCCAAAATATCTTCTCTAAATTTAAATAAATCAATTATTTATTTAAATTGCTTTTTCTTCTAAATTTGAGTTATCTCTAATATAACTCAAGCTTTCTATATTTAATAAAGCAAAATATCTTCTTTTCTCATGCAAATCTCTTCTTCTTGTTTTAAATGACTTAACTGATTGCTTTATTCTTTTAGTTGATTTATCTCTTTAGTTAACTTATTCTTCTATTCTTGATAACTCCTCTCATGCAAAAGAAAGCAAGACACATGTCTTCTTCTCATTCGTTGCACATTCCTCAACTTATCTCCTCCGTTGATTCTTTTGAATTATCTGGACCATTGATCGATCTTCCTTGAAATCTATATAAACCCCCCTCATCTCCTTCATTGAGCCTCTCTCTTTGATCATATTCTTAGGCATACTTAACAGAGCTTCGAGCATACACAACGCGTCGATTGAGCACTCTTACGATCTTTTGACATTGATCTCTTGAGCACACTACTTGCTTGTTGCAGCCATGGCTTTGCAACTACATTGAGCAATCCACATATCTCCAAAAGGGAACAATACAGGTTTTGGTAAGAGCTTTCATTTGTTTTTGATTTGTGATTTATGGCTTTTACTTAGATTCGTTTCCTTTATGTTATTGGGTTCTTTGGTTTTATTTAGTTTAGATTTAATCCATTTTTCCATATACACATTCTGACACGCCCGGTGGGACCCACTAATCCCTCTTTTTCTTTGAGAAATTAATTTTTTTTGAAGTACAGTACGGAATAGCGCATCTTGACACAGAAAAGCGCCTTTGGTAGAGTAGTACTACGCTTTTGGTGCATCCCGCAGCGCCTTCGGTGGCACAAAATCGCGCTTTTGGTCATACAGTGAAGCGCAATTGAGAAAATTATCAAAGCGCTATTGGTATGGCATTAAAGCGCTATTGGTAATAGAAAAGCGCTTTTGGTATAGAGGTAAAGCGCTTCTGGTATAGCAGAAAAGCGCTATTGTATGATAGTGAAGCGCTTTTGGTTGAGATAACAGGCTTGCAAACTTCAAAACCCCATAACTTTCTCAAAACTTAACGAAATTCGATGCTTTTTTTTTAAAAATTGCATAGAAAATCATAGGGAATCCATTGGTGATATCTAATCTCTTATGTCTCATCATATTTGTTACCAATTTTATGGATTTCACTTTGGTTTTCTAGGGTTTCTCACTTATTGTTAGGGTTTTGACTTGATTTCTGACATCTTATTGTTTTATTTGGAACTAATATCACTTGGTGCAGTGTCTTATCACTTATCAACATCCTGGATCATCACTCAATCATTCAATCATCCTTTGATCTAGCATTTTTGACAAAATAGTGTTGTTTGCAGGTCTTTTATTACACCGTGCGTTTGGTAGTACAGTGCCACGCGTTTGGTAGTACAGTAGCTCGCTTTTGGTAGCAAAGTAGCTCGCTTTTGGTCAAAGTAGCTCGCTTTTGGTAGAACAGTACCATGCTTCTGGTAAAATAGTGCATCACTTTTGGTAAGACAGTAAGTCGCTTTCAGTCTGCAATACAACGCTCTCGGTTTACAGTGAATCGCTTCTGGTAAGACAGTAACACGCTTTTGGTTCAAGTTGATTTGTTTTTTGCTAACTTGTGAAATTTTTGGTGGAACTAACTCACTTGTTGCAGCTTCTTATTACTCACACAGAGCCAATAGGTGTTTTCTTAATATGTTCATGCAGGACGAGCGTTGAAGACCCTTTTGTTTTATCTCACTAAGTCTTAGAAACACATTGCATGCTTAAAAGGAATAATTGAACAAATCTTTTTTGCAAATCTAAGTCTTAGGAACATACTAATTTTCTTAAGGGACAATGGACATGTATGGACAAACACCTCAATTTTCTAAAGGACAATGGACATGAATGCCAAACACTTCATTTCATAAGGGACAATTTACAACTACAATCGTGTGTGTGCATAGCTTAGTTGCACCTTATTTTTCTTATAACGAGACAATTGAACCTTTGTGTGACGTGCTTGCTCTTACTTTTCTGTACTTCCTTTAGAAGGGCCTGCTTTTGGATTGCGATTCATCCAAAAGGGACGACCCTAAGCGGAGTTTTCCTTTGAACCACTATATAAGAGGGATAAGGCGAAAGCCAAGTCCTAACTGACGTCAGCCTTACCTTGTGGTGCCAAACTAAAAAGAGGTGTACTAGCTCTTTGTGGAAACGATTTTCACATTGAGCAAAGTGTTTGAAACTCTTAGTAGGATTGGTTAAAGCTTTTAGTAGCTTATCGCATTGCTCGTAAGGCGTTGGTCCCTCAAAGTCACTAAGAACTAATCTAGATAGAGACTACCCGACCTACCTCCGAACATTGCGGTAATCATCAGTGCAAGGGAAATCGATTTAAACCCTTAAGATACTCACCATTGGCTCCCTTGAGAAGAGATAGTATTCCCTTGGACATAAAGCTCTTGTGACCTACTTGAGCTTTCCAAGGGGAGGGTGAGATATCCCTACCTATCGTCTCTCGCAAAGATACTAAATATCCGACACCTTTATGGAATGATATTTTTATCGACGGAGTATTAAGCTGTGAGCTGATCTACTGCAATGAAACCTTATCTCTAGGGATAAAAAGTGCTTGTTATTGATTGCAACTGTATTAGACCTGTGGAAACATTGGGCTTGTTTGGAGCCTTGAACATACACTATCTGTTGTGTCAGTCCTTGTACCTTTTTTGACCACTTGTTTGCTGTGTTTTCTCTTGCCAAACCAATCCAATCAGAAATAGAAAAATCTTGCCTTTTGAAAAACATCAGACACTACTTCAGCGCCCCTGGTATTACAGCAGCTCGCCTTTGGTAATACAGTAGATCGCCTTTGGTCAGCAGTAACCCGCCTTTGGCAAAACTCTACTTCAGCGCCCTTGGTATAACAGTAGCTCGCTTTTGGTCACTGTAGCTCGCCTTTGGCATAGCAGTAACTCGCTATTGGCAGCTCAGTCCGTCGCCTCTGGCCCACAGTAGCACGCTTTTGGTAGCATAGTCCTGCGCCTCTGGTCAAACAGTATAGCGCCTTTGGTCCAGTACTTTGTGCATCAGAGTTTGTCCGTTTCTTCAAAGCATCTCACAGATTCCCAGCATTACATTGTGTCCTAAGTGTATCCCATGGTCACCACTAGGCTACAGCAAACCATGAAGTCTAGGCAAGTTGTCCCTAAGAAGCACAAGTCACCCCCTCGCACACCACAATCAGGTCGTCTCAACATTACTCCCAAGGTGACTCCTAGTACACCCATGGCAAAACCAATCAGCTTTCCAAACATGCCACACTTAGATGAACTAAGCAATCCTCATGAGGATAGAACCCCTTTGCTAAATGCACCGCAGTATACCACAAGCTTGCCTCCGGATTTTGTCCCACAAGGTTATATCGTAGATCAAACCCCATCTCAAGAAGAGCGACACTTTGAAATAGGTCAATCCTCTCAAGAAGATGGGCAAGATCTTGATGAATTTATACAAGATCCTAGAGCTATAGCTGCCTTTGATAAAATCCTTAGTGAGAATCAGGATCATTTCTTTCGCTTGCTTGCAAAGCAAGGCACCAAGTTACCTCAAGATTTTGATGTGTCCACTCTCAAGGAGAGCAACAACACCCAAGAACCCTTACAAGCGGTGCAAACCATGTCCACGGTGACTACGCCCTTACCTACTCAAGGCTCGCAGTATAGGAATCCCCTTTTTCAAAATCCAACAGAGGAGAGGCCCATATCACCACTTTTGACTCCTATGGAGATCTATCAAAACCAACAAGAAACTCTCCAACGTCAAGCAGAGTTAGCTAAGCAAGCCACCTTAGCTTGATCGAATGTGCAACCGCCTCCTAAAGTGTCCACCCCAAGCGTAAGTGGAATCTTGGTTACCCCATCACGCGTAGGTTTCCCACCCAATTACAATCTGGGGAACACGTATGTAGCCATGCAACAAGGGTCTCAACATATGCCACCTCCTATATCATCACGCATGCATGTCTCTCAACCAATTGGAGTCACGCAGCCCCAACCACAACATTCTTCTACTCTCATCCTCAAGCAACCCCAACCGTCGCAAATCACTTCTACCTATGTTCCTCCTCCACAACGTTCATCCACGCTCAACTTCTTTCATACATTGCCTAGCCACTCGCAACATTCCCAACATCAGGTTTCCCAAAGCTATGTGCCACCATCACAACCTAATCAAACACACTTTAGCTTTCCTCCCCCCAATACGTTTCTTCAACCATCGCAAAGCCAACATTCTTACCTAGCGCCACCTCCACCTCTGCCTAATCAAGGCCTCCAATTCCAACCCAATCTGAACCAATCATACAATCCATACAATCCCAATCAATCTTACGACCCTTACAATACCAGTGCGCATGGCTTACATTATAATCTTCCATATGGGCAACACCAACCGCTTATTGGACAACAGGAGATGTTACCAACCCCTCCCACGACTATGGAACTAAAGATTGCGGAGGTGCAACAACAGCTATCTGATCTTATGTTTGGCCACACCAAAAAGACCTTCTCTTTAGAGGAAGTGTGTCCTTATCCTTTTGATCGGTCATTACCAATGATCCCTTTTCCTCAAAATTTCACTATTCCCAAGTTCGATAAGTACAAAGGAAAAGGTGACCCAAAAGACCATCTTAGGGAATTCTATCTTGCTTGCTTCGAGGTCTCTCACAACGACACATATCTGATGCGTCTTTTTCCTCGCAGTCTTGGAGGTCAAGCAATAGAATGGTTCTCACACTTACCTACGGGTATTAAGTCCTTCAACGAGCTAGCAGAGAAGTTTGCCACCCATTTTTCTTACAACGCAGAGCATGAGATTTCCATGACGGACCTATGCAACAATAAACAGAAAAATGGTGAAACTTTCATTTCTTTCCTTCAACGATGGAGACAAATGGCTAGTAAATTCCCTTTCAAGATTCCAGAGAAACAGCTTGTTAGCATATTTGTGCAGAACCTCAACCAAGAGTTAGGTTTCCATTTGCAAATTCTTAGTACTACAACCTTCGATGAAATCACATACAAGGGTATCAACATTGAGAAGGCCCTCATTGCTAAGGGTGTGGTCAAAATCTTTAAGGAGACAAAGGATAGTACTGCTCATCAACAATCGAACGATAAACCCAAATATTGGAACAAGAACAAAAATGTGGTCAATGATGGGGTGGTCGATACTAAGCATGTCCAAACGTTGCAAACACCGCTGCAACTCTCCAAACCAAGTCAAGCTCCACCTCAACAACAACAGCAACAAAGGCAGCCTTATCCCAACCAACAGCAACGACAACAAGAGCGGCCCCAACAAGATTATCCTCCGCGACGTCAATTTACTCCTTTGGGAGTGCCCATCGAATCGGTCTTACAGCAAGCTTTGCAGAAAGGGCTCATCACCTTACCTGATGCTCCTCCTTATGGAGAACCTGTCTACAAAACTGCACGTTACAGAGATAATGAGTATTGTGAGTTCCATAGGAGCAAAGGTCATAGAACTACGTCTTGCATGAATCTTAAGCACCTCATCCAAAACCTCATCGACGGTAATCAAATCACCTTTGAGAATGAATCACCAGCGCAACACACGAACAAGGATCTCGATATGTACAAGGAACCATTCCCTCATCATGGTCCACCTCCTCCTCAGGATAGAGGTAAAGGTATCAATCACGCTTCCACGTCTTTCGATTCCATTGTAGGTCGTTTTAAAGAGAGTCGAGTGTCTACCCTCACCATTAAAGGCAAATCTACGGATTGTGCTGTTACTACTCGTCGAGGTCATGTCACCATCCGTGCGCCTACACCTAGACTTTCGGTTCAGTCTGATTATAATCTTGTCGAACATCTAGGGAGAACACCAGCACAGATCTCTATTTTGGACCTTCTACGGTCATCACCTGCACATAGAGTGGTGTTAGAAAAAGCCCTCCAAGAGTCTTCTGTTCCTAACAACATAGCAGTCGCAGATTTCCAAGCTATAGTGGGTAATATTGCTTCGCCTTACAATGTGGTCTTCTCTGAGAAAGACCTCCCCTCCCATGATCCTTGTCACAACGATGCCCTTCATATTGAAGTTCTCATCCATAAGCGCAAAATCAAACGTATACTCATAGATGGTGGTGTTGGTCTCAACATCTGTTCTTTAAAGTTACTAAAGCAATTGGGATACTTTGAGGATCACGTCAACACTGATCATAGTATTACCATCAAGGGGTATGATGATGCAGAACGCCGTTCAGAGGGTGTTATTCACTTGCCTATACAACTGGGCCCTGTTATGCTTGAAACTAGGTGTCAAGTCCTTGATATTGAGTTGCCTTATAACATTATTCTTGGCCGCCCATGGATCCATGCAATGAAAGCTGTTCCTTCCACGTACCATCAGTCCCTCAAGTTCCCATACAATGGTACGGAGATCACCATCCCAGGAGACCCTAATCCTTTTGAATTCTGCCGTGTCTTGCAAGGAAGCTATAAGAATTGCAACCAAGTGCCTAAAAATGACAAAGCCCTTGAATCCCCTCTCTATGTTGACCCTAAAACTCTCACGCAAGCCTCTACAAGTGAGCCTACACCCCTCCCCAAAATTACAGCTCGTGTCCGAGATATAGGCTTTGGCACTTATGATATCTCAGAATCTTGTTGTGTAGGGCGGATGCCTTTATCTCCAAAATCTTACGGCAAACCACCCATTGCCAAAGTTACCAAAAAAGCAACTATTCCTCCCCCAACATTCCTAACCCAATTCCAACATGGACGGTTATTGGAAGAGGAAACTATTGAGGACATCTCTTCTTGGCTCTACAAGGAGAAAGAACCAGTCACGATACCAGTCAAGCAATATGGCAATGGCTTAAGGATAGTGAAAAACATGGGCTATAAAGGCAAAGGTGGCCTTGGGAAACAGAATCAAGGCACTATGGAGCCCATTGTGGTAACAAAGAAGCTAGACAAGAAAGGATTAGGATTTGGTACGAAGGTACCACGCACCTCGGACATCGAGTATATCCTCGACGAGGTAGCTGACACTTTTCCCGCCGATACGACGTCTACAGAGGATATCACCGATGATTCTTCCCTCCACATGACCAATCTATTCGCTGAATCCTCCATCTTTACACTATCCTCCGTATCCTTAACTTCCACCACCAGCACCCAGAATGTCACGCTTGTCTACCCTGAACTTATCGATTGGGATCAACAAGGGGCCCCCGTTATAGATGTATTTCAGAATGACGAAGCTCTAGCTGAGTTTATGGGACTTCGGGAAGGTATCCCTCTTGGTGATCACAAGGCAGGTTTTGTAATGGAACTAGAGCCCATGGCTTATTTTGGTGAGAATGCCAAATCCTTCAGTCGCAAAAGTGCAAATAAAGAAAGATCTCTAGGTGAAAACCACACTGTGGCACCTCCTGATCATAAAATAGTAAAAATAAAGGACGTATCCAAAGGTGAAAACCCAACTGTGGCACCGAAGGATGGAGGATTTGACCTTCCCTTACCATCTAAGTACCAAGAGAAATCAACTCTACTAGTGGAAGATTCTACAGAGATCAACCTGGGTACAAAATAGAATCCCAAGACAACATTCCTAGCAGCATCATTATCTGACACAGAGCACAGAAATCTTAACAGCTTCTTCTTGCAACGAACCATCAACTTTGCATGGACCTATGCAGATATGCCAGGGCTAGACCCTAAGCTGGTAGTTCATTATCTCACAGTTGATCCCAAGGTGAAACCAGTGAAACAGAAGTTGAGAAAGATGCACCCACAGATAGCTCTCTTGGTGAAAGTGGAAGAACAAAAACTATTAGATGCAAAGTTCATACGACCTATTGACTATTCAGATTGGGTCTCAAACATTGTACCTGTGTCTAAACCTAATGGGCGCATCCGCATGTGTAATGATTTCAGAGATCTCAATAAGGCATGTCCTAAAGATGACTTTCCACTACCAAACATTGACATTATAGTGGACTTGACCGCAGGTCACGAGATGCTTTCTCTCATGGATGGATTCTCGGGTTACAATCAGATAAGGATAGCTGAAGAAGACCAACATAAAACAACCTTTACTTGTCCTTGGGGCAATTATTGTTGGTGTGTCATGCCGTTTGGTCTGAAGAATGCAGGAGCAACCTATCAGAGAGCAATGACAGTGATATTTCATGACCTCTTTCATCACATCATGGAAGACTATGTTGATGATATATTGGCTAAATCTTCTAGAGCGGATCACATACAGGTCCTAGGACAGATTTTTGACAGGCTTGAAAAATACCAAGTCAGACTCAATCCAAAGAAGTGTGTATTCGGTGTAACATCAGGAAAGCTATTGGGATACATCGTATCTCGTAGAGGCATCGAAGTGGATCCAACGAAAGTAAAGGCTATAGTGGAGATGCCTCCACCAAAGAACCTAAAAGCATTAAGGAGCCTCCAAGGAGGGTTACAGTCCATCAGGCGTTTTATCTCACAACTAGCAGATAAATGTCAACCCTTTCAACACTTGCTCTGAAAGGATGTTTCATTTTGATGGGACAACAAGTGTCAGGCAGCGTTTGATCAACTTAAAGAGTATCTAGCTACACCTCCTATATTGGTTCCACCAGTCGCAGATAAACCTTTGATCTTGTACATCTCCACTACAAACTTGGCCTTAGGGGCCTTGCTAGCACAGAATGATGACACTGGAAAGGAGCATGCAATTTATTACATCAGTAGAACCTTGGTGGGATACGAGCTCAATTATTCACCAATGGAAAGGGCTTGTTTAGCAGTAGTGTTCGCCTCCCAAAAGTTGCGACATTACATGCTGAACCAACATACAAATCTGATAGCTAAAATTGATCCCTTGAAGTATCTACTAGCAAAAGCAGCTCTCACAGGCAGACTAGCTAAATGGGTCATGATCCTTAGTGAGTTCGACATTGAGTACACAGATCGTAAAGCAATTAAAGGACAAGCCCTCGCGGATCAACTAGTAGATGCACCTATGAAAGATACACATCCTATGGTAGCAGACTTTCCTGATGAGAATCTCTTCGCTCTTTCTAACTCCATAATGTGGAAGTTGTACTTTGATGGTTCTTACACACAGCATGGATCAGGAGCTGGCATCTTATTTGTTACACCTCAGAATGACTACATCCCAAAGTCATATCGGCTCGCATTCCCTTGCACCAACAACATAGCCGAGTATGAAGCACTCTTATAGGTCTCAATATAGTAGTTCAATGGGATATTACAGAATTACAAGTATATGGAGACTCACAGCTAGTCATTCGCCAAGTCACAGATGAATACCAAACAAAGGATGAAAAGTTGGTCCCCTACAAACAACTAGTGGATGCCTACAAACCACACTTTTCTAGCATCACATTTGAGCAAATTCCAAGAGAGCATAACAAAGCTGCGGATTCTATGGCTTCTGTAGGGTCACTGATAGACATGCCTGCAAATACACAGAAGTGTGAATTCTTGATCGAGCAATTGTTGATACCAGCCGTCGATGTTCCTGTTACTGAAATCATCTGCGAACTTGTTGGTCCCAATTCCCCATGGTACGAAGATATCTATGAATACCTTAAACACAATACCTTTCCTCCTAACCTATCATCCACCCAACGCAAAACCTTTATCCGTCGATCCTCTCGTTACATCATTCTGGGTGATAAACTATATCGCCGGAGTCTCGATGGTATCCTCTTATGATGTCTCAACGCGGAAGAAGCCGAAGCTACCTTACGAGACATACACGAAGGTGTCTGTGGCGCGCATTCTACCGGTCCTAATCTTGCTAAGAAGATACTCAGAACGGGTTATTACTGGCCTACAATAGAGCAAGATGCTGCACAGTTTGCTAAGAAGTGTCTACAATGCCAGCAGCATGGAGATCTGATTCACGCACCAGCTCATGAGTTACAACCTGTGACAACTCCATGGCCTTTTTCTCAATGGGGTCTCGACCTCGTAGGACAAATCCACCCTTCCTCCTCCAATGGCCACAAGTTCATCATTATCGCCACTGAGTACTTCACGAAGTGGGTGGAAGCCATTCCTATGACCTATATCACCGGTAAGCAAATAGCCAAGTTTATTCTAAACTACCTCATATGCCGGTATGGTATTCCCCAAGCCATTGTCACTGATAATGGGAGACCATTCAAGAACCAAGATGTTCATGCCTTATGCATACAATACAATATCCAACATCGCTTCTCAACTCCCTACTATCCGCAGAGTAATGGCCAAGCTGAGGCTTCCAATAAAACCATTCTCAAGATCCTAAAGAAAACGGTCAATGAAGCTGGTCGTGATTGGCACTTGCAACTCAATCCCGCCCTATGGGCCTACCGCACTAGTATCAGAACACCAACTAGTGCCACACCCTATGCCTTGGTCTTTGGCTTTGAAGCCATCCTACCTATAGAGGTCGAGATCCCATCCCTTAGAGTATCCATGCAGGACCTGATCGGTGGGGATGAGTATCGCACTTCCAGATTAGCTGAGCTTGAACTACTAGATGAGAGGCGCCTTGCCGCACTTAATCATCTCCATGTCTATCAAAACCGCCTCCGACGTAATTACAACAAAAAGATCAAAGAAAGACGGTTTCAAGTCGGTGATCTTGTACTTAAGGAGAATCAGAGAAATCAAGCAGATCGAGAGAAGAAGGGTAAGTTTGAGCCTAACTAGTTAGGTCCCTTCATTGTGACAGCAGCATTTGGATCGGGAGCTTATACTTTAGCTACACCTGACAGCATTCCTCTAGATGAGCCACTTAACAGTGTCCATCTCAAGAAGTTCTATGCCTGATCCTCAGAGTATTCCAAAAAAAAAAAAAATCAAAAAAATCAAAAAATCAAATAATCCAAAAAAATCTGTCCTCTGGTGAAAACCTGGCAAACAGGCGCCTTGGATAAGTATCATAGTGAAAACCTGGCAAACAGGTGCTATGCGTAGAGTCAGCATCCATCGTCTATCGAGTCCTGTCCACTCCTTGTCCAGTTCGCAACGCGCCTCATCCATCCACCCATAATAAAACCATTGACTTTGTTTGCATTTCCATCTCCCTATCTAGTATAGCTTGGAAATTTATCAATGTCCATCGTCATCTTCCCATGTCTTGGTCTGGGTCTACAGTTAACACTGTCTTGTCCTAGGTCAAGTCTTTCTGTGTCTTCTTCAGCAGTCACCCCTACAGTTTCCTCTACCAAAATGGGGGCAACTCTTTCCTTAGCTTCGGTCTAGGATTGGTTCCTTGTTCGTGGTTCGCAGCACATACTTCAATCTTGTCTCATTTCCACAGGTAACACCCTTTAACGGACACAGAGTTCCTACGATAAGGCTGTTATCTTCTCAACACTTTTTCCCACATCATCACACCACCAGAACTACATATCATCTTTTCAATCTTAAGGTACCTTGATCCCATGGATATGGGTATGTAGGCAGTCTGGAATACGAAGGACGTTTCCAGTACTCAGGTACATAAGATCACCTCTTCTCCGCTCTTTTCCCACACCATCATCACACTAACTAGAACTACATATCATCATTTCAGTCTTAAAGTACCTTGATCCCATGGATATGGGTATGTAGGCAGTCTGGAATACGAAGGACATTTCTAGTACTCAGGTACATAAGATCCCCTCCTTTCACCTAGCGCCGTTCATCACTCTATCCAGAACTACATATTTATCACGTTCGTCTTCCATCGTAAGTGTGCCTTGATCCCGTGGATACAGGGTATGTAGGCAGTCTGGAATACGAAGGATGTATCCAGTACTCAGGCACACACGATCCATCATTCTCCACCTGTCTCAATCCATTAGCACTTTCATCCTTCTAGTCTTCCGTTAGTCAAAATCCATTCGCCTTGACTTGACTAACTCAAGCAGCAAGCTAGCGCATCCTTTCAAAGCAAAAGTCCTTAACAACCTTGAAGCAAAGCAGCTTCCTTCCAGAGTCATCTACTGTCCTGCATACCGATTGCCAACATCAGCTAAGTACCGCTTAACCAAGCCCTAGATCAACAAGCTTGTCTTCTACGAAGTGTTCCATTGTCGATACCAACACACGCGTCTCCTACGACATGTGGCATTTCCTGCAGTGAGACATTGTCTTTTTAGGTAGATAGCACCCTTTAACGGACACAGAGTTCCTACGATAAGGCTGTTATCTTTCCTATCCAGTCTATCCTGAGCAACCTCTTTGGCAAGAGAATATGTTGGCTGTATGTTTACTTTGTAAGTCAGTCAATTTGTGTTATGGTTTATCTGTTGTTCCTTTTCCCATACCTATTCAAAGCTACCTTGATTTATCTATAATCTTGGTATGTTGCGATGCAGTACGGATTGGGGGCATTGTCATTGCTTTTTGTGTGTCGTGTTTGAGGAATGATCTCTAGCATCTTTCTTAGCATTCTATGTATCTTGTGTGTGTTATGTCCTAGCCTCTTACATATTAGTAATTCTTCTTGCATTTACATGTATTGAAGTTTATTTTATGTTCAAGACTATGGCTTATTCACATGTTCCAACAAGGTTATATTATGTCTAAAGGATCTAAGTTCAAACCGCTTGCTTGCAGAGTCAACGTCCATGCACTCAGATATTACTGCACCTTGGTCTTTTATACCTTGGTGGTGAATTATCCATGTGCTATATCAAAAATAAGGATTGCTCTTTATATACAATTGTGAAACCAATGCAACAAGCTCATCATTTGCCCATCCATTCACCCATGGCCTTATATAGTTTTTCAAGCAAAGATCGATCAACAATCTTTCTCTCATGTTCTCTCCTTTCTTCTATCTATCATCTATCAAACCTCACCTCTCTCCAACACAATCTTCTAGTCGAGCGTCAACACAGTTCTTCTGTCGCTTCCATGTCTTTCCTCTCGAGGGGGCACCCTACACTAACTACGCTGGGGCAGCTAGCTACACTGGGGCATCAAAAATTGTATCATGTCTTCAACTATCGATTTCTTTGAAGCAACGCTGTAAACTGCATTGCATCAAAGAGGGGCAAAATGTAGACACCCTAAAATGACCAGGTCTTCCATCACTTACATTTCATCATTTCTTCCTAATCCCCTGCATTTCACACATTAATTAAATAATCTAATTATTTAATTAATTATCATCAAATTCTTCTAAATCTCCTAAATTCAACATTAATTAAATAAATCCTCTTTATTTAATTAATTAAATTAAATTCCTTTATATTCTTCCACAATTAAATAATTTTAATTATTTAATTAGATCATTGTCACCTTCCAAAATTCACATCTACATTAATTAAATAAATCTAATTATTTAATTAATTCATCACAAATCCCCTCTTATCTACAATTAAATGATTTACATTATTTAATTAAATCAAAATTATTCTTCCAAAATCATGCATAACAATTAAATAAATTTATTTATTTAATTTGCTTTTAAATCTTCTAAATTAAATAATTCTAATTATTTAATTATTTCTTCCAAAATATCTTCTCTAAATTTAAATAAATCAATTATTTATTTAAATTGCTTTTTCTTCTAAATTTGAGTTATCTCTAATATAACTCAAGCTTTCTATATTTAATAAAGCAAAATATCTTCTTTTCTCATGCAAATCTCTTCTTCTTGTTTTAAATCACTTAACTGATTGCTTTATTCTTTTAATTGATTTATCTCTTTAGTTAACTTATTCTTCTATTCTTGATAACTCCTCTCATGCAAAAGAAAGCAAGACACATGTCTTCTTCTCATTCGTTGCACATTCCTCAACTTATCTCCTCCGTTGATTTTTCTGAATTATCTAGACCATTGATCGATCTTCCTTGAAATCTATATAAACCCTCCTCATCTCCTTCATTGAGCCTCTCTCTTCGATCGTATTCTCAGGCATACTTAACAGAGCTTCGAGCATACACAACGCGTCGATTGAGCACTCTTACGATCTTTTGACATTGATCTCTTGAGCACACTACTTGCTTGTTGCAGCCATGGCTTTGCAACTACATTGAGCAATCCACATATCTCCAAAAGGGAATAATACAGGTTTTGGTAAGAGCTTTCATTTGTCTTTGATTTGTGATTTATGGCTTTTACTTAGATTCATTTCCTTTATGTTATTGGGTTCTTTGGTTTTATTTAGTTTAGATTTAATTCATTTTTCCATATACACAATTATAGCATGATATAAATTTCTGATTTTTGCATCAGATATGATTTGTATCACATTATTTAATCATTTCCTAGTGATATATTTGGCATTTTCACTTATTCATTATTAGGGTTTTCAAAAAAAAATTGCATTTTTGGAAAACATAGTCTTGCACCTAGGGTTTATTGAGTACAATCTTATTTCAAATCTTGGTGATGTTGATTAGTTGTTTAAATCTGATTTATCATTGTTGTAGCACATCATAATTATCATTTGTGTTTAAATAACATTCTTGCAGCAAAGAATTTTGGTTTAGGGAACAAGCATTTAAGATTTAGGGTTTGATGATAAACCCTAGCTAATCTTGCATTTAGTGGTTGTATTTTAAATCTTATTTTCAGATCTTTGCTATGTTGAATGATTACTCAATTTGATTTTAAGTTTTTTTAACTCATCATATTAGTCATATGTGTTTAATTTAGAAAGCAAGAACATTCGTGCATTCATCTTCTCTTTGAAATTTGAAAGCAAAAACATAAACAAAGCTATCTAAATGGAAACATGGCTTTTCTTTCATCATTTTCCACCTTTACTCGAAAGGTTTATGAAATTGATGTTCCATTCCTTAAATATGGTAAAAATAGAGTATTTCCTATTCTCTTGTATTCCTTTGACCCCTCTCCTAAGATTCCTCATACTTATGAAGAGATCTTGGTGCAAGAGGATGAAATCATTGACACATTCCTTAACATTACTTTACCTTCTCTTCATTTGAATGATCTCTCTTTTAGAGATGCAACATTAGAGGATGTTGATGTTGATCACAAAGAATACTGAGGGGGGGTGAATCAATATTCTGTAAAACTTTCTCTTTCATATATTTATTAATCTATTTACCACATTCAATAACATGAAAGCAAAACAAACATAAGAAGAGCAGCCACAAAGTCATAACACATAGACATTAGATTTTTACGTGGAAAACCCAAAAAGGGAAAAACCATGGTGAGTGTTAGCTCACAATATATTATGATATCAAAACTGAATTACATGAAAGCTCACTGCCTTAGGGCTCACTATCTAAGGACTCACTATCCAAAGAAGTGCTCACTACAATAGGCTCATTGCCAAATGAAAGAGAAGAGAAGATAGAAAAGGAATGGCTCACTGCCAGGAGAAAACTGTTACTAGTGCATCTACAAAATGCTGAGGTGCAGTTCCATTTATAGCTCAGTATATAGATTCAAATGTCTTCATAATGTCTACTTAGCTTTTTCTGCTCTGCTTCACATATACTTTGCTCTTATGCCCTTACACTACTTTTCTGGTCACAAAACTGCCTTAGATTGCACACACATTGAATTCACACTTCATTCACTCACATTCATACCTCCAAAGCTAAAATATATCGAGTATATATATCCGCATCAAGAATTTCCTCAAAATAGGTCGACATGCAAAAGATAAAGCTTGTATATTCAAGTTATACCTTGTCGGCATGTTATTGTGCCCAAACAACAATGCGGACCCAATCAAACATGCACAACTCTTCATACAAGTCTGGACCTATTATAGAACCTCTTGGATTAATGATTCTAATCATATACCTTCACCGCATAATGATCTAACATGACTGTCGGCTTAACCCTTAAGTGCACACTTGACTAATTCAACTGTCATACCATAACCTTCAATGCGGACCACATGAGACTTTGAAAAATATAGCCAACATCCATCATAGATCTCT
Organism: Cunninghamia lanceolata; assembly: GCA_027924645.1. Taxonomy (NCBI): domain Eukaryota; kingdom Viridiplantae; phylum Streptophyta; class Pinopsida; order Cupressales; family Cupressaceae; genus Cunninghamia; species Cunninghamia lanceolata. The sequence continues at coordinate 2,593,738 of BSBN01000697.1, forward strand.
TGTCATACCTTTAGAACCGCAGAGCATAATACTCTGATATGAAATGCAGATCTTAGAACTGTTGTTCTGTCATAGTGAAATACTGTCAGACTGGAAGCTGATACTGGAGAACTTGTCGAATATGATCTAATGAACTTCAAGCACTACAAATCTAGATTTAGATGCTTGTGACATGTGTCTACATTGCCTTAGAACCACAAATCAAAACATTCAATAGTGGAGGAATGCAGACCAAAATACTTAAGTACTCTGCACTATTTCTGACTTAACTATGTTTCCTAGACTTAGATATTTCACCATAGAACTTCCAGAGGAAATCAGGACTTGAATACTGAATCATGACATCACTAGATAGCTGTGAGTAACATACTAGAACCGCATAATATGATCTTCAACTACAGAGGAGTATCAACTGAATTTCTATCACTATCTTGATACCCTGTCAATACTTAGTCAATTTTGGCTAAGTTAGTCTTTTCAAACCAAAAGGCTATGCACAACTTTGTCATAGGAATTATCTCCAAACATGTCAGGTTGTTGCCATCCATGACAACATCATATCAACAGTGTCTCTTGACTATGTTGCCAACAATCTCCCCTTTTGGCATTGATGGCAACACTTAGTGAAAAATGCTTGTCTGCTCCCCTTACTTTATACACTTTGTTTTTCTTCTTCCTTTGAGATGTTTGGCCATTTTTTATTGGATCTTCTTCTCCCCCTTTGACATCAATGGCAAAGGTGTATGTACAAGTAGCAAAATTGTGTTAAAACTTCAAAATTGTCATACTCTGCCACATATGTACAAGTACAACCTTCCATCTTAGTTAGTTGTAGGAGGTAGAATATCATTATAAATGGTCTTTATCAGAGCTGACTCTCCATCCCATCTATTCTTTGCACTCTCCAAAATTTGAATGTGACCATTTATCAGAAAAACTATTTTTTCTGCCTTTTGCACATCTGAGGGTGTATCAATTATTGCTTTTGCTTTCAAATCTTCTTTTGCAAGATTGGTCATTGAATCTATTTTGGGACTTATCAGTCCTCTTAACAAGCACAACCTATTTTTAACTTCTTCCCTCTTCTTTATCAGATTGCTTAAGTCATTGTGGATGTTCATAATGTGTATCTCTTTACTACTTATTGATTCAGCTGTCAGATCATATGACTTAGAGATATTTAACAATTGGAGTTCCAAATCCTTGATTTTTTCTTCTAACTCAGTAACTTCCGGCCATGACAAGCAAAATTTGTGTATATCATATGATTCCTTAATAGCCTTATCTATACTTTTGATTCCATTGTCTAGCAGAATTTAATCATTTTCCATCATGGTTTTTAATTCAACTAACCTTTTCTCATTATATTCTTTTCTAACCTTTATTTCTGCAGACTTTTCAAATGACTCAAAATGTGTACTTATTGAGTCTATTAGTCCCTTGAGTTGATCTTTTGGTCACAATGATGTGTCTTTTTGGTGTGAAGGCATTAAATTCTCCAAGATACTGGATGCTTCACCAATGAGTTCACTATCCTATATATGTGACTTTAGCATCTCTTCCTGTGCCTTTTCTTGGACAATTGATACCAGTTTAAATTTCTGTACAGGAGACATTGAGGCCAAATTTATTGGTCCTTGTAGAAGCTCAGACTCATCTAAAACTTGTTGTTTCTCCAAAAATCCTTTAACAAAATCAACTGGAGTAGCAACAGTGTCTCTTGCCATATAAATTTTTTCTTCTTCTTGGTTTTGCTCAAGAGGTTCCAGATCCATATGCTCTTGTTGATCAATGTTTTTCTTTGGTGAAGGGATTTTCTCAGCTTGTTCCTGTTCTTGATTATCAACTTTGTTCAGATCATCTATCTTCTCTTTGTTTTCTTGATGATCAATTTGTTGATCTAGAGGAGGACTTGTCTTAGTTTTGTCCTTGTCTACTGTGTGTAGACCATCAGTAGCATGGGCTTGATCTTCTTTCTCCTTTATCTCTTCATCATTTTTGTCTAACCCTTGGTCCAAGCTAACATCCGGAGAAGATGTGTTATCTTCAACACTTATTTCTTCATTATCATATATGGTTTGGAGATGAAATTCCTTTAACACTCTCAAAGTGATTTCCTCAGTTTCTTTAACTACCTTCTCAATGTCATCCGACATGAGAGTTTTTACCCTCCTCTTTGTTCTAAATTCTCTGCCAAGCACTTTGGAGACTTTTGCCTTTTCTTTTGGGGTGATTTCAAGACATAGCTTTATTAGTGTATGTTCTCTAAGCTCAATGTCCTTGGCCATATCAGCTTCTTTCCTTGCAGACATTATACTTCCCAAGCTGTCTGGGAGATCAGTAATTATCTTAATAAGGGCTTTATTATATATGTCCAAGTATTTGATGAAAATAGTCTCAATGATGTCTTTATCTGCATCATCATAGTCATCATATAGTTGGGCAATAGGTTTTAGAGTGCCATCAACTGTTATGGCCTTTAGAACATCTTCAAGACTTATAGTGGCCTTTGTCTTTTTAGACTCTGGTTTCTTCTCCTTTTTCCTTCTTTTGCTATCAGAGGGTTTGTCTGGCTTGCTACCAGAGGCTTTGGTTGACTTAACTTTCATTTTCTTAACCTCCTCATCTAATTCTATTTGCTCCTCATCAACTCCTACGCTCACATGCATTCTTTTAGATTTTGTCTTCTTTCTCTTATGAATTGTTGTAGGGGCTTCCATACCTGCAGAGGGTGTGGGACTGAAGGATATAGATGCAGCTTCTACAGAGGTAGAACCTCTAGTTCTTCTTTTAGTCACTGTTGGGTTCTCTAGTTTCCTCTTAGGCTCTTCCAGAGCTATAACCGGTTCACTTTCCTTCTTTTCTCTTGTTGCCCTATCTGCTTGAGCTCTTTCTCTTGCTTTTGAGATTTGTTCCTTTGTAAATCCCTGACTTTGGGCATATTCTTCAGCTCTTTTCCTTGCCTTCTTCTAAATTTCTGGCATTCTCTGTTCAACATGGACTTTTGTTGACAACTCCTCATAGGTCCCAAATCTTTCTTCTTTGGGGTCCCTAGGTTTGCTTAGCATTTGTTGGGCATAATTATCTAGTTTTTTCCCATCTACTTCATACCCCATTGGCATGATCCAAATTGTTCTAGGCTCAACAACCTCCATCATGCATTGGTCTTTTGTTACAATGAAGCATATGTCATTCTTGTATTTTTCAACAATTCCCTAGATTGCATAATTCTCTGGAAGTTCTTGAAATAGCCCCATAGGGCTATATTTTGTTCATCATAGTTTTCTATGCTACTTAAATGATCTCTAATTTACACTGCAACAGGTTGACTATTTAACTAGAACAAGTTCTTCATACTTGGTAATTCTTGCATGTAGTAGAAAAATAAGTAGATGATCAATGTACCAAATTTAAAGGGATATTTGCTCTCTTTTGTCTTCTTTAGGTTTTTCATTAATTGATGTCGTAGCAATTCACAAAGATCATAGTCTGCATTCTCCTTAATTATCTGATAGGTAGTGTATATAGCAGTATTGGAGACATAGTTCTCCTGGTTGGTGAAATAGATCTTATATCCAATTACCATTAATGCAAACCTCATTGCATGGTCTGTAATATCATTAACTATTAATGCCCTCTTGTCAAATTGGGCTCCGGTTGCTTTTGTCACAACGTTATTTTTCACGGCTTTTAACAAGGGCACGCTACCAGTAGAATTTAGTCCTTTCATAGCCCTAATCACATCCTTGGTGATCTTAAAGGGTTTCCCAAGCCACATGAATTCATTGTGGATCCTACTCAATACACACCATACCCATTCATCTTTCATAAATGTTGGGAAGTGTCTATACTGTATGAATTTCTTTTCTTCCAAAGCCTTATACTCTTCCTTCAACTCAAATTTGTCACCACTTAGATGCTTTTGATATAAATCTGAGAACCTGCTATCTCCATACTCCTCTAGGGCAACATGAATGTAAGACCTAACATCCTTCGCATGCATTACTCTATATGGTATACCCAAAAATGCACCCATTGGATTAACTTCTATTGATTTGAAGGGATGTTTCTTGAATTTCGGTTGAGCTCACTCAGTGATATCAACAACTTGTAGAGTTGCCATTTTTACAAAGATTTAAATGAATTCACAATAGGGTTTCGACTGTAAATTCCTTTTTATGCCGAACTAGGGTTTTCGTTACTTGAATCACTCTGAGTTGCTTTGAATCTCTGGAAATCATTGATATTGCTTAGAATTCTTCTTAGACACTGGATAACTTGAAATACAAAGTAAATTGTTTGTTGAATAAGCTTCTTTTTAACTCTTGTTATGATAACCTAGTCGTCATAAATTCTTGTTCTCCAAAAGCTATCAAACTCTTCATTGTAGAATACAATCAATTAGGATTGCTCCGTAATTACATTTGATCCTTTTCTACCAAAATTTCTTTCAAACAATCTATCATATAAATCTTTTCATCACATCTTTATGCTAGATTCCAGCACAAACTATCTGGCTAGGGGATTAGGATTTTCAATACATCTCCCCTTGAGCCAGAGCTCCTAATTTACTTCTCGGAGGAAGTATCTACACCAGAGGCTGGTGCAGATCCATCCCTGATCTCATTAACATCCTTCTTAATCTAGAACTTGCTCATTTCCTTCTTAATTTCCACTGGATCAACCTTGTTTTTACCTTTATCTTCTCTCTGCTCTGTTTTCCTCTTCTCTATAGGATAGTCTCTTTTCTCATTCTTGCTTTTGCAAAATCTTGCAACATGTCCAAACCTATTGCTATTGTAGCATACCACATTCCTCTGTTCCTGATTCCTTCTATTGATTGGATTCATTCTTGATCTGCATTGGTTAGAGATATGCCCAAATCTATTGCATGAAAAGCACTTTCCATTGAAAGATTGAGTATTCCTTGTATTGTTAAAACCATTCCTTACCACACTTCTGCATTCATTTGATCTATGACTAATTTTATTGCAGTTAAAACATTGACCAGAGAATGTTGGAACGTTCTGATTCATTCTACTCCAACACCGAATAGCCTTATGACCAAACTTATTGCAATTAAAACAATAGCCATTGAAAGATGGGTACCTTTGAGCATTTGGCTGTCTGACCGGAGGTTTTCTAGGTCTTCTTTTGTGATTTCAGAACTGTTTGCTTTTTTTTTTTTCCTCATCTCAATGTTTTCTTGACCTGATTTAGAACTTTCCCCTTTTTCAAATCCCAAGCCTTGCTTGTCATCTGAACTCTTTTGACTTTAAATCAACTCCTCAAGCTTTGTAGAGCTTATTTTGAATTTTTCTTTATAGCTATTAGTTGCTTCCAGATCATACTTCAAAAGTAACACATCTTTTCCCAATTTTTCACATTCCTTAGACTTATCCTTCACAACCTGATTCAGATATTCCTCAACTTTTGTTTTTTCTTCAACCAGCCTTGATAGTCTGTCTATGGATTCATGCACTTCTTTTAGTTGCTCACTTAGCTCTTTTCTTCTTTCCTGGGACTTCTTGACTTGCTCCTTTAGTTTCAGAATGCAATCATCAACTTCTTTGATATCTGCTTCAAACTTGTCAAGATCTTCAAGAGCAGCTTGTAGTTGTTCATTGTTGACATATATACAATCACCAATTTTAATGGTACATGGATGACTTGCTTCTGGAGAAGTGAGATATCCTTTTGCTGCCATGTGTACACCTTCCTAGATCTTCCTCAAGCTGTTAAGCTCCTTCCAAGGAACCTTGCTCTGATACCAATTGTTGATCACAAAGAATACTGAGAGGGAGGGTGAATCAGTATTCTGTAAAACTTTTTTCTCACATATTTATTAATCCATTTATTGCATTCAATAACATGAAAGAAAAACAAACATAAGAAGAGTAGCCACAAAGTCATAACACATAGACACCAGGATTTTTACGTGGAAAAAACACGGTGAGTGTTAGCTCACAATATATTATGATATCAAAACCAAATTACATGAAGGCTCACTGCCTTAGGGATCACTCCCCAAGGACTCACTGTCTAAAGAAGTGCTCACTGCAATAGGCTCACTGCCAAATGAAAGAGAAGAGAAGATAGAAAAGGAATGGCTCATTGCTAGGAGAAAACTGCTACAAGTGCATCTACAGAATACTAAGGTGCAGTTCCATTTATAGCTCAGTATACAGACTCAAATGTCTTCATAATGTCTGTTCTACTTTTTCTGCTCTGCTTCACATATACTCTGCTCTTCTACCCTTACTGTCCTTTTCTGGTCACAAAACTACCTTAGATCACACACACATTGAATTCACACTCTATTCACTCACATTCATACCTCCAAAGCTGAAATCTATCGAGTATATATATATCCGCATCAAGAATTTCCTCAAACTAGGTTGGCATGCAAAAGATAAAGCTTGTATATTCAAGTTATATCTTGTCAGCCTATTATTATGCCCAAACAACAATGCAGACCCAATCAATCATGTAAAACTCTTCATATGAGTCTGGACCTATTATAGAACCTCTTGGATTAAGGATTCCAATCATATACCTTCACCGCATAATGATCTAACATGACTGTCAGCTTAACCCTTAAGTGCACACTTGACTAATTCAACTGTCATACCATAACCTTCAATGTGGACCACATGAGATTCTAAAAAATATAGACAACATCCATCATAGATCTCTTGTCATACCTTTAGAACAGTAGAGCATAATACTCTTTGATAGTGAAATGCGGATCTTAGAACTATTGTTCTGTCATAGTGAAATATTGTCAGATTGGAAGCTGATACTAGAGAACTTGTCGAATATGATCTAATGAACTTCAAGTGCTACAAATCTAGATTTAGATCCTTGTGACATGTGTCTACATTGTCTTAGAACCACAAATCAAAACATTCAACAACGGAGGAATGCGGACCAAAATACTCAAGTACTCTGCACTATTTCTGACTTAACTCTGTTTCCTAGACTTAGATATTTCACCATAGAACTTTCAGAGGAAATCAAGACTTGAACACTGAATCATGACATCACTAGATAGCTATGAGTAACATACCAAAACTACATAACATGATCTTCAACTATGGAGGAGTATCAACTGAATTTCTATCACTGTCTTGATACCCTATCAATACTTAGTCAAGTTTGGCTAAGTTAGTCTTTCTGGACCAAAAGGCTATGCACAACTTTGTCACAGAAATTGTCTCCAAACATGTCAGGTTGTTGCCATGAATGACAACATCATATTAGCAGTGTCTCTTGACTATGTTGCCAATAGTTGAAAATACTGCTACCATAGTATATGATGATTCCATGACTCATCCTATTGATCTTCCTCCTTTGGTTAAATGTTCAAGTACCTTGGATATCACTAAAGATGTGAAGACCCTTGATATTCCTCCTTTGGTTTCATGTTCAAGCCCCTTGGACACCACTAAAGATACAATCATTAACAATTTTCTTAACATCACTCTAACTTCCCTTCATTCCAATGCTCTCCCTTTGAAAGATGAAACATTAGTGGATGAAGAGCTTTCTCTCACATTGAATCCCTTAGGGATGGATGTTGAAAATAATACAAAAGATAACAATGTAAATTCCATCATCATTAATAAACTTATTCTGCCCACTAAGGGGATAGTGAATAAGTGCATTAATGTTCAAAATATTCCTAAATTCATTGTGCATGGGGCACCTAATCTACCTCCTTTCTCTAAACCTGTGATTACAATTCAGGGTGTTCCAAAACCAACTCAACCTCTGGGTTACATTCTCAACTATGCAAAGCAAATTACTTAAAGGAATAAAGGTGTTCAAAATGTGTTGCAACAATCTCATTATAATGCGGATTCTCACACATACAACACCCACAATAACAAGCAAAGAAAGGAAGCACCAAGTGTGCCCACTTCTCTTCCACCTTCTCAACCTTTTCTTCCCCCACCTCCTCGTCTTTATCAACATGTTTGTAGAGAATATGATCTTGTTGATCAGCTCCGCTCTACTTTGGCTAAGATCTCTATATGGGATTTAATACAAACATCACCTACATACCATGAAATTCTCCAAGAGGCTCTACAAAAGGTAGTTGTTTCACCTTCTGTTAGACCAAATGATGTAGCATCTCTGTTTAGTTGTATGCATGTGACACCATCAGATATCTTATTTCAACAACATGAATTACCTCCCATAGAAGTGTAAAACCAATATGAGCCTCTTATGATATTCATCATTATTAATAAACTAGGGATAAGACATACTATGCTTGATGGTGGATCAAGTCTTAATGTTTGTGGCATAGACTCGTTACATAAAATAAATGCTGATACATCTCTCATCAAACCAGATAAACTCAATACCCATGGCTTTGATAATGTTGGTAGACAATCACTAGGTACAATAGCCTTAAATGTTAAGGCTGGACCTATGACATTGCCTACCCTTATCCATGTCATGCCTAATTCTCTTGCATACAATATTCTTCTTGGTAGACCCTAGATTCATGCCATGGGGGCAGTCTCATCTACCCTTCATTTTTCAATAAAGTTTATTTTTGAAAACAAGCTCCATACAATTGAAGCTGATTTGGTTCCGAAAAGTTGCTTGCAAATGGAAGTGAGACACCAAATACCTCTAAATAATTTAATCCCTTCCTTAACAAAATCCAAACCACTACCCTCCGCTACTAGCAACAGTGATGGTTAGGATAGTGTCGGTCCTTCGAATGCATTTTTTGGTGATGATTGGGGTTCGTTAGATTTTACACCCACCTTTGCGGGTGAATATAAAATCTCACCCTTGCACCCAAAAACCTCGAAGGTAAATACAATTTCTTCAACACAATCTCCTGCTCCTAAAAAACTTAACCTCAAAAGTAATAATGACGGAACTTTTGATAGTGATGAAGATCCTCTTTCTTCTAAAGAAATGGTAGCCATTTGTGATGAAGTATCATCTCAATCTAATGAATCATCTTCTTCTAATGCATGTCTTGGTAATGATGGGGCCCCTTTAGATTTCAACCCCCATGGGCTTGTTGAAACAAAGATTGACCCTCCTCACCATGATAAAAACAAATATTCCTTCTACTTCTTCTTCAACACATGATGACATTTCTCATTTCAACAAAGCTAATAATGTTGTCTATCCTCTTCTTTCAGATTCGGAGAAGCATTAAGGGCATGGATTCAAAATTATTTCTAAACAAGGATATAATGGAAATGGGTTAGGACACAAAGAACAAGGAATTAAGGAACCTCTGGAATGAACACCACACTTGTCTAAAGTAGGTTTAGGTTTCTGGCTTTCTCCTACATTCTCTCGACCATGTTCACAACACAAAGGGTTGCTTCCTACTCCACCTATATCTTCTCTTCTATCTCAACAAGAGTGTATGTTGCCGAGTCTACTCAAAGACCACTTAATCACTCTTCCTCCTCCAACACATAAAAAGATTCAACACAATAATCATTCAACACCTTATTATTGTGCATGTATCATCAAGCGCTTGGTCATTCCACTAAGGAATGCTGAGTCTTGGATGACAAAATTCAACAACTTCGAACACAGTTTGGCTCACTTTTCACCACACTTGATGTAGTCTCTATAGCACCTTGTCCTCCATCTATTTTATAATAAGCAAGTTAGGGGAGGATGATTTGTCATAGGCTGACTCACAAGTGTGGTCCCTCCTCTTTTGTGTTATGCTTGTACATACTATTATCCCCATATTGTGATGTTTTGTTGATGGTTAGTTCTCCCTTGGCACCTTTGTTAGCACAAAGGTACAAGGAGAAAGAACACGTTGTGTCGTTCCTCTATATGTATCTTCATTCTTCTATATGTCGTAATTTGCAATTTCCTTATTTTTCTTTTGGATGATTTAGCATCCTTTCATGTTGATTTAATTTATGTGTATTGTACTTCCATGTGATCTTTCTTCCATTGTCCTCATATTTATGTGGCACCTTGTTACAATGCTCGACAACATACCATGACTACACATGTCATTATGTATCATGCCTGTAAGCATCACCTTGGTTTGTTCATTTTGAGGGAAACCCCTTGTAGTGATGTAGCTTTTCAGAACACATGTCATTTGGGCATGCGCTTTTAGAAAAATCTCATACCTGTTTTACACTTCTTACTTATTCTACATTAAAGGAAATTGCTCCTTGATGGAGTTGGCAATCACTTTAAGGTGGGGGCATATATTGTGCTATGAGCTTTACTCTCATCTTTTTATCAAAACACTTGTTGATTATTTTTGTTACTCTACTCTCTTGGAAATGATAGTGATAATCTTGGAAACAAGATCTTGAGTCTATCTTGTTCTCCTAAGTTGAAGCTCCTTGCATGTTTGGGAGAAGGGTTGGAACCACCAACTTGAGTTTGCCTAGAGTACCTTTGGGTATGGTTGCAACACCTTCTTATTCTGCAAGGCTTCATGTAAATCCTCTTGCAGGAGGTAGTTTGTACATTCCCTTGAGGGAAACACTTTTATTGATGAGGATTATGTGTATGATGTGTTTGTACCTATTGTGTGGTCTCACAACACACCCCATTTTTCTCTAGCAAAGAAGGGACCCAACTTTTTGCTTTGTTTTGCTAATGTGTTTCCCTTTTGGGCGATATGGTAAAATGCCATGTCTTGGTCCTTTCAAAATTCATAGTATGAATTGTTCCTTGTAAAGGTCACCAATGGATAGAGAATGAAATTTTGAGCAATATTACCTTTTACATCATGTTGAAATTATTTAGAATCAGTGAGTTATGCTTGGTCAAAGTTTTGGTCTACTGGATAATTTAGTCAAAGGGATATGGACATTATGAACTTAATGTCCTATTCATTTTAATATCCATATCAAGTTATCTGAGCTAGAATTACCGAGCGGTAAAAGAGATAAAAGGTGAATTATAGGTGACTAAGGTAATTAGACAGTAGTTGAAGAAAGGTGTTATGAAGAACAGAATGACAAACATAGTTAGAACAGTATCCACATCCCCATCTGCATGTTAAAGGTTGAGGTCGCAATCGCCAGGTATGAATACGATAAACCTTTTAGTCATTTTCATAGTTACTAGTTATTTTCACATGGGTAGAAGGTAAAATTCCCATGATCAGGGTAAGTCGTTGGGTGAATTCGTGTTCACATATGGTTTAAGGTGGATTTCAACTTAAGTAAATGAATTTAAGATAATCTACTGGTTGAATCTATAAACCCTAAAACTCACCATGGATCCCTGTATGTTGCAGGATGGAAGGGCTCAAAAGAGGATAGATATTAAGGATTCAGAGTTCAAGTAGGATTTGTTTGCTATCCCCAGCGACATATGCCTCAAATTTGGCTGTGCCAGTGATACACACTGTGGGAATACAAATTTAAATGCCTTCAGGGCACAGATGTTATCTGGTGACATAAATCCTATACTGCAGAACATATATTCCATAGGAATGTTTAATGTAATCGGTTTCCCATATGCAACAGATGCACTAGAGTTAGTTATAGAATGTGCCAGTAAATACTGTAGACACCCAAATTTGTCCATGTCTTGCAACACCTAGTCAAATACATTATTAGAGACATGTAGCATTTTGTCCTAATCCCACTCCTAATTCCACTTATCCAACTTTCTAATTAATTAAATCAATCCTATTTATTTAATTAATTTCCCATCCTAATACCATTTATCTCACTAGCCAATTAATTAAATAAATCTCATTTATTTGATTAATTTTCCATTTATCCCACCAGCCAATTAATTAAATAAATCTTATTTATTTAATTAATTTCCCACATTTCCTCTAATTTAAATAAATAAAATATTTATTTAAATAAGCCCTCTCCCATTTTCCAACTAATTCAAATAAAATATTTGAATTAGGTCCTCACCTTTCATCTCATTGCAACACTTGTCCACATCTCAATTGAATCATGTGTGGTAGTACAACTTTCATTTAATATCCTTCACATGCACAACTAATTTAAATAATCTTTTACTTAAATTAGGTCTCTTTTATTCTCCTTCACACACTTGTCACATGACTACAACTCCTCATGGAGTGGGAAACCCTATTTGATCCTAGTCGTCCACATCATTGAAACCAAATTTCAATCATAGCCCTTCATTCAAATAACTCACTTCCTATAAATCAACCCTCTCACAAACCATTTGCATGCATTGAGTTTCAAGTATCCTTATGCTGTCAAAATACCATTAGAGCCTTTGCATCATTCATCCTCATGCCATTGTTATGCTAGTGAAATAGTGAGCAATCAACATTCCTCCCATATAAATCCTTCGAAATCTTGCAAGCTTATGTGTGGTTGAGAAGAGTAATGGAGATAAATCAAGCATAGCATGGAGATCGATTTGCATTTGTATTTGTTGTTTTAATTTTCATGTTATCTTGTGCTCTATTGTGCTTGTAGGGTTTGATGATTTCATGTTTATGCTTTTACCCTAGATTTTTACCCTAGCTACATTTGGCACGTCCGGTGGAACCACTTGCAAATCTAATGATTTTTGATGATTTTTAAAAATTAGTTTGTGTAGGTGATCTCCTAGCCTAGATCTGACCTCACCATTGCATCTGAGAAGCCTCACAGGTGAAGATTGACATAAAATTTGATATATTTTGGTTACTGTAATTTATTTTTAAAATTTTTTGAAATTTTTTTAGTTACAGTCCGTACAGTACGAATCTGTACCGTACGAACCCATCGTACGGATTGCATCATGGGTCTATGTTTTTGGCTTAGTTTTTGTAGATTGTAGGTTTAATGGGTTTTTTGGTTGTTTGTTTAAAATTTGCAAATTTCGGTCTCCTAAAATCTCTGATTGTTGGTGCCATTTCACTGTTGATCTCAGGAGCTTGGTTGACCTCTACACAGGGACCTCACTGCCGACTGCGTCAAGATTTTAGTCACCATTTTCAAATTCCCATCTCCGTCATTGTTCAAACCCTTATATCCCCTGCTCGACCAAATCCTCTACCATCCTTTACAAACCCCGTTGCCACCTGGTAATACCCCTAGCACCTGTTTTAATACTCCCCTGCCACTTTGCAACCCTAGTTTCGCCGCTTGGCTTAACCAATATCCAGACCGCCGCCTGCGAAATCTCCTCCATCGTTTGTGTTTTGACTCTGGGCAACCTTTGTCAAAACCCTAAATATCTTTGTTTCCACTGCCTGTTCTACATTCTGCCGCCCGCGTATGCTATGTTGGTTGTTTCAAAAACCTTAATACTTGTAGTCAATGTCGCTCTGCATTATTGGTTTCCACCATATTCTACCTCTTTCTCACTTGCTAAGCATGTTGTCGACACCTTTGAATCTTTAGTAGAAACCCTAATGCCTTGCACAAATATCTCCACTGTCATGAACATAAGTTCACCTCCGCCCGTGGCGTTCTTAAGCAACTTGCCCGTGGGGGTCTAAAACATTTGATATTATTTATTTGCCTGTGTTCATTTAATGTTATTCATTTAACCTATTGCGTAGTGATTGAAACTTATTTTCCATTTGCCTTTTCATTAACAGTTTATATTCATGGTCATCCCTGTGGCGGTTTCATTCAAACTATTGGCCTTTGGTATAAGCACTGACCTCTGTCCATTTAGGGTTTTAAGTGTATTTTGATCTCCACAGATATTTTCTATGCTGGTCACTGGGCTTTAAACTTTATGCCTTAACCGCTAACGTTTCCTTTTGTTTTGCAGGGTTTTTTAGCATTAATTTTTTATCTGTGGTACTTTGGTACCCGGTCACATCTGAGACCAAAGGCAAGGGAGGGATGGGCTTCTACATCCCTCAGTTTCGTTTGCTCTTTTTTATTTATTTTTGGGTTTCGCCCCTGGTCATATGAATGACCAGGGGTTCCACTAAACTATTAGCCCTATCTCCTCTAACCGCCATGGTCTGTAAGCATCGCATGTGACCAATGCCCCTCCCTAACGGCTAGTGGTCAGTTAACCTAGAAGTCAAGCCTACCCATTGTCTTTTTTATGCCCTAATAGGGCATTTTTTTCTTTTCCTCATAACTTGGGCATACGACATCAAAATTTCACGAACAAGGACTTGTTGGAAAGCTGATTCAGTCAACTATGCAACAGTATAGATTTTATCAGGTGACTATGTCATTTATTAGGCTTTTTTCGTAGTCAAAGTCAACTTTGCATGCAAACTTCAAACGCTTATAACTTTTGAAATTTTTATAAGTTTTTGCGAATATTTTTTTAAAAAATGCTTAGAATTTCATCTAGATTCTATTTATGCCAGTCATTTTTCTGTATCTCATCATCTTGATTAGATTTTATCAGCTTGCTTTATTTTCACATAATACACTTGTTTACAAGTTTACTCGCTTCCTTCTTGTTTTGATGGATTCTAGGTGCATCTAAGGAGTTGGAACAACATTAGGATTAGTCATACACAATAGATTGGAAGTGAAAATTTTAGGTGCACTCATTTCATCTTTCATCTCTCATTTCAATCAATAATCATTGTTTGCAAACATATTTCAATTTGGGCATAAAAAGAACATCTTGTTTGCATACACATTTTGATTTGGGCTCTAAAACATACTCTTGTCTTCATTCACATCAAAAGCTGGGCATAAAATTAACCATTGTCTTCCATCACATATTTTGACTTGGGATTAAAAGGAACAAGTGCTTGAACTGTTTGGTGAATTTGAGTGAGATTAGTGGTGTGTATGATCTTCTCATGCTCTTCGTGCAATTGTGAGAATCAAAAACACCTCTCATCCATTCATTTTCACACCACACATTTCATTTCTTAAGGGGGAATTAACAAGTGTGAGTGTGAATCAAGTGTGCGTGTGTATGCTCTCTCCTTGCACTGCAAAGTGAACTTAGAGATCAAAAGAACCCACTTGGTTTACTTTTGTCATACCTTTCCTAGGAGGCCTGCTTGGAGACACACCACTCCAAGGGATGACCTCAACTCTAGTGTTCTGGTGGAGTATAAACAATGAGGTGTGAATCAAAAGAAACCCTCTTTGGAAGTTAAAATCTTGTCACTCTTGGCTAAGCCCCAAAGAACTTTATACCTTTGGGAAGTGAAGGTGAAGGGTGGGTTACCCCTTTCTCCTGGCTGTTTGGCATTATTTCCCTTTCATTTCATGGAATTGGGCCCCCCATACCTCGAGTGTATTGAGGACATCCTTAGTTAACTTGTCCAACCTAGAGTAAGACCTAATTGGCCATACCCACTTGACTAGTCATAGGGCTTTTTGATGCGTCTTCTTCAAGTGCTTGCTTAATCATCATCACATTCTTCAAATTTCAAAGACAAATTGCTTATGTGTCTTGCATGAGTGATTCATGTGTATACATGTGTGATCATTTGTTTGTAAATTGCCAAATCAAGCTATAAACACAAACACATAAACACTTCTTCCTAAACATTCTTTCCATCACATTCACTCTAAGACAAGTCATCCTAATCATCCTAATCATATCCTAATCATCATCATCCTCTTTCTAATCCAATCAATCATTATCCCAATCATTCCACATCATCATCATAAATCTTAGTCAAGCACTTGCCAAAAGGGTCTTAATCCTTAAACACATGTGTGACACTATGCCAACATTAGAAGACCTAGTACCCCAATTCCAAGACATCCTCCAAGCACTTTACCAAGAACCACAACCCCTAGACCAACAAACCATACAAAGGCTCCATGTCATCATCCAACAACTTCAACTTCAAACACGCCAATCACCTCAAATACAACACCTCCTAGCTCAAGCCCAACACTTCATAGACACTTGTCAATCACAAACCCAACAAACACATTCCCTATCCATTGAACATCAACAAATTCCACCTCAACCTACGTGTCACCCCCTCCACTTCATACCAATCTAATCTATCCACATGTCAAATCAATTCCAAATAAACTTATCCCACTTCATACCAATCTAATCCATCCACATGTCAAATCAATTCCACATAAATTTATCCCACTTCATACCAATCTCATCCATACACAAATCAAATCAATACCACATCAACTTATCCCACACCTTTCCATGTCAATGCCACATCAACATGTCAATTCACTTCACAACAAGAACATGTGAGCCCAAGTCCACCTTGGCAACAAGATCAAATGCCCTCAACTTCATACCAATCCCAAGATCTTTTATCTACATATACCACCATTTCACCTAATCATCAAGACTATCAATGGCTTTCACAACAAGAACATGCAAGCCTAAGTTACCCTATGCAACAAGACCTAATATCCTTTGACAAGGGAGATACCAATCTAGATTATGTATTCTATGAGTACCCTCCATCACCATCCACCCAAATGCCAATCCATGAGCCTACTAGTCCTATCTCGACACCACGATGTAATCCTACTCCTAGTCTATTGATCCACCAACCATCTAATCCATCAAGCCCTTCATTCCCTTAATCACCATGTTCCTTCAATCCTCCACCAAAGGATCCCTTGGAGATAATTGTACAACAATTGGTCCAAGAAAATTTGATTGAGCTGCCATCGATAAAACCCTTTGGAGAAAACCACTTTAAACCCCATTGGTATAATGAAAATGATTATTGTGCATACCATAGGGTTAGGGACCATACGACACTCAATTGTGCCACACTTAAGAGATTGATCAAAAACCTCATAAATTGTGGTAAGATTGTGCCCAATCCTAATCCTAATCCATCCAATCCTATTATCCCTCCATCCAATCCAAATCCCAATCCATCCAATCCCATTATCCCTCCATCCAATCAAAACCCTAATCCTAAGCCTACAACACCTTCCACCCCTATTATCCCTCCACCTTATCCTAATCCTAAGCCTACAACACCATCCACCCTTATTATCCATCCATTATATTGTCCATCCACCCATACACTTATGAAGGATGTGATCCAATGGCTATTAGCAAGGAATAAACCATCTCCATGTCACCAAACACCTATCCTTGAGTCTATCGAAGAGCCTTCAAACACCTACGCACATGGACAATTACACATAGGAGTTAAGCTTGCTTAGGAGTACTAGTTAAGTAGGAGTCCATCTTTTGCCTCGTGCTATTTTTGGTCATGTTATTTTTACCCAATCTTGTTTAAGTGGACATGCCTATTTTGGCTCCACTAAGTTTAGATGACTATTGGCCTAGATATATGTACTTCATATTGTGAGGTAATCATCCATTCATTGAGCTATTGCTTTCATCTCTTCTTGTTTGCATACTTTCATTTTCTAACTCTTGTAGAGTGTTCAATTGCATGTCTTTCATGGCTTGACCAAGTGCCATTATTCATCCAGTTGATCTTGGTTCTCATATGGTATCAGAGTAGATCTAGTTAGATTGGTGGCCTGGTATATTTTCATAGTTAATTGAAAACATTTTTTGTTTGCATTAAAGCAAAAATCCTTCTTTGTTTCCTGTGTATTGTGTGGAAGCTGTAGAGGAGGTTGATCTAGTTTGGAGGGTTTTCATTTGAAGGAAGGCAAAAATTTCTTGTGTCTTTGTTCAAAATATTTGGAAGTGCCCTTGCATATTCTTTGTGAAAGATTTTTGTTTGTAGAGACACTATCCTCACCCATCATGAGTAGACAAAGGCCCGCGCCCATGTTTGGAAGGCTTGAGGCCTGCACACAAGGCTCATGACCTGTAGCAAGATGTGTGGCTTGTGCAAATCTCATAGCTGAAGGCTGAGCGAAGGTCCTCCCTATGCAAGAAAAACTAGCTCAACATCCTTGCGTGAAGTGCCAAACTCTATTTTTCATCCATGCAACAACAAAGTGCCTAAGAAGGGAATGTGACGTGTAGAAGGGAGTCAAATTTGAGAGAAAAGAGGTTCCTAACTCTAACTCCATTCTCTCTTGCTTTTTATTTTTGGTCAGAAGGCAATTTTAATTTTGATTTTTTTTAGTGTCAAAAATAGGCAATATAGGGAAACTGTAAAATTATTGTGTCTTTTGATTGGCAACTCAAAATTGAGTGCCATTTTTTGTGAAAGTGAATAATTTTTTGAGCTTGATCCATTGGAAATGATTTCACATTATCATTATAAAGTACCATTTTTTCGTTCCAATTGGACATGCCTATGCACTAAAAATAAAGTGCCAAAATTCAGGGGGAATCTCAAATATTGAATCAAGGGGGGTGTTTTGTGTTGTGTCTTGTGCACTTCCACATTTCCTTCCACATTTTTAGTTTGGGGGAGTAGTTGAGTAATTTTGGGGGTTATTCATGCACATGCACTCAACTTATAAAGTGCCACTTTTTATGTATCATTATTTGGGGGGATTCTACAGGCATCTTGTAATAAATGACCTAACATAAATTTCCAAATTTGCTAAGGAGGTAATATATCTAAGTCAATAATGGGGATAACAACTCATCCCTTTATCATTACTTTGGAAATAGGAAACTACAAATCCTAGCGTGATGGCATCCTAAAACACTGTTGATGGATTATCTATTGCCACATTTGTATGGGCTTATTCCTGAACCAAGTACATATTGGCATAAAATTGCATAGGAAAATAGAATGATCATGTCTTAGGATTAATTGGTTTAAGTGTTGTGGACCACACATCGAGATCTCTATCACACATCGAGTTCCTTTACACTCTCTAGACCACACTATGGGAAATGTATGAATATCCCAATGAACCTCCATTCCTAGATGATCCTACTATGGACATACTTCTTTCCCTTGATGATGTTGATAATCCTTTGTATGATAATGATACTAAAGAGGAACTTACTTATAGGGAAAGTCTTGAATGTTCTGATGACACAAAGACATGCCCTCTTGCTTCTCCTCTTTCTACACCTCTAGCATTGACAACTATTCTGCCATCTCCACCTGCCACTTTGATAGAGATCTTGACTTCTATTGGTATCCAGATTTTTAAGCCTCATATTTGTAAAATCTTGTCAAATTCATCAAAATTTTCCTAAGGGGTCCCTATGCCTTTACATTGATGCATGTGGTTGAACCCTTGAATTTGGCTAAGTCTGAATCCTTGAAACCTTGAAAATTTGGCTAAGTTCAAAATTTGAGTGATCCTCCAAATTCTAGATTCTACATTTTAACTCTTATGGATCTGAAACCACTCTCAAACATCCTAGCAATATATACATAAGATATAAATTTAAAGTATAAGAAGGTAAATGTCACTTATATTTTACATCTTATGTATATACTGACCCTACACACTTTCAAGTCCTGCTGACACTTGGAAACTTTTCCCAAGGTCCAATTTCTCTCCGCTTCCCTACTCCCCACTCTCTTTCCCCTTCCAATGTTTTGGGCTGAAAATTTTTCCCGGCCTAACCCTTCCTTTTCTCTTTGGGGCTTCGAGTCTCACTGGAACTTTTGGACCCAGTTCCAAAGTTCCTCGTTCCCCCTGAACTCCTTATCCCTTCTAGTAGAAGGTCTTCGGAGTTTGAAATCCTTTTGGATCCCCTAAATTTTCAAGTCAAATTTGAAGGTGCAAAAAAAAGAATTTTCAAGTTGAATTTAAAGGTGCAAAAAATTGAATTTTCAATTTTTTTTTGAGAAAATGGCTAAGTATTTTGTGTAGTTTCATGTCAAATTTTCATTTGGGGGCCTAGCCACTTTTGGTTTTGGTAGGACTTCACGTCTCACTGGCACCTTGGCACTAGTTCCAGGGTGCCAGGTTCTCCCACAGTCTTGCCACCCGCCAGAGGCCTAGAATCACATGAAAACACGTTGCTAACTCTCCAAACCGCCATTAATGTGAAATGGGTACTTGAAAATGAAGTTTTTATGGCAATAGGTGGAGTTGTTGAGATTTTCCCTCCCATTGTTCCATCAGATCTGAGCTGCAAAGGGTTATAAATACAAGTTTGAAACTCATTTCAAAAGAGGTTGGTCTTTTGTGTGTGGTATCTAGAAGACACTTACAGGTGTAGACAGTTGCAAGGAAACAATTGAAGTGCCAGTTCAACTCATTAAGTAGTGCAGACCCATTAAGTTAAAGGAGTTGATATTGTATATGGTTTTTGTTGTAGAATGTCTCCAGGTCATTAGGTATGTACCCAACAAGATTTCTCAGTCGCAATTGGGTATTTTCGTTTGCCATGTTTGATGGCACAAATGTAATACTGGGTTAGATGAATGTGACAACATTCTAAAAATATTGCAAGCTTTGTAATAATCTCTCATGTTATATATGGGTATATGTAGTTATGTGCTAAGTATGTTCTGTTTCAAGATCTCATATTCTGTGGTGTATGCAAATACATAGCTCATTGTCCTTTTGGTTTCAATTTGTTGTTTTCTTAATGAACTATGACTCTATTACCCATAGATTAGGCATCGGTCTAGAGCCATTCCTATCAGCCTCACATCATTTTAAACAAACAAAAACATTAACCAATGGTTTAGGGGAAGAACCATTAATTCTGTGCATCCTTGACTGTCAGTTTTAATAGAGAATTATCTCAAGTGAGTATAAAATGAATCTATTTTTTTGGGTCAAACACACACAATTACACCAGCTATATAGGGGTTGTGACAACCAGTTGTTCTTGGTTCAGTGATAGTTTTGGGATCAAGATAACAGGATGGGTTTGGCCGTTAATTGGTTTTTAGTTGTTTATCTTGTTTGAACTCAATTCCTATTGAGGTAAACCCTTTGGAATATCCCTCCAGAGTTTAGCTGAGCTCTAAATGTAGAGGAGCCTATCCACTCCTATAAGTTGGCTGAAATCACCCTAAACTTGTTGACAAACCTCTTTCCAATCACCTTGACGACACCTCTAGCCTAGGTGATTGAGTAATGTTTTAGGGTTTTGGGTTGTAGTTATTTTGGGAACCAAAATTTTGGCGTTGTTGCTGGGGATAAATTAAAAGGTTGAAAATTATTGAAGACTTTGCTAGTCTGTAGACTTGAAATCAGTTTTTGCCCTTGAATATTGGTCACACTTCAAGAAATTCCTCTTTGGAAGAGGCGCGACTCTACTGTCAGAAAAATAAAGTTTGTTACTGCTGCCCCTTGGTTGGTGTTGGTGATTCAAAGCCCCACTTCAAATGTGTAGCAACTGGTGAAATTATAGGTACATGGTTTTCTTCCTACCTGTGATATTGAGTTTCTTTCCTAGCAAAGAAACTAATTTGAAATGCCTCAGTTTTTTACCCAACATATGTTCTAGTCATGGCCAATTGGTATGAATTTGAATACCCTTAGGATGTTCCTTCACAAGCATCTTCATATGTATCAGACCCTAGGAACTATATTGGAGTGGATTTTGATGACCATTCTTGCAATGCATATCTCAGTAATGGTTTTGCACCTTAGACAAACCAAAACTTAAATGCACCCATGCAAAATCAAAATGACTTAGCAATGCAGCAATGTGAAATTGATAAGACTACACAGTTGCTAGAATCCTTATGACAGCAAGAAGAAGAAACAAAAAATTAGATTAGGCTACTAGAGTCTAGGGTGCAGTCCAATGCTTTTCCTATTGCCCTAAAAAATCAAATTGCTTAGTCCCTTGCATCTCCCTTAGATCTAGTGTATAATTAGTTAGACCTCTCTTGAGTTGCCTACAAAACACGAGGCATGCCAACCAAGGTCTATAGCCAGTTGTCCAATTTTGATGGGTACAACATTTGGGAAGGAACACACATTTTAATGCATTTTCAGATTTCATGGAAGAACATCAGTTTGAGGATGAATACATGTGGATGAGGTTCTTTGTTAGGTCTTTGTGTGGAAAGGTAAGAGAATGGTTTCAAAGTTTTCCCAAGCAATCCTTTGCCTCATGGAATGAACTTGTGGTTGCATTTGAAGAAGAGTTTTCTAAAGGTCTAGACCCTGTTGATCTTGTCATAAATCTAAAAGAAATTAAAAGACAAGAGGCAGAGTCTAGTATGAACTTCAATCACAGGTTTGTTGTTACCCTTTCCAACATTCTAGATAATTTTAGGCCTAGCACTCTTGCCTGTATTGATATGTTTTTTGAAGCATATGAAATTGGATTGAGCTATGTATGGGATGATTTCAAAATAACAAGTATGCAATAGGCATATTTGTCACTAGACTCCATGGAGAAGATAAGAGATGACTACATAGTAGGTTTGTTGTCCACAAGTTTTGACATTGCTGATAAGGAACATGCTGATTTGAACAACATTGTGGATACAAACAATCAAATGAATACAACATCCAATGAATATGATTGTGTAGTCAGAAGGGTAGAAGTAGAAGATGGTGCATCATATGATAGTGATGGAGATGATGAAGACAACATATGCACCTATCTTTGGTTGAACAACTCATCAGTTGAAGATGAAAATGGTAGAACCAATGATGAATTCTAGCCAAATGTTGAGGTATGTGGCTTGGTAGACAATGAGGAAGGCGTGTGCAAGAGTGAGCAACAAATTGAATCATCTTGTGAAGTTGATTATATAGATTGTGCAAGGTAAATGAAATAGATTGTGAGAAAGGAAATTGTTTCTTGTTTGATGTATTTCCTTCTTTTGTTCTTGTTTGTGATGAGGAAGAAGTTAGTGTTTGTTTGCATGAGGTTGAGGTGACTACACTTGATGATAACTGATTAGAGATAGATGTTGGTGCAACCATGGAGTTTCAATGTGAAGAGTTTGCCCTAGATTGTGAAGATGGTGATCATGTGGATGCATATGAGAACCTATTTCTTTGGTACGAAGTGTGTTGTCTTCCTCATGTAGAGTGTACTTCAGGTTAGCCACAAGAAAGTGATAGAATGAATGAGGAAGAATATAGGTGTTAGTGGTCTATTTGTAGTAGCATGTATGACACACCAGATTGCCAAAGTGAACTTGAAACAAAGACAAATGGAAGAATTTGGTTTTTCATGTGAGGTGTCTCATGGGTCTAATTTATGTGTTGATGTTTTAAAATTTGGACTGAATTGTGCTCATGATTCAATAATTGAAGATTGTATCAACATAGGTGAAAGTTGTGTATGCTATCTCCCTATTGTCCAAGAACTTGACAATTATTATTACAAAACGTTCCTTTATGATGAAGGACAAGTTTTTGCTAATGTGGATGATAGTGTTGTATGTGAATTTGAATCATTTACATGGGCCCATCATACAGATGAAGAGGATGTAGAGCAGCAACACGAGTGTCAAATTGCAGATCAACATGTTGTATATCAGTTTAAAGGTATACCTAAGCTAGAGTCTTTCTAGTTTGCTCTGCACGATGAAGTGTCTTCTCTTGTAGATCAGAAGTCCAGTTAGACACATTTTTCTTTGCCATGTGAGCTAGAGGCATTCTCATTTTCCCTCATTTCACATGAAGAGGCCAACAGGTATGATAGCCTAATAGTTGATGATAGAGATTTGTCTTCATCCATAAGTTTTGATGTTGACCTAGTTCTTGATTTTGTACTATCTGTTGTTATGAAAGTGCATGATATGGATTTGAATAGGTCAAGCACCTATAATTTGTGGCTGCCCTATAGTAGTGTTTTCAATGGTGATGTTTGTCTTCATGTCGTGTGCAGTAATTGTAGATTGGTGCATGCAGATGAAAGACTTCAGTTATTGCAGCCGAGTGATGAAATTTGTTTCAGTTTGAGGGAGATCAACCCCTTCATTCAACTTGTATTTGATAGAGGCAAGTAGTTTCATCATTCTTGTGCAGTTTTGACCTACAAATGCCTACAGATTTTGATTATAGTCAACTTTCCTTTTGTGCCCTCATGCCTATGTATGTTGTCTTGTATATACACCCTTGTTGTAAATACTTTATTCCCCCTATTCATTTTTTTAACCTTTTGGTTTGCCCAGAGATGTTCTGGATTCTCACTGTGTCAATGTTTAACACACATCCCCAACCAGAGTTAGTGTTGGCACCTAGATTTTCAAGCCTCATATTTGCAAAATGTTGTCAAATTCCTCAAAATTTTCCTAAGGGGTCCTTGTGCCTTTACTCTGATGCATGTTGCTAAACCCCTAAATTTGGCTAAGTCTAAATCCCTGAAACCCTAAAAATTTGGCTAAGTCTGAAATCTAAGTGATCCTCCAAATTCTTGATTTTGTATTTTAACTCCTATGGATCTGAAACCACTCCCAAACATCCTAACAATATATACATAAGATATAAAATTAAAGTATGCAAAGGTTCTTCTTATACTTATATTTTATATCTTGTGTATATACTGACCCTGCGCACTTTTGGGTCCCACTAGCACTTGGAAACTTTTCCCAAGGTCCAATTTCCCTTCACTTCCCCATTCCCCACTCTCTTTCCCCTTCTGAAGTTTTAGGCCAAAACTTTTTCCCTACCTTGCCCCTCCTTTTCCCTTTGGGACTTTGAGTCCCGCTAGAACTTTTGGACCCAGTTCCAAAGTTCCTCGTCCCCCTGAACTCCTCATCCTCACCAGCAGAAGGTATTCAAAGTTTGAAATCATTCTGGACCCCCTAAATTTTCAAGTCGATTTTGAATGTGGAAAAAATCAAAATTTCAAATATTTTTTTGAGAAAAATGGCTAAGTATTTTGTGCACTTTTGAATCAAATTTTTATTTGGGGCTCTGGTCACTTTTTGTTTCAGTAGGACTTCGGGTCCCACCAGCACCTTGGCACCAATTTCAAGGTGCCAGGTTCTCCAGCCGTCCCACCACCCGCCAGAGGCCCAGAATCACGTGAAAATGTGCCACCAACTCTCCTGACCACCATTAATGTGAAATGGCTAGTTGAAAATGAAGTTTTTATGGTAGTAGGTGGAGTTGTTGGGGTTTTCCCTCCAACCTTTACATCAGATCCAAGCTGCAAAGGGCTATAAATACAAGTTTGAAACTCGTTTCAAAAGAGGTTGGTTTTTTGTGTATGGTCTCCAGAAGACATAAATATAGGTGCAGAAAGTTGCAGGGTAGCCATTGAAATTCCAGTTCAATTCATTAAGGAGTGTAGACTCGTGAAGTCAAAGGAGTTGATACTGCATATGGTTTTTGTTATAGAATGTCTCTAGGTCATTAGGTATGTACCCAGGAAGATTTCTCAGTCACAATTGGGTATTTTTCTTTGCCATTTTGATGGCATGAATGTAATACTAGGTCATATGAAAGTGACAACATTATGAAAATAGTGCAAGCTTTGTAATAATCTATCTCATGTTATATATGGGTATATGTAGTTATGTTTTGGATTACTAAGTATGTTCTATTTCAAGATCTCATATTTTGTGGTGTATGCAAATACATAGCTCATTGTCCTTTTGGTTTCAATTTATTGTTTTCTTAATGAACTATGAATCTGTTTCCTTATAGATTAGGCACCGGTTTAGAGCCATTCCTATTAGCCTCACATCATTTTAAACAAATAAAAACATTAACCAGTGGTTGAAGGGAAGAACCATTAATTCTGTGCATCCTTGACTATCAGTGCAAACATGGAATTATCTCAAGTGAATATAAAATGAATCTATTTATGTGGGTCAAACATACACAATTACATTAGCTATATAAGGGTTTTTTGACAACCAGTTGTTCTTGGTTCAGTGACAATTTTGGGATCAAGATAACGGGATGGGTTTGGCTGTTAATTGGTTTTTAATTATTTATCTTGTTTGAACTTAATACCTGTTGAGGTATACCCCTTGGAATATCCCTCTAGAGTTTACCTAAGCTTGAAGTGTATTGGAGCCTATCCACTCTTGTAAGTTGGCCAAAATCACCCTAAACTTGTTGACAAATCTCTTTCCAATCACCTTGATGACACCCCTGGCCTAGGTGATTGAGTAATGTTTTAGGGTTTTGGGTTGTAGTTATTTTGGGAACCAATAGCTTCTTCACATGCTACTTTAGATTCTCTCCAACAGGTTCACACTTGTCCACTTGATCAATGAGATATCACTCATCAGATATCCATCATTTGTTAGTAGAATCTCTCATAATCAATCTTGATGACAACATTAAGGTCATATGTTCTCTTTGATGACAATTCTTTTGTACTTGCACTTGTTGGTACTACAAAGTTTAGAGAGGCTTCATTGAGGGTTTCTAGAGATTCTTTGTAGCAGGACATCACATGGGATTTTCTTTGTAGCCACATGGAATTCATTGATATTCCACATATTCCTTCTTTGGATCCTTATCTTCATCTGTTTTCACATTTTTTTGAGATGTCACTTGTTTTAATTAGGCTTGGGACTCCTAATTTGATTGTGACTCATTTTGACATCAACATGAAGACATTTGAGTAGTATTTTGAGATAGGGTACATCATGAGACTTACCACCTCACCTTGCTTCTTTAAGCATTCACCATTGGAGCTATTTCTTCCTAAGGGGAGAAATGTCATTTGCTACAAATGGATCATTTTCACTATTCATACATGGGCATCCTCTTTTGGCATAGGGGCTACTTCATTGTGAGGGGTTACATACTCTCTCTCTCTCTCTCTCTCTCTCTCTCTCTCTCTCCTTTGAGAGTTTCTTATCTACATCATCTCAATCAGCATGACATGGTTTCAGGCTTGATGCAAACTCTTCATCTTTCTTTTCTCTTTTTTGGGGACGAGTTTTTTTCCCACTGGGTTTTCTCTTCTCTGCTTTATGATAGATTGCATTATACTTGGGTACCTCATTAGGCCTTGTTGGACCTGATTTTTTCTTTATGCCCACCTAAGCTATGCTTAAGGGTGGTGTTAGTACATTATTATCTCATGTACTATTTACATGCATATGGATAATTCATATATTATCTCATGCATTGTTTACTTTCTTTTGAATAGCCATAACAGTTTTCCTCCATAACTCAATTTTGTTAGCCCATGTAAAAAGAGGAATACCCAAATATTGATAAGGAAGGGAGTCTGTTTTGAAGCCAAGGATTGAAGTGATTCACACTTCAATGGAGGTATTGTGGTTAAGGAAAAAAATTGATATAGAAGGATTAACCTATTGGCTTGAAGCACTAATATACTTATTAAGAGTCCTCTTAATGGTTTTAGCCTCTTGAACTGAAGGAAAGCCAAAAATCAAAGTGTCATCTGCAAATAAGGCATGAGTGATCGCAAAAGGAAGTCTTGGGATAGAAATACCTTTCCATTTCTGCAAACTATTTTGATGTGTAATTGTCCTATTAAGTGTTTTTGCCATAATAATGAAAAGAAAGGGTGAAAGGGGATCACCTTGTCTTATGCCCTTAGAAGAATTGAAAAGCTAGAGGGGTAGCCATTAACCAATACTGAAAACAAGCACCAGAGATACAAAATAGGATCCACTTACACCATTTTTGAGAGAAGCCAAACTTGGAGAGAACTTGATCCATAAAATCCCAAGAAACTTTATCATACTCCTTCATCATGTCCAGTTTAATCACCATAGTTGGAAGTTTATGTTGGTGGATAGAGTGAAGGATCTCATGGGCTACCAAGGCTCCCTTAGCTATTTCTTTTTTTGGAACGAAGCCTCCTTATTGCTCAGAAATAGTTTTTAGAATGATGGTAGCCAACCTCATTGTAATTGCTTCAGTAAAATCTTATACAATGTATTACAAAGTGAAATGGGCCAAAAATTAGAGAAATAATTTGGAGAATAAGTCTTTGGGATCAACACAATAAAAGTAGCATTTAGCTCCTTTAGAAAAGACCTATTTCAATGAGAATATTCAAGAGCAAGCCAAATATCTTTCCCAATAAAGTCCCAACACTTTTGGAAAAAAAGTGGACTGAAACCATCTGGACCTAGTGCTTTATCTAGAGCAAGAGAAAAGACCACACCTCTAACTTACTCTAAAGAGAACTCCTTTGAAA
Source organism: Cunninghamia lanceolata (assembly GCA_027924645.1). Taxonomy (NCBI): domain Eukaryota; kingdom Viridiplantae; phylum Streptophyta; class Pinopsida; order Cupressales; family Cupressaceae; genus Cunninghamia; species Cunninghamia lanceolata. Next base: position 2,621,554 of record BSBN01000697.1, read on the forward strand.
GAAAAATATTGTCTTCTTCTGATACAAGTTTAGGAATATTTTGAAGAACTTGAGAGGAATCAGTTGCATCTGCATGCCCATTTTGAATTGAGATTAGAGAAGAGAAGAAAAGTACCACTTCTCTATGAATGTCATTGGCAACATGAATACTTTGTCCATTTTAATCTTTGATAGAATTAATAATATTTCAATGCCTTCTAACAATAGTTGATGTATGGAAGACTTTTGTATTATGGTCACCATCCCTCAACCAAGTTTCTCTAGACTTTTGCCTCTAGTAAACTTCTTCCCATGCTAGCAGCTCTTCTAACTCACCTTGTGTTATGGAGTAAAAAGTGGACACATGTCTTTTTACCTCCTCGTTTATCTCCTAGGTCCACGTGATTACATTATACATTCTAAATATTCATCCCAATGCAAAATTCCTCAAAAATAATGCAAATTGGGAACAAGGGGCCCATATTCTATTTACCCTAGACCAAAAAGGAGCCTTGGGACTTGGGTGCCCGTGCCTAAATCTTCCTTGATTGGTCAGGGAAAATTTAATTGTATGTCGACATAAGACCTTTAAAAGGGTTCCTCCTTGTCGACTCTTTTGGTTAATTTGACGAATGTTAGCGGGAAAGCATATATAAGTGTGTTTTTGAATTCATTACAAACCTAGATAGAGATAGCCAACTTGAAGTATTGGAGTAAAGAGAATTCAAGACATTCATTGTAATTCTAGAGTAGATTTGTATTGTCATTGTGTGTGTTGTTGCAGGTTTGAAGTTATCATCTATCTCTCCTTATGAGTTGAAGAGCTTTCATCCTCTTAAGGGTTTCATCACATAGGTGATATCATTGTTGTTCATCATCATTTGATTTCATCTCATTGATTTGTGTTTAGCCTTTACCCTGCAAGGGCATACTCTCTTTATCAATGGTGTTGGGAAGCTTGAATGCTATCCTAAGATTTGATTGAGGCAAGTCCCTAAACACCATAACCCCAAATCCCTTTTCTTCTTGTGTGTAGGTTACAGGTGTGAGATCTAGAAAAGTAAAGACATAGGAAGACTGAGTAAGGATTAAGGTTTCGGGATTTGACAACATATTTGGAATATTCCTCCATACAGGACTTGGGCACCCTTGAAATAGTGCTCTAACATTTCAACTCCTGGGACATAGGTTTTGACATTTTTCTAATCATTCTTGTGCAATTAGTTTCTGAATATCTGCTGTACATCTTCTGTTATAATCATATCTTTGTAGAACTAGGGTTTTTTGCATCATTGACCTAGGGTTTGATAAAAAGGCTTGATTAAATAAGATCTTTCCATAGCACTCCTGAGTACAAGATTTGTAGCTGAGTCCACCTTCACTTGGTAGTGATTTAGCTTGGTCTTGTCTTTGAATGTTATTGTGGAAGAGGGTTTGATCTAGTGTGCATGCTAGTCTTCTTATTCTTTTTTTCATACATAACATCTTGTAAGAATTTTTCTGCTGGAAAGTGACCTTATTAAGACCATTTTGAATGATAAAATTGATAATATGCTAGAGATGATCCTATATTATTACTTTTTGCATGAAGATGCTGTCAAAATGTTCTTTATTCTAGATCTTAATTTGCTGCTTGATAAACTAAAGTTTCTTACAGGTTTGAAACATCCTAGATCCAACAACAAAAGGTGCATTTTCCCACCATTTCTTGAGTAGGTGGATAAAATTATTATCCCTAAACCACATAGCCTAAAATTTGAAAGAAGATTTAAATTGTTTAAGAACAACTTCTTTAAATTCCAAGGAAATTGGGAAAAGGTCCGAACCAGAAAATGACAAAATTAAAGTATGAAAATCCATTTTGTCTAAGAACTAATCTAGTGAGAAGAGGAAATTGTCCAACCTTTCTGCAATAAGGAGAAAATATTTTCTCCTATTTGTCCAGGTGAATTTACCATTGACAAGGGGCTATTCAGTAGGGCATTGGTATTAACAAATTCAACAAAGTCTTCTAGTCTTTTGTGAGGAGGGATTATACCTCTAGATTTCTCCTCAAGGCTTAGAAGAGAATTGAAGTCACCCCCAAGAATAAACTTTTTCCCTTTCAAGTTGACCAAAATAGAAGACAGATCTTTCCATAAACTTTTTTACCCACTGTAGCATTCAGACCATACACATTGAAGAGCCAAAACTGTTTAAACGGTGAGGAAACCTTGACTAACATATAGTTTTGTGCTTGCACTATAGGGTCAATAGAGATATAATTTTTATCCCAAAGGATAACAAGACCACCAAAAGCTCCTACTATAGATACATGTAAAATAGGCCATTTATTCCACCTTTTAAAAATATCCTCACCCTGCCGCTGAGACAATTTGGTTTTTTGGAGAAAAACTATTCCCATTCTTGATGTGACATGACATCTCACATTACCCAAGAGTTAACCAACTTAATTAAGGTTGAGAATACATCATGATTACCATAATCACAGTTAAGTAAGAATGAATCAATATCATCATGATAATTAAACATGCTATTCTTTTCTGAATAATTCAAAAACTTAGATTTACAATATCCATAGATAACTTTTTAGTGAATAACCTTCACTATACATGTACAAAGCTATGCTCATGGCATCATTTATAACAATTATACATAATAAATGACTATCAAGTCATATAAAAAGTGCACTATATCTGGAACTTTGACATCTATCTTCATAAGTCTCGGCTTGTCTTCTACTTGGGAAGGAGAGCATCACCCGAGTGCTTTTCCTCCAACCACAGACCGACGGTTCCCCACACAACTTCCTACCTAGAAGTGGCCCTACCCTTCACAGAGGGTATAGATATAAGGAACCATTAGGTTTTCCATCTAAGTATCTGGTGTTGTGTCCTTCATAATGTCTCTCGGTCATACAACTATAGTTCCACTCTAACTATGTATGACACTACTAGAAACACTATGCCATCTGGATCACTGTGGATTGACTAATGCATGCAGAGACAGATGCATTATTTTGGCCAAAGATTTACATACATATACATTTCACAATGAACATAGTCATATGTCCACCACCTTGACTTGACTTAGAAGTTGTCTCATCCTACAATATTCATAGTTCGACCTCTCTAGGTCTATAAAAGGTAAGTTCAATTCATTCTTAGTCCAATTCTAGGACAATTGACTCCTATCTTGGGAGTACATTCATTAGTGTTACATTGCTTTTGCAATGGGGAATTTGTGACTCCATGTCACTCTATTCCCATCCCTTCAAAACGACAATAGCCCAATCATGTTTTCCAACTCATGACCTTTCTAGGCTCATGGTTTCATGTTTACCTAAACATAAGGTTCACATTCAAAATCATATCATCTAAGACTTATATTATAATAGTCTAATAAGTTGGTCTTAAAAGACCTTAACTCAAGTATCCACATGAGTTTTTGATATCTTATATCTCATTCGTGAAGTATGACCATTCAAAAAATAGATGGCTTTCATATATATTAAAACACAAGAGTTTCATACTAAACCTAGTATTCATTCTCATAAGAAAATAACTATCAAGGAGGAATAAATTCTCCAATAAACCTGACATGCACTTAATGCTGCCTAGATAGCAATACAATTTACCTCTTATCAAATTCTCCTTCTTCAACAAGGAGTCAAATTATCTTTTTAAATACATAGGATGCACCATAGTTTTCATAATAACTATTATTAACAGTCGAGCACTGTTGTTTGCAGTCCTCGAGACCGGTATAACAGGTGCCATAGGTATGGTCGAAGGTTAAAGATTAATGAAAATATTATCATGGATCAAGTAAGGCTCTCAGACTACTCCAAAGCCAACTTCATAACACACATACAACAGTCTTTATGGTTTAATACACTCTCGATATTGAGCACAGTCGGCTTGAATCATAACAATGAGAGCATCAAGAAATAGATGATATAGTTTATAACACTTTCCATATCAGCATTTAAAGTTTCTTGCATGCAACAAATATGCACGGGATCGTCCTTATGGCCTCGGCCAGGTTAAATACCAAACAAAGTTTACAAGCTTTACAATAAAAATGCATTTACGGTCTCGAAGGCATTTAAAGATAGCTTGATAGTATATGAAATATCACAGTTTTATCACAACAATGTCTACGGCCTCAAAGGCCTTCAAATAATAACACAATAGTCATTTACTATCATATGTCGACATAGTCGAGCACATACAAAATGCAGTAGTAATATCTTACTTGCCATGCCAAGTATTAGTTCATTTTGAAGTCTAAACTTCATACCTATTGAGGATTATATAGTGGGGTTTGGCTTGTCAAGGAATGACTCTCGAGTGCCTTTCAATGGCTCTAACCTGAGCTTGCTTGCACTCCCAGCTTGCTACTTCTGTAGCAATCTATTCTTACAAAACCCACCGATTCCCCAACATGTTCTTGCTCAACATATGCATACACAAAAAACATAAGTTCTCCCAAAAACAAAGGCACTTCGATACTCTTGCATGCATCCCATGCAATGAGATCTGCCACCTTTTTCTCCCAATAGTGGTGAAAACTGATAACTAACCTTCACCACCCCACGGCCTTCGGGCTCCAACAGTCCATTATCATCCATAATGGAGTGGGCAACAAATATAGAGATAAAAATAGGTTCAAATCGGCCTCCACTCACTCCACTCATTGTGGGTGGTGGTTGGCCTACTAACATAAGTCATATATATTGATAATATTAAAGGTGCCCGATCATAAGGGCTAGAATAAAATATCACACAAAGTTTCCCTTACATCTAAATGATGTTTAAGGGGAAACAAAATAATCCAAGATGTCACCAATTGATAACATCATCGATAGGGTGGCACAACCAAAATATGACTTTGGGGTTGAGTACCACTCCCCCTTCTTTTCCATATGACCATAAGTAATATATAACAAGAAAAATAATCACAAAACCCTAATAAGGAAATAGATAAGGAAACAAGGAAGTACTCGACAACCTGATGAGATTATCTATTGACTTACATTGATGTTCTAAGAACATCATTTAGTCGAATCGACGTAGATGACATTGAGATAACTCAAATAGTCCCGCTAACATATAAATGAAAATGACTAACAAGGGAAAGATGCAAACTTACTCTTCCTTGCTTGGGTTCTAAAGGACTAAAATCAATACTCAGATGGCAATCTGACCTTTTCCCAACATCTATCTCCTCCTCCTGGATGATACTCTCCTTCCATCTTTGAAGGAAGATTATTTTCCTGATCACACTCACAAGCATATAACCATGATTAGTGTATCATCATTTGATTCACAAATCATAATAATTAAATAATCGCATCAACATGTAATCTCTTGTCTAACTAACATTAGTTAATATTCATATAATGAATGATTCTATTTGACAACATCAAATCATTAAACTATGATTAATCATCCTGATTACCACACAAAAGCAAGATTAAGCTAAATCTTAAGTTGGGGATGTAACACTTGGGTTATCAATTTGACACTTGATAAGGCATCTCTTGTTAGGGACATTGATGGGCTCCCTAAAATTCCATTAGAGGATCTTCATGGTTCCCAAGGAGAGTGACATGCTCTCCTCAACCTTAAACATTTATCCAGTGTGGTCTAGATCCTTGCATGAATATCTTCATGGGTGTTTTTAGATCTAAATTTTATTATATTCTTAGAAATGGGGGTAACAGGGTGATCCTCTGTTTCAATTCTCAGAGTCTAAGAGATAGAAAAAGTACATGAGAAATCATAATTGTCATCTTCCTTGAGGACTTCATTATCTATTTATTCTATTAGCTCATTGCCAAATTTAATCAAAATCTCATTAACTATATCCTCCAAGTTCTGACTAGGAATGCCATCAACAAAATCTAAGACTTCAACCTCTTGCCCAAATGGGCTTTGGGAATGAGCTGGTTTCTATGAGGGCTGAACAAAGACTACTGGGATATATGTAGAATTTTTATGTTCATCAGTAGAGTAGGGATCCTCTAGGAGGTCTACTGTATGTGCCAAGACATCCCCTTCTAGTGTAGGAACATCCTGAACAAAGAGGCTTCTAACAAAAGACTTCTCCTCAACACCTTGCTCAGATAGAGCTTCAAGTATTGGATCCAAAGATGGGAGTACACAATCCTCTATGTTATGAGGAAGAAGATTTTGCTCAGCTACAACTACGATTAAGGGCTTAGAGGGTGGAGTTTCTTTAGTCTTCGATGCCTTAGGATTAGGGTTTGTTTTCTGATCTTCACAAGCTGAAGAGGGCAACTTTGAGAAAGAACAAAAAGTAGAGGCATGACCATACTTAAGGCATTTTGTACATTTGGGATCTGGGGTCTCAAAGAGAATGGGTTGAACCCATTTACCAAAAATAGTTAAAATAATTATTGAATTGAGTATTGGCAATGGGGTGTTGATAAGAAGATTAAATCTTATAGCAAGCTCTGGATCATTGAAAGATGCCATGTCATGAGATAGAAAGATGCCCAATCTATTACTGAAGATTTCCATGATGCAAGTATCACAATATTCCAAAGGAAAAGAATACAACTAAACCCAGAAAGGAATATGGGTTGTTTTGGCCATATAAGAATTAAAGTTTAGCTCCCATGGTTGAGAATACAAACTAGAACCGTGCATAAACCAAGCCTTATTTTTTAGAACTAAATTTCTAGAGGATTGAGAAGGGAAAATTTCTATAAAGAACCATTTTTCTTGAGCAATCAAAAAAAAATCTTCATAATCTGGCTAATGTTCATTTACCCAAACACTCAAATTAGACTTGGTTGGGTTTAGGTTCCAAAACTTACCAATGAGAGCCTTATCCTGAAGACCTTTTACATGAGAGGTGATGATATCCTTAGAAATATGAATCTCTAATGCCGTAGATGGAAGTGAAGGCTAACTCTCATTCAAGGGTACTTTTGGGTACCAGGTTTTCTTGGGTCTTGGAGGTGGTTTGGTTTGCTAGAAAGATTTTCTTTGTCCTCTAGTTTGAGCTTTACCTCAGTGGTTACCAAACCTTGGACTTCCATGTCTCCTCGAAGTTGAAGCCTAACATTTCTGCCTCCATGTAAACCTTCTTTTCCAATGTGGAACCTCCTAAGTACTATCCTGCTATGGATTCCTATGCACCTGTGAACTATTCCTTTACGGAATCTAAGGTTCATGAGTCTGGAAGTGAAGGGTCTCTATGTAAGAGTGATGTGATCGTTCTACAAAAAAAATGACCATTGGGGGCCCGCTCCATTTCAAAATATTTCCTTATCAGATATGAGGTAAACATAGTTAAAATCAAACATCAAAACAACAACAAACCCTCAGTTCCATCATGAGGTGAAATCAAATCAACTCAATGCATTAAATAACAAAAATATGAACCACATCACTTCCCCCTATTGCTAAGAATTCAATTTGCCTAGGCAATAGGGAAGCTTGGATACAATCCATCCTTGATGAGATTGGGGAGAACTTCCCCCATCCCATTCATCAACAAAACATTCAATAGACAAGAGGAAAACAATAACACCAATAATGCATCATAGGCAACCAACACTTGATACAATAGGAAATCTAAAATGAGGAAAGGAGACAAGAGCATCTCTAAATCATCAAAAAATAAAATAACCTTCATGCTAGGATCATGAGACTCAGGACTAGTGACCCTTTAGGTCATACAATTATCACTACAACAACTGTAATTGAGCATCTCCTTAGAAACAATCTATTGGTTAACAGATTTGTCACTTTAGTTTTATACTCTCTTGCCCATACCACTGGTAATTTGACCAACAGTTGAGTCACTTGCAATGTTATTTGCAAGTGCTCTCTACTTATTTTACAAGGTGCAGCTACCTTCAAATAATGTGCAATGAATGAAAACAGGGTATGCTTTTAACCAGAAAGCACAAAAGGCAAACTAACACCTACCCATAACCATGAAAGTAGATGCGATCGATTAATGAAGAGGATGCAAATAAATGATCAAAACCCCAACTATTCCATACCCACAAATGGAAATGAATTGATAAAAAGATAGTTATATTCTCCTCAACACATATAAAACATAAGAAAGATATGAATCCGGAACCCAGATACAATCATACATAATAGGAGCACATTGAAGATTGACCACAAATTAACATAAGAAAACTTGCAACCAAAGAAGACATTTACAGACACAAAGTTTTGAAAATAATTCTTCATTTCTCCAATAAAACAAAGCTCAAAATCTTTGAAATCTCCCTTGTACATAGACTGAGTCAAGAAAAATGATAATTGGAAATACAGATTAAAATAAACTGCCTTCCTCCCTCTGTTCCCGAATAGCTAAAACAAAAAGATGCTTATACCATTACCAAAAGAAATTTATAACTCTCTCCCCCCATGTAACCACTTCTTGAAAAGTCCTTTATAACTCAATCCAATTCATTCTTTCATCTTTTCGTGAAGTAAATGCCTCTTGGAAAATTGTTTTTAGATTAATTTTCCCATTCATTTTTGAGAGTGACCTTTTGACTTCATTGAGCCCTTTCTGACACATAGAATAATAAAATTACTTTTCACATTCCTTTTCAACTTCACTTTGTTTGTTTTCCACCTAGAAATCAACACTAGAAAAGACCCTTTGTTGAAAAGACAAAAAGCTTTTGGATAATTTTAACACAAACTCCTTCTTAGGTTTCATAAAGACATGATCTGACCAAAAGTTCACCCCACCATAGGATACAACCACATCAAGTCTATTAATTTCAAATTCATGGCATATTTGATATGCTAACCCTTGAGTATAGTACAAAACAAGAGCTGCAATTCACCCAGGAACAGGTTCTTTTAGTCACTGAAACAACTCCAGTATCACCTTATAATCAGTGGCATCACAATCATCATTTTACTTTAGGTTCTGCTATTTCTCATTCTCCACATGCCTTTCTCTTGGTGAGACTGCTCCGTGATAGAGTGTTATTGTTCATCTTCAACTAGGAGCATTTGTACTACCCACTGCTGGTTTGGACAAGTCACCAGAGCTATTTTGGACCTTCTTCATCAATGATACTATCAAACAATTCTAATTTCTCCTTAAGCAAATACTTTTCATGAAGCAACACTTCTATACACTGTTTGGATCCCATTTTGGCACGGGCTGAGAGGATTATGGCAAGGCATTATGCCAACCATTTGCATTTGCTTCAAAAATTCTAAAGTCTTTTCAACCAAAGCATTTCATTCATATCCTGACAAATATCTCACTGCCATTATGTACCACTCATTGCAGGTCTGAGAGAATAATGGCGAGGGTTATAGAGTATGGCACAACACTTGCCAATGACATTTTCTTGGAAGTTTCTAAAGTATACTGGAAAATCTATTTTGTGCATGTCTTGCCAATGGCATTATGATATGGAAGACTGACCCTCATTATAAGATGCAAAATTGATGACATATTTGTTGATATGGATGCTGAATCTTCAGAGGGAAAACTACACTCGTTGCATTCCTCCATGGATATGAACATTTTGTAACTGAGTGCTATTTTATATCTCTTCAAGAAACGAATCCCTCTAGAAGTGAAAACTTCATATATAACAAAACTAAGGGAGATATTTGGGAGAGTCATCTCACTATGGCATTTTAATATTGGTTAATACATAGTTGCAGAGTCCTAAAATCATGCACCTGCTCCAGGGAAATTTCCTTTACAAAGCTTTTCTCATAGCATGTATCACCTTTCAGACCTTTGCCATGGTTTAAAGGAAAACCATTATCCATTATCTCATCAACATAATATGTAAAAAGGCAATGTGTTGGGGAAGCAATTGCAGAAGGCACCTACATTGCACCTTCCATTTGACTTTACACCCGCAAATTGCATTTGTTTGAGAGTTTCTAAAGCCGATTCAACAAACTCATTTTGTACATACCCTGCAACCATTGAGTCCCATGAGATCGCACTCCTTCGAAGCACTATGTCAAACGGTTAATGGCCTCTGCCTTGTTGTTCTTCTCAGCCTTTAATAAGCCGTCATCGCCCTCTGGCACTAGGCAAAACATTAAGTTCATCATCCATTACTACACATGCTTTGCAATCATTACATTCAATTTATTTGAGGCCACCAAGAGTGTGCAAGTCATCTAGGTTGATCACACAAGGAAGTGACCCAAATTGGCAAATGTTGCTTCTTTTATAGACTTCATTGGCTTTTCAAATGGTGCCCAATTTATAACCAGAACATGTTAGAATTTAACTTCCAAAAGATTTGTGAGAGTTAGGAAATGCAAAATGAGACATAGCCCATCCATTCTCTGTGTTGCTTTCATCTTCCACAGTCAGTGAAAGCAAGGGTTCCAAAACCCTAACCATCCCCAACAAGGCGTAAATTGGTTTATCGGTACCACTTAGAATTTTAGAACATTCTTTTGACTTGAAATGACCAATTGTCGGGGAGTCAAGATTTTTGCGAACTATTGAACTTTCAACTAAAAGTTCTGTAATTTTGGAAACTCTCGACTTACCATCTTGATGACTTTGTAGAATTTCTAAATCACCGGTCGGGTAAATATAAGGTTCCAGAACTCTTTAAAGTGCCGACAACAAAGAGCTGCATGAAGTCTTAAAAAATTCACGTGAGAAAAACTTGGAGCCACTATAAATATATGAATTTAATAAATTCATTCATCTTGTAAAATAATTGGACTTTAAAACTTTTGCACTTTATATTTCTCGCCATTTCTGACCTTGGAAAAATATTTCTTCATGAAAATTTAAAAACTTTGGAACCTTGGGACCACGGTTTGAGTTAAAGACAAAAAATCTCATATCTCCTGCATGATAGCTTTGATTTGCATGAAATTTGGACTTTAAGGTGATTAGACTCCTCTGAACAAAACCCATAAAAATTTTCATCTCTAGCAACCAGAAAATCAAATTTCAGCTTCATTTGCAAATCATCGACGGGAAAATCTAAAGTTTAAAATCTTTTGATCAGGAATATATTTTGACATACAAACTGGTCAAATGAGGCAAAATGATGTTAGGGTCTAGCCTATAAGAGGATTTTGCACCATCTTTCACAGATTTTCAAAATCAATTATTTTTGTGACTTGGTAGTTTCAGGGGTTCATGGTGCTCCGGAAGTTTGAAATTTTTTAAGTTCAAGATTTCGGGCAACAACAGGCTCTAATTGGGGATGAGGACTGCAAAGGACGAAGCAAGGAATCTAGAATCTCAAGCATAGACTAGTGCTTAAATCCATGGGGCAATAGAGTCAGAGAGCATGGAGGAAAAGGAGCAAGAGCAAGAAAAAAACATGACAAAACAGGGAAATAAACTAACTACTAGCACAACAAAAACTCCTAATATGTACATGGCAGGAAAACCCTACCTCTAATGACTCCAAGATGATCATGCAAATCCATTAAAAAGCTAGGAGAAATAGATGTCTGTGTGGAAAAGAGAAGAGTATCCATGAAGCACCTGTAGATTTAGAAGCCATCCTCTGATCATAAGCCTAAATATGAAATTCATATGGAAAAAGAATATCCTGAGTGATATGTCAAAACCAAACAGCCACTTGGCATCATTAACCTCTGAATCTTCCTTAGCATGTTCTTGCATATCACTAGTTGTTTCCTCATATACTGCAGCGGACAAATTGATATCCCATGCCTGAAAATAACCATGACTATTCAAACCATCAGGAGGCCAATCATTAGCCTCATGCAAAACTGGAGGTGGATCAAGCTAAAAATCTACATTGCAAGTAATATTTTCATGTGGTTTAAAATCACTCCCAACTAGAACAATCTGCTTTTTCTTTGTAGGATTTGACTCAACAATTCCATGATACACCTCATCATCCCTGTCTATAACCTACAGATTAGACATGAAAACCTCTTTTCTGCACATAAATTCATCATCACATTCATTAAGGCACCAGTTTGGAATATAAAAAATATAAGGCTCAGCACATTCGTTCATTTGATCACTTTCATTAAAGCTATTATGGCTACTTTTAACATCATCTTCCAAATTTTGTTTAAAAATTTTGGCATCCAAATTTTCAAAATGAAAGGATTCAAAAGTAAAATCATTTCTGACCTCTTCTTGCAGCCATACTTCCATATTATTTTGCTTAGGAAACTTGAAAACTTCATATTCAGCTTGTATGCAGCTTGGAGAAAAGATATTCAATACCTCATCTTTATGCTGTGTAGCCTCAAGTTGCTCTTCATTAAAAGTGAATGCTTCCATCTCCGTGGTAGACAAGGATGACAAAACAACACCATTTGCATTACCCTCTTTACAATTTACATCATGGAAGGGTCGTTCATCTTCTTCGCCATTTGAAGGGCTTTTGGATTCATCATTATCTTCTTCATAATGCAAATAAAATGCTTCAATTCTTCTATCCACATGAGGTTTACTTTCTACATTGCTTACCCCATCTCCAAAAATATCCTTTGGATCAAGAACAATGAGATTAAGGCATTCAATGGGAGGAGGTTGTGCATTTTGGAAACCTACAGGCTAAAATTTTTGTTTATGCATGATAGACTTCTTCATAAGTTCACTAAAATTATTTATCACCTGATTTTCTTTCCAAAGACTGCTTAAAATCAAGTCATCTTCAATCTTTACAGCCTCTTGTTGTGCAACTTCAATGTCATTTACTTTACTCCATTTCAAGAAAAACCGAACATCTAGATGCAATGAAGAAATAAAAGTGCAAAGCTAAAGTTGCTTACTTGGTCGAATGGAGGCAGGAATCTTTTTGAGCAGCCTGTTGAACCTATCCACAAAATCCCTGACGGGTTCACCTTCTTTCTTTTGTATATGGAAGAATTGACACAACAAAGTAGCTTCATCAACATGACCTTTATAGCTTCCAAGGAACTTATTCTTCAATGAGTCCTAATCAGTAATACATTTATCTTCTAAATAATGAAACCAATCTACTACAGGCCCAACAAGAGATTTGATAAATAATTGTACAAAAACATTTTCTTCACTTACCCCCAAACCACCGCATGCGACCGTGAATGCCAGAATATGATTTTCTGGATCTTGATGGTTTTCTCCACTGAACTTTGGGAAATGCTTTCTTGATCCTTCAAGTAGAGGTGAATACAATGGCAAAGAAAGAGGTCCAAAGTGATTTCCCCATGGCTGGGAAGAAATCAATGCCATAATGCAAATCTGAAAAATGAATCAGCAGGAGTTCGCTGGAACAAAATGCTTCTAAATACTTTTGACTTCATAGAGCCACCAACCTCCATCCTTGGGGAGGCATCTTTAAATTTTTGGGGAAAACAAGAGTACTGTTCTTCAATTTTGATCCCCAGTGGAGTCACCAAAAATCTGTTGGTTAACATATTTGTCACTTCAGTTTTATACACTTTTTCCCATACCAATGGCAATTTGACCAATAGTTGAGTCACTTGCAATGTTATTTGCAAGTGCTCTCTGCTTATTTTACAAGGCGCAACTACAATCGAATAATGTGCAATGAATGAAAACATGTTATGCTTTTAACCAAAAAGTAGAAAAGGCAAACTAACACCTACCCATAACCATGAAAGTAGATGTGATTGATTAATGAAGAGGATGCAAATAAATGATACAAAGCCCACCTATTCCACACCCACAAACATAAATGAATTGATAAAAAGATAGTTATATCCCCCTCAACACATATCAAACATAAGAAAGATATGAATCCGGAACCCAGATACAGTCATACATAATAGAAGCACATTGAAGATTGACTACAAATTAACATAAGAAAAACTGCAACCAAAGAAGACATTTACATACACAAAGTTTTGAAAATAATTCTTCATTTCTCCAATAAAACAAAGCTCAAAATCTTTTAAATCTCCCCTGTACATAGACGAAGTCAAGAAAAATGATAACTAGAAATACAAATTAAAATAAACTCCCTTCTTCCCTCTGTTCTCGAATAGCTGAAAAAAAAGATACTTATACCATCGCCAAAAGAAATTTATAACTCTCCCCCCTTCCCCCCATGTAATCGCTTCTTGAAAAGCCATTTATAGCTAAATCCAATTCATTTTTTCATCTTTTTGTGAAGTAACTGCCTCTTGGAAAATAGTTTTCAGATTAATTTTCCCATTCATTTTTGAGAGTGACCTTTTGACTTCATTGAGCCCTTTCCGACACCGAATAATAAAATTACTTTTCACCTTCCTTTTCAACTTCACTTTGTTTCTTTGCCACCTAGAAATCAACACTAGAAAAGACCCTTTGTTGAAAAGACAAAAAGCTTTTGGATAATTTTAACATAAACTCCTTCTCAGGCTTCATAAAGACATGATCTGACCAAAAGTTCACCCCACCATAAGATACAACCACCTCAAGTCTTTTAATTTCAAATTCATGATGTATTTGATATGCTAACCCTCGAATATAGCACAAAACAAGAGCTGCAATTCACCCAGGAACAGGTTCTTTTAGTCACTAAAACAACTTTGGTATCACCTTATAATCAGTAGCATCACAATCATCATTTTACTTCAGGTTCTCCTATTTCTCATTATCCACATGCCTTTCTCTTGGTGAGACTACTCCGTGACAGAGTGTTATTGTTCATCTTCATCTAGGAGCATTTGTACTACCCATTGCTGGTTCATACAAGTCACCAGAGCTATTTTGGACTTTCTTCATCCACGATACTATCAAACGATTCTAATTTCTCCTTAAGCAAATACTTTTCATGAAGAAACACTTCTATACGCTGTTTGGATCCCATTTTGGCATGGGCTGAGAGGATTATGGCAAGGCGTTACACCAGCCATTTGCATTTGCTTCAAAAATTATAAAGTCTTTTCAACCAAAGCATTTCATTCATATCCTGACAAATATCTCACTACCATTATGTACCACTCATTGCAAGTCTGAGAGAATAATGGCAAGGGTTATAGAGTATGGTGCAACACTTGCCAATGACATTTGATTGGAAGTTTCTAAAGTATCCTAGAAGATTTGCTTTGTGCACGTCCTGCCAATGACATTATGATATGGCAGACTGACCCTCATTATAAGATGCAAAACTGGTGGCATTTTTGTTGATATGGATGGTGAATCTTTAGAGGGAAAACTACACTCGTTGCATTCCTCCATGGCTATGAATAGATATGAATGTTTTGTAACTGAGTGCTCTTTCATATCTGTTCAGGTAATGAATCCCTCTAGAAGTAAAAAAGGGAACCCCACCAAAAGGAGGCACATGGAGACAAGCACTCCATTAGTAGGGGGATCATGGAGTACTCCATGACTTGGAAGTGGGCATGAGTGTGGCTTCCACTCATCCCATGTCTCCTAAGCTTCCAATTTTCGTCACTTTACCTCACCCCAAAGTTGAGGTGACCCTAAGGAAGTTAACCCAAGGTTAACCTAGTCAAAAAGGTCCCTGAACCCAAGGGGTACAACCTAGGGTTGTTTTTAAACCTAGTTAAGACTCCCAGAGTCAAATATAACACATGAAAAGGGTAAAAAAGAATTAAAGTTAAAACAAGATTCAATACATCAACTTACAACACTTATCATAATAAAAGTAATTTAGATAAAAGCCCTTATTCCCTTAACCTCATGCAAAAATAACACATTACAACATTACCACATTTTTCCACAACAAGAGGTTGATCTCAGTTCCTCATGGAACTAGATCGGCTCACAAGGAAAAACAACTTAGGATATGGGAATGGTCTCCTGTATATGTGGTTTCATTAGTAATACCTGCACACTCAAACTTGAAGTCAATAACTCATAGAGATATCATAGCTGAAGCAATTCAAATACATGCATATCTAAACATGCTACCTTATAACATACTGAAATCATAATACAGTTCCATAACCATTCCTCATTTTCTTTCAAACAACACCTAATATCATTGCACAATTATTTTCTTAAAATCACATAGGTTTAATAATCCAGAATTCAGAAATCAAAAGTCTCTCAGCATAAAATAATAATAAAAGCACTGCAAATAGTCTCATGAACAGTAGTGTAAAAAGTAGGCCTCACAAGATGTTAGATATAACAAAACTAAGAGAGAGATTTGGGAGAGTCATCTCACTATGGCATTTTAATATCGGTTAATACATACTTGCAGAGTCCCAAAATCACACACCTGCTCCAGGGAAATTTCCTTTGCAAAACTTTTTTCTCACACCATGCATCACCTTTTAGACCTTTGCAATGGTTTAAAGGATAACCATTATCCATTATCTCATCCACAGAATATGTAAAAAGGCAACGTGTTGGGGAAGCAATTACAGAAGGCACCTACATTGCACCTTCCATTTGACTTTACACCCGCAAATTGCATTTGTTTGAGAGTTTCTAAAGCCGATTCAACAAACTCATTTTGTACATACCCTGCAACCATTGAGTCCCATGAGATCACACTCCTTCAAAGCACTATGTCAAACGGTTAATGGCCTCTACCTTGTTGTTCTTCTTAGCCTTTGATAAGCCGTCATCGCCCTCTGGCACTAGGCAAAATATTAAGTTCATCATCCATCACTACGAATGCTTCGTAATCATTGCATTCAATTTCTTTGAGGCCACCAAGAGCGTGCAGGTCATCTGGATTGATCACATAGGGAAGTGACCTAAATCGACAAATGTCCCTTCTTTTACAGACTTCATTAGCCTTTTAAATGGTGCCCGATTCATAACCAGAACATGGTAGAATTTAACTTCCATAAGATTTGTGAGAGTTAGGAAATGCAAAATGAGACCTAGCCCATGCATTCTCTGTGTTTCTTTCATCCTCCATAGTTAGCGAAAGCAAGGGTTCCAAAACCCTAACCATCCCTGACAAGGTGTAAATTGGTTTATCGGCACCACTTAGAACTTTAGAACCTTCTTTTGACTTGAAACGACCAATTGTTGGGGAGTCAAGATTTTTGCGAACTATTGAACTTTCAACTAAAAGTTCTGGAGTTTTGGAAACTCCCGACTTACCGTCTTGATGACTTTGTAGAATTTCTAAATCACCGGTCGGGTAAAGATAAGGCTCTAGAACTCTTTAAAGTGCTGACAACAAAGAGCTGCATGGAGTCTTCAAAAATTCACTTGAGAAAAACTTGGAGCCACTAGAAACATATGACTTTAATAAAGTCATTCATCTTGTAAAATAATTAGACTTTAAAACTTTTGCACTTTATATTTCTCGCCATTTCTGACCTTGGAAAAATATTTCTTCATGAAAATTTAAAAACTTTGGAACCTTGGCACCACAGTTTGAGTTAAAGATGAAAAATCTCATATCTCCTACATGATAGCTCTGATTTGCATGAAATTTTGGACTATAAGGTGATTAGATTCCTCCGAACAAAACCTAGAAAACTTTTCAGCTCCAGCAACCAGAAAATCAAATTTCAGCTTCATTTGCAAATCACCGATGGGAAAATCTAAAGTTTAAAATATTTTGATCGGGAATAAATTTTGACATGCAGACTAGTCAAATAAGGCAAAATGATGTCAGGGTCGAGCCTATAAGAGGATTTTGCACCAGCTTTCACAGATTTTCAAAATCAATTGTTTTCGTGACTTGGCAGTTTCAGGGGTTCATGGTGCTCTGGAAGTTTTAAATTTTCTAAGTTCAAGATTTTAGGAAACACAATCAACACACACATCTAGCACATAACCCGACTGCCATCCACAACATTATATTCCCTTAAGAACAAGAGTAGAACAATCCCCTAGTCTTACTTCCACTTGACTAGGTCTTATCATGTGAGTGGGAGTGACTAGGAGGCCACCCTTAGCAATGAAGATGGTTCATGTGTTGTGTTAGAGTGTGACCCACCCACAAATTGTCTGGGTCACATTCTAAACAACACAATGCCATGCTAGATTACATGTCCTTGTTGGTCATTATATGTTATTTTGGCTATGATATCTATTGTCAAATTTGATTCAACATCTTGAGTGTGCAAGATATATATAGGTGTTGGAATAATGGATGGATGTGGAGGATAATGACATAGACCCACTTGAGCTTCTCACTAAACCTAGTCCTTGTGGTTGAGTTAGTGACCCTATGACTCTTTTGGTATGTTTGGTTGTTTAACCCATCCTATTTAGTTGAAAATAAAAGGATGTTCCCTATGTTTACCCAAGTAACCACTAATCCAAATCATTAGTGATTTTAGATCCTTGTGTTGTGGGTGAACACACAAAGTTATTTCTTCCTTTGTGTGTGTTTACTTAACTTGAGTTCACTTGCATTTTATTGGGTTTTCAAAATGCTTGTTATGAAGTGTTTGCAAAATAATCCTAAATGCTTAGTCAAAATGTTAGTTGTTTAATTGACTTCATGAAAGGGTCTTTATGCATTTTGATATTGTGGAAATATTTGGAAAATGCTATAATATAAAAGATTTTTTTTTAATTAAATGTATTAGCTAATTTGATAAATTACTATGTTAGCCATTTAAAGGACATTCCTGTATGCATTAGTTAATTTAAGAAATTACTATGTTATCCATTAAAAAGGCATTTTTGCAAATGCATTAGATTTAAATGATTAGTGAAATATCAAAAGGAAAAATATCTATTTACAAAATATCTAATTCTAAAATATCTTCTTTTGAATTAGCATATTAGTGTGAAATGGAAAAGAAAGTGAAATGGAGGTTCAAGGATTTTTAGAGTGAAAAATAGAAAAGGAACCCTAGTTTTATCATCATTCTTCTTTTTTCTTTATTATTATCTCTATTTTTGCCCTCTTGTGTGGGCGGATGCTTGGATTGAGAAAATGAATATTGGAAGGGATTTGCTTGTGGATTGAGAGCTTGTGTCGATTAGATTTCTTGAAGATAGGATTGCATACCTCAAGGATCTCCATGAGAAAGTTTGTACAAAAGGAGGTATTTTCCTTTCAATAAAAGAATGCACTTTATTCATGTAAATTCCTTATTTGGCCATGCTCCCATATCAATTGGGATAGGCATATGGTTTGTTTGAATATACTTGAATTTTATTTATAAAGAATTAGTTTTTTTAAGCATTTGTTAGAATTGTAGATTTCAATTCTTTAGTTGTAACTTGTAACTTCATTTTATTTTTGGAATTTTCAAAATGATACCTTTAAGATGGCAAATTTTATTCACAAGTTTATGTGATTGCATATTTGTAGTTATGGATGGATTTATGAAAAAATGGCATCATTAGAAAAGATTGGGTGTTTCTTCTATTTTTCTAGAGAAACGTGAAATGGCCCAAAAACCATTCAAAAATTCTCTAAAAAAACTATGTGATTGAAAAAGTGTGATCCCTAGCCTATTTAGAGCAAGAGAGTAAATATTTTTTTTAAATTATGTACTCTTTATTTATGGTAAAATTTAGTGAATAGTGAAAAACTTGAAGCTTTCATTAATAGTGATTGAGCTTTTTGCATAGTTCTTGAAATTAGAAAAATATGAATTTTCAATTTTTATGTCATGTAAAAGCTGTTTATTTTAATGGTTGAAAAGTCTTATGTTGGAAATGTGATTTCATACCTTTTTTAGATATAGGTATTATGTTTTTCAACCTTATTTTTCATGCTTTGAATTTTAGTCAAAGTTGACTTTTTGAAAGGCCTTATATTGGATATGTATTTTTTGACCTCTTGGATATGAGCGTTATGTGTTTTGACCTTGTTTTCTATGCCTTGACTATTTTTGGTCAAAGGTTGAATTTTGGTCAAAGTTAACTTTTGGACTTGGGATTGGATACCTCTTAGTTCCTTTCCTACTTTTTATCAGGGCGTTGGTAATTGATATGTCCTAGTGACTATTTGCATGCGTGTGATGTGCCAACTCATTTTTTTATATTGGTGGTTGTTACCACATATTCTTGTGTGTTATTGGTTGGAGGCCATAACCCTTGGGCATCATTATTTATCTTGATTGTATTATATATGGTTTCTGATGTGATGATGTCATGCCTTATTTTTTGTGTTATGACCATTTAGTGTAAATGATGATTTTAGAATGTATTAATGGATGAATTGTAATATGGATTTGTAATCTTTTTCCTTCTTTCCTCAGCTACATTGAAACTAAATGATTTGTTGATGAATAGGAAAGGACAAGTATGTAGATTAAAAGTATTTATGCTCATTGTATTAATCTATTCCTTTCTCTTACTTTTTGTTATGCCATGAGTTTCCATGTGGTGATTTATGCATTAGACCCTTGGTGTGTGTATTCAAGTGTGGTTGTGCATTGAATTACTAGTGTATTATTATCCTTGAACTATGCATTGGACCCTTGATGTGTGTGTATTCAAGTGTGGTTGTGCATTGAATACTATTGGATTATTTTTGCCATGGTGTTATGTATTCGATGTGTGTGATACCCATGTGTAGATTTTGGTGTCTTTTGTGAGACCTGTGTTTGTGTGCGAGTTTGGTCATTCTAGAAGTGTATTCATTCTCTCCATAGCTTAGGGGTTTCCTAGAGTGGAATAGGCATCTATTGTGCTAGATGATGGTAATATGGTTGGGAGGTGGGTAACAATCCCTATTGGTCACCATTTGGAATATCACTTGGGAGATTGAAAATCTCTTGGTTTGATATATTTTCCATCTTGTTTTATGCCTTTAATTATATAATTGAGCATGTAATTGATCCCTTATTGTTACCATCCTTATATTAATCAAATGTGGGCTTGTAATTATAATGGTTATTATGTTATATAGCATGTCAACTTATGATATTTCTATCAGGATTCAACTGAATCATTTTGAGTCAAATTATTTGACCAATATTTAATGATTAGTGGTTCACATGAACCCATATCTCATGAGAACGAATGGTCCACTTAGCATTCATTTCATCTAGGTGATGCTCATAGGGGTGAAGCATTGGGACTTCCTAGGAGGTCACCCATCCTAGCGCTACTTTGACTCAAGCAAGCTTAACCATGGATTTTCCCCCAAGATCAATCCCACCTAGCTTATTACCCCATTTGTAAAACCTTCAACAAGTATTGTGCCTTATGAACCATTCATTTTAGAGACCCTTTATCTCATCAATTGATAAGGAGGTATTTTCCACAACATCTCAAATTATGATATTTATATCAAGATTCAACTGCATCATTTTTTAGTCAAACTCATTGACCCATATTTCATGAGTAGTGGTTCACATGAACCCTTCTCTAATGAGAATGAATGGTCAACTTAGCACTCATTTCATGTAGGTGATGCTCACAAGGGTGAAGCATAGGGACTTACAGGGAGGTCACCCATCCTAGTACTACCCTGACTCAAGTGTTATTAACCATAGAATTTCCCCCAAGATCAAGCCCACTTCATCATTTCCGAAACCTTCAACAAGCATTATGCCTTATGAAAAATTCATTTTAGAGCCCCTCTAGCTCATCAATTGATAAGGAGGTATTTTTTAAAACATGTGAAATTATGATATTTATATCAAGATTCAATTACGTTGTTTTTGAGTCAAACTCATTCACACATATTTCATGAGTAGTGGTTCACATGAACCCATCTCTCATGATAATGCATGGTCCACTTAGCACTCATTGCATCTAGGTGATGCTCGTAGGGGTGAAGCATTGGTACTTCTTAGGAGGTCACCCATCTCAATACTACTTCAACTCAAGCACATTCAACCATGGAGTTTCCCCCAAGATCAAGCCCACTTACCTTGCTACCCCATTTGCAAAACCTTTAGAAAGGGTTGTGCCTTAGGAACCATTCATTTAAATCCCCTTTAGCTCATCAATTAATAAGGACGTGTTTCTCTGCAACATGTAAAATTATGATATTTATATCAAGATTCAACTGTCATTTTTGAGTCAAACTCATTGACCCATATTTCATTAGTAGTGGTTTACACAAACCCATATCTCATGAGAATGAATGGTCCACTTAGCACTCATTACATTTAGGTGATGCTCATAGGGATGAAGCATCCAGAATTCTTAGAATGTCACCCATCCCAGTTGTACTCTAACTCAAGCATGCTTAACCATGGAGTTTCTACCAAGATCAAGCCCACTTATCTTGTGTAACATAAAAAATTGCATACCCTTGCTATTTCATGCTATGTTTAACAACCACCTAAGCACTTGCATATTCTTTCTACATTATAGGCTAATGTTTGCTTCATTCTAGTTCTTTTTTCTTAACTTTCATCAAATTTTGTTTTGATACTTTGCTTGTCACATTTTCCTAAGGTGTTCCATGTAATCAAGAACTTAAATCACTTGGACTCAAGCACTACGCGTGGATGTCTATGTGATGCGCTAGCATCCTACATCCATTTTGCGCCAGGTGACTATTCCTGGGCATTACCAAATGCCTTTAGTGATGATGGGAATGTTGTGTAATGCCCCTCCAAGGTGAATAATGTCTCCTTGAATGTTATTTTGGGGATTCCTTCCTTTTGGTTGGGATTCTTGGGATTTTGAATGGATTCATTCTCAATCTCTCACAATCTCTCATGCTCTACTCTGCAACTTTGAGAAATTCTTGGTGAATTCAATCTCCATAGTAGCTACATATATTTTTGCACTCACTTGTGGTTTGGTATCATCTTCAATAGATCTTAGAGGTTTTGGTTGACTTGGTGCTCAATGGGAAAGATCTCTCTTGATGGGGTTTGAAGCTGTGTACTAGATTTGAGCTCTTGAGAGTTTGCAGCCCCTCTTCTTCATTCAGATTGGTAAGATTGTTTCATTGTGCTATTCAATGCTTTTTATTTAAGTTTGTTTTGCATTATATTATTATTGGCATGGTGTAGATAACCATTTTATTTGTGTTGCATGGTGTAGACCACCACACTTTTATGTTATAGAGTTTCTTCCTCATAGACCAGGGAAGTAAATCTCTTTAGTTTATTCACTTTTTTATTGCTCCTAATTCCTAGACACACATAGGACAAGAGCACATACATTTTCTTTCTTTCCAATCATCTATTTCAATCTGCTACTCGTGGAGGTAGAAATACCAAAACTACGGCTTGACTGAGGCAAGCTCCTTAGAAAAACAACCCCTCTTCTCTCCTTTTGTAGGTATTCTTGTCTAGCGAAGGATTTTTCAATCGCATGAAGGTTTTGTTGGCCTTCTTCTCTTCCTTGTCATTTCATTTTTCTTAATTTCCATAGCATATTCTATCTTTATTTTTGAATCTTGTGTTACCTGAATATTGTTGGATATTTTCTTTGCCTATTCTTGTGTTGTGCAGGTGCCCTAGGTTTGTATAGACCTGAGGATTTTTATTTTTGCAACATTTAGGATGCTAATGCTTAGCTCAGATGTCCCTATGGTATGCTGTCATCCAAGGAAGCGACCTTCCTTTCTCGATGATAGGTTCCTCTTCTAGTCACTTTTCCACCTCTGTTTCTGCTTTCTTTTAATTATCCCTATATCTATCTTTTTCCATCATTCCTATTCTTCTTTCCTTCATTGTCAAGCATCTAGTCTAGTTGTTTTCTTTGATTGGAACACATAGTGATTTTGTTAAGATCTAGAGTAGTTTTTATGCATCTAAACTTTAGATAGTAGAGCCTGAGTGTAGCATTTGTGAAGATTTCCCTTAATTGAGACATTCGATTAAGGAGTAATTTTTTTGACCCTACATTTTTGGTGAACCTAACGTGTTTTCACTTACCTCTTTTCTTTGCTGTGGTTCATTATCTCTTTCTCTTTTGTGAACCTGTTGTCATTAAACAAAAAGAAAAATAATTCCTTTTCATCACTTTGCACTATGTGTTGTGAAGCTTGAACGTAGTTTATGAGATTTACAACCTAGTACTCAAATTCTCTATACATTGTGCATAGTAGTCTAAGAAATCATTCCATTGGAATACTTCTTCTAGAATGATACCACTGACTACTTTTCATGATGTGGAGAAATATTTCAATCATAAGGCAACCCTTACTTATGTCCCATAGGAAAGAATTAATGATCTAGATCACCACTTGGTTGATTATCAAAACTTGCTAAGTCATGAGGACATATCTAGTTCTGCTATCCCTATGGTCAATGCTCTTCATGTTATGCTAACTAATCATCCTTTGGGTATCAATTTCCTTTGTGGAATTGCTCACATAGTGCATAGTGATACGCCACCTTTGGCAAGTTGTGCTCCAGGTGCTAAGGACTCTTAGTCCAACATCCTTGGCATTCAACTCTCTCTTTCTCTACCTACTACATGTGTTCAAACTTTTACTTCTCTTCAGATGGATACTAATTCTCTCTAATCTAGTAGTGCAGGATTTGGATTGTCTATTGGTGCGATGAATCCTATTAATCAATATGGGTTCATTCCATCCTCGAGGCTATTACAATTCACTTTTCTTCTTGGTGTCTCTATAGTTTCACAACCTCTCTCACAACCTCTTTCTTTCACTCCACTTCCTCCACCTACACATACTGTTGATTCTATGATAAACCAACTATTGCAAAATGTTGGTTCTATTGAATGTCAGGAACACTGAGAGGGGGGGGTGAATTAGTGTTCTATAAAACCATTTATGCACTTTCACTTTTAACCATTTTCCAAACTTAATTAAACAATATACAAATGAAGAGCAACCATAAGAACATAATACATAGACACCAGGATTTTTACGTGGAAAACCCCAAGGTGGGGAAAAACCATGGAGAGTGTTAGCTCTCAGAAAATATTTTTATTATAGCAATACTGAATTACAAGAGGCTCACTGCCTTAGGGCTCACTACCCAGAGCTCACTGCTCAAAAGAGGCTTACTACCTGAAGGAAAGAAAGAAGAAGAAGAATAAGGGTGGCTCACTGCCAAAAGTGAACTGCTGTGATTACATCTACTTATGCATGATTACAGTTCCAATTACTCTTTTGAATACTGACTCAAAACTCTTCATTTTAGTTTGCCCTATTTTTATGCTCTGCTTTTACATATGGTCAAAATCTCTCTTTATTTGCTGCGGCTATTCTATCTTCACATATTTTGCACTTCAAACATCACATCGCACCTTCTTCATGTCAAACATTGAAATCCATCCTCTATTTATATCCATAACTAAATCTTTCTCATGATTGGGTCAGCAAGCAAACTGTGAAACATGTATACGAAGTGTTATATTCTGTCAGCTTGTTCTTGAGCTGAATCGTCAATGCAGATCCAAAACATCATGCACATGTCTTCATATGTGTTGGCTCTAATCAAACAACCACTCACTTTTAACATCCAACTCATATTTCTTCTCCACATAAGGATTCAACCAACCTGTCAGCTTGATTCTTAATAACATATATGATAGGTTCCTCTATCACATCATAACTTGCATTGTGGACCAAATGGGACCTCACAATTCATATCTAATGTTCATTACTGACTACTTGACAGACCTTCAGAACTACAGATCAAAATATGCGCTTGCGGAGGAATGCGGATCCTTATACTATGCCTCGTTCATTGACTCTGTTACACCTTTGTTCAACCAGACTTAGATATTTCTTCTAAGTGGTTTCCGGAGGGAGTCAGGACTTGATCATTGGAATATAACAACATCAAACAATTATGAACATTATACTTGAGCCACATTTCCAGGTCTTCATTTGTGGAATCACGCTGATCCACTTACTGTCTCTTACTCTGTTTCTTGCCCATACTTAGTCATTTTTGCCAACTGGACCTGAATTTGAATATGACTTTCTGGAGTTATGTCTTCCTGCCATGTTGAAAGGATTTCTAAGCCTTGTTGCCATCAATGACAACATACAAGTCCATACCGGAGCAGTGTCTCTTGTCAACAATCTCCCCCTTTGGCATTGATGGCAAAACTTAGTGAAAAATGCTTGAATGCTCCCCCTAAGATGTTTATCCATTTTTCACTAATCTTCTTCTCCCCTTTGATATCAATGGCAAAGGGTGTGACCCAGAACCAAAAACTTATCAAAACTTCAAAATTTTATGTACTCTGCCGCATATTTACAAGTACAGTCTTCTACATTATTTTACATATGCTGAAGTATGTCACTAAAAATGTTCTTTAGTTGAGCTATCTCAACATCCCAGCTCTTCTTAGTATGATCCAAAATTTGTATATGTCCACCGAGTAGAAAAACTAGAGTTTCTGCCTTTTGTAAATCTGATGGTGTGGCCGTTTGTCCAGCAAGCTGTGCTTCAGCTACAAGCTTGGTCATTGAGTCTAGTTTGGGACTGATCAGTCCTCTCAGTTGTCCCATTCTACTCTTTATTTGATATCTTTGATTTATTAAAACATTCAAGTCATTGTGGATGTTGATGACTTGAGCTTCTTTGTTGCTGGTTGATTCATGTACCAGATCAAAATTGTTGGAGATATTCATTAGTTTTTCTTCCAATTCCTTGATCTTTTCTTCTGTCTTCTTTGTGACTTCCAGCCATGATAAACAAAATTTATATACATTACCAACTTCTACAACAACACTCTAAATATTTTGTATCCCATTTTCTAACTGAGCCTTATCATGGACTATCAGTTTTGTCAACTCACTTAACCTTTTCTCATCAAACTCTTGTCTAACTTTTGTTTTAGCAAAATTTTCAAGAGATTCAAAGTGTGTACTTATAGATTGAATTAGTCCCTTGAGTTGACAGGTGGTGAATAGAGAGGTATCCTTCTGGTACATTGGTACCAGCTTCCCCAAAATGCTAGATGCTTCATTAATGAGCTCACTATCCTCAATGTGAGACTTCAATATCTCTTTTCTTTCTTTGGCTTGGGCAATTGAAGCCAACTTGAACATTTGAATAGGAGACATTGTGTCCAAGTTTATTGGACCTTTCAAAAGCTCTTTTACTGTCTCTGCAGTGTCTCTTGCTACTTCTTCAGACACTTCTTGATTTTGTTCCAGAGGATCCATGTTCATATTCTCTTGTTGACCAATATTTTTCTTTGATGTAGGGCTTTCCTTAGCTTGTTCTTGATTATCAACTTTGATCTGTTCATCAATTTCCTCCTTGTTTTCTAGATTATCAATGTGTTGTCCTGATGGAGGACTTGTTTTAGTTTGATCCCTTTCAGCGGTGTCTTGATCATTAGCAACAGGGGTTTGATCATATTCTTCCTTTTCAACATTGACTTCCAGAATAGATGTGTTATCTTCACCATCTATTTCTTCTTTGTCATAAATGGTAGGAATGTTATTTTTCCTTAGAGTTGCCAAAGTGATCTCCTCTATTTCCTTGACCACTTTATAAATTTCTCCCAACATCAATGAGTTCATTCTTCTCTTGGTCCTGAAGGCATCTTTGATCTCTGTAGAGATTTTGACTATCTCCTCAAGGGTGATCTCTAGACATAATCTTATCAATGAGTGTTCCTTGAGCTCAATATCCTTTGCCATAGCCGCTTCTTTCCTTGCGCTCATTATGTTTTCTAGACTATGTGGAAGATCATCAACTATTTCAATTAGGGCCTTATTGTAGATGTTTAGGTATTCTACCACAATAGTCTCAATGATCCTCTTATCTAGATCATTATATTCATCCTACAATTGTGCAATTGGTTTTAGATTTTCGTCCACTGTTATGGCTTTGAGCACATCCTCAAGACTTATGGTTGCTTCCTCTGTCATAGGCATATCTTGCTTTTGTCTTTTTGCAGTCTTACCCTTACCGGAGGGTTTCTTGGTTCTAGAGACCTCTGTCACCTCAGCGTTCATCCTTTTCACTTCTTCATCAAACTCAGTTTCCTCTTCATCCTTTCTCCCTACACTAACATACAATATTCTTCCCTTCATTTTATTTCTCTTTGTATCTTTGATAGTAGATTTCCTTGATGTTTGCTCCATGCTCGCTAATGGTGTGGCACCACAGGAGGTAGCAGAGCTCCTAGTAGATCTCTGAGTCTTTTCAGGCTTGTCTTGTTTCACCGGAACTTGTACCAGTTCACTCTTTTGTTTTTCTTCTCCTACTTTCTCTGCTCTTTCCCTTACTTCTTTTAGTTGTTCTTTGGTGATACCATACCTAGCAGCAATTTCTTCTACCTCTCTTCTCACCTTCTTGGTGGATTCTGGCTTCCTGAATTCAATGTGAAGTTTTATAGATAGCTCTTCATATATACCAAACCTTTCTTCCTTTGTGTCCTTAGGTTTGCTTAACATATGTTGAGCATAGCTATCTAGTATCTGTCCATCCACTTCATAGCCCATAGGCATTACCCATACAGTTCTGGGCTCTACAACTTCCATCAAACATTAATCCTTGGTGACCATGAAACATATGGTATCCTTATATTTCTCAACAATTTTCCTAGGGATTATTTCTCTTGACTGCATCATGCTTTGGAAATTCTTAAAGTACCCCAACAGGGCTATTTTTTGCTCATCAAAACTTCCAATGATACTTAGATGATTTCTAATTTGAACAACTACTGTTTTACTACTTAACCGGATCAAATTCTTCATGTTCGGCAACTCATTCATAAAGTAGAAGAATAGACAGATAATCAATGTACCAAATTTGAAGGGATAGGTTTTTCTTTCCTTGATCTTATTTAGATTTTCCAATAGTTGGATTCTTAGCAGCTTGCACAAATCATAGTCCGCATTCTCTTTAACCATTTGATAGGTAGTGTATATTGCAGTACCAGAAATAGAGTTCTCCTAGTTTGAGAAGTAAACCTTGTAACCTATGACCATTGAGGAAAACTTTACTGTAGGGTTGGTAATATCATTTATTGTCAACACCCTTTTGTCAAATTGGGCTCCGGTGGCATCTGTAACTGTTTGATTCTTGACCACCTTCAATAATGGCATACCTCCGGTGGAGTTTAGTCCAGTGACTGCCTAAATTGCATCCTTGGTTATCTTGAAGGGTTGCCCTTTCCCTAACCACATAAACTCGTCATGAATTCTGCTCAGCACATACTGAACCCATTCATACACTACAAATGTGGGAAACTCTGCATATTGGATGAATTTCTTCTCTTCCAGAACTTTGTATTCTTCCTTTAGGTAAAATTGATCATCACTTAAATGTTTTTGAAATAAGTTTGGGAATCTGCTATCACCGTGCTCATCTAGGGAAACATGGATATATGCCCTAACATCTTCCACATATAGAAATCCATGTGGTATACTCGAGAATGCACCCATTGGATCAACTTTAGTTGCTTTGTGGGGATGTTTCTTGAATTTGGGTCGTGGTCAATTAGTGATATCAACAATTTGCAGCATCGCCATCTCAGGATTTTAACAGATTCACAAAGTAGGGTTTGAACATAAATACCTTGTTTCACCAAATTAGGGTTTCCTTTCTCTGAATTACTTCAAGTGCTTCAAATCTTGGTTGTTATTGCTCAAGTTCTGCTTTAATCTCTTTGAATACCTGATATCTTCGAGTGCAAAGTGATTTTGAAATCAAATAAGTCTCTTTTTATCCTTCGCATGACTTGACCTAAATTGTCAGAGATGCTCATTCCCAAAAAGCTGCATGTCTTCTTTGATAGATACAGTCGATCAAGATTGCTCCGCAATGTGCCGCATTGTCTCCTTTTCTTTCAGTTTTTCTTTTAGGAGATTTGTCACATCAGATTCCATCATATACCTTCGTGCCTGATTTTGGCACCCACTTTCTGGTTGGGGGTTTTAGATTTTCAATACTGCTCCCCCTGAGCTAGAGCTCCTAATTCACTTCCCAGAGGAAGTGTCTACACCAGAAGCTGGGGTAGATTCTTTCCTGTCTTTATCAACATCTTTCTTGATCTAGATATTGCTCATCTCATTCTTAGTTTTTGCCGGATCAACCTTGTTCTTGCCCTTGTCATCTCTCTATTCAATTTTCTCCTTCTCTATATGATAGTCTCTTGTTACATTTCTACTTCTGTAGAATTTAGCAAAATGTCCAGGTTTGTTACAATTGAAACAAACAACATTTCTTTGAGCTTGATTTCTTCTGTAATTGGGAATTGGTCTTGATTTGCATTAATTAGCCATATGCCCAAATCTGTTGCATGGAAAACATTTTCCATTGAAGGATTGACCATTCCTTGGATAGTTTGGTACATTTATTGACATACTTCTGCATTCATTTGCTTTATGACCAATCTTCTTGCAATTGAAACATTGACCAGAAAAACATGGAGCATTTTGATTTATTCTACTTCTACACTGAGTGGCCCTATGCCATACTTATTGCATTTGAAACAATGACCATTGAAAGATGGTTACCTTTGTGCATTTGGTTGCCTAATCAGAGGTCTTTTAGGTTTTCTTCTTTGATTCCTTACCAGATGGTTTCTGCCTCTTCCTTCTTTAGATCTATCTTGCCCTAAATTTGAACTTTCTCCTTTTTCAAAACCCAAACCTTGTTTGTCATCTGGATACTTTTGACTAGCCAGCAACTCATCAAGTTTTGCAGAGCTTATTTTGAATTTTTCTTTATAGCTGTTGGTTGCTTCTAGATCAAACTTTAAGAGCAGAACTTCTTTCCCTAGTTTTTCACATTCCTCTGACTTGTCCTTCACAACTTGATTCAAACATTCCTCATTCTTGGTCTTTTCTTCAATCACCCTGAGAAGACTCTCTATAGATTCATTTGCTTGACTTAGTTGCTCACATAATTCTTTCCTTCTTTCCTAAGATTTACTAATCTATTCTTTAAATTTTAGAATGCAATCATCAGCTTCCTTGATATTAGCTTTGGAGTTGTCAAGATCTTCTAGAGCTACTTGAAATTGTTCATTATTAACATATACTTGATTGCCAATTATAATACTACCAAGAGGATTTGCTTCAGGATAAGTGAGACACCTTTGTGCTGCCATGAGTGAACCTTCCTAGATCTTCCTCAAGTTGTTAGGCTTCTTCCAAGGAACTTGGCTCTGATACCAATTGTTGAATGTCAGGAACATTGAGAGGGGGGGGCGAATTAGTGTTCTATAAGACCATTTATGCACTTTCACTTTTAACCATTTTCCAAACTTAATTAAACAATAGCACAATATACAAATGAAGAGCAACCATAAGAACATAATACTTAGACATCGAGATTTTTATGTGGAAAACCCCAAGGTGGGGAAAAACCA
The DNA here is from genome assembly GCA_027924645.1 of Cunninghamia lanceolata. NCBI lineage: Eukaryota > Viridiplantae > Streptophyta > Pinopsida > Cupressales > Cupressaceae > Cunninghamia > Cunninghamia lanceolata. The sequence continues at coordinate 2,652,613 of BSBN01000697.1, forward strand.
TAGAGAGTGTTAGCTCTCAGAAAATACTTTTATTATAGCAATACCAAATTACAAGAGGCTCACTGCCTAAAGGAAAGAAAGAAGACGAAGAATAAGGCTAGCTCACTGCCAAAAGTGAACTGCTATGATTGCATCTACTTATGCATGATTACAGTTCTAATTAAGCTTCTAAATACTGACTCAAAACTCTTCATTTTAGTCTACCCCTATTTTTATGCTCTGCTTTTACATATGGTCAAAATCTCTCTTTATTTTCTATGGCTATTCTACCTTCTCATATTTTGCATTCCATACATCACATCACACCTTCATGTCAAACACTAAAATCCATCCTCTATTTATATTCGCAACTAAATCTTTCTCATGGTTGGGTCGGCAAGCAAACTGTGAAATGTGTATACCAAGTGTTATATTCTGTTGGCTTGTTCTTGAGCTGAATCATCAATGCGGATCCAAAACAACATGCACATGTCTTCATATGTGTCGGCTCTAGTCATACAACCAAGCACTTTTAATATCCAACTCATATTTCTTTTCCACATAAGGATTCAACCAGCCTGTCAGCTTGATTCTTAATAACATATATGATAGGTTCCTTTGTCACATCATAACTCGCACTGTGGATCAAATGGGACCTCACAATTCATATCCAATGTTCATTACTGACTACTTGACATACCTTTAGAATCGTAGATCAAAATATGCACTTGCAGAGGAATACAGATCATTATACTATGCCTCATTCACTGACTCTGTTACACCTCTGTTCAACTAGACTTAGATATTTCTTCTAAGTGACTTCCGGAGGGAGTCAGGACTTGATAACTAGAATATAACAACATCAAACAATTATGAACTTATACTTGAGCCACATTTCCAGGTCTTCATTTGCAGAAGCATACTGATCCACTTACTGTCTCTTACTCTGTTTCTTGCCCATAGTCATTTTCGCCAACCAGACCTGAATTCCAATATGACTTTCCAGAGTTATGTCTTCCTATCATGTTGAAGGGATTTCTAAGCCTTGTTTCCATCAATGACAACATACAAGTCCATACTAGAGTAGTGTCTCTTGCAAACATGTTCCCTACAGTAGCAGCTTTCCATGCTTTCCACTTCATCATTGCAACCACATGTCCCTACATACTACAGGCGTAGCCCACTCCCATTGGCTATCTTTGCTACACTATTTCCCCAAAACTTTAAGGCATCAAGATTTGAGAAGTACATTGGTAAAGGTGACCTGCAGAACCACATCTTTGCCTTCACTACTTTATGCAGTGATTTTCTACTTCAGGATGCCTTGGTGGTAAAATTTTTGTTGCAATCCTTAAAGGATACTACATTGCATTAGTTTTTCTTGTAGCTTGACCGTTCAATTGTCTCTTTTGATCAGCATGTTGATCAATTTTTCCAGAAATTCCAAGCTAATATTGGACCCCAGGTCACATTCACTGACCTCATTCATTGTAAGCAAGGAAATAATGAGAACCAACTAACTTTATTTGTCATTTTCAATCTCTATTTTCTTAGATATCCTATGCCTTGTCTAACTCTGATGTGTAGAGGGTTTTCATTAGAAACCTTTAGCCTTAGATCTACGATAAGATTCTACTCATGAAGTATCTCTCGTTCACTCATCCATGCACTACATTGCGTGATTACTGTTAGTCACTAAGCCAGTTCGAGGGATCTTCCTCACTAGTTTTTGATGTCTAATCCAGTGCTTCTTCCTCATTCTCTAGTTGTAAGAAAAAAAGAATTTTTATAATAATTCATCAAATGTGATTAGCAAAGTAACAACTGAAGCACCCTATCAAGCTACTTTATCCCTCTCTACTCCAAAGTCATCATGAAATCAAAAATTTACTCCTTTAAAGGAGTCTCTCTATACCATCATGCAACAACTCCTGAATAATAATTTAGTGTTGTTTCCCCCTATTAGACCTCTTGACATGAGTAAGCCTCTTCCACCTTCGTATGACCTGAAGGCCTTTTGCTTCCATAGGGTACTTGAACATGAGACTAAGCAATGCTTGCATCTTAAGCACACCATGCATGACCTCATTGACCAGAACATGATCCAGGTGTCTAGTGTGAATGATAGAATGAATAAGTCAGTGAATTCCTCTAACCAACACTTACAGATTTACAGTGATCCTATGCCATGCCATTTTTCCAATTTTGTTAGCAGGTTGCTTCTCCTTCAGTGGCACTTCTAAGTCAACCTCTGATATTCCCTTGATTTATTCTTATTTGGAGATGATTGGCATTGTGGACATTTATTCATACTCCACTCAAGAATGTCTTATTCTTGAGCCTATTATATCCTTCTTCTCTACCAATATCCTGACTAACGTATCTGAAGGACCTCTTTACATTACTGTAGAGGTAAATGGGAAACCTATTGAAGGTGTCCCCATTGATATTGTCTTCTTAGTCAATGTTATTACTAAGGAATTTTTGTACGTTCATGAATTGTATAAAGATGTTTATGAGCAATCTAATGTCTTTATACAATGCCATGACGGGATATCTTGGCCTACCTTGGGGTCGATCACCCTTTCTATTTAGGTTGGACCAAAAACATCGGACATTCCTTTTTCTATCATCCCAGCTTTAGATCACTTCTGCTCGAAGTTGGGCTAGCACTGGTTAACTTCTATGAAAGCAGTCTCCTCTGCGGTTTATCGATGCCTAAAATTTCCCCTTGATGGTTTCATGCATGCAATATACCATAGAAAATTTGTAATTCCCAAAAATAAACAACAAGCAACCACATGAGAGGCAAGCAATTTTTTTAAACTTTTTTTTTGCTAATTAACAAGTAATATTGTAGGGTAGGAGAGTACACACATGTTCATTGTTATGTGTGATGGAACAATTTATTGGCATGCAAGAATGATCATGCCAGTGACATGGAGTGGAAGGATGGTAGAGTACTAAGGGTTAATTACATAATCACATTAATTCAAACAAACTATCCATATGTATAAAGTATACAATCTTACTAGATTAAAAATACAAGGCACATCTTCAAGTCACTCAATCAACCTTGATACAAATCGACTTGTAGAAAGCAACCTTCAACAATACTTAATATGCTTTTTTGAAGAAATGATTATCTAGTCCCTAAGCATTGCTTTGAACTTGAGAATCATAACTCATTTTAGTTTGACACTAAAACTTATGTACCCAGGTGTGTGTGAATTACACAATGCCATTTTAAAACTAACTATTTAAAATGAATATAAGGAAGCTTCCATGAAATTATATATAAAATATCATCACTTATCACTAACTGAGAAACTTCTCACCATGATAAAACAATATGAACCCATCATATTACTAAACATAACTAAATATTTACACATAAAAAGGATCATTGAATTACTCGAAAGATCATGATACTTATTAACCAAGATTAAAATCAAACCCATTATTGTCATCTGGAACTAATATTAGGTATTGGAAATAATTCAAGTCAAATAACCGTACCTACGCTCATTGAATTTTCCAATATATGAAGGAAACTATACCCAAACTACAAGGTCTTCAAAATAATAAGTACTTTCGAAACCTAGTTTTAACCTAGATTTTTATAGGGTTGTATACGCTACCGAAATGTTTGCAATTACATAATAAATACTTTTATTGCTATATTAATTATTTTTATATACTATTATCTTATGGATTCCCTCAAAAATTTTCACACATCTATTCTTCTACTAGCAAAAATACTTGTGCATTAGAGTACATTGTACAATATATTATCATGATATTTAACATATTAAAATCCTTTACGGTAGCAAGACATAGAACATCATGTTGTTACTAAGTACATAAGAACCAAGGCACATCCAACATATGTTTTTTTATTAACTAAATAAAAACTAAAACTATAAGGTTAACTTAGTAAAAGAAAGTAACATATAAATATGTAATATTTACTACACTTTTCAAGGTAAGAAAACAAAAGAATTTCTCAAACTAAAGGATGATGGCATTACTATTATTTTGAAGTCAAAATAATACTTACATGCAACACTAAGCACTCCTAATTCTTATCTAAAACTAAAATTTATATGAAATAGTCTTAGGAAAGGATCTAAAACAAAGGATTTTCCAGGTCTCATGCAATGATTTGCTCATTCAAGTGTTTAAACACCAAACCCTTATTTCTAGGCCCCAAAAACCTAGTTAACAGAGCAGTTTTAGAAAAAATGTGATATCTTCCTCTAGGAATCAAGTTAAGACCTCCTACCAGATGCATTTGAAAGGTAACTCAATCCTATTTCCAACCATATATGGTTTGCACCTGTATATGTCCGTACAGAACCATACCAAACGCTGCAATGGGAGTATTGCAGGGAAAATCAGAAAATTACAGTTCATAAAACACTCATATCTTTCACAAAACTAAATAAAAATGCATGGGACAAGAAGCAAATGGAAGGTGGTTGAAGGATCTAACATTTTCAATCCATTAGACATCCATTCAATTCTATACAGGGCTGTGCAATAGCAAAAGACAGCAAATTTCTGAAGGAAAATACAGGAAAACATTGTTTTTTCTCATTCCATGCTCAAATCTTCAACCACCCACCAATTCTTCATGGTTAAAAGGCATTTTAAAGGCATTAAAACATGTGTCTTCAGCTCATAACTGATTTGGAGCGAACCAAGAGCCAAATGACTCTTCACCTTCCAAGTTTGCATCTTTTTTCCAATTTTACATTGACAACCTTTACATGGTTTGCAATATTTTGCATTTTTGAAACTCCTAATGACCTAAACATAAAAATGACTTGATAAACCTCATTAGAATGTGGAAGTATACAAATTTAATCAAACTCAAAGATTTGTCTAGGCAATATTAATTTGCCAAGGTGCTCCTGCACCAGTAAATCATAAACAAAATAATTCCAAATGCAAGATAAAATGACTCTCAAGAAAATACAATAGTTGGAAAGATATCTTTGGAGATAAAATATTATCAAAACTAAATTTAAATGACCTTTTATTTTTTTTAATTTATTGATTATTGATTTTCCTTTATTTTGTTTTATTTTTAGCAGCTCATGCTCAAGGAAAGAACCCTAATATTGAGGATTTTGTCTAGTAGGACACAAGAAGGTTGGATGGCGGCAAGGTAGTTTGCAAGGTAGTTTCAACAACAGTGATCATGTGAAAACTCAAGAAGAGCCATTAGGGTGGCTGCCAGTGGATGCAAGGGAAGAGAGGAGGTGTCCCTCTACAAAGGACGAGTTTCTCCATAGAGAAGGCCACGCCCCATTCTGAATGCTGCATATTTTAATTCTGGTAAAACCCCCTTGGAGAGAACCCCATAGGCTTAAATCAAACCCCTATGGAGTCTCCTTTGCTCATATCAAATTGCTAACAAAAAAGTGATTTTGATCCACCTTTTAGGGAATCAAATGAAGTCATTTGGAAATTTCATTTTGCATGTATCCTTTAGTATTATCTTTACAATAATTATATTATGTATTATGTTTTTGGGTGAGTACATGGAAATGGGGGACAAAAAAGGGGTCAAAAGTGGCTATTTTTTTTAAGCTGGATAAAGTTGAACTTGGACGAGTAACTTGAGATGTGTATGATCCAAATTTGAGGATATGGTAAGAACAAGAATTGTAGTAATCTAAATCTAGTTTCTAAACTATAAATATTTTAAAAAATAGTTAAGGTTAAGGGGGTGAAATGTTGAGCACACACAAAAGTGTTCCTATTTTTATCACTAAAATATAATATAGTGTCTAGTGTGTGCTTCCTATTTTAAAAAATAATTTGATGGAAATATAGCTAAGAGTGAGTACTACAAGTTGTATATTTTTTAATATTTTTTATTCAATATATTTTTTGTGATTTCTTGAAGTGGATGCATCCTAAAAGTTAAATAATTGAGTGTGCACATCATATAAATTACACAAAATCAATAAAAATGTAAATATTTTTTGAATGTGTATAGGATGAAGTGTAGAACAATCCTATATAATTTTTTCAAATTTGGATAATTAGGTCAAAATTTATTAAAAAAAATGAATAGATATGTATAGGAGGAATATGAAGACACTCTTCAAAGAAAATAAAAATAAATACCTTAACTTATTTAGAATATTAAAAAATTGTATGGGTAGAGAGATGAGAAGTAGCTCTTCATTTTGGTGGTGGTTTCATAATTTTTTTTTGTAAAACATGTAAATCTGATGAGGTTGATGTTCAAATTCAAGCTATTTTATGTTAAAAATAGAAATTTAGGAGCCACAAGAGATGTCCAACCTTTAGGCTTGGAAATCCAAGTCTAATTGGGTGGGATCATAAAACATTTGAATTCAAGGCATTAAAAATGCACACGCATTAAAACACGTGTTATGTTTTTCATAATACGAACATGTTTTGTTGAAAATCTTAAGGCCGACCACTAATTTGTCTCTCATTTCCATGTAGTTACCCTTTCTATAATTTATATTTTTAAAAAATTATGAGTGTAGGTACATTGCATAAAAACAATGAGCTCTATCCAAGACAATAGGAATTCAATTAACATACATTGTTGGAAAAATCTCAAAAAATGCATTACATTCCGCATAGATGTCTTTTTCTTTAATGAAAAAAGAAAAATTTAATTTTGATAATATGCTAAGAGAAATGTGTTATAGAATAATATAGTTTTGAAATATTTGTTACTGCTAGTTCAAAAACTAATAATAAATAAAATATTTAATAAAAATTATAAAAAAAAAATCCATGCACTAGATATTGGAGTTAATGATCTAATTCCAATAAATCATGGAAATTTTTTATTTGTAGTGAAAGTTATGCATTATGGAATAATGTTCTGAACACAAAATAATAGAAAAAATAAAAAAAATTAAAAAATAAAAATAAAAAATGATAGAAATAATTCTTTAATTTTTATTAAATTATAGCTTGAATCTACATACAAAATGGCACAACTCATAATTTTACATCATCCTTAAATTCTTGACCATTTAAAAAATTATAGCTTGAATCTACATAGAAAATGCCACAATTCATTATTTTACATCATCCTCAAATTCTTGACCATTTATTCCCTATAATTGACACAAATTAAAAAATATTAATTTTGACCATCCCACTTGATGAGTCCTAATGCTATCTTTTATTTTCATATAGGCATTGCTGAATTTCCTTGCTTTATATGGACGTGGTATATTTAATACATGACTAAATATCTATAACTATTTTAAGAATGGATAAATAATGTGTTTTGGTAATTATTTATCTCAATGGTTAGATTTTCTTGAATGTTTCTATAATTTCCTATCTTTATGCAGGGTAAGTGCAGGAAGATGGGGGGCCAAAAAGAGGTCTTAAGTGGCCACTTTTTTTCTGAAATCAGGAAATACTGGCCTTGGATGAGAAATTGAGCATAGTTACACTCAAAATTTGGAGATGCAACCAAAACAATGTTCGTAGTGCTCTGAGTCTACTTTCTAAACTACTATTTTGTTTTGAAAATGGCATAGATTAAGGGGTTCAAAAGAGGGAGCCACAGAAATTGGTGTTGTTTCTGCCAAAAAAACATAACATAGCATGTTTTGTGGCTCCCTCAAAAGGTCAACTTTTTTTTGGTATTTTTAAAATCGCTTCAGTGAGAAATTAGCTAATAGCATGTAGTTTATGCCCAATTTTTCTGATAATTTTTTGATGAATATTTGATTTTTTACTAATTTTCAAAGTGGACACATACTAAAAAATAGAATTTTAGCCGTGCTACCCCTATAAATTTTGAAAACTAATTGAAAATCATTTTTTTATTTTTTTAATATTTGTAGAATGGAGTCTAGTTTCTAAATATGTAATTTTTTTGAAATTTGAATGAATAGTTAATTTACAATGAAAAAAAGACCAAACAGTGGTTTTTGCCTAAAAACGGACACACAAACAAAATAAATTAAATATGAAAGGCTTAACATTGTTAAAATGTGAAAAAAATCACATCGTCAAATAGCTAAGAGAAAGCCTAACATTACCCAAGTGTTCGATTTGTTTGACCTTGAAACACGTGCAAATCTGAGGGTTAGCACGAATGAAATTATGTGAAATTTTGAAGAATATAGAAAAACACGTCTGTGACTATTCATAAGGCACTCCAAGCCTTTGGGTTGGAAATCCAAAGCAAATCCCAAGCCCAAGGCTTGGGATTCCCAAAGCAAGAGATAACGCGCTCGTGTTATGTTTTGCTTTGCATTTTTCCTTTCCCGCAAGTCTGTTCTTTGTCATGTTTGACATAACGCGAGTGCGTTATAACGCGCTCGCGTTATGTTCCACTTAAATTTTTTTACGTTCAAGGCTATTAATCATGAGGGTTAAGGGATAAGGGATAGGGTTGGAGGGTTTAGGGATAAGGGATTAGCGTTTAAGGTATAGTATCGAGCCCATTGAGGGTCTAGGAGTAGGGATAGCGTTTAGGGTTTAAAGATGAGGGAATGGAGTTGAGGGATGACAGATTAGGGTTGAGGGTTTAGGGTTTAGGGATAGGGTTGAGGGTCGATGGATCAGAGTTAAGGGTTGAGGGATTAGGGTTTGACATTGAGGGTTGAGGGTTGAGGTTCAAGGGTCAAGGGTTTAGGGATAGGGTTTAGGGTCGAGGGATTAGGGTTAAAGTAGAGTGTGGAGGGTGTAAGGGTTAGGGATAGGGTTGGAGGGTTTAGGGATAAGGGATTATGGTTTAAGGTATAGTATCAAGTCTGTTGAGGGTTTAGGAATAGGGATAGCATTTAGGGTTTAGGGATGAGGGATTAGAGTTGAGGGATGATGGATTAGGGTTGAGGGATTAGGGTTTAGGGATAAGGTTTAGGGTTGAGGGTTGAGGGATTAGGGTTTAAGGTATAGTGTTGAGGGTTGAGGGTTTAGGATTAGGGTTTAGGGTTGACGGATTAGCATTTAATGTTGAGGTTAGGGTTAGAGTGTCGAGGGTAGATGGATTAGGGATAGGGTTTAGGGTTGAAGGTTTAAGGATTGAGGGTTGAGGCTTTAGGGATGAGGGTTTAAGGCTTAAGATATAGTGTCAAGTGTTGAGGGTTGATGGTTTAAGGATAGGGTTTAGGTTTGAGGGATTAGGGTTTAGGGTTGATGAATTAGGGTTTAATGTTGAGAGTTGAGGGTTGAGGGTTGAGGGTTGAGGTTGAGGGATAGGGTTAATGGTCAAGGGATTAGGGTTAAATAAGAGTGTCGAGGGTAGAGGGATTAGGGTTTAAGGTATAGTATCAAGCCTGTTGAGGGTCTAGGAATAGGGATAGCGCTTAGGGTTTAGGGATGAGGGATTAGAGTTGAGGGATGACGGATGACAGATTAGGGTTGAGGGTTGAGGGATTAGGGTTTAGGGACAAGGTTTAGGGTTAGGGTTGAGGGATTAGGGTTTAAGGTATAGTGTTGAGGGTTTAGGGATAGGGTTTAGGGTTGAGGGATTAGAGTGAAGGGTTGACAGATTAGAATTTGACGTTGAGGGTTGAGGGTTTAGGGATAGGGTTGAGGGTCGAGGAATTATGGTTAAAGTAGAGTGTGGAGGGTATAAGGATTAGGGATAGGGTTGGAGGGTTTAGGGATAAGGGATTAGGGTTTAAGGTATAGTATCGAGCCTGTTGAGGGTCTAGGAATAGGGATAGTGTTTAGGTTTAGGGATGAGGGATTAGAGTTGAGGGATGACGGATGATAGATTAGGGTTGAGGGTTGAGGGTTGAGGGATTAGGGTTTAGGGACAAGGTTTAGGGTTAGGGTTGAGGGATTAGGGTTTAAGGTATAGTGTTGAGGGTTTAGGGATAGGGTTTAGGGTTGAGGGATTAGAGTGAAGGGTTGAGGGATTAGAATTTGACATTGAGGGTTGAGGGTTTAGGGTTGAGGGTTTAGGGATAGGGTTGAGGGTCGAGGGATCAGAGTTAAGGGTTGAGGGATTAGGGTTTGACGTTGAGGGTTGAGGGTTGAGGTTCGAGGGTCAAGGGTTTAGGGATAGGGTTGAGGGTCGAGGAATTAGGGTTAAAGTAGAGTGTGGAGGGTATAAGGATTAGGGATAGGGTTGGAGGGTTTAGGGATAAGGGATTAAAGTTTAAGGTATAGTATCGAGTCTGTTGAGGGTGTAAGAATAAGGATAGCATTTAGGGTTTAGGGATGAGGGATTAGAGTTGAGGGATGACAGATTAGGGTTGAGGGTTGAGGGATTAGGGTTTAGGGTTGAGGGCTGAGGGATTAGGGTTTAAGGTATAGTGTTGAGGGTTTAGGGATAGGGTTTAGGGTTGAGGGATTAGAGTGAAGGGTTGAGGGATTAGGATTTGACGTTGAGGGTTGAGGGTTTAGGGTTAGGGTTGAGAGATGAGGGATCAGAGTTAAGGGTTGAGGGATTAGGGTTTGACATCGAGGGTTGAGGGTTGAGGTTCGAGGGTCAAGGGTTTAGGGATAGGGTTGAGGTTTAAGGGATTAGGGTTAAAGTAGAGTGTGGAGGGTATAAGGATTAGGGATAGGGTTGGAGGGTTTAGGGATAAGGGATTAGAGTTTAAGGTATAGTATCGAGTCTGTTGAGGGTTTAGGAATAGGGATAGCATTTAGGGTTTAGGGATGAGGGATTAGAGTTGAGGGATGATGGATTAGGGTTGAGGGTTGAGGGATTAGGGTTTAGGGATAAGGTTTAGGGTTGAGGGTTGAGGGTTTAGGGTTGATGGATTAGCATTTAATGTCGAGGTTAGGGTTAGAGTGTCGAGGGTAGAGGGATTAGGGTTGAAGGTTTAAGGATTGAGGGTTGAGGCTTTAGGGATGAGGGTTTAAGGCTTAAGATATAGTGTCAAGTGTTGAGGGTGTAGGGATAGGGTTTAAGTTTTAAGGGTTAAGGGTTGAGGGATAGGGATTAGGGTTTAAGGTATAGTGTTGAGGGTTGATAGTTTAGGGATAGGGTTTAGGTTTGAGGGATTAGGGTTTAGGGTTGATGAATTAGGGTTTAATGTTGAGGGTTGAGGGTTGAGGGTTGAGGGTTGAGGGTTGAGGTTGAGAGATAGGGTTAATGGTCAAGGGATTAGGGTTAAATAAGAGTGTCGAGGGTAGAGGGATTAGGGTTTAAGGTATAGTATCGAGCCTGTTGAGGGTCTAGGAATAGGGATAGCATTTAGGGTTTAGGGATGAGGGATTAGAGTTGAGGGATGACGGATGACAGATTAGGGTTGAGGGTTGAGGGATTAGGGCTTAGGGACAAGGTTTAGGGTTAGGGTTGAGGGATTAGGGTTTAAGGTATAGTGTTGAGGGTTTAGGGATAGGGTTTAGGGTTGAGGGATTAGAGTGAAGGGTTGAGGGATTAGAATTTGATGTTGAGGGTTGAGGGTTTAGGGATAGGGTTGAGGGTCGAGGGATCAGAGTTAAGGGTTGAGGGATTAGGGTTTGACGTTGAGGGTTGAGGGTTGAGGGTTGAGGTTCGAGGGTCAAGGGTTTAGGGATAGGGTTGAGGGTCGAGGAATTAGGGTTAAAGTAGAGTGTGGAGGGTATAAGGATTAGGGATAGGGTTGGAGGGTTTAGAGATAAGGGATTAGGGTTTAAGGTATAGTATCGAGTCTGTTGAGGGTGTAGGATTAGGGATAGCATTTAGGGTTTAGGGATGAAGGATTAGAGTTGAGGGATGACAGATTAGGGTTGAGGGTTGAGGGATTAAGGTTTAGGGATAAGGTTTAGGGTTGAGGGTTGAGGGATTAGGGTTTAAGGTATAGTGTTGAGGGTTTAGGGATAGGGTTTAGGGTTAAGGGATTAGAGTGAAGGGTTGAGGGATTAGGATTTGATGTTGAGGGTTGAGGGTTTAGGGATAGGGTTGAGGGTTGAGGGATTAGAGTGAAGGGTTGAGGGATTAGGATTTGACGTTGAGGGTTGAGGGTCGAGGGATCAGAGTTAAGGGTTGAGGGATTAGGGTTTGACGTTGAGGGTTGAGGGCATTTTCTATCAAGAACTTGATTATGAGGGCTTGCCCCTTCATTGTTATGCCTATCATATGGCGGAGCATCTGGCAAGCTCTTGCAGGAAAGAGATGTGATCAATGCAAAGGATGTGATGAATCTGTAGTAGGACAAAATGTGAGTGCGTTATAACGCACTCGCATTTTGTCTTTCTATTGAAACGGTAAAAAAGTGGTTACCCCCGTGATCCAGGCCCACATGCTCTATTTTCTTACTGATTTGCGCATGCTCTGACAAAAAAGAAGTGCTTTCATGCTATTGGGAAGTTCACATGCACATTTGACACATTGTACCACCTTTGCATGATCTTTCCACCACCTTTTCTGCTTTGCCAACTTGAGATCTTCCTTCACATACAGGGTGCCAAATCAAGTTGAAAAATCTACATAAGGGTGCCAAACTGGATGAAAGGAGACATGAAATGTGCCTTAGGACTCCATGCTAAGGTTTGAGCCATTAAAGTCTCTTGATATTAGGCGCTCATGATGATGAAACTTAGAGCTTTTTCCTTTCCTATGCGCTCATCTAAGATGTTTGAATGATAAGGAGCACCTCAACCTCTATAATGTACATTGGGCACCAAAATCAAGGTGATTTTAAGTCACTTTGAGTCATTTGGGGTCAGTTTGAGTCTTTGAGTCATGTTGCAAAAAAGTGTCAATGTTGTCAAGTTGCACAAAGCAACTTTTGCATTTTTGGTGTCCTGCTCGTGATGTGACCAAACTTACTATTCCAACACGTCTGGATGGGTACATTTATGCTAGGCATGGTCCTGTTTTTCACCCAAACATGTCAAAACAGTTTGAGCTACATTTTACCGACGATATCCCTGAAGAGTCCAAATTGCAAAAAGGCAGCAATCTTTGATGAGATGTTACTCAAAAACTATCACTTAGAAACATTCTGTCTAAGGCAACACGATCATGTAGAGTGCCTCTACAACAACCTATCTCAATTTTTTATATCTCTGAGGCATTTGCCCGTGGTGAAAGGTTTTCTGCTGCCCCAAAAATTGTCAGAAGGAGGCAGTGTAAAGTTGCAAAGGGGTGTAACTTTCGTCCTGCTCCTGATGCAACCAAACTGACTATTCCAACACATCTGAATGGGTACATTTATGCTAGGCATGGTCCTGTTTTTCACCCAAACATGTCGAAACAGTCTGAGCTACATTGTACCGACGATATCCCTGAAGAGTCCAAAGTGCAAAAAGGCAGCAATCTTTGACAAGATGTTACTCGAAAATTGTGTCACTTAGAAACATTTTGTCTAAAGCAATGGGATCATGTAAAGTGCCTCTACAATAACCTCTCTTGGTTTTTTATATCTCTGAGGCATTTGCCAGTGGTGAAAGGTTTTCTGCTACCCCAAAAATCGTCAGAAGGAGGCAGTGTAAAGTTGCAAAGGGGTGTAACTTTTGTCTTGCTCCTGATGCAACCAAACTGACTATTCCAATGCATCCAGATGGGTACATTTACACTAGACATTGTCCTTTTTTTCACCCAAACATGTCGAAACAGTCCGAGCTACATTGTACCCACGATATCCCTAAAGAGTCCAAAGTGCAAAAAGGCAGCAATCTTTGACGAGATGTTACTCAAAAACTGTGTCACTTAGAAACATTCTATCTGAGGCAACATGATCATGTAGAGTGCCTCTACAATAACCTCTCTCAGTTTTTTATATCTCTGGGGCATTTGCCTGTGGTGAAAGGTTTTCTCCTGCCCCAAAAATCGTCAGGAGGCAGTGTAAAGTTGCAAAGGGGTGTAACTTTCATCCTGCTCCTGATGCGACCAAACTGACTATTCCAACGCATCTGAATGGGTACATTTATGCTAGGAATGGTCCTATTTTTCACCCAAACATGTCGAAACAGTCTGAGCTACATTGTATCGACGATATCCCTGAAGAGTCCAAAGTGCAAAAAGGTAGCAATCTTTGATGAGATGTTACTCAAAAATTGTGTCACTTACAAACATTCTGTCTAAGGCAACGCGATCACGTAAAGTGCCTCTACAATAATCTCTCTTAGTTTTTTATATATCTGAGGCATTTGCCCGTGGTGAAAGGTTTTCTACTGCCCAAAAAATCGTCAGAAGGAGGCAGTGTAATGTTGCAAAGGGGTGTAACTTTTGTCCTGCTCTTGATGCAACCAAACTGACTGTTCCAACGCGTCTGGATGGGTACATTTACGTTAGGAATTGTCTTTTTTTCACCCAAACATGTCGAAACAGTCTGAGCTACATTGTACCCATGATATCCCTAAAGAGTCTAAAGTGCAAAAAGGTAGCAATCTTTGACGAGATGTTACTCGAAAACTGTGTCACTTAGAAACATTCTGTCTAAGGCAACACGATCACGTAGAGTGCCTCTACAATAACCTCTCTCAGTTTTTATATCTCTAAGGCATTTGCCCATGGTGAAAGGTTTCCTGCTGCCCCAAAAATCATCAGAAGGAGGCAGCGTAAAGTTGCAAAGGGGAGTAACTTTCGTCCTGCTCTTGATGCGACCAAACTGACTATTCCAATGCGTCCGAATGGGTACATTTACGCTAGGCATGGTCCTATTTTTCACCCAAACATGTCGAAACAGTTTGAGCTACATTATACCGATGATATCCCTGAAGAGTCCAAAGTGCAAAAAGGTAGCAATCTTTGACGAGATGTTACTTGAAAACCGTGTCACTTACAAACATTCTGTCTAAGGCAACGCGATCATGTAGAGTGCCTCTACAATAATCTCTCTCAGTTTTTTATATCTCTGAGACATTTGCCCGTGGTGAAAGGTTTTCTGCTGCCCCAAAAATCATTAGAAGGAGGCAGTGTATTAAGTCAGGATGAAAGCCTATTCACTCTAGGTGCCTGTTGTGACCAAATCACACATCACATCAGAGAATCCCAAACATGCGCCTTGAACAAGTGATGCTACAAGTGGTGAACAAAATGGGCGCCTTAAAGAATTAAGCCCTCCAAGACATCTTGCAATTACCTAAAAGTCTAAAATTTACATAAGTGAGTTAAGGCGCCATTTTCCATCTCCAGAACCTCCTTTGATCGCCTTAACATGGAGTGAATGTTTTAGTCTATGAAAGATTGCGCCTAAAGAATATAACAACCCCTTGAGTCACTAGGATGAACTAAGTTAACAAAATGAACTTCATTGAGGGAGGCGTACTTGTGCATCTAGACAACTCCAGTTTAGCGCCTGAGAGAAAGCATGTTTAGAGACACCCCTCGAATGAACCCTCTAGAACTAGTAACCATAGCTCAAGATCCATAACCATGAGAAGATAAAGCATTAAAAAAATTCATCTAAAGGATGGGAAATACCTCTTAGATGATAGTTGGTGCAGAAGCACCTCGAGACATTGAGGATCTAGAGGATCCCTCGTATTTTCTATTGTGTCCAAATGTTATGTTGTAAGCCTTCGAGCCATATCGAAAGATTGTATACGTGTCATTCCAGATTGTAAACGAATTGAAAGAGATTGTAACCGAGCAAGTAGAATGTAACCGATTGGCAGGGTGGTTGAGGAACGGTTCGCCTTCCATCGTCTGTAACTGCCAAATCGAGTCTTTAAATAGTTATATCGGTATTCGTAGCAGAGAGAGACAGAGAAGAAGAACAAATCTGTATTAATATTTAGAAGAAGGAAATAAAGAGCTTCAATTGTTTTGGTGTAACCCTGGGATGTAGTACGGAAGCATTCCACTGGTTGAGGTTTCTTCGAAACCAGTGCATTGTCTTCCTTAGAGTAGGTTGTTTTTCTGTTATGTAGTTTTAGTGTTTCTGTGTGTTCTGTTCGGTTACAATGTACAGAGAAGGGATTAGCACTTTATGTGTATACATTAATGTTTGTGAGGACAGTTCGTATCTTCCATTTGAATATCATTGTTGTATGTGAGCTTTTAGAATAAGCACTCTGAACGATGCAAGAAATGACCGGTGGAAACAGTAAGGAGGACCGGAAGAATAGGTCGAGCAATGTATGTAGAAGTCATCGGATTGACTATGTCTATCGGGTAGACAAAGGCGCATTGAACCGATGACATTAGTCTTGCCGATCGTGTTTGTGTCGAGGTGACAAATGGTAATGTCTTACCGAAGATGAAGCATTATGTTGAGTTATCGGTAAGAGTTGTATTGTCGGAAGGTGGGCGAA
Source organism: Cunninghamia lanceolata (assembly GCA_027924645.1). NCBI lineage: Eukaryota > Viridiplantae > Streptophyta > Pinopsida > Cupressales > Cupressaceae > Cunninghamia > Cunninghamia lanceolata. The sequence continues at coordinate 2,668,762 of BSBN01000697.1, forward strand.
GAGTCCCACCGATGATCTTAGTCTCACCGACAAAGGTGGTACGAAGAGTCCATCGGTGTAGGTATCGGCATCGGCAGAGAAGATAAATGTCTAGCCGAAGAGAGAAGTCTTGTCGATGGATGGCTCATCGGTGAAAGATGTGTTGTCGGAGGATGCGGGAAATGTATTATCGATGACCCAAGTCTTGCCGACAGCTATGTGTTAGACTCATCGGAGTGACCGCATGTATCAGCAGGAGAATGGAAGGAGTTGCCGATGGAAGGAGTCTCATCGATGGGGAAGTCTTTTGCACATCGGCATGAGTGATGCGGTCGGGGAGACATTACACTTAGCGACTGACGAAGTTTGTCTAGCCGATGGACACATAAGAGAAACCGCTCATCGGAGTGAGATGACTTATCGGTGAAGGTCTCTTCCGTTTGACCGATGGTGTACAGTCTTGCCGATAGGCAAGAATATGGATATTTCGGTGTGACGTCTATCTTGTCTTGCTGATATACACTGTAAAGGCTATTTTGTGGGCCTTCCAAGGATTCCACAACCTGTCTTAATGTTCAACTGGTTTTCGTCTGCATCAATAGTCTACCGAGTAGACCAAGAGTGGGGAATGAGAATGCTCCTCGAAGATACACCAAGCCACAATGGCTCTCTCCAATAAGAATCTTCTCTAGGTCCATAATTAACTCACGCCCATATCCAAGTGAAAGTCTCCTTGGTCTTCCCGCTAAAACCTCTAAAGGGTAACCATCTCAACAAGTGTCTCTAATCCCAAGAGAACTCTAGCCTCACCCAAGTCTCGAAGTATGTATGAGAACCTACAACCAATCAATCCATGTTAAGCTCCAAATGCAACACCACATTATCATGAAGCTCCCAAGCACATGACCAATGTACTCAATACAAGAGAACCAATAAGACCACTGTCAAAACTCTAACTACAAAATTAGGTATCCAAACATGACATCATGATCTAACATCTCCTCCTAGAAGATCACATGCACCAATACAGACATCCTAGTCTCAAGAGAACTTGTATCATGCTAATACTCTAATCTAGAATCAAGAGTCCACCAAGACACACTACCAAACACCTCTAAACCAAGGATCAACATCTACAACCACATGAAGATAACCATCTCCTAAAAATAGTAGCCAAGATGTCAAAGCACTCTCACTACAAATAATAATCATAATCCAAGAGTTTGTCCATTACACCCAACCACTATATAAGATCATCCATCACTAGGTGATGAATACACATCACTATCAAAGCTCCCATTGAACCATGATATGAACTACACATGGCATTGTGATAACCATCTCCTAAATGAAGATCACCATGGTCCACACACACTCAACTATAATACTAATAACTCCAAAGTAGAACCAAGATCTCCAATCTAAGAAGATAAACCATCATTACTGTCAAAAGCTCACACTAAACTATGCAACTAAGATATCCATGACATCATGATAAACATGCTACAAGTCCCAATAACCAACTATCCAATCATTCTCATCATCCATCCTCTCATCCCAATGCAACATACCAATGCACAAATGAGCATAGACAAGGAAAAATAACAAAGTCTACATCAACACTAAATCAATCCCGTGGATATAGGTAATATGCATTCAAGTCATCCCACTACAATCAATGAGGTGTGCATCCCAAAAAAATGCATAACTTGTAGATCCCAACCATTGAAAACATGCAAAATCATCATCACATTAGTAACTTCCAAACTGAGATATCAAATAATATAACTTATAGACTTCACCAAATCAATCATAGATTCAACTTTCCAAACAAGTTTACAAATGAGTAACCATAGTCAAGGAACTAATCAAGCATCTAAGAGTTAAGAACAATGTGCTAAAAGTAAACCACAACAACACCTGTAATCATGAATCAAACATCATAACCCATACCTATCAACTACAAACATGGTCAAGTCTTGCCAATGCTCAAATGTACCTACATATCCATGACACCATAATTATCATCATTGCTATACCTATGCTCAAATCCCATTGAAACAAGACTCCTAGTCTCACCATGTATCAACCATGTCCTCAAACCAGAATATTGCTGAGCCCATGGAGATTGATACACCCACTTCAATAGAATAGGCAATTAATGTACCTGCTGTGTCTTCATTTAATAAACTAGTAAACATCATTTGAATCCATAATTAAACCAATCTTATTGTTGTGTTTGATGTGTCCTCTTTCAAACAACCATTTAACAAAATTTGAGTCCAAACAATAAACATTTACAACCATAAACATCTCAAAGTCCAAAATCCAAACATTCTATCATCCTTAATCATTTCCATCATGGACCCTTGGTTTGAAAAAATCATTATGCAAGATAAAAACCCTATGCCTATTACCTTGTGCGAGGCTCATGCAAAACCCAAAATCACAATCAAAATAGGTCCTCAAACCATGCATCCTTTAAATGAGATATTTTATCCAAATCAATCAAAAAATCCCTTTGACAATGATGATGATGATAGTCTTGTAGATCAAGATGATATCAAGATGACAATAGCATTAACTATGAGATCATTACATGCAAACTTTCCATAAACCTTCATCTCCCACTCATGAACATGCAAGAATATTTCAAACAAGAAATGACTAGCACTAGCTATCATGCCAATCCTAAATACACATCTAATGGTCATCCTTATGGTACCTTTGGTAAGGGAAGAACCACTTTAGACCAAGGTCCTCATATTCAATTCATATCTCCAATCCCAACTACATGTGATAACTATTTATCCTATGTATCCTATTCAAATCCTCCATCTCATAATCCTTACATTCCAACTTATCCCATCAATCCAAACCCACTACATCCAAATCATCCTTTTTAGATTTCCTCCAAGGACTTCTAGTGGAGGAAAAATCTCAAACTAGAAATCACAAATTTAATTAGTGTACCTCTCCCAATCCTATCCAAAAGTCACATAGTACCATGCCTATCCATCAAACACCACAATGCAATCAAAAGCCTAACAACATGCCCATGATCCAAGATCAAGTGCAATCATGCAAAGATATTATCAATCAAAAGCCTATTAAGAATGAACTAGAGTCTTCTAGTACCATACTTTTCCATCAAACACCATCATGTAATCCATGGCCTATCAAGCCTATCAAAGAAAATGCAAACATCCTATGTAATACAATCAGACTTTAAATATTTGAAGTAGCCATCAACAAATATCCATTCAAACGTGGATTTATAATGCAAGTATGGACGCCATCAATAAAAAAGATTTGTATTAACCAAATATCCATATAGGCATACATCAATAGCTGTCGATATAAGTATAACATATATACAAAATAGCCATATAGGCTTACAAGAATGCCATATAGGCATACAATGTCAACTATGTACAATACAAAATATATGTCCACAAATGCCATATAGGCATACAACAAAGGAACACAATAAAAAGTCATTCCCCTTTGGCTGGTGAAGAGAATAAATCACGAGCAGCCTTTGATCTTCTAGGGGATGGAGACGCGCATGTGGGTGGTCTACTACGAACCCGAGGGCTACTCCTCCTATTTAGGTCTTCCTGCATCTTTACCTGTTACAATAAAAAGTATAGACATTAATATATAGAAATTACATGTTATAAAAAATGAAACATTTAACAAAATAATCACTTACCGCTAACATATAATCTATCTCCTTGTTTGCCTCAGTAGTAGGAATAGGCCCTGGTGATGTCATGTCCTATAGAAACCATCCAGATAGAAATTAAACTTCAAATCAATAATCTTTTGATTTTTCAAAAATAGACAACTATAACAATGAATGTAAATTGAAATTTACTAATCTACCTCATACCCCTGTTAATGCCATGGAGCTATGAATCACAGAGGCCACACCCTGCTCCATTGCCCTATGAACATGGGGAGGTGTCTCCGCAGCCTGCATCATCTGGAAATAAAACAACATTATTCAATTACGAAAACTATAATAGTGATGCAAATCATGGCTCCTAACATACACACACGTTCATCTAAACATGGAAGTACACACAATAAAGCACACAAATCACATACAAAAATTTAGTAAGTACAATTCATTCATTAAACTATTTATTTTATTACCTCCGTAAAGCTTTGAAGTTCACCACCGCTGGCAGGTGTTGCTGTGAAATCTACAGTATTAACCTATTCAACATCCAAAATTAGATATTAGAATACCATTCATATAACGATGCTATTCACATGTAATATTTATAATTGTTTACTAGTTACATACCTCGACAGTAGATGATCTAGTGAAAAATGCAGGTGGAGAACCACTGAAAACTGCATCGACGCTATGACCCTGAAATTTCATTAAAATTATCAATTTAAATTAGTTAATCTTGTATTTCAAAAATGAAATTTAATAAATTAAATTCAATAAACTTGCTAATATTTACTTGAGTATCAAGGCTGAAAGTCTCACTCAGGAGGGTATCTGTCATCACCATCTGCTCAGCTGTAGATGTAGCCTGTGCACCTGTGTCCTGACTGTCCATGGGGTCATAACCACAGGCTGACCCGCAAGCTTGGCAAGTATGGGGTGGGATCCTACTCCTCGCACTATCTCCCAACCCACTCTGTGTTGCAGGACCGACATGCTCTATGATGCTCTGGGTCAAGGCACTAATCGACTGAAGTGTATCGACCTCAACACTCTCCTTCACAATGGAAGGGATAGAAACATGCTCATGGGCTAGTTTGCTGATTACTCGTCTCACTACCCGCTGTGGGTCAAGACGTGCCCCTGGTCTATCTTGTGCTGATCCCCCACCTCTACCTTGGAAGTCCCGCATATCAAAATAATTTGGCACTTTATTGAGGACAAACTCGCAGTAGAGTTTCCTCAAAAAGTATTGCGGGACCTCATTATTATTGCATGGAGGATGGTCAAAAACCATCCACCACCTCTGCCCGAAATTGTCCCTTATCACTTGGTTGTTGCACCAATGGATAGGGAACCTCTTGCATGTAATGGGTGGAGGTTGATTTGTTTGTGGGTTTGTGAAAATTGAACACAAGTCTAATTTTGTAATTTGTAATTTTTTCACATCTTGGTATGACAACTTGTTTGCATAGTAATCTCTAAACTCTCTCTTTTTATCCATCCAACTAGTTATTTGCTTGCTAATTGAATCTACATTTGATAACATAGACTCAAGAGATTCAGCAAGCGTGGACCTATGCAAGGTTGAAGTGGAAGGATCTTTCAACCTTGCAATTATATCTTCAATTTCCTTTTTGTTGTTTTCAATTTGCTCCATTATATTTTCTTGTGTTTCAGGGGCATGTCAAGGAATGAATGGAGGAGGTTGTTGTTCTGCAGGTATTTCCTCCTTAGGATTTTGTAGATTTTGAGGAGGAGGAGGAGGAGGAGGTGTATTAACATTTCCTGACAATTAACGAAATATACATAAAAAATCAACAAAAACCTACCTATTTAGAAACAAATTCAAACAAAAAAACAAATATAACTCACCCCTTTAGCGTGCTCGACATCGTGGTGGCATTTTGAAGACAAATCGATAAACTTTTTGTGTTGAATGGTGTTTTGCAAAATGCGAGCGCGCTTTCGAGGGTTTGCAAGCCGCAGGTAGAGAGGAGAAAATAGAAAAATGAAATTGGAAACCTTTTTTTTTAATTTATATAAAGTCATAACACGAGCGCGTTATAACGCGCTCGCGTTATGACTTAATTTTTTTTGAAATTAATTTGGCCACTTTTTGGCCCCCCATCTTCTTGCACTTACCCTGCATATATATTTGTGTTTTATGACAAAAGTAGATGTAGGATCCAAGAATTGAACATTATAGATCTCTCTAGAGTCGATCATGTAGGAAAGACAACTATCTCTAGAGTGGCTAGCAGAGCTCCGAAGTGGCACTTTGAATCACAATTGTTCACTCTTCTTCAAGATTGGTGTTAGCTTAACAATTTCAATGCCTAACTTTAGTCCTAGTACATGCCTCATGAGGATTAGGGTGGTCCCAAATAACTCCGGCTATCTAGCTAGTCATCATAAAACTCTTAACTAACTTGAGCTTCCTTTTTCCGTGCCTTATTCTTTCTAGTTTGATGTTTGAGTTATGAGAATAACTGAAGTGTTTCTTTAGGAAGTTTTCCTCTAATATAGGTCACACTTGCATGCCCTCATGCCTCTAATCAAGGATATTTCTGTTGCAAGTATGTGCTAACCGGTGTTGTCATTGATGTCAACATGCTTAGGTTGTCATTGGTGTCACCCGTGTCTTATGATATTGCTGATTGTTGCCTGATTGAGTTGTCATGTTAAAGTGATTTAAATGCCTTATAGAAGTGCTGATGATGTTGGTATAGTGCTCTTGTTGCTGAGTTTCCAAGTGCTTTTGAGAAAATTTGCTCTCCATAGGAAACAATGTGTTGCAGAGAATTCTGGCTTGCAGGATATTGTCTAAGTTTTTGCTCCGCATTTCTTCTGTGTTGAAGACTGGAGTGTGAGATTTGGATATGTTTTAGAGAATTGTTTGAAGCCTATTAGTTCCAAAATTTGGTGGTCTGGATTGCTGTGCAGTGGAAGTTATGTTCACTAGTTTGAAGACTGTATTTGATAGAGTTTCTAAGTTGTGCAGAGGTGTCTGGAAGAAAGTATTTTGCTCTGCATTTCTCCGCAGACTAGTTTTAGGTGTTGCAATTCTAGACATATGTTTATAAGGTCCCTAGCTATCTTCATTCCAAAAGATTTTGTGCTCTGGAAAGCAAGTTATTGAGTAGAAGAACTTAGTAGTGTTGATTGTAAGTTATCTTCAAGTGAGATTTGTTGTCTTCAAGTGAAACTTGTTATAGCTGGATTTGTTGGCTCCTAGGTGATTTTATGTTGTTCATGGATGTCTCCAGATCATGTTGAAGGCTTATGCTTGGTCTACAAGTTATAGTTATGTTCTTGGAAGCATGTGCCTAAAGACCCTAGTGTTAACACCAGTTTTAGCCGACCTAGTTGTTTACACTCTTTGCGGAGGTGCTTCGTGGATTGTGGAAGCATGCTGAAGCATGTGAAGATGTGTTTAGGTCCAAGATAAGCTATAAAGTGGTCTCCCTTCATTCATTTGCTCCACAAATTTGTTTAGGTCTAGACCTAATTTGAATTGTGTATGTTTGCCGACCTTGGAGACTGTTCCAAAGGTTGTAGATTGTATTGCCGACCTTGATGTATGTTCCAAGGTTGATGATTGGTATAAATAAATGTAATGAATCCATGTGTAGTGGGTGTGTGTGTGAATATGTGAAGATAAAAGTGTTTGTGTTGTGAGGTAGTGAAGGTTATAAGTATTGTGCTTCATTGGAACTGAACTCAGCCATGTGGTAGATTCTATCATATCAGTTCATGGTAGTGAGCCACCCCTCTTGGTAGTGAACCACCCCTTGGTAGTGAGCCACCCTTTGGCAGTGAGCCTATTGCAGTGAGCATTCTTTTGGGCAATGAGCCCTTTGGTAGTGAGCCTCTTTGTAATTCGGTATTGATACTACATTATATTGTGAGCTAATCCTCACCGTGTTTTTTCTCTTTTAGGGTTTTCCACTTAAAAAAATGGTGTTCACTTGTGCATGGTGTTGATATGATTAAGTTTCTGTTATCTATTTTTCATGTTTAATCTTCATAACAAAATTAATGTTTAAGTGAATTGATATGGATGTGATTATATTTGTGAAGGCTTAAAGTTTTGATACAACTGATTCACCCCCCCTCTCAGTTGTCTTGTGCACTCAACAATTGGTATCAGAGCTAGGGTTCCTTGGAAGAAAGCCTAACAACTTAAGGTAGATCTGGGATGATGCACAAGAAGGATGTGTCTCTGCATGTTCTTTAAAAAATGAGAATAGTAAGCTATCAAATCTTTCTTGGATATGTTGTTTGGAACTCATTTGTAACTACATTCAAGACTGGCAAACCTAAGGAGACTATGGAAATAGATCAGAAGATTACTGATAATATGAAAGCTAACTTTGAGGAAAGAAGAAAATAAAAGTAGAATGACTAAGAAAACCTATTATGATGTTGAAGACAATAATGACTGCTTGCTCACTAATTCAAAGGATGACATTTGTGGTGTTAACCCTGAAAGATGTATGAAAGAAAATGATCCAGAGGTAAGTCCTGATAGTGAAGATACTTTTCAAGAAAAGAATTATTAGGTTATTGAGAGTAGTTTCTCAAATCATATGACTGGTGATAAAAGCAAGTTTGTTAGGTTTGAAAAATATGATGGAGGATCAGTTATATTTGGAGATAATTGTACTGCCAAGATATGTGGAAGAGGCTTAATCAGTCTTGATGGAAAACATCATGCTGATGACGTTCTTTATGTTAAAAGTTTAAGGAAAAATATCTTGAGCGTTGGACAGTTGTGTAGTAGAGGATACAATATTATATTTCAAAATGATGGTTTTGAGATCAGAGAGAAGTCTGGAATTGTGATAATTGCTGGAAAGAGAACAGAAGGAAACCTCAACCATCTTAGAGAAGGTGACAATTATTCCTCTATGACTTAGATCAGTGAGAGTTGGCTCTAGCATAGGATATTGTGTCACATCAATCTGGATAGTCTAGTAAGGACAAGTTTTGCTCAAGCTGTGAAAGATCTACTAGAGATTACTAAACCTAATAGTATCATTTGCAAGGAGTATCAAGGTGGAATGCAAGCAAGAGGAAGTTTACAAGATGAAGAAAAATCTTCTACAGGATTGTTGGAGTTGGTTCATACAAACCTTTGTGGTCCTACATGAGTAAGAAGTTTCCATGATGATAGGTAATTTATGTTATTCATTGATGATTATTCTAGAATGACTTGGGTTACTTTTCTTAGAGAAAAATCAGAAGTCCTAGACAAGTTCAAGGCATTTCAGGCAAAGATTGAAAATTAAATGGATATGAAGATCAAATGTTTGAAGACTGATAGAGGAGGAGAGTTTACTTCTAATGAGTTTAATGTGTTCTATGAGAATCATGGGATAAATAGGCTGTTATCTGATTCTAGAACTCCACAACAGAATGGAGTAATTGAAATGAAAAATAAGATTGTTCAAGAAGCTGCAAGGACAATGGTAAAGGAAGCAAATCTACTGGAACTATTTTGGAGAGAAGCAATTCATACTACTGTCTACATACAAAACAGAGTATAGGTGAAAGCAAATGATGCAAGGACTCCCTATGAGCTATGGTATTGAAGAACTCCCACAACTAAATATTTTAAAATTTTTGGAAGCAAATGTTTTATCAGAAGAAAGGAAGTGAATAGGAAAGGATAATGCAAAGTATGATGAAGGTATTTTTCCTAGGTATTCAACTAAGAGCAAAGCTTACCAATGCTATAACAAAAGGCTAGGGAAGATTGTGGAAAGTACTAATGTCAAAGTTGATGAAGACATACAGAAGTATTTAGAAGTCAATGAATATGCATCAGAATCAAATGGGTTCTTTTGTAGAGAAAAAGAAAATGCTACAAAATGGAAGTAAAGACTAAAGAAGAAGAAGAAACTGAAGAAAAATAAATATAGGATGAAGAACAGGAAGCTCCAGAAAGAATCTCTGAAACACCCAAGTACCTGCAAAGGCATCACACTGAAGACTAAATCATTTGTGTTAAAAACAAAGGCACATTGACAGGTTACAGAGCTGCTGAAGAACAAAAAAATCTGTGTTTGATTTCTAAAGTTGAACCTAAAATAGTGACTGAGGCTTACAATGATATTAAATATTCAGAAGAAGAATGCATGTCTGCTGACATTGAAGAACTTAAAATTGCTCTTGAAGACCTAGAAAGATCTAAAGAAGAAAACTGATCAAAGAAGTAAATGAATGAATTAGAAATTTAAGAAAGCAAGTCAAGAAGCTTAAACAAAGACATAAAGAGGACAATGAAAAATTAAGGTTAGCAAATGAATCCATAATTGATCTAAAAGTGAAAGTTGAAGAAAAAGCAAGAATTGAGAAATGTTTGAAAGATAAAACTGAAGACTATACAAAGCTTGAACAAGAAGTTGTGAACTTGAAGTCAAACTTGGAGAAGACAAAGAGCTATGAAGAAAAGTTCAAGATAAGTTCTGCAAAACTTGATGAAATGATTGCTAAAAGCCCTGATGACAAAGAAGGATTGGGATTTGAGAAAGGTGAAAGTTCCAAATCAGTGAAAGCTGAGAACAGGAAGGAGAAAGGCAAGAAGAATCAAAGGAATGGACCTAGAAGGTCATTGGTCAGGCAACCAAATACTCAAAGGTACCCATCTTTCAATGGTTATTGTCATTCATGTAATAAGTTCGGTCATAAGGATACTCAATGTAGGAGCAAAATGAATCAAAATATTCCATCTTTCTCCAGTCAGTGCTTTACTTGCAAGAGAATTGGTCATAGAGCCAGTGAATGTAGAAGTCAGATAAGGAAGGGCTATAGCGATGGAAGGAATGTTCAATCTTTCAATGGCAGTTGCTTTACATGCAATAGATTTGGACACAAGGCTAACCAATGCAGGTCTAGAATGAATGGAAGGAACAATGGTCAAAGGAATGCTGTGTGCTATGATTGCAATAGACCTGGACATATTGCAAGGTTCTGCAGAAGCAAGAACATGAAGAAGGATAACCCCATAGAAAAGAAGAAACTAGTACAAAAGGATGATCTGGCAGAAACCTAGAAGGAGATGAACAAGACATGGATCAACAAGGATGGCAATGAAGTCAAGGATGAGCCTATGCCAACCTTTGGTACAGATGTTTCCTCTAGGAACTGATTGTGAAGGCTACCTCTTAGGGGGAGTAGGTAGTAGCATAGAAGAGTGCTATAGTCAAAGGGAAATATTAAGAGTAGTTAAGAAAAAGTACAATTATAGAACATGTGTAGTGTCATATTTAGGGGGAGAAATTTTGAAGAAGGTATGTCACCCTTTGCCATTGATGTCAAAGGGGGAGAGAGTTCATGTGAAAAACAAAGGGAGAGTAAGATGTATAAAAGAAAGGGGAAGACTAAGATTAGTGCATAAATGTGTCATGATGGTTTTTCACATCATATGTCACCATCAATAAAAAAGGGGGAGATTGTTGCAAGTATGTGCTAACCGGTGTTGTCATTGATGTTGACATGCTTAGGTTGTCATTGGTGTCAACTGTGTCTTCTGTTATTGTTGATTGTTTCTTGATTGAGTTGTCATGTTAAAGTGATTTAAATACCTTATAGAAGTGCTGATTATGTTGATATAGTGCTCTTGTTTCTGAGTTTCCAAGTGCTTTTGAGAAAATTTGCTCTCCAAAGGAAACAGTGTGTTGCAGAGTATTCTGGTTTGCAGGATACTGTCTGAGTTTTTGCTCCGCATTTCTTCTATGTTGAAGACCAGAGTGTGAGATTTGGATATGTTTTAGAGATTTTTTTGAAGATGTCAAATCTAGAATTTGGTGGTCTAGATCACTGTGTAGTGGAAATTATGTTCACCAGTTTGAAGACTATATTTGATAGAGTTTTTGAGTTGTGTAGAGGTGTCTGGGAGAAAGTATTTTTCTCTGTATTTCTCCACAGAGTGGTTTTAGGTGTTGTAGTTCTAGACATATGTTTATAAGGTCCCTAGCTATCTTCGTTCCAAAAGATTTGTGATTTGGTGCTCTGGAAAGCAAGTTATTGAGTAGCAAAACTTAGTAGTGTTGATTGTAAGCTGTCTTCAAGTGAGATTTGTTGTCTTCAAGTGAAACTTATTGTAGATGGATTTGTTGGCTCCTAGGTGATTTTATGTTGTTTGTGGATGTCTCCAGATCATGTTGAAGGCTTTTTCTTGGTCTGCAAGTTATGGTTATGTTCTTGGAAGCGTGTGTAAAGATCCTAGTGTTAACACCAGTTTTGGTTGACCTGGTTGTTTACACTCTTTGTGGAGGTGCTTTGTGGATTGTGGAAGCATGTTGAAGCATGTGAAGATGTGTTTAGGTCTGAGCTAAGATATGAAGTGGTCTTACTTCATTCATTTGCTCCACAAGTTTGTTTAGGTCCAAACCTAATTTGAATTGTGTATGTTTTCCAACCTTGGAGACTATTCCAAAGGTTGTAGATTGTATTTCCAACCTTGATGTATGTTCCAAGGTTGATGATTGGTATAAATAAATGTAATGAATCTGTGTGTAGTGGGTGTGTGTGTGAAGATGAAAGTGTTTGTGAGGCAGCGAAGGTGATATGTATTGCACTTCATTGGAATTGAACTCAGGCATGTGGTAGATGATATCATATCAATTAATGGCAGTGATACACCCCTCTTGGTAGTGAGCCACCCTTTGGTAGTGAGCCTATTGCAGTGACCATTCTTTTGGGTAGTGAGCCCTTTTGCAGTGAGCCTCTTTGTAACTTGGTATTGATACTACATTATATTGTGAGCTAATCCTCACCGTGGTTTTTCCCTTTTAGGGTTTTCCACGTAAAAATTTGGTGTTCTCTTGTGCATGGTGTTGATATGATTAAGTTTTTGTTATCTATTTTTCATGTTTAATCTTCATAACATAATTAAGGTTTAAGTGAATTGATATGGATGTGATTATGTTTGTGAAGGCTTAAAGTTTTGATACAACTGATTCACCCCCTTGTCTCAGTTGTCTTGTGCACTCAATAATTTCTTGGTTATGGTTGATGACATCTCTTGTTGGAATAAAAGACTGTTAGTCTTAGAATAAAATGAGGAAGATTTAATCTAATTTAGTTTAGTCCAGTTTAGTTTGGTTTAGAGAATAAGGCTTAGATGTATAAGGAGAGTCATTAGATATTAGAAAAAATGTTTTCAACACTTTTAGCAATAAATTCATTTTCCTTTTGAATATGTAGAAAGACCATATGAGGTCCCATTTGATGAAAATAAGAGGCAAATTCTTCTAATTCTGTGTTAGTGTAAGAAGATCCTTCTAAAAGGGGAGTTGGGCCCACTCAACCAAAAGGAGGTGATCTTATGGTATCTATTTTCTCATGTTGAATTCCTTGTGTGTTAAAAATAATTTGGCTTATTGTTGTGTGCTTAGGATAATTTCATTTGTATTTTTTAAACAAAACCTACAAGTCATCATACAAATCATAAAACCAAAAACATTTACTTTTCAACATTTGTTCTTTTCCACATTAATTTCATCATATGTGTGTGTGCCTCTTTATCTTTAGCATAGATGATTGGTACAAGCATGAATGTTTATTTTTACAAGTAGAGTAGTGTAGGACATATTTGGTTTCTAACAACACTTAAATTTGATTTGAATTTTGTCATAGAAATCTAGGAGTAGAATCACAACTTTGAGACTTAAAAGCCCTATCGTAGATAGCTCTAGACACCACCCAGATTGATAAAGATTAAATGATAGGTAATTGGACATCTACAAAGACCCTATTATTTTTGGAAATTTGCTGGGGAAGGTAAACTATAAATTCTTGTAAGTTAGGGTGTTGGTATGGTTTTCAACTAAAACATTGGGATTCTTACAGTTTATGAGTAGGCCTAGGGATTCCTTAGGCCACTTTAAAAAGAAGCCCCTAGTTAGAACACTAGAGGAACTGCATTCACCATCAAGATCTATCCTAGGGGAAACATCAAATCATCTATGGGATCAGGAATCCCATAAAACCCCTGGACTTCCCATTATTATGGTAGAAAGGGTTGGCATTATGAGTGATGATTGCCCAAACAAGTAGACCTTCTCTTATCCAATTTCTTTGACTATTGAAAGAAATGAGCCCCCCATGAAGAACATCCATTCCTTAGTTTTTCCAACCTTTAGAGGAAAGGTTTCAAAAGACCCCGACCAATTCCTATTTGAATTCAAGGTCCTTTTTCAGACCTATGACTATGGGATTGACAACTAAAAACTACAAATTTTTCCTTCCACCTTTAAGGAATCAACTTTATGTTGGTTTATGGGATTGACTATTGATTCCATACATACATGGGAAGAGATGGAAACTGTGTTTCTTAATAAATATTAGGATTATTGTAGAATTTGGGACATAAAGGAAGAATTATTCAGAATGAAACAACTAGAAGATGAAAACCTAGAGGATTATGTAGACCGCTTCTTGTTCGTCCATAGGAGGTGTGGCAGTAGTCTAGATGAAGAACTTAGTAAAACCATTTTGAGGGGGATAGATGAAGATGATCAAGAAGCTTTAAACCTTATAGGGTGGGGACATATCAACAAATTATGTTTTGGAGAGATCATAGAGTTCAGTAGGAATTACTCCTGCACTCGGGAAAGCAACAAGACACTCAAAAAAGGAAAACAATAGTGGTAATGATGTTACTAAAGTCATGGAGGAATTATCCAAACTAAAAACTGATATATTACTCCATTTGAACACTACTCTAGATGGAATCCAAGCATGTAAGAAAACCACTAAACCTTTATCTATCTATTATCCATGTTGCAAAGAGAAGTATCCACTAAGAGAATTCCCCTTGAATTAGATTAAGTTATGTGGTATTTGTGAAAAATGCCATCCCACAAATGAATGCAACTTTTTGTCTAAGATCAAGAATCAACTAAAAATATACCATAAGTTAAGGAAGAGCTAAGCTTCATTAGAAAAAAGCCACCAAAATTTGGTTTTAATTAGTATCCTGGATAGTTTGGATTATGAGTGTGAGGGGGAAAATAGGTTAATCAAATCAATGATAATAAGAACCCAAACATCTATGAAATCTGAAGATAAAAAAGGAGATTTAAAGTAATAAACAAGGACAACACTTACAACCTCTTTCACCTTGCATCTTCCATAGTTCGCCTATCCTTCCTTGACCTTGATGTTGATGAAGCCCTCAGAAGCTATTGCTCCCTTGCTTGTTGAAGGTGACAAGAATGGAATAGCTGAGATATTCGTGTGGTTGAAGATGAGCTTCAAACACACTAACAAATGGATATGAAATGTTTATGGAAGTGGGGGTGCCAAAGGCGCGCCGGTATCTCTGCAGCATAAGTTTGCACAAATGATCGATATGAAATGAAGAAGAATAGTGTTGTATTTATAGAGATGTGTAGAAGAAGATCAATGGTTGAGGATAAAAGGGAAGATCAACAGAGGAGGATTGTTGAGGAATGTGCAACAAATGGGAGAAAGACATGTGTCATTTGAAAAGAAGCTTTGTTGAGTTAATTGCTCTCTTGATGAGGATGAGTTTTCATTTTCTTAAATTAGAATTTATTTTTCTAATTTAAGAGCAAAGTTGTTTTAAAGTTGCTTTAAAACTGCTTTTGCTTTTGTAACTCAGCTTTTCCTTTTTGTATGACAAGAAGAATATATTTTTAGAAGATAAGAAAGATTTTTGAAGATAAGAAAGCATAATTAAATAAATAGATTTATTTAATTATTTGTAGATAATTTGGAGGAAAAGAAAACAAATTAAATAAATAAATTTATTTAATTCATTTTTAGAAGATTTAGAAGATAAGAAAGCAAATTAAATAAATAAATTTATTTAATTCATTTTTAGAAGATTTGGAAGATAAGAAAGTAAATTAAATAAATAAATTTATTTAATTTTTTTAGAAGATATTAAAGATAAGAAAGCAAATTAAATAAATAAATTTATTTAATTAATTTTTAGAAGATATTGAGGATAAGAAAGCAAATTAAATAAATAAATTTATTTAATTTATTTTTAGAAGATATTGAGGATAAGAAAGCAAATTAAATAAATAAATTTATTTAATTTATTTTTAGAGGATATTGAAGATAAGAAAACAAATTAAATAAATAAATTTATTTAATTTACTTGCACATGATTTTGGAAGAATAAATAAAATATTAATTATATTTTATTTTTGGAGAGTGAGGATTTAAATAAATTTAATTAATTTATTTAAATTTGAAGGAATGCGCAACTTAATTAAATAATTAGAAATTATTTAATTGTTTGGAAGAATTTAATTAAATAAAGGATTTTATTTAATTTTGACTTTAGAAGAGATAATTAAATATTTTGATATTTAATTAACTTAGAGGAAATATGAATCGAATAAATTTATTTATTTATTTATTTATTGATAGAGGAATTTAGATGGAATAAATATTAAGAATATTTATTTAGACAGAGTCGTGTCATTTTTAGGTGTATACATTTTGCCCCTCTTTGATGCAATGAGTTTTATCACGCTGTTTCAAAGAATAAGATTGTCTGAAAATGATACATGCCCCAGTTTGCCCCTGGTACAAGTTTTAACGACATGATGCCCCCTCGGGAGATTGGACGGGGAGAAGGTAGAAGGCGTGAGACGGACAATCTCATGATGAGATAGGTTGACAGGAGAAGAAATGGTTGTAAGTAGAAGAAAGAGGCAAATGATATGCGATGCAAGATAAAATGATAACATACACAAGCAAGTAAGCAAGTATGCCCAAATGGTACAAGAACAAACAAGGTATTGCCCTTGTCGAGCAGTAAACCAAGGATATAGATCGATGATGTCTGGTTTCAGGAATGAAACATGTTGTATAAGACTCCGGGTCTGGTTTCAACAATGCAACATCCTGTCTAAGACATTTGATATGATAACAATATACGACAATGTTGTCATGGCGGGGAACAATATATCCCTAGAGCAACATGAAGGAAAGTTATGACTGATTGATATGGTTTACGACAAGATTAGGATCAAGACCACTGATTGTGATTGGATCATTTGACAAGATTGGCTTTGGCTCGATTGGTATGGATTAAGGATAGACTTGCATTTTGATCACTGCTCGAATTGAATGGACAAGGATGAAAGATATGATGATAGATAGAAATTTGATTGATAGAAGAAATTACAAGCTTTTGTAAACATTGATTTGCTGCATTTTGGATTGTTATTGGATGGGATATGGATATGGATATTTGTCATCTTGATATAGCAAGTATTTTGAAGTGCTTATTTCATCATTGGGCTTTTAAGATGTTGTAAGAAAATACAAGCATCTAGGTATAATTAGACCGAGATGACCTGAGTATTACTTACATGGATGTTGATGTAGCAAGTTGATACAAGCATCTAGTCAAACTTGAATCTAGATGACCTGAGTATTTCTTGCATTTCAATAGACAAGGATTGCCCCTTTTCATGGTTAGACCTCAGAGTCCTCGATGATCTTTTGCTGATCATGTCGTTAGACAAAAGTTGTCACATTACTACAGTTTAATCCGCAAGCAGCAGACAAAGAAAAAGATTATGCCCCCATCATAGCATCTCTTAGCTTTTTTTTTTTTTGTTGCATCCTTGAGTAGCATAGGAAGGCATAATGACAAAAAATTAAGACCTTGTAAGTTAACTTGTTTATAAAACATTCTTGCATTAGCCATGTCTTTTTCCATAATTGATATAGAGTCTGTTTGAGTGCTTCGGTATGGTGCTCTGCTTTGGACAGGTTGATGTCAAGATGTCACTGTTTTGGGAAGCTCTGATGTTTGCTGCGCTTGCTTGTCTAGTGAAAGGTATCACAATCCTTTATTGGCATCCTCTTAGAAAGTGTGGCATTCAAGAATCCAAATCCGCAACTAGGTTGAGGAGTTGCCCCCAGTTTAGACGAGGATCGACTTATTATGAGCGAGACGACAGACAGACATGGAGAAACGGACCCTAAGGGATTGACCTAGTGCCTCGGGGGCTCATTGCTAAATGGCCTTGACTATGTGACGACACAGAGGCAACATAGTTTGGGGTAAACCCTAGGGACCTAAGACCTAGGCGATGGCAAATTGGTGCAGAAATGGCACGGACTCAGATTGACAGAAGGACTAGATATGGGACAGACGAGATAGTGGAGTGGAGTGAAGTGAAGCCTCAGGGGTGCATTGAGAATGGCCTTGCCTACGTGATAACTCAGAGGTGGCGTAGTTCGACAACGGTTCAAAGGACTAGTTCAAGATGAACAGTAAGAGGGACACAAGAGACATGAAGTTGGAGCAGATGGAGGAAGTGGTTTGTCGCAGATAGCGCTTGTTTACTAGGTTTTCACCACTTGCTTTTTATTTGCACGAGAAGCTAAAAGTACACATGACGCCTGTTTGCCAGGTTTTCACCATGGTACCTATCTTAGGCGCCTGTTTGCCAGGTTTTCACCATAGGACAATTTTTTTGTTATTTTTCTATTTTTTTTGATTTTTTTGTTCTGTTTTTGATCACTTTTTCAATTTTTTTTGGATTTTTTCAGGACTCCCTTACATTGGGGTTTCAGGTATAGAACTTGCGAAGGTGCATACTGTTGATAGGATCGTCAAATAATTCACCTTTAGACGTAGCCAATTGATATGCCCCTGATCCATAAGCTATGATGACGACATAGGGACCTAGCTAGTTAGGTTCAAACTTTCCTTTCTTTTCTCTGTCTTGCTGATTTCTGAGATTTTCTCTGAGGACTAGGTCACCAACTTGGAATGCTCAGGATTTTACCCTATGGTTATAGCTTCTGGACATTCTTTGCTGATATGCTTTCAGGTGGTTAAAGGCCTGTTGCCTTCTCTCTTCAAGCAGCTCTAATTCTTGAAGTCTAGACACTCTGTACTCTTCATCTAATATGAGGCCTTTTAGTGAGACTCGTAAGGATGGGATCTCGACTTCAATGGGTAAGATAGCTTCAGATCCATAAACTAGGGAGTATGGTGCTGCACCTGTGGGTGTGTGGATGCTTGTGCAGTAGGCCCACAGTGCGGGATTTAGTTGGACATGCCAATCACGGCTGGCATCATTGACAGTCTTCTTTAGTATTTTCAGAATGGTTTTATTTGATGCCTCAGCCTGGCCGTTGCCTTGTGGGTAATAAGGAGTAGAAAAGCGGTGCTGGATATGGAATTTATTGCATAGTTCCCTGACATCTTAGTTTTTGAAGGGTCGTCCGTTATCCGTGATAATGGATGAAGGGACACCATAACGACAAATGATATAGTTCAGGATAAAAGAGGTAATCTACTTGCCTGTGATGTTGGCTAAGGGCACAACTTCAATCCACTTTGTAAAGTACTCTGTGGCAGTGATTATGAATTTATATCCGCTTGAGGAAGGAGGGTGAATCTTGCCCACTAAGTTGAGTCCCCATTGATAGAAAGGCCAAGGTGTTGTTAGTGGTTGTAGTTCCTGTGCTGGTGCATGTATCAGGTTCCCATGGATTTGGCATTTCTTGCACTTCTTTACAAAATGGTAGGAATCTTGTTCCATAGTTGGCCAGTAGTACCCCATGCGGATGAATTTCTTGGCTAGGGTAGGGCCACTAGAGTGGGTCCCGCATATACTGTCGTGTATTTCTCTCAGGGCGGTTTGATATTCCTCACTATTGAGACACCTAAGGAGAGTACCATCGAGACCTCTACGATATAAGGTATTGGCTACAATGGCATACTGGGATGCCTGACGGATGAAGGTTCTCTTTTGGTTACTAGAGAGATCGGGTGGGAGGGTATTCTCTTTAAGATAGGTAAAAATCTTGACGTAGAGGGGGAAATCAGCTCCTACGATATGGCATATGACATGGGATTTTGGGGTATCATATGCAGGGCAAGAGGCTGGCTCCACCAAGAACTCATATCGTGATTGGTTATCTGGGATGTCGAGAAGAGATGCGATCATGGCCATTGCGTCTGCAGCTTTGTTTTTGATCCTTGGTATCTGTTCAAATGAGATCTTGACAAAATATTCTTTAAAATCATCTACCATTCATTTGTAAGGAATTAGTTTCTCATCCTTTGTTTGGTAGTCGTCATTCACTTGATTGATGACCAGTTGTGAGTCACCATAGACTTGAACTTCTTTGATGTTCAACTCAACTGCCAGCTTGATATCGATGACTAGGGCTTCGTACTCTGCCACGTTGTTAGTGCAGGAAAATAGTAGTCTGTATGATTTAGGGATAGTATCGCCATTAGGTGTGATCAATAAGATACCTGCCCCCGATCCATGTTGAGTGTATGAGCCGTCAAAGTACATTTTCTAGTTTGCTAAATTTATGTGGAATATGGATTCATCTAGAAATTCAAAGTTCATAGGGCTGTCATCCATTAGAGGTGCCTCTGCCAGTTGATCTGCAAGCACTTGTCCTTTAATGGCTTTCCTATCTACGTATTCATTATCAAACTCACTGAGAAGCATGACCCATTTTGATAATCTACTGGTTAAGGCTGCCTTGTTGAGCAAGTATTTCAGTGGATCAATCTTTGCTATCAGTTTGACAGAGTGTGATAGCATGTAATGTCTCCATTTTTGCGAGGCGAAGACTACAACTAGACATGCTCTTTTGATGGGCGTGTATTGCAGCTCATACCCAACAAGTGTTCGACTAATGTAGTAGATAGCCTATTCTTTCCCATCGTAGTTCTGTTGTGCAAGGAGAGCTCCCAGAGCTGTTGGTGTAGCTGAGATATACAATAGCAGAGGCTTGCCTTGAATGGGTGGCATTAATACCGGTGGCTTCATGAGGTATTCCTTTAACTATTGGAATGCCTGTTCACATGACTTGTTCCATTTGAAGGGTACATTCTTGTGTAGAAGGTGAGAGAATGGGTGGCACTTGTCAACCAGTTGAGAAATGAACCTTCTAATAGACTGCAGTTTGCCTTGTAGGGATCTTAGCTGAGTCAGGTTTTTAGGAGGTGGCATCTCCATTATGGCCTTCACCTTGGCTGGATCAACTTCGATACCATTGCAGACACTATGTATCCCAGTAATTTTCCTGATGTAACTCTAAACACACACTTCTTGGGATTGAGGCGTACATTAAACTGTTCCAACCTATTGAAGATCTTATCTAGCACGGCTAGATGTCCTTCTCTTGTAAGTGATTTCTCTAGAATGTCGTCGATGTAGTCTTCCATTATAGTGTGCATCATGTCATGGAAGATTGTAGTCATGGCTCTCTAATATGTTGCCCCAGCATTTTTTAGACCAAATGGCATGACACACCAACAGTAGGTGCCCTAAGGACATGTAAATGTTGTCTTGTGCTGATCTTCAGGTGCAATCTTTATTTGGTTATATCTAGAAAAACCATCCATGAGAGACAACATAGTGTGCCTTGTTGTAAGATCTACAATCATGTCTATGTTGGGTAGGGGGAAGTCGTCTTTAGGACAAGCTTTGTTCAAGTCCCTGAAATCATTGCATATTTTGACCCTGCCATCTGGTTTAGCCACCAGTACTATATTCAAAACCCATTCAGGATAGTCTATAGGCCTGATAAATCTGACATCTAAGAGTTTCTTTAGCTCTTCTTTCACCATGAGGGCCACATGCGGATGCATCTTTCTGAGTTTTTGTTTGACTGGTTTAGCTCCCGGAGCTAGAGATAAATGATGCATGATAAGATTCAGATCTAGCCCTGGCATGTTAGCGTATGTCCAAGCAAAGTTGATTTGTTTTCTCTTGAAGAAATCTGTAAATGCTAGTTTTTCGTGTTCTGTTAGAGCTTTTGCCATGTGGATCATTCTGGGCTCATCACCTGTGCTGACATTGATTGGTTCTACCAGTTCTATTAAGATCGACGATCTCTCCTGATGTGTAAAATTGGGGAGAGGGTCAAGCCTTCCATCCTTCGGTGCCTTAGAGAGGTTTTCACCATTGGATACGTCTTTATTTTTACTATTTTGATGGTCTAATGCTGCCATGGAGCGGTTTTCACTGTTAGGTCATTCTTTTATTTTGATGTTTTTATGAGTGAAAGGCTTGGCACTCTCTCCAAAGTAGGCCTTCTCGTTGAGTTCAA
This sequence comes from Cunninghamia lanceolata, assembly GCA_027924645.1. NCBI lineage: Eukaryota > Viridiplantae > Streptophyta > Pinopsida > Cupressales > Cupressaceae > Cunninghamia > Cunninghamia lanceolata. The sequence goes on from BSBN01000697.1 coordinate 2,690,522, forward strand.
TAGCATAGCCAGCTCTATGGTCTCCTGCAGGTATGTGATCTCTCAGTTCAAGATAATCGATGATGGAGTCATCATTTTCGAAGGTGTCTAGTTCAGGGGTGGTACCTTCTAGGTCCTAGTCTATAAGTTTAGGGTGCACCAAAGGTAAGGGATCATTAGGTTGGTCCGGTTCAATGGCGTTAATAGTTAGGATAGAGTTGTTGAAGGAACGGACAAAGTCTGCGATGGTACTCTCTATTAGCGGGTCCATTAAGGGGGGAAACATTCCTTCCTCACGATTTTCACTATTGTTGCTATGCGGGTCAGACTCTAATGGCCTAGCCCTTGGACCTTATCTCTCATTGGCATGGGTCGGGTCGTACTCATGGACAACGTCAATATCCTTTTTGTCACAAGACATCTTAGAGAGGCTATCCCACTCATACTCGTTAGAATCAGTTTCGCTTCCCATTTGCATTCTTTGAATTTGTTCAACTAGATTGCTAGTGGATGCTTCTGGTTGTTTGCCTTTGTTCTTGTTGGTTATGTTGTTTCTTGATGCTCCAGTGTACCCTAGCCCTGTAGTGTCTCGGGCTGTTAATGTATGAGGTTGGATGGGTTTAGTGATGCCATCCTTTCTTGAACCAAGTGGACCATGTCCTTCATACCCCATTCTCTATAGCATTTGAAAGCCTTGACCATATTGTTCCGTTGGTATAGTGGGATGGTCATGTTGCGTTGAGGAACTAGCTTCATCCTTGTATAGCCACTGTAGGATATCTTTTTCATCACTTTCATCTTCTAGGCTTCCCCATTTTACAAATGGACCTTTGGTGGCTCTCTCTGCTTTGGGTGTTTGTAAGATAGGTCTCCCATAGGACCTAGGAGATAGAGGCAGTTGTGCCAAACATAGGGATTGAGAGATTGTATACTCACCCAAGCCCTTATCTTTGAGTTGGAGTTTAGGTTGAGACACGCTTGAAGAGGAAGCAAGTGTAGCTGGGTCAACATGAGAGGAGGATGAAGCAGAGGCATGGTTGTTAGGGATCACAACTTTTGGCTTGGGTTGAATGGAGTTGCAATATTGATAGGGGTTAGGATCACCTTGGATGGTGATCTCTTGTCCTTCATGAGGGAACTTGATACATTGATGGTATGTGGAAGGTACTGCCTTCAAAGTGTGGATCCATGGTCACCCAAGAAGAATGTTGTATGCTAGCTCCATGTCTAGGACTTGACAAGCTACATCTTTTACTATGGGGCCCACTCTGATTGGTAGGGTAACAATTCCTTTGGACGTTCTCTCTTCCTCATCATAGGCTTTTATGGTGATTTTTCTTTTTGGATCGATAGCCTTCTTTGAAAACCCCAATGTAAGGATTAGCTTCAATGTGCAGATATCCAAACCGGCCCCTCCATCTATTAGGACTCTTTTGATCTTGTGTCTATGTATGAAAACTTCAATATGTAGGGAAGCGTTATGGGGTTGAGTGATTGACATATCATCCTTCTCAGTGAATGATAAGGAATGTAGTGAGGTGATGTGACCGACCATGGTTTGGAATTGTTCTTCAGCTAAGTTCGTGGGGACAGAGGCTTCTGCTAAGGCTTTGTCAAGTATGGACCTATGAGAAGGAGACAAACGCAGAAGTTCTAACATGGAGATGTGTGCAGGTGTTTTGTGGAGTTGATCCATGATACTGTATTGACTAGACGGAGGAGCGGAAGCTCCTCTAAGGGTGACCCTGTTACTACGGGTAGTAACATTGCAATCTGGATCCTTGTTGATAGTGATCACATTGATGTGTTGATCACCTTCTAAGATATGGTTAACAACATAGTCGAAGTTGACATTTGTGTAGTTTGTGTTGTTAGAGCCACTGTTATTTCTTTTGGAAGGTCGTCCCTGCTCGTAGTTAGGAAGAGGATCCTTGGATGCCTGATGATCATTGTTGGAGGTATGTCCATGAGATTATCCATTAACAGATATTTTGTTTTTCTCTATTAAGTCTTGGATTATATGCTTGAGTGCAATACAATCATTTGTCTTGTGCCCCCTGTTTCGGTGGTATTCGCAGAAGTCATTGTCGTTCCACTAGTGGGGTTTGACCTTTGGTTCATACTCTCGTGCTGAGGGAAGCGCTATGAGATTGTTGGCGATTAGCTTCCATAGGGCAGTTTCTAGTGACTCATCCAAAGGTGTGAACTTTCTCCTAGGCCGAAAGTTGGTAAACCTAGATTCGGTATTTCTTGGTTTGTTTTGCGGGGGGTTATTTTGAGGTGTTGATAGATTGAAAATTGGTTGCTTAGGTGCCACATTTTTGGCATCTACTACCCCGTCATTTACGATGTTTTTATTTTTTTTCTAGAATCTAGGTTTGTCATTCTTGGTGTTGGTATTAGGAGTGTCTTTGTAGAGCTTGATTTGACCTTTCGCGATTAGGGCTTTTTCTATGATGAGGCCCATATCAATGACCTTGCTAAAAGAAGTAGGACATTGGATTTGGATTTGGTAGCTTAGGTCCATTTGCAGATTGTGGACAAATATTTCTAGCATCTGTTTCTCCAGCATTTGGTGTGGGCACTTGCTTGCCAGTTGTCTCCATCTTTGTAAGAAGGCAGCGAAAGATTCTCCCCCTTTCTGTTTGGTGTTACAAAGATCCAATATTGAGGTGTCGTGCTCAATATTGTAAGAGAAATGGGTGACAAATTTGTCTACAAGCTCATTGAAGGTTTTAATACTGGGTGGCAGTCTAGAGAACCATTCCATGGCTTGCCCACCTAGGCTTCGTGGGAAGAGTCGCATAAGGTAGGTGTCGTTATGTGCAACCTCAAGACAAGCAGCGTTGAATTCTCTGATGTGATCCCTTGGGTCACCCTTTCCTCGATAGTTGTCAAATTTAGGCACCTCAAATTTTGAGGGGAAAGGAATCATGACCAAGGCCCTATCAAAAGGATATGGTGAAATATCCTCTAGGGTGTAATGTCTGAAATTTGTTGTTGGAGATCTTCATATTTTTGGTTCATTAGATTTAGGGCATCTGTAGCATCAGTGTTGGTTTTGCTTTTGTCCGAAGGTGTTTCTTCCTCCTGTCTACTTCCCTCAGTTTCTTTGAGAGTCTCTACATCATAATCCTTAGGGAGCTTGACTCTTAGACTTGCCAGATGTAAAAAGAATTTTGTAGGGTCTTGGGCTAGCACTTTTTCTAATAAGCGTTGAAATTTTGGATTATGTTGCGTTTCAAGGATCTCTTCCATGGACATTTCTTTGTCACTTTCGTGACCGTCATGAACACTTTTCTCAGCCATTTCTATTTGTTTTTGTTTTTGTAATCTTGTTAAGACCATGCAAGGTAGTAAAGAATGGGATGAAGTGAGATTTTGAGCAAGGTGCTAGAGTGAAACAAGGTTTCAACAAGGTTCTTCTTAGATCTAGGTGGAGTCAAACAAAGTGGGGTATACAAAAGTGATAGTCAAAAGTAGGGATGTTAGAAATTCAATTACTTGATGTTGACTAGTTTGATATAAACCACTAGTAGAGTTCCGAGAGAAAGGATAAGTAACCCTTGATATTGGAGACTCACTAGGTTTGATTGAGTATTGATTGTGATCTAGAACAACTTGGTTCTAACGTTGTAGGAATTTGGGAAGATTTGGCAAGGTTTGGGATGAAAAAGTAGATATGGTATGGAAGAGAGGGAGAGATGGTAGATTTGCAAGGTCTTAATCAGATCTTTGGAAACTGAACAGGTTTGGAGATGGTTTTTGAAAAGTTTTTGACAGTTTTGCTCTTGGAAGGTACTGAATTTTGCTCTCTGGTTTAAATGCGCAGTAGTTTAAATGCGTCACAATAGAAGTCAAATGCGCTAGGATTCAGAGTAAATGCGCAACTCTAGTTTTGTTCAAATGCACCGCGGAATATATCAAATGCGTAAAAAGTCAAAGCAAATGCACCTCTAGTCGAGGTAAATGCGCAATTCTGGTTTTGTTCAAATGCACTGTAGAATATATCAAATGCGCAAAAAGTCAAAGCAAATGTGCCGCTAGTCGAGGCAAATGTGCAATTCTAGTTTCTTGCTAGGATTTTCAAAGTTTTCAAACTATTTTTAGGATTTTTCAGCTTTTTGGCTTGAAAAACTTAGTGTTTCTGAATGTTCTGATGTTCAATTATGGCAAAAGCATAGCAAACACATAGAAGTTTTCCATGATTTTTATCTTTTTATATTTTTTTGTATTTTTTTGGACTATTTTGACTCAAAGCAAGTACAACCTAGGATGGATATGATAATATTCATTGAATCCTCTAGCTATGCCACTCAAAGCGTGTAGCTCCAGGATCTGGTAGCACCGGCTCCCCTCTACGGCACTCACTTCTCATGCATACCAGATCTAGGTTTCCTTAGGCTCATACCCCCACTGAACCTTAGGATTGTCCTTGCTACCTCTACTAAGAGTCACATGAATCGAGGCCGCTTCAAGAGCTCCGCCCTTTGCATCAATAAATAGGGGATTTTGGCTTGCTAAACAGTTGGTTCTTAATCAGGGCAACCATTCGAGTGCTTACACATGCGGCGGCACTACTCTCCGTTATGGAGTCTCCCAACTTCAAAGGGTTACACCTTAGAGGGTTTTGGGGGAGGTTGGCCGTCGGTGTAACATAGCAGTACTCATTGCAGGAGGTTTTCACCTCAAGCACAATTTATTTTAAGTGGCTTGGTAGGGCTTGGCTTTAGCCTATTACCACTCAGGGTCGTTCCCACTTGGACAGGCGTGCATCCAAGGGAAGGCCCCCCTAAAGATTAAACAAATGGAATAACAAGTCTGGCACTTTGGTCACCCAGTTAAGGGGAGAGCATAAGCCTATTGTCATTCACAAGCACAGAATACACTGGTTAATCCAACCTAGTTAAAAGTAGAAAAACTAAATGGGCTATTCTACTTGTGCACACACGCGGTTGTTAACTTTGAAGTGTTTAAGACAAAGCAATGTTCATTCCTGTTTGTTTAAGATAGCAATAACCTAACTAAAGAAGATAGCAATATGCAGATATCGTAGTGGCTCAATTACTCTCTTCCTAGTTATGGACTATGTGGAATTTGCATGCAACATCTTTTTACTTTTTCCCCTTAATTAAACTAGATGAACTAATCAATGCAACTAAATGAACTACTCTAGCCTCTAATCCTGCAAGATAGAATGTTAGCTCAATCAGAAAATCACAAGAAACTCTAAAAATTACAGTGCAGAATAGAAGCGCCACAATGCAGTCTGAATGCGCAGAGATAGAGAGTGCATGTGGCATTTTACATATGCGCCAATATAGGAGGTAAATGTGCCTGAATACAATGCAAATGCGTTAAATGATTAAATGCACCATAAAACAGAGTATAAGCACCGTCTGGAGAGGTATATGCGCCATAGTATGAATGCATCGAAATAGGGATCGAATGCGTTGAATCAAAGGGTGTATGCGCCAAAAGACTCTATCCAAAAACTTGTACGACACATGTATGGAACCTGTCTACAAAAAAATTAGATTTTGATTAGAATAAAGGGGCAAGAGCCCCACAGTGGGCACCAAAATGTGAAGGGGAAAATAGGTACTAGGTCAATGGCCTGGATCATAGGGGGCCCACCTTCACAAATGCAACCCCAATGTGGATCACCATGTGCTCAACCTATATGGGTAAATCTATCATGGACTACCCCCAATGGCAAAACCAAAATCAATATAAACAACCATGGACACCTCAACCAAACAAAGGGAAAAGACTCTATGTAAATCAGACATAAGATCTTCTCCTAGGACCATCTCAAGCATTATCCCAAAACCATAATGAATAGGTGAACTAGCCACAACTGCCTACCCAACCTTTACCCAATCCAAAGAATAATTAGCCACAACAACCAATTTATAGTATAGATCAGAATACTTTAACCCTGAGTGTCATAGAACTTAATGACATTCAAATACACTCTGAAAAGATAATAAAAACACCTTCTTCTATTCCCACAAATGAATTTAGGGGTAACCTTTAAGTGGGGAAACCTCAAGAAGGGACATCAAAACTAGAGAACTCTAGATAAACTCCTAGCATAGTGCCAATACTCTTTCTTGAGTGACTACGACAACTTCCTGCTACTCCAGAGAGCTCCAAAAAGCTCCAAAATGCACTTCAAGATTCTTGGCTAGCTCAAGAGCTTAGAAAAATTGAAATTTAAGTCCCTCTCCTACAAGCTACCAAGGATATACCCAAAATAAATTAAAAAATCAAGAGTTTGTGCTTAAAAATTCTTGATTGTCACCTTGTGTATTAGTTGCTATCCTACCCATGGGTGAGAGGTCATAGCTATTCCTAGGGTTGCCTAATAGTTATTGTGGTATAACAGTCTTTAGGATGATATGAAAATTCTTGCAAGTGAGTATACTCAAGTGACAATCCTTAACTTGATTTTAGCATGATGATAATTATTTGACTAACATGATTTCCCTTAGTATCCTTCTAATTGTTTAGGTTAGTGTTTGAATAAGGATAATAGCAACATGATTGCACATTTACTCCATAGTGAAAGTGTTTCCATGACCTTGCTCTAGTTTAGGATTATGCTTGAATGTTGATAAGACTCCCTTCATAAATATATACCAATACTATCTTGATGATTTCCTTTCCATGGTGATATGGCTTGTTGCCATAGATTGTTATCTCAAATAAATATAAACTTTCACTTTGTCATGATAATTTAACTTGTCAAAATGATAATCCTCTCACTTCCCTCATGACTGTCCTATAACATGAGAGTTCATGCTAACATAATCATAAAGTGAAGTAAACAAATACATAAAGAACATACCTTAGATTTCGAGATTCAAGTTTCCCAATCCTAAAAAATTTGGCTTCAAAATCCTCAAAAAAATTGAGCTTTTTAGCAAGTTCCTTCGTATTCAATGTTGAATTCTATATAACTCTAATAGGATTAGTCAAATTTATGAAAAAAACAAATCCATATCATCAAATTCAATCTAAATACATGAAAATATTAGTTTAAATAATCAAATTCTATCTAAAAAGATCCAATTTACTTCTTCTACATTGAAAAACAAAAAAAAGATGGTGGATTAAGTAAACAATTATTGTCTAAATGTCAACACCATGAAAAGCTATTTTTTGTTTGATAATGCATGAAAAGTAGAGAATAATAGGGCATGTGGGTCTGATTCATGGATTCCACATGCTTTTTGTCCACTTTTTTGGTTCCTCAAAATGTGGTCATGTTTTGTCATGCATGGAAAGTTTTAAGTGTTGTCTAAATTACTAAATACCCTATAACCAATACCCTCAACCCTCAACCCTATCCATTAACCCTATGCCTTAAAGCCTATACGCTATACCCTCAACCCTATTCCTTAAAGCCTATATGCTAGACCCTTGACCCTATACACTTAATCAGAGAGAGAGAGGGTAGGAGGTAGATAGGTGAGGAGACGTAAAATGTGTACACCATTTTACCCTTATTTTAGCTCCTAGATGGGCCTCAAATATTTACACTTGTTAATTAGGACCTTTAAGCACGTAATAGGTGATCCCGATGCACGAAACCCATAAAAGAATCATAAGACAGGGCTAAGCATGCTCTAAGTGTCCTTTTTTGGGAGGTGTGTGTCTAAAGGACTAGGACGTCCAAGCACCTTGCACCCTCCTTTATCCCTACCCTAAATTGTGGCCTTGTCAGCTTAGGCCTCTTAATACATTCTTAATGTTAGCCTTATGTGGTTTAACTCTTTGGAAATTAGCGGGAATGCATATAAAAGTGAGTTATTCTATTCATTTGAACATCTAACTCTCTCTAGTGAAATCTTGGCACTTCTGCACTCTCTCTTTCTCTCTCAGGTTCTTTACAACTCTCTCTCATGGATTATTGTTGTGACACTAACATATTGCAGGTCTTGTGAAGATCTTTAAAGGCTACACCAACTTCTTGAGTCAACTTGTGATGCCGTCTATAAGCATACAAGGGTTTCCATGCTCATGGTGACTTCCTTCCTTCATGCCTTGTGTTATCCTTCCATTCTAGTACGGATTTCCCTCTACCCTCCTAGGGAACATGTTCTTTATTAATCATATTTGCTATTGTGGAGGTGGAAACACCATTCACAGGGCTTCACTGAGGCAAGCTCCTAAATAGAACCCAACAATTTTCCTTCTTGCATGTGTGTAGGTCTGACGAACAGGTTTTGGGAGCTGATTTCTAGGAAGAAGACTAAGGTTGCTGTTACAGACCCGATTGCGAAATCAATTTCTGCTAAACCTAATTAGGGTCTAGGGTGCCAAAGTGCCCCTTTCCTTGGTATTTTGACCTCCAAAATTAGGTTCTCCTCTGTTCATTGATCTCTGTGCTTCTTTCAGATTGTTCATATCTATTTCTGATTATTTGTTATGCTCCAATCCTCGTCAACTAGGGTTTCATGTCTTTACTCTAGCTTGATTGATTGGATTTGGTTAATTCCTTCTAAATACAATAAAAGGGAAGAACCCTTGTAGTTTGTGTCTCCTTATAAGGTAGAAGCCAAGCTTGATTTGTGTCCTAATGTTTTGTAGAAGAGGGTTTGACCTAGTTTTATCTATTGAGCTAGTCTCTCTTTTCTACATAACAAGAAAGTGGGAGAAAGAGAGAGAGGGTAAGGGTGAGATGATTTTATTTCACAATAACATGAGTGCATTATAACGCGCTTGTGTTATGTGAATTCATGCACATAATGTGAGTGCATTATAACATGCTTGCATTATTGTTTGCTTTGGTAATTTCCAAGCCTTTGACTTGGATTTGCTTTGGGCTTCCAACCCAAAGGCTTAGACTGAGTTTTGGATGTCTAAAGACGTATTTTTGCAGATTGTAAAAAAAATTACATAATCTTGAGCATGCTCCCCATCAGGTTTACACTTGTTTCAATGAAAAGTCAAAAAAATACCATGATAATGTTAATCTCTCTCTTAGCTTTCTAACCATATAATTTTTTTCACATTTCGAGTATGTTAAGGTTTTCATCTTTAATTTATTTTGTTAGTGTATCTATTTTTTTGTCAAAAACCGGCATGTGGTATTTTGACTTTTTTTTAATTGTTCATCAAAATTTCAAATAAATTACATTATTAGAAACTAGACTCCATTCTACACGTATTAAAAAAATGGATTTTTGATTAGTTTTCAAAATTTCTAGGGAGGAGCATGCTCAATTTTCTATTTTTTAGAATGTGTCCACTTTGAAAATTAGTAAAAAAACAAATATTCATGAAAAAATTATTAGAAAAATAAGGGATAAACTAAATGGTGTTAGCTAATTTCTCACTGAAGTGATTTTTGAAATACTAAAAAAAGTTGACATTTTAGGGGGGCCACACCAGACACTATGTTATGTTTTTTTGAAAAAAATAGGACCAATTTGTGTGGCCCCCCTTTTTGAACCCCATAATCTCAAACATTTTAAAATAAATTAGTAGTTTAGAAATTAGATTTAGAACACTACGACTCTTGTTTTTGTTGCATCTTCAAATTTTGAGTGTAACTATCTTCAATTTCTCATCCAACATTAGTCTTCCCTAATTTCAGAAAAAAATGGTCACTTAATACCCCCTTTTGGTCCCCCATCTTTGTGCACTTACCTAGAGAGAATGAAATTGAGTTGACTCTTTGACTTAGTGGTGTTAACTAAGGGTTTCTAGTTGTTTAGTTGAGTTTGTTGACCTTGTGATGAAATCAAGGAGTTTTGACTTGCATTGATTTTGTGTTGACCTCGTGATGAAATCAAGGGTTTGTGTGAACTTGTTTTTTATTTTTTTGGTATTTACCAATGTTTTTGTATTTTTTGTATGAAATGTAAACTATGATGTCTGGAAACAACGTTTTGTTATTTTTCACCAATTTTTGAAATAAAATGAACTAAACTAAACTAGGAATTGAAATATTAATGCAAGCAGGATGGTTAGGAAACTAAAGAATCAACAAGGGAAAAACTCATCGACATGTGTCACCAAAAGGAGTTCTATTGAGGGGACATCATTATTCATGCTTTGATGTATGTGATTGGGATTACATGTCATCATGGGGTCCTCGTGGAAGCTCATGCATCGTTTTAGTGCTTACAGTGTCTACTCCTGCTGCACCAACTACTTGCTCCTCCAAACAGCTTGAACAACCATTGGACCCCCATTCATTGATATAGAAGAGGTGGAAATAATTTCCTTTGTCACCAGCCTAAAATGAACTCATCAAAATCTTGTCTTGCATAAAAATGATGAAGAGGAAGAAGAGGTATGTTCCACTAAAACTTTGGGAACTATGTCCTCGGCCCATTTAGCACCAGAGGAATAGCTGATGAGTGCCAAGTTGCACCCATGAAATACATCTTTTTACCTCTTTTTTTCTCCTTCCTGACTCCATCTTTCCTAATGTTTGCACCCAAATAGGCTAGCAAGATCGTTCTAGATAATGATTAATTGAGATAAATTACTTAAGATCATAATTTCTGATTGAGGGACTAATGTGCATGGAATTGATGGAAAAATGTAGAAACTTCTCTCTTTTTGAATCAACAGGTGTAGATGCTCGGAACGACAATTTTGTACATCTCCGGAGGTAGTCTTCAATAATCTTTGGAGACAATACCAGAGTACCATGACACAAGAAGTTTTGAAGTAAAGGGAAAAGCATCTCCGGAGCTAAACAAAAAGCTACAAACATATCTCCGGAGCTGCAGACAGGGACAGATATCTTCGGTGCCTCTTGAGAGCAGGGCATATTTCCAGCACAAGCTGCCAATCAGGCACTCTTAGCAGTGATCGTAATACCCCTCATTTCACTCAAATCATCACCTAAGTGGTGAAGGGTCATCTTTAGTTAACTGCTGGAGTTTTTATCTTTATAAAGTTTTTGCATGAGTTACGGATAGAACTGATTCAATACCCATATTTTCAGGGCCTCGCTGCCCAAATGTATTAAGACTCAAACTTAGAATTCTAAGTGGACTTCTGTTCCACTCAGTCTACTTTTATTGCATGATTATTTTTCCATAGTTAGACAACTAGTGTAATAAAGAGATGGATGTCATCTCATAAAAGAACTAGTAGATAAGATAAGTGATATGTCATCACTCATTTTATATAGACTGATAGAAACAACATAAAATAGACAATGATTGAATTATTTTGATTCTCGGTAATCTCAGTTTTTCTTTGATATCAATATTTTTCATGAATGCAAAGTGAATGGAATTGGACCAGATTTAGTTGTGATATTCTTTTGTGCTGATTCCCTACTGTAGCCTTCACCCCCAAGGGTGTGGAACAAGGGCCCACTCTCACCACCAAGGCAGAAGGCTAGTACCACTGTTTTGTTACTTTAGATTTTGCTATGAAAAGTATTTACTGATTTTGATAGATAGATGCATGTTACTATTTTTTAAGATTGCTTTAAGTAACTTCCTGCTTAATTCTATTTTCAGCATTCCTTAAATTCATTCAGTAAGTAAATAGATTAATTTCTTTAAATTGGTAGAAGTTATTAAGATTAGCTAGGAAAACTGGTAACTGTAGAATCCCTAATTGCAGATAGCCGAGGACACAGCCCCTAGATTTTGACATATGAAATATAATTAAATGATGAGGTACAACAACACCTTGTCATTTTTGGCGCCATTGCCAGAGATGTATTATGTTAATTAGGGAAACTTAGCTGAAACAATTTTTAGGATAGATCTGTATGGTTAGAGCTAGAGATCCAAAAGGAAGATATATAAAATAGACACCCCATCAACAAGCCATAGGGGAAAGCAGTGGGGTGGCACAAGATCTTGTTGAAGAGAGAAACCTAGAACCAACTTTGGAAGCTGCACCTCAAATCAATAATCCCTTAGATCCTCCAAATCTTCCACTTGCCGATTATATCCAAGAATTACAACAAAAGTTTCAGGCAGATCCTTTGATAGAACCTAATTTCCTAGAACCTCAGGGAGAAGAACCAATATTAAACATGGACAATGATAATCATGAAGAAGAGGAAAATCAGGTTCCAAGAACCTTCTCATATCCTATTATTTTGGCTGCTGGAGACAATGCTCCTATGAAGAATATCTCACTAGCACACTTGCCAAATTTTAGAGGACTTTCTTCTGAGGATCCAGATTAGTTTTTATTTGAAATCAAAGTAGTCTGCTAAACTTATGATTATGGATCAGATAACCAAAAACTCAAACTATTCCCTTCAACCCTGAAAGATTCTGCGATGAGATGGTTTATGGGTTTACCCCAGAATTCTATCCATTCTTGGGATCAGATAGAAACAAAATTTTTGGGAAAATATCAAGATTACTGTAGATCCAGTAATAAAAATGAAGAATTGTTTAAAATTAGGAAGGGGGAGGAAGAGACCTTAGAGGACTATGTGGATAGGTTTAATTTTGCCTTGAGAAGGTATGGCAACCCAGTAGATCATTCCTTGGCCAGAACCTTGTTTGTAAAGGGATTGGATAAAGAATCAAAACAGGCACTAGATCTAATGGGAAAAGGAAATATCAACAAGATGGATATACCTACTATAGAAGAACTATGCAAGAACTATTCTACAACCCAAAATGGAGTGAGGCCATCCAAAACTTTTAAGGGGAAAAATGAAATAGGACAGTTAATGGAAGAGATTGCAAATCTAAAAATAGACATTTTGGTCCCATTAAATACCACATTGGATGGGATTCAAGCAAAAACTAGAACAACTGATCAAAACAGAGCAACTGAACCACTCTCCATCTATTGTCCTAGGTGTAGAAACAAGCATCTATTGAGAGAATGCCCTTTGGACAAATCAAAGATTTGTCAGATCTGTGATAGGGAACATCCTACCAGTCAATGTAGTCAACTTCCAGCCTTGGAAAGATTGAGTAAGAAGAATGCTGTAATGGAAGAAGAATTGAACTATGTGGGACAAAAACAAGCTGGGAATTTCCCTTATAATCAGTATCCAAACCAGCCTTCTTACAGGGGTCCTTCTAATTGGGGAAATAATCAATGGAATCCAACTTGGCATGGGCCTCAAAATAATCCTCCTTGGGGATAGCAAGATTGGCCAAGTCAACATTGGCAAAACCAAAATTGGCAAAATCAGCCTTGGGGAAATCAACAGTGGCTACCATAGTTTGGGTCACAAAACATGCAACCTCAATGGGGTTCTCAACAGGGATATAATCAACAATACCAGGGACAACCTAGATGTTTCCAACCTCAACAACAAGCTTTATTAACTAGACCCTCCAACACACAAGGTCAAGCACAAAATGAACCAGTTAGCCAACCACCTTTACCAGCTCAGCCTATATGAAACCCATGGAATAAATAGGAAGCAGCTGTTTACATGACAGAGCAAGAAAATCTAGCTGGAATTAATGCTATATATTCAAATAATCTCCAACTGCGTTCTGGGAAAGCATTCCCAAGACCATCTCCTCTAACTATAGTTGAAGTAACCAATGATGAGGAACTTGAAAATTTGTCCACTCAACTCCCGGAGGAGATTACTAACGAAAAAGTTCTAAAAGAATCATCCTTGGACAACTCTGGAGTTGCTCCTAAAAGGCCAACTTCGGAGAACATTCCTAAACACGATTCTGACAAGAGCTCCGGAGATGGAAAAACTAGCACCATACCCAGAACGACTTAAACAGTATGTTCCCCAGAAAAAGATCTTACAAAAATAAGTCCAAACCAACCTAGAATCAGAACTTTTACAAGAAATCAAGCAACTAAACATTGAAATTCCTCTTCTCCAAGCAATCCGAGATGTACCAGAACTAAATTAGTTCATTAAATAGTATTGTATCAAAACGCAGGGTAGGAAGAAAAACTTCCCTTCCACAATACAAGTGGAAGGAAAAGTAGTAGATCTACTGATGGGAGAAATTCTCCTCCCAAAATATGGAGACCCTAGAAATCCTATCATAACTGCTTTCATCTCAGGGGTAGAAATTTCAAATGTTCTGGTTGATTTGGGAGCAGCAATTAATGTGATGATAGTTCACACAATGGATAAATTAGCTCTATCAGGTATCCAAACCACAACTACAATTCTTCAACTTGCTGACTAGTCAATAGTTGTTCCAAAAGGAGTAATCACTGATGTACCAGTTGTGATAGATTCATGGGAATTTCTAGTGGACTTCCTGATATTAGAACCTAGAAACCAGAGAAATGCTTATCCACTGATTTTAGGAAGACCATGGCTAGCTACAGCAACAACATCTATTGATTGTCGAACTGCAGATATGGTCATTTCTAATGGGATAGATTTGAAGAAAATATCTTTGTATCCTCTAGCTAAACCATCAATATATTATACAGGAAGAGTATGGGTGGATGAACCAGAGAACATTGACAACAGTGCTTGAGTAGCTATGGTAACCATCAAGGAACATCTGGGAGAGTTAGAAGAAGAAATATACTATGATACAACAAAAGACATTACTCACATCTTAATCAATAAGGATGTGATGGAGCTCACCCAATATTCTAGGAGAGAACTTCTTACTTCTTCTCATTGTACCCTCACTAACATCATTCCTTGTGGGGAAACCTTTTACAGAGACTTAGCCACTTTCCACATGTTGCTTCCACATTCTTGTCCTCTCAATACCATGACTCCAATGTAAAAATTAACTACATCTATGGATGAAATCATGAAACAGGTCATGATTTTACCAGGGAAAACACTTAATATCAATACTCGGTTAACAACAAATCAGGAAGAAAAACTTATCCAACTTCTGATTTCCCATTCAACATGTTTTGCTTGGGAATACCAAGATATGAAAGACATACCTCCTGAGATATGTACCCATCATATATACACTGAGGATATTAAACCTGTCAGACAACCCCAAAGAAGATTGAATCCTGCTTTAAAGGAGATTGTCAAAACTGAAATAGAAAAATTACTTCAAGCATGGTTTATATATCCAATCTCAGATAGTCAATGGGTCTCACCCCTTGTCATAGTGCCTAAAAAGAATGGGAAATGGAGGGTGTGTATTGATTATAGAGAACTCAACAAGGCCACAAAAAAGGACTACTTTCCCTTACCATTCATTGACCAAATATTGGACAACCTTGCTGGGAGAAAGTATTTTTCTTTTCTAGATGGATTCAGTGGGTATAATAAAATTCAAGTAGCACCTGAAGACCAGGACAAAACCACCTTCACATGCTCTTGGGGAACTTTTGCTTACAAAGTTCTTCCCTTTGGACTATGCAATGCCCCAGCTACATTTCAAAGACTTGTTCTAGCTATTTTCGCTGAACTAGCTAATGAATACATGGAGGTCTATATGGATGACTTTACTGTGTATGGGGATAATTTTGAAGAAGCTCTCACAAACCTTGAGAAAGTACTGAAATGCTGTGAGAAAAATCAATTATCCCTTAGCCATAAAAAGTGCTTTATGATGGTGGAGGAAGGAATTGTTTTGGGACACCACATTTTAGAAAAGGGGATCAAAGTGGATCAAAACAAGATAGAAGTGATCACACAGTTGCCTTCACCCAAAAATCAGATAGATGTTAGAAGTTTTCTATGTCATGCAGGCTACTATAGGAGATTCATAGAAAATTTTAGCAGAATAGCTGCCCCCCTGTTTACCTTACTTAACAAAGACACATAATTTCTATGGACAGAAGAATGTCAATCAGCATTTGAAACCTTGAAAGAGAAGCTTACTGTCACACCAATTTTGAGAGGACCTAATTGGACTTTACCATTTCACATACAGACTGATGCTTCAAATGAGTCCATTGGGGCAGTTTTAGGACAAAAGGAGGAAGGAGAGAGTATGCATGCCATTTATTACATCAGCAAAAACCTTACCTCTGCAGAAAGAAATTACACCACAACTGAAAAAGAATTCTTGGCAGTCATCTATGCTATAAATAAATTCAGGCATTATATCACTGGATATAAAATATTTGTACACAATGATCATGCAGCCATCAAGTACCTAATGAAAAAACCAGTAGTGGGTGCAAGGATCATCAGGTGGCTATTGCTATTGCAGGAATTTGATATTACCATAGTTGATAATCCAGGAAGTTTAATTTGGTTGCTGATTTTTTGTCAAGATTGCATATAGGAGGAGAAAACCAACCAATGGAGGACAAGTTCCCAGATGAACATCTTTTTGCTATCTCCTCTACTGTACCTTGGTTTGCTGACATAGCTAATCTTTTAGCTATAGGCTTGTATCCATCGCATTTTACCTCAAAACAAAAAAAAATGTTTGGTTAAAGAAAGTTTATCTTACAAATGGTTGAATGGTTTACTATTTAAATGTGGTCCTGATTTCATTCTACGTATTTGTTTAAAAGCTGATGAGATTTTTGATGTGTTGAGAGCATGCCATGATGAACCATCTAGTGGCCATTACTCCTTCCACTGGACAGTCCACAAGATCCTCGGAGCTGGTTACTACTGACCCTCTCTTCATAAAGATATAAAGAAGTATGTGCAGCACTGTGACTAGTGCCAAAGGATGGGACAACTAACCTTTACCCAGGAGATGCTATTGCATCCTCAAGTCATGATAGAACCATTTGAGCAGTGGGGTTTAGACTTTGTGGGACCAATTTCCCCACCATCATCAGGCAAGGAGTACATTCTAGTATGCGCAGACTATGTTACTAAATGGGCTGAGGTTCAAGCATTACAATTTGCAAGAGAAGAAAAAGTTGCTGATTTCCTTTATAATAAGATTTTCTTAAGGTTTGGAGCCCCAAGATCAATAGTTTTAGATAGAGGACCTCAGTTTACTTCACAAGCAATCAAAGCATTCACATATTTATATCAAGTCAAGCACAAAAAATCTTCACCTTACCATCCTCAAGCAAATGGGCAGGTAGAAGTCACTAATAGGGAACTTGAAAATATTCTGACAAGGACAGTAGCAATGAATAGAAAAGATTGGGCTAACAGATTACTTGAAGTAGTTTGGGCTTACAATACCACTTGGAAGTCCACAACAAAGTTCTCACCATATGAATTGGTTTATGGGAAAAAGCCTATTTTATCTATAGAATTTGAACTCCAGACACTTAAAATTGCATTGGATATTGGTCTACCATTGTCTATAACTCAACAGAACATAATTCTTTAGTTCAATGAATTGGATGAAATTCAAACAGAGGCCATTCAACAAATAGAGCTGGTACAGTATCAAAGGAAGCAATGGCATGACCAACACATCAAAAGGAGGACATTTTAGCAAGGTGATTGGGTTCTTCTTTATGATTCTAAATTTGAAGAGTTCAAGGGGAAATCACAAACTCATTGGATGGGTCCTTATCAATTAAGGGAAGTTTTTGAAAATGGAACAGTATTATTGGAACCTATTGATGGAAGCACATACACATTCTTAGTAAATGGTCACTGAATCAGACTCTATAAAAGACCATCTACTAAAGAGGAGTTTCTTAATGATTTATGTTTTGATATAGGGGATACTTCTTCTGTCACAGTGTTGGACTGATTAAAAAAAAATGGGAAGGTTGAAAACTAGTAAATGGCGGCCTTCTAAAAAAAAGAAAAAAAAAAGAAGGTTGAAAACCAGTAAATGGCGGCCTTCTGAAAAAAAAAGATAGAAAGATGGAAAACCAGTAAATGGATGTCTCTCTCGACCAAGGGAGTTGAAAACCAGCAAATGGCGGTTCCCTTCTTAAGAATAGTTGAAAACAATCGAGCTACGGAGATGATCAGGTGCCAGGAGTTAGTCAAATGCACCTCCAATGCTTTCCAAACTAGGAGCACCTTCGGTGCTCCCTCAATAAAGAGTCAATCTCAATAATAGGGGAGGGGACCCACCTCTCTAGGCAATAAAGTAGACACATCACATGATGAGGTCATCATGACTCATCCTCTGCTTTATGACAAGAATAAAATAAAATCAGCACGTATTTCAATTGTAGGGGTATTCACAAAGGCGGCGTTGACGTCACCGAAGGAACGTGGATTCTTGAACCACTCGGCAAAATGATTGTAGGTCACGTACCAATGGAGTAGTGGGCATCATCTCAAGCCACCAAAGGTTGCTCATTTGCCATGAGACATGTAGTCTCATAAATGACGCAGCATCTCTACCATGTACATTGCTCCTCATCATTAAAAATGATCCAGGTAATTCTATCTTAAATTAAGCATTAATAGCAAATGTCTTGTCTTTCTGTTTTTGGGTGCCACCACTATGACACGTCTTCCTGCCATCATTTCCTTTTCCAAATTCACATATGCCGCCATCTATGCTGTATTGCCACCTTGCCTCTGGAGTGTCTTATCAGTTTGTTGCATTTATGACTGCCTAGGTACTCTATCTAATCTGTAAATCTTCCATGAGCCAAAACTGAGAGACATAGAAATCCTCATTCAAACTTCCAAAATACCCTGAAGAATAGAGTAAATTGAACAGTCCTCCGGAGCCTATGGAGTTAAGAAGAAGGGACAAACTGCAGAGAGGAGAGTGAGGAATTAAGCACAAAAGGTGGAACTAATT
This sequence comes from Cunninghamia lanceolata, assembly GCA_027924645.1. Taxonomy (NCBI): domain Eukaryota; kingdom Viridiplantae; phylum Streptophyta; class Pinopsida; order Cupressales; family Cupressaceae; genus Cunninghamia; species Cunninghamia lanceolata. The sequence continues at coordinate 2,709,073 of BSBN01000697.1, forward strand.
TAGCAATGGGGGTAAAGAAGAAGTTTGAACTAGAGAGTGCTGCGGGTCTTTTGTAAGATGAAGCTGCAACAAACATTCTAAGAATTGCAAGATGGCTGGACTTTCTAGAAAAAATTGAAGGGTTTTAGGAAGATGTCGTGGATGAATTCCTCAGAAATCTAAGAGACAATCAGACAGTTGTTAGAGGAGTTTGAATCAATCTCTCCTCATCCACTATCAGTCACATTTCTAGGCTACCTGAACAAGGTGAGAGGTTTTATCACCTGAAAACCTTATACATTGATTTAATTAAGAATTTCTCTGTTCAAGGTGAACCTGCAATACAACTGCATTCAAATAAAAATGAAGTAAAAGGAATTCTTAGGTCCACACTTCCAAACCCTTGGCAATCTGTTGCCACTTGGCTGATGAAATATTTTATTTGTGATGGTCAATTATCTTTAGTTTTAGGACCAATCATGAAAATGCTAATTTTTCTAAGACATGGGAATGGACACCCTGAATTTAGCATAAATATTCCAAATTTCCTATATTCTACCATCAGGGCAACTGCAGAAAGATATCAGCAAAATAAGGGTCCCATGAAACATCATGGCCTCATTTTTCTAGTAGTTAAACACCACTTCCTATCTCAAGCCAATGGGGAAGAATTATGGCAAAACTTTCTTGAGCAGAATCCCCAGGATAGAGAACTAGAGATGGCACAGCCAGAAGATGAGGGTTCCCCTACTCACCAAGAAGAAGAAACTGAGCCTTCAACCTCCTCCATAGCTGTTCAAAGAGGAAAGAAGTCCTCATAGGAGGCAACTTCATCTGCAGCCCCTGTTCCTGATAAAAAGAAGAAAGGTAAAGAAATTACAAAGTTTGCTCCTACACAAATCTCATACATGACTCGATCAGTTCAGAGAAAGATGACTCTAACTAAGGAATCTTTCCCTAGGGAATTAACAGGGGAGAGGTCAAGACAGAAGACAGACAAAACCTGGGCTGAGGAAACATTTGAGGATTTAGATGAGATCCCTCTAGTCGGGAAGAGAAAACAAAGAGAAGTTTCCCTAGCACCATCTGTTCATCTGGAGTCAAGCCCAATTTCAGAACCATCATGTGCTCTGGAGACAGAACACAGACAAACTCTTACTATTTCCTTAGATTCTGAGGATGAGAGACCTACTCCAGAGGCACCTGGCCCACCTCTACTACGGAGAAGCAAAAGGAAAAGACAGCTCTCACAGGCTAAGAAAGATACTGCTCTACTAGCCGAGGTACTCCTGGGTTTTAGAACATATGAGGATAAGGTTGGGCCTTCAACGGTACCAGCAGAAGTAGAGGAACCCCAAGAGGACCCTCAAAATAGGCAGTCGGCAGAAAAAGATGAAACAGGACAAATGGGTACAATTGACAGTGCAGGACAGATGGCCATGGAAAACTCTGATGATCAGCAAACAACAATAGAAGAAGAAGCAGAAGCAAAAACCTTCTCTCATCCCTCTAATCAAGAGGATGTTGAAATTCCAAAAGAACAACAAATGTTAGAAGAAATTGAAAACCTAAAGAGACTATTCTAGGGGAAGAATCTAATTATTACTAACCTCAAGAAGGTCAGAATAGAGGTAGAAATGGAGCAAAAATAAGTCATTGAAAATCTACAAACAGAGCTCCCAAGCAAAAGCTAGATCATATAGGAGAGAGAAGCAAAATTGGAGGCCCAAAAAACTGAAGCAGTCAAATTGTTAAAAGAAAAGGAGATAGAGGTAGCACAAAGTGTTTCTGAGCTCACCATGGCTAGAGACAATAGCCTCACAATAATGGCAGCATTGCTTGAGAAAATACATAGCCAGGATAGACAGTTAACTTGGGCCAACAACAAACTAGATGACCAGGAGGAATATATTCAAGAGTTGGCTAGCCCAAGGGCAACCAATGAGCAGGAAATACAAACAGATGCATATGTGGGTCCAATCCCCATTGACATTCCTAAGGCCTTGTTCCATTGGGAGAAGAAGTCTAGAGAATATTAGGCTTCCAAGCCTATGCTACAATTAGAAAGGGCAGTCACTGCCAAAACAAAAAGAATAGAAACTCTGGAAGGCAAAATCATTGAAATGGACTCCCTTTCTTTAGAAATTCTATCCTGTAGGCCTCCAAGTGCCAACTATTCTATGTTCTTACAAGAAAGAGTCCTGCAGAAGAAATTCTCTTTAGTCTTGTCTGACCTGTTTGAGAATACAGAGACAGTAGAGGGATTCATGACAACATATACAAGGAGTAATGATGAAGACAAGAATTTCCTATGTGAATTATATCTACATGGTTTCTGTGTTAATGATATAACTTTCATTCTTAATCATTTTGTGGGGGAATTCCAGCTTAAAGCATTTATGTCCCTAATGAGGAATCACCAGATCTGGAATGAATGAATGGAAGAACACCTCAAGAAAGATATGGAAACAAATCTCTTCATTAGGAAGGAATGTCCCAATCTTAATGATTTTAAGATCCAATTTAGGTCCTATATCTATCACCCTAAGAGTAAGGACAAATTTTTTCCATTATACCTAAAAAGTTTACAAGAGTGCTCCACCAATTTTGGTCTTTTCATGAACAGTTCAGCAAACTCAGTACTTGCCATTGCAAAGAAAAGATGGAATGTTTTGACCTTGGAGCAAAAAATGAGAGAGGTGGTCACCCCTGCAAACTTAAGATTATTTATGAGAAAAGCAAAGTTAATATCCAAAATGATGGATAATCATAAGCAGGAATGGATAGGTGGACGATTCAGGCCCCCTCTCATAATTGAGCCACTTCTTGTCTGGGCTAAGCAGATAGAAGATGAGAAATTGTAGGACTGGTTGAAGTAGGTTGATCAATATAGACGCAATGGTAATACCACCCACACAACTTGGTCTACCTATTCAAAGGATTATAGCTTGACTGACAAGCTACTTCACCAGAATAAATCTAGATTGTGAGAAGCAGGAGGACCTACCAAACCTTAGGTATGGGGGGATGATGAGTGCCAAGTTGCACCCATGAAATACATCTTTTTACCTCTCTTTTTCTCCTTCCTGACTCCATCTTTCCTAATGTCTACACCCAAATAGGCTAGCAAGATCATTCTAGATAATGATTAATTGAGATAAATTACTTAAGATCATAATTTCTGATTGAGCGACTAATGTGCATGGAATTGATGGAAAAATGCAAAAACTTCTCTTTTTGAACCAACAGGTGTAGATGCTCAGAACAACAATTTTGTGCATCTCCGGAGGTAGTCTTCAATAATCTCTCGAGACAATACCAGAGTACCATGACACTAGAAGTTTTGAAGTAAAGGGAAAAGCATCTCCGGAGCTGAACAAAAAGCTACAGAAATATCTCCAGAGCTACAGACATATCTCCAGAGCTGCAGACAGGGACAGATATCTCCAGTGCCTCTTGAGAGTAGGGCATATTTCCAGTACAAGCTGCCAATCAGGTACTCTCAGTAGTGATCATAATACCCTTCATTTCACTCAAATCATCACCTAAGTGGTGAAGGGTCATCTTTAGTTAACTGCTGGAGTTTTTATCTTTATAAAGTTTTTGCATGAGTTATGGATAGAACTGATTCAATACCCATATTTTCAGGGCCTTGCTACCCAAATGTATTAAGACTCAAACTTAGAATTCTGAGTGGACTTCTGTTCCACTCAGTCTACTTTTATTGCATGATTATTTTTCCATAGTTAGATAGCTAGTGTAATAAAGAGATGGATGTCATCTCATAGAAGAACTGGTAGATAAAATAAGTGATATGTCATCACTCATTTTATATAGACTGATAGAAACAACATAAAATAGACAATGATTGAATTATTTTGATTCTCGGTAATCTCAGTTTTTCTCTAATATCAATATTTTTCATGAATGCAAAGTGAATGGAATTGGACCAGATTTAGTTGTGATCTTATTTTGTGCTGAGTCCCTACTATAGCCTTCACCCCCAAGGGTGTGGAGCAAGGGCCCACTCTCACCACCAAGGTAGAAGGCTAGTACCACTATTTTGTTACTTTAGATTTTGCTGTGAAAAGTATTTACTGATTTTGATAGATAGATGCATGTTACTATTTTTTTAAGATTACTTTAAGTAACTTCCTGCTTAATTCTATTTTCAGCATTCCTTAAATTCATTTAGTAAGTAGGCAGATTAATTTCTTTAAATTGGTAGAAGTTATTAAGATTAGCTAGGAAAACTGGTAACTGTAGAATCCCTAATTGCAGACAGTCGAGGACACAACCTCTGGATTTTGACATCTGAAATATGATTAAATGATGAGGTACAACAACACCTTGTCAATAGCCCTCTGGAATACCTCGGAGTGAAGGTGAGTAACCCTTGACTGAGCCAATCAGATATGTAGAAGAGGAGCAAACTCTGCAGACCATTGTCTTTTCTAAAGCAAAACATTCCATTTAGGAGTGTAGATGACAAATTAAGGAACTACAACAACTTTTGGCCGATAAGACTAAGGAATTGGAAGAAATGTAGTAGGTAGTTGCACAAGAAAGGGAGGCACACAATACATTTGTCTTGACCTCCAAAAAAGCTTGGAACAAGAGAAAGCTAGTGTTGTTGCAAGGGATGCTCACATTGCCTCTCTATACAAAAACTCCCTCAACCTGTTATTCATGATAAGGGTGCACAAGTTTCTTTTCCATTTCCCCTACAACCCATCTCATTAGCCATGACCTAACTCAGAGAGGAACATGCTTAGTTTGGAAGGGCTTACGATACCCTTTAGTAGGACATAAATTTAGCTAAGGAGTTGGTGGCCAAAGCTTTTGAAACTAGGGAATTGGTTTTATCTCTATGTCAACCCTTAGGTGTGTATGCTCTTTTTCTAAGAGAATAATTTCTAAGATGGAAGCTCTTGAGAATTTCTTGCAATCTTCCATTTGACTTTGATAATGATAGAGAGTTCCTAGAAAATTATTTTGAAAGGACCATTGAACAAAAAGATATGCTTTGTGAATTCTTCCAACATGGATTCTTAATGGGACATCACCATACATCCATGATGAATTTGTCTGTGGATGAAATTTAGTTGAGGGGTTTTGTTTCTCTCCTCCACAATAAAATAGAGTGGGAAAAATCACATGATTGAATATCACAATGTTGAAGCCACGATCAAACTTCTAATGTGTCATGAGTACCCCAAGACCACCTAGTTCTCTAAAACCTTCAGAGAACATGTATATCGACAGGGGTCAAGGACTATCTTTAATCTAGCATTGCTACACTATAGGATCATGTGGAATATCTTCCTCTGGCTGGCATCGGGGTCTGTACCAATAAATGAGGGAGCTCATCTCACCCACCAATTTGTGATGGAGCCTTACCAGAGCTAGAAACCTCATTACTCTTATCCAAGAATGGAAGCATGAATGGATTGGAATGAGATTCTAACCTCCCTTGATTCTTGCACCAACTCCTCTTATAACTTCCATAGGACAAATGCCACATAGAAAGGTGGAGAAGTGGCTTAAAAATATTTATGATATAAATGGATATGCAGAGAAGGGTTGACACTTTATCATGTATAAAGAGGATTACGACTGCAGTCAAATACTAGAGGATAAGAACTTAGTTAGTGAGGGCATGGTATAGGTCCTACCATGATGACATGGTGTGATTCTAGTGGGGGAATGATGAGTCCTGATGCTATCTTTTATTTTCATATAGACATTTCTAAATTTCCTTACTTTCTATGGACTTGGTATATTTAATACATGATTAAATATCTATAATTATTTTAAGAATGGATGAATAATGCATTTTGGTACTTATTTTCTCAATGGTTAGATTTTCATGAATATTTCTATAATTTTTTTGTCTTTGTGCATATATATTTGTGTTTTTATGATAAAAGAAGCTGCAAGATACAAGAATTGAACATTCTGGATCTCTTCGAAGCTGGTTAGGTAGGAAAGGAAACTAGCTTCAAAGTGGGTTGTAGAGCTCCAGAGAGGCACTCTAAATCATAGTTGTTCACTCTTCTTTAATACCAATGTCAAATCGATAATTTTAGCTCCTAACTTTAGTCTTGGTACATGCCTCACGAGGAGTAGGGTAGGCCCAAACAACTCTAGTTGTCTAGCTAGTCGTCATAAGACTCTGGACTAAATTCAACTTCCTTTTTTCATGTCCTATTATTTCTAGTTTGATGTTCAAGAGTTATGAGAATAATTGAAGTGTTTCTTTAGGAAGTTTTCCTCTAATATAGGTCGCACCTACATGCCCTCACACCCCTAATTAAGGATATTTCTTGGTTAGGGTTGATGCCATCTCTTGTTGGAATAAAAGACTGTTAGTCTTAAAATAAAATGAGGAAGATTCAATCCAATTTAGTTTGGTTTAGAGAATAAGACTTAGTGTAAGAGTCAATGTGACTCAACAAGCCAGGATCCCTGTAATCAAGACAACCTTCCACACAAAGATAAAAGAGAATATGCTAAAACAATGGAGCAATATTCTATACACAACTATATATGAAACTGTATGAAATACAATGAGAGAGCCTTGATTATAAAGGCAAGGATGACAATCAAGGAGTTGTAGTCATGTGACAAGTGTTACATTCCTATCACATGTGACAACTAGAGGATAGGATGCCAACTAGAGCACATGTGTAGGATAAAACAACTCACTACAACTATCAACAACTAGAAATAACTAGAAGACTCACTAAGTCAACTTAACATGTAAATTATGTGTGATGTGTGAATATTATTTAACTAATAAATTGTTAAAGAATATAAATTATCCACACAAGGAGAAATTAACTAAACTAGTTAGGAAAAACCCCTATTCACACCAACACTTAGATGTATAAGAAGGAGAGCAATTAGATATTAGAAATAATTCTTTTCAACACTTTTAGCAATAACTTCATTTTCCATTTGAATTTATAGAAAGACCTATGAGATCCCATTTGATGAAAATAAGAAGAAAATTCTTCTAATTATGTGTTAGTGTAAGAAGATCCTTCCAGAAGGGGAGTTGGACCCACTCCACTAGAAGGAGGCGATCTTATGGTATCTCTTTTCTCATGTTGAATTCCTTATTGTGTGTCAAAAATACTTTATCTTATTGTTGTGTGCCTATGAAAATTTAATTTGTCTTTGTTAAACAAAACCTGAAGGTCATCATATAAATCATAAAACCGAAAACATTTACTTTTCAAGCATTTTTTCTTTTCCACATTAATTTCAGCATGTGTGTTTGCCTCTTTATCTTTAGCATAGATGATTGTTTCAAGAATGAATGTTTATTTTTGCAAGTAGAGTAGTGTAGGACATGTTTGGTTTCCAGCAACAATTAGGTTTGGTTTGAATTTTATCACAGAAATCTATGAGTAGTCCACAACTTTGAGATTTAAAAGCCCTATTGCAGATTGTTCCAAACACCACCTGGATTGATAAAAAATAAATGATAGGTAATTGGACATCTACAATGATGCAGTCACCACTTAGGCCAACAAATGGAACACACTATTGTGGGATCACCACTATAAGAAGTTCCTAAAGGAAACAAATCAATGAATCAAACTTAAAATTTAGAAATTACATCCTAAAAATTAATGCTTTAAATATTGGGTATTCATTGGGAGGTTAAATCCTCACCTTCCATGATTTACAACTCAAAGGTTACAATAATTAAGTGGTGAACTATTTTATGTACTATTTGGATGTAGATGAAATGAAGCTTTGAGCTAGAAGCCTAGCAATTCATTCACCTCTAATAATCATAGAGATAGAAGAAGGGATGGAGTCTTCATTATAAGCTTTAGCGTAGGTTCTAGAACCACCTCATGGTTTACATGAACATCTACAAGTAGTAAATCCTTCAACCCCTCCTTTCCCTTTTAAGATATTGATACAAAATAGTGAGGTTAGGTTGAATTTTATTTAGTAGGAGAAATTCTACTATTTGAATCTATTAAGGATGTACCTATTCTCTAAAGATAAATAAGAGAACTATGTCATAAGAAACCTAGATGGATGTGGAAAGATCGACAAGTTATCTAGGTCATAGGATAGTTGGATGATCTCCAACTCGATACCATTATACCACCCAAGTTTTTTGATATTGGGAGTCTATAGTGGATTTCTAAATAGGAGAGCTCTTAATTAGAAACTCCATGTTTGATCTAGGTTCTACAATCACCATATTGAATAAAGAAACCATAGACTAGTTTAAACTTTTAGGTTTATGATCAACACTAACTATCCTATAAATGGTTGATAGGTCTATTGTCAAGCCAGAAGGAGTAATTGAGGATGTGGTAATTTCTATCCAATTTAATGGTGTTCAATCTTAAGGCTAATATGAGAGGATAACCAATTGTTTTGGGTAGGTCCTAGTTAGTTATGAGTGACACATATATTAGTTTTTGTTGATGTAATATTTTATTACATATTTTTTATTAATTCTACTACAAATCAATCTTTCCTAGGTAGTTAATAAGCACATGCATGCTTCCTTGATTGATGGAAATTAGGTGCCACCTCTACCTCTTCTTATGCCAACACTATCTCTATTTGTTGAGTTATCTCCACTATTCATTTAGTTAAGTCAAATTCTCTTGGACACTTGTCACCATGACTCATCCATATAATATATGTGTATTTTACTTTTGAATAGGTAATGAGAATTTCAATTCTATTCATGTGTATTGTTAACTTCTTCTATTCATATAATGATCTAGAAGTAATTAGTTTGATTACCAAAGGTCTTGGGTAGAGATTTTAATATTAATTAATCCTTTAGGAGATATTTTTGTATATATTTTTTGAAAGCATGTTGGAGTAGATCTAACCTTACGATCACATCTAGAGAATACAATAAAGTTAACTTTTAGCCTTTCATTTTGTCCATATTAGACAACTGGAGGCAAAGTTATTAAGGTTTTATGGTTGTTGATTATTTGTTAATTTTTGAAAGTAATTTTTTGGAAGAATGATGGAGAAAATGAAAGCTCCATTATGTCTAGAGTGACTAAAACCTAAGGATCACTTGTCAAATAATCTAAATTAGATAATTATTTGAGAAGCCCCAAATTGTTCTCCCCAGTTTGGGTTGTTTAGACAAGACACAATTTGAAAAAAAGGTGTATTTCTTGAGTGTTACCGATGCTCAAACTGCACAGAACCATCACTACTATCATTGTGCTGCTAGTGCACCACCATTACTTTGTTCTATAGCTACTTGAAAAAATATTGAAGTGAAGTATTCCTTTGCCTATCATTTACTAGAATATTTTGTTAGTAGATTATTCTCTAAGAATATAGATACAACATCATTGTACATTTAGTACCATGCCATTGCTACATCAATGTTTATATGAACCAATCAACTACCATGTAACTATCCATACAACCTAATCAATAATGCCAAACTATATTTTATCAATACCATGTTACCTTCTTAACTACTGCATTAGCCAGACTACACATTTACCTTCTTAACTACTACATTAGCTAGACTATGCATTCAATGTCTTTTCATTTTTTTGATGTTAGCATGTCATCACGTTGACATAATCCCCTACCTTTGTCACTCTTTACATGTCAAGAGAGATTAAAATTCAATGTATCACAAATTTTGAACCACCTCATAATTTAGACTTTAACACTATTTTTTGACCCTAGCTAATTTTTGTGTAAAATTAAAATACATGTCATTGTATTTAAGTTATAATTTACTCCTTTTTCTTAAAAAATGAGAAATCATTTTGGATCTATAAGCATGTGATTAGTGTATTTTATAAATGTACTACATATAAAGCACCAAAAACTATTTTTTTTGTAGGGGCATATTGAGGTATTTTGATGCATACTTTTGGGTTTCCTCTCTTTTTAATGAGGGGGAATATCTTCTCTATTTAATGGGGTGAATCATCTTCTCTTTCTTTAATTGGGGGATAAATTTTTACACAGCTATCGAACATGACCTTCTTGCCAAGACCCATTATTTTGCCTCACCAAGTTGTACTTAAAGGGGTGTTGTAATATTCTATTGCACCTCTTTTATTAATTTTACCTAGGAAAATTAGTCTTTCCTTGGTAGGAAATAATCATATGTGTGCTTCCTTGATTGAAGGAAATTGAGTGTCATCTATGACGCTTTAGGTGTCATTTTTCCTTCATTTGTTGAGTTATCTCCTCTCTTCATTCAATGACTCAATTCCTCTTGGACAATTTTTACCATGAATAATTCCTTTGTATTTTTATTTTGAATATAACTAATAAGAATGATATTTTCTATTCAAGTGTATTATCAATTTCTACTTTCATGCATAGAAATATCTAGTAGTAATTAGTTTGATTTCCAATAGTCTTGAGTAGCGTTTTTAGGATGAACTCTAAAATCATAATTTTTTTAGTTTGGAAACATGCATATTTATAATGGAAATAGTACAAGGACACTAACATTGTATTTTCTAGTACAACCATATTTAGAAGCTAAAGAACCTTTGTGACTTGAAACTACATAAGATGACAACATCCCTATAAAGCATGCATTGACAATAGATAAGAGTATTATATTATAGTATCTTGAAGAAGACTTTGTAGTATCTAACTTTTTTATAGAATTTGTATTCTCCTTAAACATCAATTCAATGATATTTAGATAATAATGATTGTTCTACTAGTTGTCCTTTTATATGACCATATTTTACTATCTTTCATCTTTTGCCTCATCAATGTTCATATCTTAATTATTTAGCTCTTGTAAAATTAACCAATCTAAAGAACACGATAATTAAATTATTTCCTAGAAAGACTCTCAATGCATATAGTCAACTCAACCTAGAACAAAAGTACAATTTGTTTAGAACTTTATAGTAACATAAGAGGTGTCCATCCTAATATTTGTACACATCAAATTACATTAGGGATGATGGTATATAATAATTAGGTAATCACAAAGGTAGATGCATACTATGTTATGATAGATTGTGAACAATGAGTGTATACACCTAAAAATGGCAAAGACAAATTAAATAAATATTTATTATTTATTTAATTCCCATTCTTCTATCATTTAATAAATTGATCAATTTATTTATTTGATTCATGTTCATCATTAATAGTCCAAATATTAAATAAATATCAATTTATTTAATTAAATCAATTAAACCCATTCTTCTAATGTCATCCCTTAATTAAATAATAATCAAATTATTTAATCACAAATCATCCTATTCCACATCATTCTTCCACATCATCTAATCCACCTCACCTTGTTGCACATGTAATTAAATATTTTAATATTTAATTAATCCATTTTCCCTCACCCACATGGCATATTCTTCCTCCAACCATCCCTATTCACATGGATGTGGTCTCTCCATGTCATCATGGTCAAAGGGACACTTTGTGACACTTGTTTCATAGTCCCTAGAATCTTTCCAACCTCCCTGCAAACATGATCTCCTTGTTTGACCTTCTCTCTTTAGTCATTGTGATCCTTGTGACATGTGGACTCATGTCACACCTTTCTCTCCACCATGTCAAGGTGAGAGGAACATCTTCCCTCTTTCTCTCCCTCATCTCAACCAATTCAATCCTCACCATACACCTCACAAGACTAAGTCTCCACCGTTGAGGTCTTGACACATGGATTTGCCCCCTCCTTGGCCTATAAAAGGAAGGTCATTCCCTCATTCTACAACACACAAGCTATAGCAAAGTTACTTTGAAGAAATTCCAATGTGCCTTTGGAAAAGCATCCATATTGCTCATTGCATTTTATCTCCATTATCCTCATATCCATACACTCATGGCTTCAAATCATCTATCTCTCATCCTCATAATAGTTGCATTGTAGGTAATCTTCATTCGATTTTATCCAACATACAACCATTCAAGTATTGTCATCTTCAAACAGCGAGGGAGCACGCTTCTGAGAGCTATGTTCATCAACAAGATCAATACAAGATAGGCAAACAATGGAAGGTTTGAAGTAAATCAGTCTTCAAGGTAAAATTGCTTTGTTTATTTGATTTGCATCATATTTCATTGAGATTTTTGGATTATTAGTAGTTTAATACTGTTGACAATAATTCCTCTAACATTTTTGGCACCCACTGTGGGGCCTTGCCCCGTTTTTAACTTCCATCTAAGTATTTTGTGAAGGTTATGTCAGGACAGGTCAGTTCTGCGCAAACAACTTCTAGTTCCATGCATACAACATTTTCTGTTGCACTTTTACCTTTTAGTGCATACAAACTATTCTGTTGCGCATCTGATGAGTCCTGCCATGCATTTGATATTTCAGTGCATATACAACGCAGTCCTGTGCTTTTAACTATTATTCCAGCGTATTTGCGAATCAGCGCATATAATACGTAGTATTGCACATATGATCCACAGTCTTGTGCATTCAAATTGTCATAGAGAGTTGTAAAAGTTTGATAAGGTTTTTCGTACTAATCTTCATTTGCAGGTGTTAGGAGCTGGATTTAGTCATTTTAGCTGCATTATTAAGCCACCTAGAACTAATTAGGAAGGAGTAACTTAATATGTTCATGGAAATCTTCACATAGACTTAACTAGGAGGAAAGCAAATTGATTTGTTGCATCACAAATTTCATCTAGTCCCAACCTAGGGGTTAAAATTGAACAATTTCTTTATGTTTTTACTATCTTGCACTACAATCTTGACATAGCATAATAAGGGAAAGTAACACTTGTTTTATTTCTGCAAACAACAATCTACACCTAGATTTTTTAGAGGGATAAAATTTACAAAATCTTTTCCAAGTTATTGCTATCTTGTTACAAATTTCTGTGCTTGGTAGAGTTAACACATTTAGTTATTTTTGTTTTAACTAGGGAGATAAAGAACCATTGTCCTCTATGTTTTCAGAATGATAATAGGACTATGCTCTCCCCTTAACTAGGTGACCAAAATGCCAAACTTATCACTTTGCATGTTTTACCTTTAGAGAGGCCTGCCCTTGGAAATCCTTCCTTCCAAGTGGGAATGAACTTAAGTGATAATGGGATAAAGCCAAGCTCCTCCAAGTCACTATAAATAAATTACGTTTGTGATGAAAGTTGCAAGCGACAGGTGCTGTTGTATTACATTGACCAATGTTTCCCCCAAAACCCTGTGGAGCGTAACCTCTGCAGGCTGGGAAGCCTTCTTATCGAAGCAAATGGCCACATGTGTAATCACCTGAACGGATGTCTTGACTAAAATCCATTTGTTCTAGTAAGCCAAAATCCCCTATCTGGTGACACAAGAGGAGGAACCTCTAGAGCCGTCTAACGTCATACACTCATTTAGTGTAGAGACAAAAAAGTTCAACTCTTTGGAGGAACTATAACTTGGTATGCATGAGAAGTGAGTGCCATGGAGGGGAGCCGGTGCTACCAAGTTATTTACTGTCCACCTTTATGCAAGTGGCTAGTGTAAAAACCAAGTTCGAACTCATCAAATATTGTCCTTGCCATCCTAGGATTGTAATTGTTTATTTTTAATTTTGTTAAGTAAATCATGGTAACCTTTTGTTCTTTGTGTTTTCTTGCAATAACATGAACCAAAATCAGCATTGAAAACCTTAGATTAACTTAGGAAAACATTCCAAGCAAATCAAATTGTCAAACTGAAAACAAAAATACCAAGTACCTGTAGATCTGTGCATTTAAAACATCCTACTCCGCATATAACCAGTTTTGCTGCGCATTTGACCTTACAACGCATTTAACCTATTCTGCTATGCATATAAACCATTATGCAGCACATTTAATCTTTAAGCATATATAACACACAGTGCCACACATATAAGTTCAACCAGATTGGTGCATTTGACCCACAGAGAGGCATGTTTAACCTGTTATCCTGCACTTTTAAAGCTGCACATCCAAAACAGAGGTATATTCCGTACAGTTTGGGATAAAAATATTATTAGTTTTAGGTACCCTTTTTGCTATAGTTTCACCCTAAAAAATTAGTTCTACCGTGCAAATACCTTTCCATATCATTTTCACAAACATCTTCTTTTCACATCATTGCCTTGCTACCAAAACACCTCAAAATCAAACCAAACACCTCAAAATCAAACCACAACTTGCTTCTAGGACCTAGTTGATACTCTATGAACCCAAACAAGAGATAGGTAGTTTTATAACAAGATTTCAAATCATCCTTCTCAACAAAACTATACTAGTGTAACCTTGACAAGAAAATAGTCCTCATCAAATAGTGGTGTCAATCTATTCCTATTTGGACTACCACTTGTATTGACACTTTGATAGCTATTAGACATTATAGCTCAAGATTTACCTTGTTTGAGACAAACATAGAATCAACAAAACCTTAGAAAAATCAATTCCAATCAAACTCACATTCTACCACATCACACCTCCAATCAAAAATCAAAATCCAACAAATCTCATTTTATTCCATCCCAAAATCTTGCATGGTGCAAACTAGATCTCAATCAAAACAAAATCAAAACATGGACAACCTTAACAATAATATACCTGATTTGAATGATGAGGAAGTCTCTCAAGAGGAAATCCTTCAACAACTCCAAGACCCTAAGTTCCAAAAGATAATGGATAGAGTTGTTGCTACCGATCCCCAAAAGTATTTCCTCATGCTTGCTCAACAAGGAGCAAAGCTACCTGCAGACTTTGATATCTCTAATCTACGAGAGAATAATGCCTCAAATGAAGTTGAGTCATCGAAAGATGGCTTCAAAACTAAAAAAGTGACTCCAAAAATAGAAAAGGCTAAGGATACACTTAATCCTTTCGATGCATTGACAACCCAAATCCAAGCCTTACAACAACAATTAGTAGATATCCAAAGTAGAACCTCAATGAAACATTATTCGCTTGCAGATATCTCACCTTACCCATTTGACAAATCCTTGAACATGATACCTTTTCCTATAAGATTTGAAGTGCCAAAATTTGACAAGTATAGAGGAAAAGGAGATCCTAGAGATCATATCAGGGAATTCAGTACCGCTTGTCTTGAAGTCACCCACAATGAAACTTATCTAATGTGACTATTCCTTAGAAGCCTGGGAGGACAAGCCATGGAGTGGTTTTCACGTCTACCTCCCAGAATCTGCACCTTTAAAGAATTAGTGGACAAATTCGTTACACATTTCTCTTATAACATAGAACATGAAATCTCCATGCTAGACCTTTGCAATAATAAACAAAAAGGAGGAGAATCATTTGCATATTTCCTACAAAGGTGGAGGCAGCTTGCAAGCAAGTGTCCCTATCATATACCCAAAAAACAAATGATAGAAATGTTCGTGCATAATTTGTCCACTGAGCTTAGCTATCAAATACAAATTCAATGTCCATCAAATTTTAGTAAGGTCATTGAGATGGGTCTTCTCATTGAGAAAGCATTGATAGAGAAGGGGCAAGTAAAGATATACAAAGACACCCCAATCTCTAACAACAATGCGGATAATTTTGGACTAAAAACAAACCCATAGTGAATGATGGTGTGGTAGATACAAAACATGTGGAACCAAAGCAACCTATTTTCAACCTATCCAATCCATAAAATAATGCACCATCTACCAAGCCTCAAGGCACTGAACAAAAATAAAACAACTTCCCTCCAAGGAGAAAGTTCACACAACTTGGTGAATCACTTGAATCCGCACTTAGAAAGCTCATTGGAGGCAACATGATCACACTTCCACCAGTGCGTGAATATGAACCCAAGTTCAAATCTTCTTGGTGGAATGAAAATGACTTTTATGAATACCATAGGAGCAAAGGTCATAAAACCAATGATTGTATGAAACTCAAGCATGTCATTCAAGATCTTCTTGACCAAAAGCGCATATCCATTAATGAAGGACATACTACCAATGATGAACATATAGCATTCAAGAATCCTCTTCCTCATTACGAAAAAGGAGGTTCTTCAAACCAAAACAACAAAGGGGCTGACAAAGTAAGCTATAACAACGCTTCTTTTGATTACACCATCAATCATATTTCCCAAAGTGATTCACATATCAATGTGATCACCATAAATAATCAGCCTGAATGTAATGTGACCATGCGTCGTGGAAACATAACTTTGCAAGGGGCTCAATCATGGCCATCTTCCACATCCAAGTCACCCTCTACATCAAATCAGTATAGCATCATTGACCAACTTCACAAAACACCTGCACATATTTCCATCTTGGAGTTATTGCGTTTATCACCATCCCATAAGGCCATTTTAGAAAAAGCTCTCTTGGAGACAATGGTTCGTATGAACCTTGCCCAAGATCAATTCCAGGCTATGGTAGGCCATATCACCATGTCGCATTTCCTATCCTTGACTGAGAAGGATGACATGTCAATAAATCAACCACATAATGCATCCCTACACATTGAGGCCCTAATACATAAGCACATAATAAAAAGGGTCCTAATAGATGGAGGGGCTGGTTTGAACATTTGTACACTAAAGTTAATCCTTGTATTGGGGTTTTCTAAAAATACCGTTGATCCCAAGAAAGAGATAACCATCAAGGCATATGATGAGGAAGAAAGGACTTCTAAAGGAATGGTGGTTTTGCCAATATGAGTGGGACTGGTAGAAAAAGATGTGGTGTTCCAAGTTCTCGACATGGAGCTTGCATATAACATTCTTTTAGGCAGACCTTGGATCCACGCAATGAAGGTTGTCCCATCCACGTATCACCAATGTATCAAGTTCCCGCATAACGGTCAAGAAATAACCATACAAGGGGACCCCAATCCTTTTCAGTATTGCAATACCATATAGTCTAAACCAGATGTTGTGATACCCACCAATAGAGTAGCTTCTTCTTCCTCCAACCAAGTGGATCCAAGTTCCTTAGCTTCCACCTCAAAAACATCAGAGTTAAAAATCAAAGTCAAGGACAAAGGCGTTGGGGAGTATGTTATTGAACAATCTTTCTCTCTGGCATAGTTGCCACTATCACCAAAGTCTTATGGGAGACCATCCCAGAACAAAGCTAAGGCACTTGAGATTCTAGTGGGTCCTTTCATTAAATGGGGAAGCCTATCCGATGAGAGTGACAGGAAAGATGTCTTACAATGGCTTTTCAAGGATGAAGATAGTCAAACCATACCTGAGGACCAACAACCTAAGCTTCCTACAGAACAATATGGTCAAGGTTTTTCCATGTTACAAAGGATGGGATACAATGGTCATGATCCCATAGGACTAAGAAAGGATGGTATCATAGAACCTATCAAACCCCCTATTCAAACAACCTGAGACACTACTGGGTTAGGATACCATGGTAAGCAGAAGGACAAAGACAAAGGTAAACAAAAGGTTGAAGATAGACAAGCAACTACCACTAACTTAGTGGAGAAAATTCACCACTTGCAAGAGGCTAATGAAAATGATTCAAATGAGTATGAGTGGGACAGCCTCTCTGAGATGTCTTGTGAAGACAAAGGAATTGATGTGGTCCAACAGTATAGTAATACTCCAACAATGCATGAGGGACAAAGCTCTAGGGCTAGACCACTAGAGTTTGGATCACAACATGACGAGAATGAATTTCACAAAGAGAGTACGATATCAAGCTTGATGAACCAACTTGAGGAGAGTACTGTAATAGACCTTGTCGATACCTCGTCCCATTCTAATGAATTCTCCATCCTAACCATAACTACCCTCGAGTCTGATCAACTTGATGATCCCTTACCTCTTGTTCACCCTGAATTAATAGATTGGGATCTATCTGAAACATCACCTGAGCTTGACACCTTTGAAAATGATGATGCCATCATCGACTACCTAGAGCTTAGAGAACACTTACCCGTAAGAGACCATAAGGCTAGCTTCCCCATCAACCTTAACGACAGGGCATACTTCAGAGAGAGTGCCAATCCTTTCAGTAGTAAAAATGTCAAAATAAAAATGAGATCTAATGGTGAAAACTACTCTGCGACAGTATTAGATCATGAAAAGAGAAAAAGAAAAGATATATCTGAAGGTGAAAACCTCTCTAAGGTGTCGACGGATGAAAGGCTTGACCCTCTCCCCCTTTATGCACATCTAGAAAGATCTTCAGTATTGATTGAACCTATAGAATCAATCAACATTGGCACAGAGGCACAACCACGACTCCTTTATCAAGCAGAGTCATTAACTGCACAAGAGAAAATAGAGTTTGCTGAGTTCTACAAAAGAAAGTAGATAAACTTTGCTTGGTCTTACATTGACATGCCAGGTATTGACCCTGATCTAATCATGCACCATCTATCACTAGCTCTGGGAGCTAAGCCAGTCAAATAGAAGTTGAGGAAAATGCACCCCCACATAGCTTTAATGGTAAAAGAAGAGCTCAAGAAATTACTAGATGTGGGGATCATTAGAGCCATTGATTACCCAGAGTGGGTCTGTAATATTGTACCTATTTTAAAGCCTGACAAGAGAATCAGAATATGTAACAACTTCAGGGATTTAAATAAGGCCTGTCTGAAGGATGATTTTCTTTACCAAACATTGATATCATCGTCGACCTCACAGCAGGTCACACCATGTTGTCCTTAATGAATGGTTTCTCCGGATATAACCAAATCAAGATAGCACCAAAGGATCAACATAAAATGGCATTCACTTATCCATGGGGCACCTATTACTGGTACGTTATGCCATTCGACCTCAAGAATGCAGGGGCAACATATCAGCGAGCAATGACAATGATCTTCCATGATATGATGCATACCATCATGGAGGATTATGTTGATGATATCTTAGGGAAATCACTCACTAGAGAGGGACATCTTGAAGTCTTAGAAAAAATATTCACAAGACTAGAGTAGTTTAATGTACGGTTGAATCCTAAAAAGTGTGTATTCAGAGTAACATCTAGAAAACTACTTGGATACATCGTATCAGCAAACGGAATAGAGGTGGACCTAGCAAAGGTCAAAACAATTATGGAAATGCCGCCACCAAAGAATCTGAGTCAGCTACGGTCTTTACAGGGAAAGTTGCAGTCAATTAGAAGGTTCATCTCCCAACTGGCAGACAAGTGTCACCCATTATCACATCTACTGCATAAAAATATTCCATTCAAATGGGATGATAACTGTGAGCAAGCCTTTCAATGCTTAAAAGAATATCTAATGAATCTGCTAGTCCTATTGTTGCCAATTCAAGGCAAACCTCTACTATTATATATCTCAGCTACACCCACAACTTTGGGAGCATTGCTAGCACAAGAAAACCATGAAGGAAAGGAGCAACCAATCTACTATATCAGCAGAACATTAGTAGTTTATGAGCTTCAATACACGCCAATTGAAAGGGCATGCCTTGTAGTCGTCTTTGCTTCACAAAAGTGGAGACACTACATGCTCTCTCACTCCATAAAGTTGGTAGCAAAGATTGACCCACTAAAGTATCTCCTCAGAAAAGCTACCCTAATAGGTAGAATATCCAAATGGGTTATGATTCTCAGTGAGTTTGACATTGAGTACATGGACAGAAGAGCCATAAAAGGATAGGTCATCGTAGATCAGCTGGTGAATGTACCTTTAATTGATAACAACACCTTGAGTTTTGAGTTTCCTGATGAATCTATATTCAACATCACAACAATGGCTTGGAAGCTCTATTTTGATGGGTCATACATGCAACATGGTTTTGGAGCAAGTATCTTGCTAGTAACACCGTAGGGGGATACAATCCATAAATCATACAGACTTTTGTTCCCATGCACTAATAATGTGGCTGAGTATGAAGCTCTGGTTATTGGCATAAAAATGACAGTCGAGTGGAAGATCAAAGAGCTTCATGTGTATGGAGATTCACAACTAGTCATTAATCAAATAAATGATGAATACCAAAAAAAGGATGAGAAGTTGATACCATATAAGCGTATGGTGGATGACTTCAAGAAATATTTCGTTGTGATCTCCTTCGAACAAATACCATGCAATGGCCACTATTGTATCCCTTCTAGATATCCCTAAAAATCAATCATGTTATGAGTTTTTGGTGGAGCCATTCTCCCATCCAGCCTATGAAAGCCCAGAAAATAACACCATTTACCACATTGTAGGAACTGATTCTCCTTTATATGGTAAGATTTATACCTATCTTAAAGAGAATATCCTACCTCTCGATCTGTCAAACAACCAAAAATGTACATTCATACACCAATCATCCAGATATACCATTATTGCTGACACCCTATACAGATGAGGTTTAGATGGTACTCTCCTTAGGTGTTTAGATAGTGATGAATATCAGACCGCTCTAAGGGAGGTTCATGAAGGCATTTGCGGGACGCACTCTAGTGGTCCTACTCTGTCAAAGAAACTCATGCGTTTAGGATATTATTGGCTAAGCATGGAAAAAGATTCCTATTAGTTTGTCAAGTGGTGTAAGAAATGCTAGATTCATGGTAATCTAATACATGCACCCACTTAGGAATTACAACCTTTAATGACACCTTGGCCCTTCGATCAATGGGGACTTGATCTAGTTGGCAAGATTCACCCTTCCTCCTCCAACGGCCACAAATTCATTATCATAGCCACAGAGTATTTTACAAAGTGGATTGAGGCCATTCCATTAACCACTGTCATAGGGAAATAGATTTCTTCCTTCATCCTTAACTATATCATATGCAGATATGGTATTCTAGTATCCATTGTCATAGATAATTGAAGACCCTTCAAGAATCAGGATGTACAGGAACTCTGTAATAAATTCAATATCTAGCATCATTTCTCCATGCCATATTATCTGCAAGGTAATGGCCAAGCTGAGGCATCAAATAAAACCATTCTAAAGATCCTCAAAAAGACTGTCGATGACATTGGCCAGGACTAGCATATGCAACTCAACCTCGCTCTGTGGGCCTATAGAACCAGTATACACACACCCATAGGTGCGATACTATACTCCCTTGTCTATGGCTTTGAAGCCATATTGCCTATCAAAGTTGAAATTCCTTCCCTCAGGGTGTCGTTAAAGGGACTCATAACTGATGAGGAATACAGGGTATCAAAGCTTCAAGAACTAGAACTGCTAGAAGAATGGAGACAACATGCCTTTAACCATCTTAAGGCATACCAACAGAGAATGTCAAGGAGCTCCAATCACAAGGTTAAGCCAAGGGTCTTTCAGGTAGGTGATCTGGTCCTAAGAGAGAACCCACACAATCAACAGGATAGAGAGAAGAAGGGGAAGTTTGAACCAATTGGTTGGGCTCCTATATCATAATCACTGCCTACAGATCAGGTGCGTATCAACTCTCAACATCAGAAGGTGAAGTGTTTGATGATCCCATTAGCAGTATGCACCTTCAAAGGTTCTATACCTAATAAACCCAACGCAAGGGACAAAAAAAATGGTACAATTGGTGAAAACCTAGAAACATGCACTATTTGCGACTAACCGCTACCTCCATTTGTTAGTATAACCCAACCCGCATCCATCTTTCCTATCGTATTCATCCACTAACCATATCCATTTCGCATCTACCTTACAATGACTTACCATAGCCTAGTGTTTTGTCACCCCTATCACCTTATCCAGTAGCGTCATACAATCACATTATCCTATCATTCATCCTATCACAAGTCTATCATCAGTGTCAGTCAATTCCAAACTACATTGCCTTTGCGTCATCACGTAGGCAAGGCCATCATCAATGTGTCCCTGAGGCTCCTTTTCTATCCATTCCATCCCATGTCGTTCAACCTTTGGTCTATTCAAGTCTGCACAATTTCTCATCACCTAGGTCTTTAGGTGCACATAGATCCACCCTGAACTATGTTGCCTATGTGTCGTCACGTAGGCAAGGCCATTTAGTAATGAGCCCCCGAGGCACTAGGTTAGTCCATTAGGGTCCGTCACATTGTTCATCATCAGTTCATCTATAATAAATCAATCCTCTACTTGACTAGGGCCAAATCCTCGACCTAGTTAGAGAATAGGATTCTTAAATGCTATAACTTCAGAGGATAATCAAATCATATCACGGTTTTATCACTAGACAAAAAGAAGCATGACAAGCAAGTTTTCAACATCATCTTGACACAAAAGACAACAAGACTACACTTGACAAATCCCTTTTGACCTAAGACATCAAGCTGATTCTATCAAGTTATTGCAAGAAAACATGTTTTGGGCAAGAAAGTTTTCAATGATTGTTTTAAAAGTCTTATATCATGATTTTTGTTATTATGTCTTTCTACGCTACTCAATCATGTCTAAAACTAGAGAAGCTATGATGGGGGCATAATCATTTTGTTTGTCTTCTATTTGTGGATTTATCTTTAGTAATGTGAAAACCTTGTCTAACGACATGATCAACAAAATGATCATCGAGGACATCAAAGGTCTCAACATGAAACAAGTTTAATCCTTGTCTATTGATATGCAAGCAGTACTTAGGTCATCTTGGTTCAATTATACTTAGATGCTTGTACTAACTTGCTAAATCAAAATCCATGTAAGAAATACTCAGGTCATCATGGTTTAATTATACCTAGATGCTTGTATTTTCTTACAACATTTTAAAAGCTCAATGATGAAACAAAGTACTTCAAAAAATTGCACAATCGAAGATAACAAGAACTCATATCCATCCTTACCCTATTGCATTCCATTGCATTATAAGCATGTTATCATTTTACCAAAATTCATGTGTCTTAGTGATCATTCATTATCCAATTTCTTATCGTTCATTATCCAATTTCTTATCATTAACCATTGTCATTCTTTATCACATTTCTTATCTTTCATTATCATTTCTTTTTCACATATCCAATTCATTTTCTTCTAAAAAAGTGTATTGTTATTAAGGTTGAGTATACTTGGCATTAACAAAAATAAATCATTGTGTGTCATGATTCGATCCATCATCATAAATACATATCATTTTGTTCATTAGGATGCATAAACACAAGTAAATCATAAATCACCATAGGAAGAGTCATATACTCACATCATTCCATCCATTTTAGTTTCACATGTATATCATGATAGAAAACAACAAATACAAAAACATAGATAACATGATCATTAATTAAACCATCTTAGTGCATGCATGCATGATTCATATCATCAAATTTAGCATTGTGCAAATCAACACATGTAGAAATCATAGCATATAGGTACATCTTGTATTAGGTTAAACATCATAATCATGTAGAGGCATCATGTCTAGTATCAAAATCTATAGCAGCATCAACATAATCACCATAGTCTGACATCATACAAGTCATCATATAGAGCATTAGATTAATCGCATAACATAAACATATGCATCTAAATCATAAAATCATGTAAGTCATCTGTAAGCATAGCATGTCATCACATCATAGCATCATAATCACGTCCATCAAAGTAAATTATAATATAGTCTGTTGAATCATGATGTCATATCATCATCATCAAAAAGAATAAAAGTGTCCAAGTGTACAATGGCATCAAAATAATAATACATCTCGAAGTGTCTAAACCAAAGTGGTGTATACATGTCCAAATAAAAGTACTAGAAGCAAATGCATGTCAAAGAGCAACTAAGAATGGTTCCCCCCTAATGGTGCTGGCTGTGGTGGTATGATGCCTCTTGCTCCTCCTCCTCCTACACCTGCTATCCCTATCCCGGGTGCACCTCCATCTCCTCCTGATGGTTCGCAAGGTGGACCCATAGGTCCCACCACCCCGCCACTCTCTGTTGGTCCTCTTTGCGACCTATTACGGTAACTAGGTCTATAGCTACCTACCTTGTGCTCTGGGGGCACTGCCTACTCATATAGGGACCACCAGTAAAAGGTCTCCTGACCTGTCTTGACCATCTTTGCAACCATCTGGCCAGTGCCACCTTGTGTCACTATCTACTGCACCTACTCCAAGAGTGCTTTTGCCCTGCCATACCTCTGGATGGCTGTGTCTCTCTCTAACCACGCAGTCTGGAGGTCACCCTACAACTGTGTAATCTAGGCCTGCATCTACCTAATCTATCCCTATTGCTACTATAGCAAAGACTGAGCCTGAGCCAACTGGGCTCGTAACCCTGCTATAACCCCATAATCTGGCCCCTGCCCCTGTGGCTGCACTGGAGGCTGCACCTATGCCTGTAGGAGTAGCTGAGCATGTTGGACGGGATTAATTTGTTGGTGAACCCTCCTCCCATCTCCATCCCTACCATCATCCCCATCACTGCCATCATGTCCACTGTCATGACCTCCTCCTCTGTCACCACCATCATGGCCTCCTCCTCCATCGCCACTGCCATCATGGCCTCCTCCTCCTCCGTCACCACCATCATGACCTCCTCCTCCTCCTCCACCACCACAGCCATCATCCCCACCTCGGCCACCTCTACCTCCTCTCCTCATCTCCTTCTGGGTCACCTCCGTGGCCCCTCGTTGTCAACCTCCTAATCATCCAGAATTGGGGCTCACTATCCTGGTCCAGAGTAGCGTGGAAATGGATGTGTAGCAAACCAATAAAAGAAATCTTGTGTAGTGCATGCATCTGCCACTGCCCTATGTATCACCCATGGATGATATTGAATATGCATAAACTAATCACGAGCTGTCTTGTAGGATGGGCTGGGTCCCCATCATCCCTGCTCCTTGTGCGTACGGACAAATATGGCATTACCCTGGGGTATCCCCTGGATTCTACCAAACTGCTTGCACACACATGATACAATGTGTCTTTCCAATATATAGGGTGTCCTCCCTTTAAGCCATCTAGTATGAAAGTAGAACAGAAGCTCAACAACATCATCGTCCCAGACCTCATAGTCCAGGTATGGTCGCCAAACAACTGAGTCAACATTGTCAAAAGCATGTCTCCAATACTGAAACATGTAGGAGTAGGGTTGGCCCCTAACCCAAGTGCCAATGCCAATGGGATGAGTAATGCTATGTGTGTCCATGCCCATATCTACAAAAGGGATACTCCACAAGCTAAGTTGGACAAACCATCATAGACAAACTGATGTAGGTCATGATATAAGTGAGCAAGGATACATACTCCCCAAGCATA
This sequence comes from Cunninghamia lanceolata, assembly GCA_027924645.1. NCBI lineage: Eukaryota > Viridiplantae > Streptophyta > Pinopsida > Cupressales > Cupressaceae > Cunninghamia > Cunninghamia lanceolata. The sequence continues at coordinate 2,734,127 of BSBN01000697.1, forward strand.
TCTGGTACCTTCTGTAGTGATCTTCTCTAACACCTATCCCCATCCAACTGCAAAACCACGCGACCATCTGTCGGGGCACACAATACCTCCAATCAACCCAACCACAACTACTTGAAGAGGCTCATAGTAAGCCACTATGTCAGCCCAGTTGATCTCAGTACCCTCGATCTCATCATCATCAAAAACCCGCCTGCACTTGTCTAATCCTACCCTAGTCTGTGGCTCGTACTCAACAAGCTCTCTGTCAATAGGTATGTGCAAGATCCTGTGAACGTCCTGTAGTGTCACTGTAATCTCCCCAGTGGGAAGGTGAAAGGTCCTGTCCTCACTGTGAAATCTCTCAACTAGGGCAGTCAACATGTTGAAATAGCCCTAATCTCGAGAATGAAGAGTACATATGATAATCCAGCCGATCCAATAACAAGCAGATCAGTCTCAGTTAGATAAGGCCTCAATGTCTATGTAACCAGAAACTGCTCCCTCGATATGAGGACATCATTTAACTCCTCCTGCAAACAAGCAAGCGCATGTTAATCAATCAAATTTGACTCAACTACAAGTGTATCTATCCAACATAAAAAAAACTTAGTTATTTCAACAAGAAAACAATCCTATCATCTCTTCAGAGATTCTATCAATCTCAAAGATGACCTATCAGTTGACCAACATCCATCGCATAGTCAACTTCATCAAATTTCTAAGTGATTTGATCAACTCAACTCATTTACATAGTTCTACCTATCATATGCGCGGAATTACCTTATTTGTGCTAAATAAACTCACATGCACATGCTTACATTGAATGTGTCGCTTTACGTTGCATGCACAATGCTGCTCTTTGTTTGCACAACATAAACCTTCTTGCGCTAACAAATTTTGGAAGCACAGTAAAAATTTACATGCGCGGGATCCCTCATTACATGCGCATCAGGATTTCACATGCGCAAAAACACACTTAAAATGTGAAATTTCCACATATGTGCCGATTTCGGTGTCGTATCCATGGAATCGCGCCATATGTGCCATATCGTGGGTCATTTGCACCATTTTGCTATTCAATGCATTTAAATCCTAAAACTTTGACCTACATTTAATGCAATCATAAATGCACCTAACCTAGAAATGAAGGGGTACTTACCGGCGGCCCGTAGTCTGCTGGACGGTTGAACCATCAGATCCGCTTGAATCGATGAAGCTCAATAGGAAACTACTGCATTTTCACTAGCTACTTTGTCCTTAAAGGCTCTGATCTCCTAAAATCTCTCTCTCAAAGACAAGTGTGCAAATGAATAAGAATGTGACCCCACACTCCTATATATAGTGCATGGAACCCTAATGGGAGGTGCTTGACCTTGTCCATGCTGGGGCATGATTTTTCATCTGGTTTTTCTTCTAGGTCAACCAATTTCTTCACCTGTCTATCCAGTCAACCTGTCATTCAACCTATCTCATCGTGAGATTATCCGTCATCCTGTCGTCACATTCTTCCCATCCAATCTCCTGAGGGGGAATCTTATCATCATTAACCTATACCAGGGGCAAACTAGTTTTAATTCTTTGAAACAATGTGTTAAAACACATTGTCTCAAAGAGGGACAAAATGTATACACCTAAAAATGACAAAGACAAATTAAATAAATATTTATTAGTTATTTAATTCCCATTCTTCTATCATTTAATAAATTCATCAATTTATTTATTTGATTCATGTTCGTCATTAATAGTCCAAATATTAAATAAATATCAATTTATTTAATTAAATCAATTAAACCCATTCTTCTAATGTCATCCCTTAATTAAATAATAATCAAATTATTTAATCACAAATCATCCTATTCCACATCATTCTTCCACATTATCTAATCCACCTCACTAATCCACCTCACCTTGTTGCACATGTAATTAAATATTTTAATATTTAATTAATCCATTTTCCCTCACCCACATGGCCTATTCTTCCTCCAACCATCCCTATTCACATGGATGTGGTCTTTCCATGTCATCATGGTCAAAGGGACACTTTGTGACACTTGTTCCATAGTCCCTAGAATCTTTCCAACCTCCTTACAAACATGATCTCCTTGTTTGACCTTCTCTCTTTGGTCATTGTGAGCCTTGTGACATGTGGACTCATGCCACACCTTTTGTAACACCCAGTTTTGATTTCACCCTAAAAACTGAGTTTAACCAAAGGTAATAATTTTTTTTGAAAGTTAAAAACATAAAAGTAATTTGTTTCTAATTTAAAATCAGGTAGTTCATCCATCGACTATCAATATTCATGAAGTTATAAACTATGCAAAAGGATATATCCATCTACAACATTTAAACAATATGTTGATAAAAGTTACTTAGAACAATTCCAAAATAGAAACTTACCAAAGTCATTGCATCTCAATTGTCGACCATCCAAATTCAAGTCTCAGCAATCCTCAAGAATAAAGAAGAGAAAGTATCTTCAAGGAGCTTAACCTCCAACCATAGACCATCGGTCTCCCACACTCCTTCCTATCCAGAAGTGGCCCTACCCTACTCAAGAGGATAGACTTAGGATAACCAATGGTGTTTGCCATCTGAGTATTGGTGTTGTGACCTACGTAACTTGTTATCATGCAATCCCCTAGATACCCTCTAGTCAAGTATGACCATTTCACAAGCTACGCCATCCAGTCACAGTGAACTATCAATGCACTTGAGGTTCATGCATTACCTTGGCCAAAGGATTTGAATATAATTAGCATTGTACCAATGCAAGTAATACGTTCACCCACCCCAACTTGACTCAAATTAATCGCAATCCTACAGATTCCTATACATAAGTTCAATACAACAACCTCGATAACCTCAAGGTGTTAGAAATTCATCATGCATTAACACATGGCAATGAGGTTTATTATCTCTCTACTTAGCTCATGGAAACAATTCCGGCTACATAATAAAAGAATGGTTTCCTAGCTTATCGATTATTTGGATAATGCTAAAAGTTATTTCATTGGTCTTTAAGTTAGCCCACTGCTTAATTTATCCACTCAAGAGTGGACATTAAACTCAATGTTGTTGTTTCGGAAGGGATATACTATAACCCATTTATAGAATACAAATGTTCAAAGACCCTACGTTAAAATTAAACACTCATAAGATTCTACTTCGACTTGTCGAAATCTTCGACATAGCTTAATCTTTGTCAATCTAAGCATTTAGAAACCCTATCTTGTTGTTTCTACTAGCAATAAGATTGCATGCAAGTCTAAGCTAGATACTTGACAAAAGACTCATTACATTGTTTTAAAACTTCATTATATTAACTTGTATGACTGTAAATTCTTCTCTCAAGGATACAACAGTTTAAATACTTTAATAGCATAAGAATTACTTACAAAGGCAAATAGGCTAAAGCTTGCTATTATTCACAGCAAGGTTAGTAATTTCACTATGGTCGACCGACCATTTTAAACTCAGAAATAGAGGAGGACTGTGAAGTCTTGCATGTTTCGACTTACACTTCATGCCATTGATACTCCTCTGTCAACGGTTATCCCAAACAAGTCTTTTACTTTAAAACTAGCTGACCTCTAAATTTGACAGAACCAAGCAATGGTATTCGATTGGCCAAAAGAGAACTCATTCTACATCGACAAAGGTTTTGCCATTGCGGCTTGTGATAGCTGTGAGATATTTTATGACCAAACACTTAGTCTAAAATGCACTAAACACACAACCAATAAACTCTTAAAGTTGAGCCAAGAACTACACAATAATCTCAACCTTTAGAGATGCTTCGAAGTACAATGTAATTATACTATGGGTTTCACGATTGTGGTGTGGTGCAATGCAGTAGACAAAACATTGCTTATGTTTTGAAGGTGATAAAACACACAGGCTATAGATGGTAACTATCCACACCTTACATCTTTAAGCAAATACTAATTTCCTTCGAAATGCTAGTAAAGACATTACTTATTATAAACATAACTGAAAACTACGACTGCGTAGAGATGAGGTGAGAAGGACCTGAAGGTAATCTCCTATGTCTATTTGTAGATTGGTCCACAGTGTTTGTTCTTCTCTAAGTCGTTCACCTTTGCTTCTTACATAGTCTCCTCTTCACTTCTACTCTGCATTCTTTTCCTCCCTTTCAAACTGACTCTAACTATTCTCTAAATCTCATCTAGTTGCGAAGGAAAACTACCTTCCCACTCACAAGACCATGCCTAACAAAAAGGGTCACTACTTGGCATGCAAGACATTCTCCTCTATTCGTGACCATCACTAGAAATGGTTTGGCCTTTTCCACTCAAACCACGATTATTCTCCAAAGTGGAGCTCCACACTTGCCAAGGTGGCGGTTGACAGTTTTAACAAATTGTCACACTACTCATATCCGCTATGAGTATAAATCAAATGCAGGGACTATGAATTAAAAGCTAGACCGACAACCAACATGAGATTAAAAGTAAAAAAGATTATTTCAAAATCAAAGACATCAAGAGAGGACTTGAGTGAGTCTCTTTCGAGCTACTGCCTGATTACCAACATCACAAAGAATAAAGGAATTATCTCAAAACGATAATTTAATTATAACTAATATAATATTGCATATTCCAATACCATATGACCAAAGGTACTACACACCATGGTCTCAAGATTTAAAACATTATTTAAACCTTTTATAATATGATAATATCCCAATATAGAACAATTCAACATCTGTCAAATTTTGCAAGGAGACGTTTGCATCATACGCTCGTAGAGCTTTACGACGATAACGATGAATTGAGCGTAAAGGCAAAACAAGGTTTGGGATCGACTTACACATAATTTTTGACTTTTGCGCCAAACCATAACAAGACACAACTTACAACTCAACCTCAAGTATATACATATAAACAATATATCAGTCATTCATATTTGATGACACGATTATGAGTATTATGACACCGATGTTGATTTCCCAAACTTAATACGACAACTTACGAAAGGAGAAAGACCTATTCTTGCAAACCTTGACATCTCGACTAAAATTGACTCAGCTCGTAATCAAAACTTAACTCAAGACATCTAGGTTTATCTACCTGATATTCGTTTTCAGTGGCAAGCTCCCATGGGTTATTCCAGAGTCTATTCTCTCTTTCTCAAAGATACTTTCTCTTCTTCTTTCTTCCTCGCCAACATGTTCCATCTATTCCTGTCATTGACAATCTCACATACAATTTTGTGGTCAAAGCACCAATATTCTGATCAAAACACATTTATATCAAATCATTTCATTTTCATATCGAAAAGACATTCTAATTCATAACATCATATTGATCATAATCAAGTAAAAATCCATGACTTCATAAAATTAACCTTTTCTAAACATATCATCATTTCCTATGATGTTAAAACATATCCACATGGCTGTATTTTTCAAGAAAAAGTAAATAGTAATATTGAATCCAAAAAGGGGATGTAACACCTTTCTCTCCACCATGTCAAGGTGAGAGGAACATCTTCCCTCTTTCTATCCCTCATCTCAACCAATTCAATCCTCACCATACACCTCACAAGACTAAGTCTCCACAGTTGAGATCTTGACACATGGATTTGCCCCCTCCTTGGCCTATAAAAGGAAGGTCATTCCCTCATTCTACAACACACAAGCTATAGCAAAGTTACTCTATAGAAATTGTAGCGTGCCTTTGGCAAAGTATCCATATTGCTCATTGCATTTTATCTCCATTATCCTCATATCCATATACTCATGGCTTCAAATCATCCATCTCTCATCCTCATAATAGTTGCATTGTAGGTAATCTTCATTGCATTTTATCCAACATATAGCCATTCAAGTATTGTCATCTTCAAATAGTGAGGAAGTATGCTTCTGAGAGCTATGTTCATCAACAAGATTAATACAAGATAGGCGAACAATGGAAGGTTTGAGGTAAATTAGTCTCCAAGGTAAAACTTCTTTGCTTATTTGATTTGCATCATATTTCATTGAGATTATTGGATTATTAGTAGTTTAATACTATTGACAATAATTCCTCTAACAATGAGTTTAAAAATCCACTCTTGATTCATGCATCATTTATCCCATTTAATAAAATTAATGGGTGCCATCAATCATCATTGTTCACAATAAAAATGGTAAGAGGAGAAGTTCTTTAGATTATAAGGAACTTAATACAAACATTTAAGGATCACTTTTCTTTTCCTTTTATTGATTAGGGTCTTGTTACTTTAGCATGAAAGAAGTACTTCTCTTTCCTTGATGGGTTCAATGGAGATAACCAAATCCAATTTTATTTTGAAGACCAAGAAAAGAACACTTATACTTTTCCTTTGGGAAATTATGCTTATAGAGTTCTTCCATTTGGTTTATGAAATGCAATTACTACATTTCAAATAGTTGGTTTAAGTGTTTTTTAATAACCCTCTATGAGTTGTAACTAATTATTTAACTTACAATATATTTACTAATTATTGCATTTTATAAACATTAAACCAAATGAACTAATATTAAATATATAGTAAAAAACACATTTACTCCATTATATTACAATGATATAATTTTCTTTATTTGAAAGTAATGTTACAATAACTAGTCTATCTTTACATCTAGCAATAATTTAAGAGACTTTACCATCATAGTATAAGATATATTATGTAGGAATAATTTAAGAGACTTTACCTTTAACAAATTGTTTAATAACCCAGTAGAATTTATTTAATTAATATTTATTATCTATGACCTACTATCTACACTAACCAAGATGTGATATTTTCAACATTCCCTCCCTCATTACATCATTCTCTAAATAAACACAAGAATGTTGCTACTAAATTAAGAAAAAAATACAATAGCCTGGCTATCACACACTAAAAGTACAAACCAATTGAACATATTAGGGGATTCCTTTACCATTGATCGATACCTATGAATTGAGACATATTTACTATACAAAAGTACACCACTCCTCTTGTGAATCAAGGTACACTCACTATTCACAGTTACATCACTTTATATGTGAATTGAGGAATACTCACTGTCCATAATGCATCACTCCACACATGAAATAAAATATATTATACATCCATATCTGCAAACTCCTTTTGCTCAAAAGGGAAACAATATCAAGATATGTTGTTGCTAGTGTTCCCAATCTTTGAATGAGAGGCTAACTCAATATGATAATGTATTCTCTATCATACTTAGGGTACTTCAACCTTCTCTTTGGCATCCTTATATCTTATCTACTAGATCTGCAGGATTAGAATCTCCAAGAACACAATAAGACATAACCATTTTCGAAAGGAGAAGGGTATTGGTTTCGACTAATAATTGACATACACTAGATCAGGGAGTCTAATGAAAGACTACCCAATCTAGAGACCCAAAAAATTTATCATAAATTCATATGCACATCAGAAGCCATCATGTAATATATTTAAAAATTTCATTAATTTTATTGGCTACTTGTAGCAACATTCAACTTGTATTATAAAAAATACATGATGTTGTAGTAAACTATAATAGTTCGTGTAACCTTTCCATCTTCTCAATAATGAGGCTCCACCCATCCTTTATCTTATTACATTCCCTCTACTCCTATAGGGAGTGACATTCTTCCTCGTAACTTTTATAAATAGAGCTTCTTGCTCTAACAATAGGGGTTCATTTCCCCTCTACTCGATATCCAAAAATCTACTTGCAAAGAGATCTCCCTTTTATTAGAAAAAATAAAAATGTATATAAATAATGGATACCTAGCTAAGAAGACTCTCCAACTCCTTTTTCAAATGGCTAAGAAAACCAACACATAGCTAAGATTGGTAACTTTAGCTCTACTAAGAAAATGAATAGACCAAGTGAATTGTCGCATACCCTATTAGCAGCTAAAAAAACCAATCATGTTTCCTAAAGCTATAACCACCCACCAATATCATGGAATTGATCAAGGCCATGAAGAAATACACTACATAGACTAGGAATGCAATAGTTTGTCAATGTAACAAGATAAAAAAACCTAGTAAAAGTATTGCATCATTGTTAAGGAACAAAGTTGATCTTTCCAAATGAAAAAATAACCATGGAAAGTTGATAGGTTTACACATGGGAAAGGAATAGGTAAATGACCAAGAAAGGGCCTAATAGGACTAGGGTAAAATAAAAAGAGATAGACACCCAAAAGAATGCCATTTCCAAGGTGATAGGAAACATCCCTTGCAAGCATGACATTAGCCACCACCAAAGGAATGAGAGATATCAACTACACAAACAAAAGGAATTAAAAATATGACCTTTAGAATCAACTACCACATGTAAAAAGTCTACCACAAATATATAAAATTGGTTGTGTTGCTAAAAGCAATAAAAGTCTCGTGAGGATACCAAGATTAAGAAAAGGAAAAAACATTTTTTTAGAAGTAGATAGCTAGTAGTTATAAGGAAATTTTAATATATATTTTGTAATTGATTATACTTCTTAAAGCAATAAAAATCATTTACCTAATCAACACCACATATAACACAACATTAATATCTATAGAAACCCTTTTTAAATTTTTTGTCATAGCCTTGAAAAATGAAGGCCAATACCAAGACATTTACACACTATAAAACAACACACAATCCTCATCTAACAACATCTAAATACATTGGTCCTATAGTAGAAAATACATAGTAATAGTAGCAATAATACACAAGTCTTGTAGCAGAGAAGTATTTAGTCCATGTCACCTTCGTGTAGAAGCTTACAAATATGTGAAACAAGACTATAACCACTTGAAGGAAGCCTTAGAAAACTATAGAAAAACTACAAGTATAAAGATCCAATGGGAACCTATATTGTTCCTATAGCACTTTCCGAAGGAAGCATGTTGATATAAGCTACAAAGTAGCAAACACACCAAAATTGAGAAAAATTGAAAATAAAAACCAATAACTATTTTTGGGTGACATAGGTTTCTGTATACACCTAAAAATGACACGACTCGGTCTAGATAAATATTCTTAATATTTATTCCTTCTAATTCTCTATCAATAAATAAATAAACACATTTTATTTATTTGATTCATATTCTTCCAACAATTAAATAAAATCCTTTATTTAATTAAATTCTTCCAAACAATTAAACAATTCCCAATTATTTAATTAAATCAAATTCATTCTTCCAAATTTGAATCCTTTCAATCTCTAAAAATAAAATATAACCAAATATTTTATTTATTCTTCCAAAATCATGCACAACAATTAAATAAATTTATTTATTTAATTTGCTTTCTTATCTTCTAAATTAAATAATACCAATTATTTAATTATTTCTTCCAATAATATCTTCTCTAAATTTAAATAAATCAAATATTTATTTAAGTTGCTTTTTCTTCTAAATTGAGTTATATCTAAATATAATTCAAGCTTTCTTACACATGCAATTAAATATTCCTAATATTTAATAAACCAAAATATCTTCTTATTCTCATGCAAATCCCTTCTTCTTGTTTTAAATCACTTAATTGATTATTATATTCTTTTAATTGCTTTAACTCATTCTTCTATTCTTAGCAAATCCTCTCATGCAAAAGAAAGCAAGACACATGTCTTCTTCTTATTCGTTGCACGTTCCTCAACTGTTCTCAACCGTTGATCTTCCCATTCTTTCTATACCGTTGATCTTCATTCTCTCAAGCCTATAAATTCAACCTCATTCTTCCATTTCAATCATTCAAGCTTTAAGTATTGTTACTCTACAGGAATTACAGCATGCCTTTGGCACCAATTCCTTCATTTCTTGTGATCACATTCGCTACTACGCACTACGCACCACTATCATCATTGTGAAGCTCCTCTTCATGGCGGTATTATCATAGCCATTCCCAATTGACATTCTTGAAGCATAGAAAGGAAGTGCACTCTCTGAGGGCCCTATTTCATACATGCAAGATCGATTGTGATAGCCGATCAATGGAAGTTTCAAATTAAGGAGGTTTGCTTTGTTATTCATTTCTTTATTTGATTAGATCTCTTCTTAGTTCACCATTTCATTGAGTTTTGGGTAACTTGATATTGATATTATTGTTTATTCATTTGAATCCAATTTTCCCTTAACAGTTTCCTTGTGGACCTAGATACTGTTGCATCACACATGCTAGGTAAGAAAAAAGAGTGAGAATGGAGTCACAAAGAAAAGTTGAGTGGTAGAACCACCCTTCTAGAAAGTGTACAATCTGCATCATACTTTATTATTATCATAGGTGCATCATAAATTTTCTCCTTTTACCTCTTCTAAACTTAGTTGAAAAAATTACTATCCTCCACCAAGTTTTTCCATTTGTGTCCTTCTCCCTTTTGGATCTTCATCCACCATATCCCAACCTCCTATGATATTAGCTACTCCTCTTTCTTTCTCCTCTAATGATCCACCTCCATCCAACACTTCTCCTCTCCTTATCTTCTCATGAGGGAATTGACCCACTACTGTTCACCCCCCTCCACCAAAAGTCTCTTCTCTATTCTTCACTTGCAACTTATTTTTTCACACACTCTTCCTCTTTAACACCTTCATTCATTATTTTTCATAGAATCTCCTCCTCCTTAGGTGTAATACTTTCCTCACCACTCAATACAATCTGCATGATGGAATCAAACAAGTCATCCATATCTTTTTAGTCACTCCAATGTCAACTTTCCTCAACCATGATTTCCTTCTCACTCACCACTTCATCTATACACAAATCAACACCAATGATATTACGAAAATTATAAATTTCCATCACCATCTCCTCATCCACTTCTTCTACACTAACTACTTCTTTGTTTGCAAATTCCATAGGTGCAATCTCTACACTTCTCCCTCTTTACCTTCTACCTTCTTATCCTCTTAGATCCTTCTGTATTAAACTACATGATTCCTTTCAACACCTCCATGTCCTCCAAATAATGTTCAACTACTTCTCTCTCCCTATTAAACTATTTCTCTACATCCTCCATTATGAGGATCTCATCCTCCACAACTATCTCACATTCTCCCTCAAATAACCTATTCATTTTTCTATCTTCTCTTCTAGTAGGAGATTCTCATCACCATGCTCCACCTCTTTGTCATTTATGGGGCCATCAAAGACCACAATTTTAGCTTCCCTATCTACTTTATCCTCCAAAGACACATCTGATGCAACACTTCCTTCTTCTAGTTTAGTAGGTCACACTTGCCTATCTTCTATCTCCACATCCATGCCTTCTACCACTATATTCTTCTTTTTTTCTTTTTAATTGCTACCAATATTATAATCCTCAAGAGCATCCACTATCACTCACAATACCTTCAACATTTCAAGGCTCCTCTCCACATAAGCTCTTTCTTTTATTGCATGAATGTAATTTGATAGGCCTTCTCAAGATCATCCTAGTTGTTCTAGAAGATATCTTGACTCACTCACTCACACACACACACACTATATCCTACAATTATAAAGATATTCTCACAACCACTATTGGTTTTCCTCATAAACTTGCACATGCCCTCTACCCAACATTAACATTGGAAGATGTAAAATAAAAACCTCCTTTACCTACTTCCACTTAGTGCAAGACATTATCACACCTTCTACCCAAAAATATACATGTTAGAAGACAAACAACACACTTTTACACATAACACTCCCACTCTAATACCATTTTTCTTTCTCACACATAGCTCTCTATAGCTATATGACTTCCACTCACCTACAAATGTTTTTGGAGCCTCCCCATACTCAACCTAGTGAGCATACTAGCTCTTACAACTCTTGATGCAATATTCTTAACATACTCATCAAGAATACTAGCTTTGATACCATTTGATGCATTCTAAATTAAGGGGTCTAATAAAATACCACCCAACCTAACATCCCAAGCAATTTATCACACATGACTATGCACAACAAAATCTATCATGTAATAAAATTTGAAAGCTTCATTAATTTTATTAGCCACCTATAGTAGCATTCAACTTGAATTACAAAAATACATGATGCTATAGTGAACTACAATAGTTCTTGTAGTCTTTCCCTCTTCTTAACAATGAGGCTCCACACAACCTTTATCTTATTACATTTCTTCTAATACCATAGGGAGTTACATTCTTCCTCATAAATCCACTAAACATAGATTTTCCTCTCATAATAGGGGTCCATTTACCCTTTAATCTATATCCCAAAATTTTCCTACAAAGGGACTTCACTTTTATTAGAAAAAATAAAAAATATAAACAATGGATACCCAAACAAGAATACTCTCTAGCTCCTATCATCAATACCTACTCCAGGAAAACCAACACATGACCAAGAGTGGTAACTACAAATCTAGAAAGAAAATGAATTGACCAAGAGAATTGTCACATACTTTATCACCAACTAATAAAGGACCAATCATTTAGACCAAAACTATAACTACCCATCAAGATCAAGGAATTGATCAAGGCCATGAAGAGATATGCCACATAGACAAGGAATCCACGAGTGTGTCAATGCAACAAGATAAAATAGACAAGGAAAATATTTCCTTGCTATTAAGGAACAAACTCAATCTTCCCAAATGAAAGAACGACCATGGAAACATAACTGATTTCCATGCACGAAGGAATAGGTAAATGGATAGTAAAAGGCCTTCCACAAGGGAAAAATAAAAAGACTTAGGCACCCAAAAGAATGCCACTACCAAGAAGATAAGAAATATCCCATGCAAGCAATAAATTAGCCACCACCAAAGGAAAGAGAAATATCAGCTACACAAATAGAAGGAAATAAAAAGACAACCTTCGGAATTAGTTTCCATGTGTAAAAAAATTTCCCCAAATATAGAAAAATCATTGTATTGTTGAAAGCAATAAAAGTCTCATGAGGCTACCAAGATTAAGAAAAGGCAAAAATAACCTTTTGTTTAGAAGTAGTTAGTTGGTGGTTAGAAGGAGCTTTTAACATATTATTTGTATTTGATTATATTGAATAAAGCAATAATGATTATTTATCTAATCAACACCACATATAACTCAACATTAATATCTATAGCAACCCTTTTTAAATTTCCTATCACAACATTGAAAAACAAAGGTCATCACCATGGCATTTAAACTCTATAAAATAGCACACATAATCCTCCTATAGTAGCATCTAAATACACAAGTCCTATGGTAGAAAATAAATAGTCCCTATAGTAGTAATACACAGGTCATGTAGTAGATAAGTATTTAGTCCCTATCACCTTTTTGTAGTAGCTTACAAACATGTGAAATATGTTAGCCTATAGTAGCTTGAAGGAAGCCTTAAGTAACATGTAGCACAACTATAAGTCTAAATATCCATTGTGAACCAGTATGCTTCTTGTATAACTTTCCAAAGGATTCAAGTTGATAGAAGCTACAAAACAACAAACACACCAAAATTGACAAAAAATGAAAACTAAAACCAACTATTATTTTTGGGCGATGTAGGATTACTTGTGGATTTGGATGCTCCTACATCAATAACATACTAATTACAATAATGCTCTTCATTAAATAAGATTCCCAAAATTTTACACAATAAACTCCAACAAAAAATAATCTTTTTAAAAGATGTAGAATAATCCCAAGTAAAATGACTACTTATGGGTAAGAAAAAAATAGTTGTTGGGTCTTTGCCTTGGACCTCAAACAAAATACATAGAGTTTACAACACCTTATACCTTATCACTTAAATACATTCAATTTTATTGAATCTTACACACAATTTGTTTACAATTAATACTTTTTTATGTTCCAAATATTTATAATGTAAATAAACTCCTTTGATAAATGGTGAAAGTTTATAATTGTGTCCCACATTTATAAAGGAAATGGCCAACACAAATACAATTTTTCAACTTGGAGCACTTGAAAGTGATATACATGTTTTGAATTCTAAAATCATATAAATGAATAAAATGTAGAACTTTTATTGTAGTTTATGGTTATAATTTAAAAAAAATTATTCGGATATAATTCGTTTTTAATAAATCTAAGAGTAATTTAAGTGTTGGTTTTTTTTAGTAAATCAAGTCAACGAGCTTCCAATTTTACTATAGTGATTTTTTCTCTTGAGTTCTTGTTCCCACTTAGCTAACTTGAATATCTAGTGCATTGAATTTTTTTTTTGATGAATATTTACTTTTTATTTTTAAAGTTAAGTTTACTAAAAAGGTAATAGTTTTGATGGGCCTCTACTTTATGTATAAACTATTTATCATAAATAAAAATAAATTATACCATTTTGGAGAGGGTTCTCTCCTCTATTGCACCATATTTTTCTTAAATTTTTTAAATAAGTTATAGTATAGTTTTTGAATTTCTAAATAGCCTAATATTTGATTATAATGATCTAGTTGTAGTAAATTTTAAAAAACTAAATAATTTAAAACATTAAAATATTAAAAAATATATTCTCAGATTCTATGCTCCAAGCCCTAACAAAGTGTATTTTTAAATTATGTTGAAAATATACCTAGTTGGACAAATCTAGGGTCGAAGTTGCAATTTTGTTAAATTTGCAAAATAGGGGGCTAAATTGCCACATAGGCTACTAGCTCAACACTTCTGCACAAAATTGTTTTTTCCAAAACCGTTATTTTTTATTTAACTTGTTTCAAGTAAAATGTTTTGCCCAAAACTAGTTATGCTACTAAGGTGACATGGTGATTTGATTGAAATTATTTTGTCTAAAAACCTATTCAGCCAAAATAGGTTCACCTGAATATATTTTGTTAGTCAAAAGTGTGACATAGTTCTAAATTTTCACCTTAAAAAGTGAATTCTACAAATGTTACCTTGGTAAATTGCACCTCTTCAATCTTTGACATACAAAATACATTCAAAACTAAACTCTTACTCCCTTTTTTCAAATATTAAATAATCCTCCTTCATATATCAATGTTACCTTGATAAAATCACATGTCTTCAATCTTTGATGTCCAAAATGCATTGAAAACTAAAAATATTTCTCCTCTTTTTAAAACATTAAATAAACCTCCTTCATATATCAATGTTACCTTGGGAAAATTACATCTCTTCAATATTTGACATGTAAAATTTATTCAAAACAAAACTCTTACACCCCTTTTTAAAATATTATAAGCCTCATTTGTATATCAATGTTCATGTAAAATACTTAGCAACCCTTTTAGTGTTTAAACAAAAAAATTATACAAAAAGACTAAATACCATCATGCATGTAGTCATCTTCTTATGAAATGTAAATTTTGACAAAACTTAGGAAAAGAAAGTTATAGTTGTACTAGCTATTGATACAATTACAGTTTGTTCCATAGGAATTTGAAATTATAATTAACATTTAAAGTTCCTTGATGATTATATTGATGGTAGAGTTATGTCCACATTAATGATAATTGCAAAAATTAGTATCACCCTCTATATTCCTCTAATTTCAACCACCTTAATAACCTTGTACAACCACCCAAAATAATCACTACCAAAATTAAATCACGTATGTGTTGGAAATATGCATAATTCAATTACAATCAAGATACTAAATGTTTCCCCATCACAACTTCATCAATTCCTTTTTAGAACCCATGGATGGAAATTAGTAGTTAGTGTTGGTTTCAAAAGAATTAATCCCTATTTGTATTGAATCTAATGTATTATAGATGTGATGGTTATAATTTGAATATGCAAAATAGATGAAAGAAATATGAAACAAGAAAGCAATATACCTTTCACACACATAAACAAACCACACTTGATCGAGCATACCGAGATAGCACCCAATTCTCGTGTTGATTGCTCCTTACTCTTTGCTATGTGGATTGCTCTATAGTCAAGCTCAATTCATGATCTCCCAAGGATAAATAGTGACAATGTAAGTTCACTAAAATGAGAGATGCTGAGAAATGGAGAATAAGGTTCAATTTATAGGCATGTGAGACAGTAGATCAATGATTGAGGAAGACTCGAAAGATCAATGGTTGAGGATGGTTGAGAGAATGTACGCAAATGAGAGGACAAGTGTCCTAGCCTTCTCATGAGTCATGGGAGTTAACAGACCTAGTTAGAGAGTTGACTGGATAGATTGATCAGATGATTGGGTTGATTGATTAGAAGACTGAATTGATTGATCAAAGGACTGAATTGATTGATTAGATGACTGAATTGATTGATGAGTTAGCTCATTTGATTGATCTGTTAACTGATTTTGATTAGAGGAATTTATGGTGGGTGAGGATAATTGAGAAATTAAATAAATGATTTATTTAATTTCATGAGCACATGTGATAATTGAATTAAATATTAAATTTAATTCATTTAGGAGGAAATAGATTATTTAAATAAATAATTTGAATTTATTTATTTAAAGTGGAGGGAAATTTGATTTATTTAAATAAATAATTTTGATTTTATTTATTTAAATTAGAGGAATGATTATTTAATTAATATAGAGGAATATGATGATTTTTAGTGAATTAATGAATTGATGTGGAATAGTTGAAATTAGGTGATTTGATGTGAATTTGTACGAATGCAGTGTGATGACATGAGTTACATGTTGGTGAATTTTAGGTGTCTACATTTTTCCCCTCTTTGATGCGGCATCATGTTAGGTGGCGTTGTGTCAAAGAAACTGAAAAAAGATGCCCCAGTAAGTGGATGAAATGGAGAAGAATAAATGGAAGCTAGAAGGTATGCTGGGTGCCCCCTTAAGAAATTTTTTAGAAAAAAGAAAAATAATTTCAAAAAAAAATCTCGACAGGTGTGAATGAGGTTAGGACAATGGAGAAAAAGTTGACAAATAGGGGATAGGGATGGGTGGATTATGCGCTATGGGGAAAAACAGGGGTAGGGGGCCTATAAATAGTGGTAGGGGGGCCCATTCCAAGTCATTTTGACACCTAAGCTCAGAAAAACCTAACAAAAAGAAGAAGAGATGGCTAACTGCATCATGATCCCATGACACAGGCACAAAGGTGAGCACATGAGGTAGTACCAAAGGCCAGACGACATAAGACTACCAGTGAGTTATCTATCCTGGGCCTTGGGGTAGTTTAGGGGTCATAAATAGGGTATTAATGGCTAAAAAAAGTGCAGATGCATGTTTGTAAAAGTGCGACTATGTTAGAAAATGAAGTACCAGTGTAACGAAATGACGTGCCTGTGATGAAGGCACGCCTATGTCAGGAAGGCATGCCTATGTCAGGAAGGCGCGCTTGCCTGAGTGAATGGCGCACCTGCGCAGAAAAATTGTGCGCCTGCACAAAGGATTAGAGTGGAGGAAAAAATGTGCCCACGTTGAAAAAGTGAGCACATGTGCAAAAATGACACGCTTTTACATAAAAGAATGCTTGCATAAGATAACAGTATACCCTTTCTAGAAAAGGGTGAATCGGTGTTAGAAAGCGCACTAGAGGACAAAAAAGGCATGCCTATGTCAGAAGACGACAGGTGGCCAACAAGACCTAGGAGACTTGATGAAATAGACATAATTAGATTGCCTAGGGACTCAATAGATGACTTCGGGAAAAACTAGATGAACTAGGGAAAAGAATGGGATGATTTTACGGGATTATTGCTAACAGACTAAACTTGTGATGATGGACAGGAGCGGTCGCCACCGATTCGATCACGCATGCAGAATCCACGAACGATTCCTTGTAGCATGTCGGCCATTACAACTTTGCGGTACTCATGAAAGATTAAGCATTACTTGTGCTTCTCCTAGATGAGTCAACATGACCCATACAACATCTCCAAACACTCCTTGAATCTGCACAACAAAGACTTTGTGGTGCACACCTTCAACATACCTCAGTTGGCCAAGCAAAAGCATAACCCAACAACACCTTCATTCTGAACCAAAACCTATTTCAGAGAAGCCAGAAAACACCTTGTAGAGCAACATGAAACATCACAAGATCCTCAGGATCATTCTCCACCAGCTAATTCACCACTTCATATAGCAACATATTGGTGCAAGCCAACATACACTGAAACTAGCCACTGGACAATACAGTCCTGCACTCTGTCACTTACAACTTTCTCTGTGGAGGGACAAATGATATGAAACTTTGGATATAGCACCTTCACAAAACACTAAACTTAACTTCTAAACTACATAGCCATATCTATAAATATGGAGGAATGCAGAACCAAACTTTGCACCACTGTGAGCATCCTCATAGAAACAACACTGTCTTCAAACTGTCATTTGCAAAACACCTTTCCTGTAATCTAAACATCATGAAAATTGGATCACATATGCTTTGACAACATATGAAGCTAACTTCCAATCCACAGGAGGACAACATCACTAGCAGAGAAATGCAAAGAATTTCTTAGAGACTCTGACAACCAAATAGCCAGGCTGTAAACACTTCCAACCAAACTGCAACCAACTCCAACATACTTTTGATATTAATGACAACAAGTACTCACACTTTTGACATCAATGACAACTAGACTGCAATACTTCACCCATCCATCTATCAATGATCCTCCTTTCCATTTAGTATCTCTTAAATCATCCATCCAATCCAATAAGCTCATCACCCTAAATCAACCAACTTTCCCATCCTTGTTTGTATACTTAGTGCTCCCTTGTCACTAGTTATCGTATGGAGTCCACAATCCTATCTAGATGCAATCCAATCCTAATCCAAAGAAATCCAGTGCAATCCCATCTAAAAGAATACAATGCATCGTCAATCCAAAGCAATGTAGTACAATATCATCCTAGACACTCTAATGTAATAATCCCAATCTTGATCTTGAAGCAGATAATCCATTGTGAACAATCCTAATCCATATAAATCTTGCCAAGCAATCTATCCTATCATCCAAAAGCACTCCATCTATCATGTTTCTAGCCTTCTTGTAAATCCTAATCAACTTAATCCAATCAATCATCATTAGATCATCAAGATGTATCATTCCTAATCCTCGTGTTGTTCTCAAGATATATCATTCCCACATCAACAACACAATCCTTGCATTGTTCTGGGGATATATCATTCCCACATCAACAACACTATCCTCATCATCATCATCAATCCAACATCAATTTTCATCTTGAATAGGGGCAACATCATGTTTGTCTTTGTTTTTGAATCATTTTATAAATGAAATTGCTTATTTTTCTTGTGTGTGTGTGTGTTATTGTTTTGTCTTGCATCTGCATTAGTTTTGCAGCATACCTGCCACAACGTCATCATGGTCTTTCATATCATAGTGCCATCAACATATGCTTGCTTGCAACTTTAATCCTTTATGCATTTGACACATTGTCACCTTGATCTTTATATCATGATGATTAACATCAAGTGCTATATCAAACATCAGGTTGCTCATACTGATTCAACATGACGATCCTTTTCTCCATTATTTTCATCCTATCCCCTAGCCTCATCTTTTCTTTCCATCTATTTCAAGAGCCTACTCATGTCCTTCACACCCGCCTATCCCTTCGAGAGGGCATCATCCCATCTGTCTTTTTATCAGCCCCATCTTTTTCATCCTTCCATCATCATCTATATTTTATTCTTCTTTGACACGACATTACTTCGCAATATCATGTCAAAGAGGGGCAAAATATAGACACCTAAAATTCAACCATGACCTAATTCACTCCCAATTGAGTACTAATTCCCTAAATCAACCATTTTATCTCTAAATAGACCATTTATCCCCTAATTTGGATCAGTTATCCCCTACTTGTTCTGATTTATCACATTTTCCCAATTGGCCCAATTATTAGGACCTGATTTCATCATTATCCCTAATTGATCATAATTATCCCTAGTTATTCCTAATCCTAATCATTTTGCCTAAGTCCTAACCCATTTCCTAGTCTTAATAATCCATGTCCCCTCATGCACATGATTTAATTAATTTTCATTAATTAAATCCTTCTTTTTCTCTCATAAATCAATAAAAGAAATATAAAAATCTTTTATTTTCACCCTAACTACTTCATAACTATCTCTTCAAAATCCTAAAAATCAATTAAAAATCCTTTTTATTCTCTATTGTTGATCCTATAACTTCCCAACCAACTCAATCCTGATCATCCATCTTTCATTGAATCCTCGCTGTTGATCTGCTTCTTTGAAGGTCTATAAATTAGCCTATCAGGAGGCATTTTGAAGGCAACAATGATCTATCCCGTAATTTCATGCAGACAAGCTAAGCAACCATATCCATATCATTTTGAGAAAATCCATCTTCATGGTGCAACAAGAATAGAATCATGGGTAACTTCATTTTGTTTATTCATTTTATATTCAGTTTCTAGCTTAATCAGATGTCATATTGAATGTAGATTATAGGTTTTTGATCATGTTTAAATCTTTTATTTGAATCTGCATTTAGTGCTTACAACAATATTTAAAGGTTGTTAGCTCTAACAAGTTTAAAACATTACACTATTGGTAGTTTGTTCCAGATCAAGACCTAGCGAGGTCCATATGCTAAGAGCTCAACACAAGATTAATATTCAAGTAAGGCTATTGATTTTGTGATACAAAGATTTGACATGGCTTCACCACGCAAGTTATAAACGTTGTCCGTTTGAAAACTTTATAACATTGTACCATTTGCTAGAACATATGAATCAGCAAGTAGCAAGGCACATTGCCCAATTAATGAATGAAGCAGATGGTGGGTCTAAATATCAATGCAAATGCCATTTGGCAGCATTCACAATGTTTTAATTTAGTAGAATTGACAACTCAAAAGAATTGTGCCATTGGTTGGAGTCTTATGAATCAGCGAACCTCGTGGGCCTAGGTTTTATCCAAAGAATAAATTAAATGAAGGTGCATTATGGAAGACACATGAAAACACCATACAACATTTGGAAATGGAAAGCCTGACACATATTTTTTGTCGTGCCATTGGTTGGATTTTGCCAAGTTGGAATTGGTGGACCCCATTCTCTTGACAAGATATAATAGATTCTGAGTCGTTAATCATAACCTAAAGATCCAACTGCTCATGCAAGTTATAAACATTGTTAGTTTGACAACTTTATAACATTACTCTATTGGATGATCATATTGAGTTAGCTTGTTGGTGGGCCTGGTGATAGAATCAATAGAGAATTTTCCAATGACACTTGGCATCTTTGCACTCCTCCAAGCTACTGTTAGTTTTGACATGTCTT
Organism: Cunninghamia lanceolata; assembly: GCA_027924645.1. Lineage (NCBI taxonomy): Eukaryota > Viridiplantae > Streptophyta > Pinopsida > Cupressales > Cupressaceae > Cunninghamia > Cunninghamia lanceolata. Next base: position 2,755,275 of record BSBN01000697.1, read on the forward strand.
TCTATTGTGCTATTGGTTAGAAGAAAAATAACTGTAACTCACTCGGAATTCTTTAGAACTAATAGATTGTGGAGCAATCTCTTCCATCCATTTGTAGAATCTCTCACTTTACTATTTATTTTGTAGCAGTCCTCAAAAACAAATGAATGATCGACAACCCTACATTAATGCATCAATTTATATCTATGTTTTGGGGTTTTCCATCGGTTATAAAAAGAATTCATATCAAAATGAAGAAGGATAGGGGGGCAATTTTTTTGTAATAAACATAGGCCTTTGTGGGAATTTCTTAGAGCTAATCAAGCATTGAGAAATTTGTGCTCTTATCCTTTTGTAATATGTTCTCAGATCAACAGTGAAAAGAAATTGACATTCTGTGCCAAATATTTGTCTTTATAAGATCTTTCTCATAGTTCTATTTTGATATTATGTCTATATTTTCCTATTTGATGATTGGTATTTGTTGTTGATTTCAAATCATGCATTTTAATGCTCTTTGTTATGGTAATCTATTATTATGATTCAAACAGAGGTCAAATGTTGTGCATAAATATAGACTTAATGGAATGTTTTACTATCTAGCATATCGCCTTAGAATAGGTTTATTTTCTAGTTTTATTTCTCTTTTCTCTACAAGTTGAAAGGAATTCCTTGACAATTTTATGAAGAGCCAACTTCTAAAATCTTGGAGGTTATCTCACAAGCCATGTCCCACATTTTCAAGGTTTCCCATGTTGGTGCAGGTTTGCATGTGGGTGGAACATTCAGGTGCAAATTTCAATATCAATAGTTTTTGGCACACCCAGTGAGACACAAAAACCAGATTTGTGGTCTCAGAATGATATCCCAAATTTAGGTTGTATGAATGAAATACCAATTAAAACATCACTTGCAACATCTAAACCAATTCTCTTAGTTTCTCCATTGATAATTACTCGTAATAGGAGGTTAGCACAACCAATTATGCCACTACCACCTTCTCAGATGGCCGCACCTAGAGCTCCCAGAAACTTTGTTAATTGGAATAGCGGTATCCCTTTGATTCCTCCAATTCCTCTAGCTACATGGGACCCTATTTTGGCTAATTCTCTCAAGGCTCTTCCAAATACATAGGTGAAGACTTAAAAACTCCCACCAAACATCTTAAAGATGTAGAATACATTTTTATAATTCATTATGTTAGAGCAAGATGTTACCTAAAGATTACTAACAGCCTCCTTTAAATGAAAAAGAACTTGACTAGTATTGGTCTCTTCCATCCAATTCAATTGCTATGGGATGAGCTTAGAAATGCATTATTTGAAAGATTCAATGAAAAGGGAGATATATCTTCATTGTTGTAGTAGTTAATAATAATCAAGTGGGCACCACAAGAAGAAGTAACTAATTTAAATACCTAGTTTCACAAGACCTGACAAAGGATCCCTATTGTGACATGACCATCGGTGAGTATGGAAATTGTTTTTATCTTAGGACTTTTAATTAAGATATTTTTGTTATGATTTATTTCTTATAAGGATAAAGCCTCCCAGTAGCATATGATTTGGTGATTAGAGTAGAAAATAACTTGATAGATGGGGGAAAACTCCCTCCCAGATCTCCCATGCCTTTGTTCCTAGAATTATCAATTCCATTTTAATAAGATTTACCAAAAAATGAGCCTCTCATATCAAATGTGAATTTATTTTCCCCTTCCATGTATATCTACCCTTCCTTTCAAGTACTAGTAGTTGCAGTTCCAACCCCCAGATTGTATCAGAGATGGACTGTATGAAAATTATCCTTTGATGTTTTTTGGATGAAATCATTAATTTGAGAAGGCATTAAGCTTCATATCCTACACCCTCTTATCATAATTTTTAAGGGCCAAGGCCTTAGTACCAACCAAATAGATATCAAATCCCGCAAGGGGTAGGCCCTTCTCAATAGCAAGTGCCAAACCAAATTGTGTTGGTACCACTCCACTACAAAAGATCTCACCTAACCTGATAAGAGACTTGATTCCAAGATAAAATAATACTGCAGATGATTCAAATGCATGGTGTTTTCCTTGTAATGATGCTCACACACCCAAATCTTGTTTAAGGGGAAATTTGTAGTAGAGGATAGTAGAACAAAGACAACAAAGCATACAAGGAGGGACTCAAGTAGGGAAATCCCTATATCAATCACTGGGAGTACATAATGTTGTACTAGTGGCATAGATGTAAGCAATGCCCCTCGAACAAGAAGAGGAAATTGTTTTTAAGCATTCATTATTTTCTTGGGTAGAAGAAGAAGAAGCTATGTTTGTGAATGATCCCTCCACTTCCAAGGCTCCACAAGTGCAATCCAATTACTACACTCGATTAAAGAGATGAATGGCAGAGAATCTAGATGTGGGGATACGCTCAGAATGAACATTCCAAATAACTCCTAGTGTGTATAATTTCAACCTAGTGATACGAAGGATAGAAAATGAAAATCTATCAACATAAAATATTGGACCTCTAAACCTTTAGGTTGAAAAGTTGAAATATCAAGGGAATGTTCCAAAACCCTAAGTAGCTGGGCCACTTAATGTGGTTGATAAATTAAAGAAAGAACCAACCAACATATCATTATAAGATGTGTTTTCAATCCCTGAGCAAAAGTCTTTTCTCTAGGAAGCTCTAAAGAAGCAAAAACATCTAGCCTTGATAGTTCAGTCAACTACCAACGCTAGAGAAAAGGTGGCATAATCATAGAAGATGGTGCAAATCAGCATTATACCAGTCTTCTTAATAATGGTATAGAGGTAAGTAAAACCAAACCTATGCCATTTTAAATGACAATAATAGTTGGTAAAAAATTATTACATAATTTAGACTCCGGTGCAAGCACCACTGTGATTCCTAATAAAATAGTGGATTCACTAGAAATAAAATATGAACCTATGGAAAAGGGAGTTATGCAGTTGGATGGAAAAAGAGTGAAAATAGTGGGAGTTGTTAAGGAGCTGCCTCTTTGTCACACCTCGTTCTTAAACAAACATACTTATCATTTTATTTCAAGTAGACAGATAGTTAGTCATTTAAACTATCATGAAGAAAGTAATGTTGTGTTAGAATAGAGAATACATTTGATTTATATTATTTTATATGCAAAGAATAAATGTTTGTGATGTAAATATTATGCACATGGTTAAGTGATGAAATGGACTAACTACCATTGTGTGACTGAGGTGGATGCAAGAACATTGTTTTACTCTCCAAGATGAGGAGAGAGAGCATCACTAGGGAGAGGGTGCTAGATCATGAGTAAACAATGATTAATGTGCCATTTGAGAATTACAGACACACTTAATGGTTTCTATGTGTTAGTATGCCTTTTTGGTTTTCATATTCTTTTTCTTCTTAGTCGTTGAGTCATCGACCAAGTCGAGAGCCTTTTTGTGTAAGTCTATTTGATGGGGTATTTTCATCGGTATCTTTTTGTTGAATGCATATCTAAGCACTTAGAATGCATTATCGACATCTATGATTAGTCAAATCATGGTTAAACTCCTTTTTTATTTTAAAAACTAGTCTAAACTTATAGTTTGTTTTATTCGATAGATATGGTCAAATGTCTTTTTAAAAATAGATATAAAGGATAATTCTATTAGTAAATAAGAGAGGCCACTCTCCCATCGTACTCCTCCTAGATTCTCTGAGGAGTGGGAGGAGAAACAACTTCTCAAGCCTATAATGAAGGCATTCCCAGGAAAAGGCCGTACGTAGTTGGGAAATAAAGAGCTTTCTTAAGTTCAAACTTAGTGTGCTTTTTGGGGAAAAATAAAAAGAAAACAAGAATAAAAAAAGATAGGAGAAGAAGGTAAAAGGAATAGATACTATAGAGAGTGAAAGAAGAGAAAAGGGAGGACAATGAGTAGTAATTGTTTGTCTACGTGATTGTGGAACAATATATTAGGGTGGAGGTAAGTGTAAGTCATTATTTTGGGTGTGTTTATGCTTATAGAATTCATAGAGAATGCTATGGACTGTTGAACAATCTATGTGTTTGAGAATAAAAACTATCTTACTAGTCACTCAGTAGATAATAATGGAGGAAATTATATATATTGGTTGATAACCCACATTGTATTCCTTTGGTATTGTGGTCTCATGGATAAGCTTTTTCGTTGATTATTAAGATCTTTATATGCCTGTTCTAGTCGATAATGAGTGTTAAATATTGTTGAGAAACTTAATACTTAGGGAAAAGGAGATACATAGTATCTTTACTATGTTTCTATGCTAGTAGGTATTTCATTTCATAGTTGATATCATATGTATATTTTGTTATGCTCAGATCGAGATTTATATCCTCATCTCAGTACATTCTGCTAAGTTCAGATTGAGCTATAAATCTACAATCCTATTTATTATGCTAAGCTCAGACTGAGCCATTTAATTATTCTTTTCTATATGAAAGACTTCATTGAGGCCAAACCATTTCTAACCTTCTATATTATTAAATACTATTGAGCATAGTAGAACTATGGTTGATAAACTGTGACTTGTATTCTTCCTTTTGTTTTCATGTTTTACTCATCCTAGAGGCCAAGAAAGGCTAAATTATATATTTTTCAAACTCAAAACTTTAGATTTGTTGTGTTGAAGATAGAAGCCAATTGGAGACTAGTTTAAGATTATAACTAAAAGGCTATAGCTATTTCTTTGTTCACTATTTAGTTGGCCGATAACCATAAGGGGAATAGATTTATATAAGTTATATCTTTATGATAACTTTGAGAAAACAAGAATTCTCTTTTACTACTTTTATTCTAGTTAAGAGGAGGGCCATTATTTTATCTTATATTATCAATATCTTGGCCAAGATAGGTATATTGATTGTTGTGAATTACGTATACCTTACTATGAAAGTAATAAAGCCATTTTATATAGCTTATTGTTGTTAATGAAACTATCTTCTTTTTGGAATTCTCATCTTGATATACTAGTGAAAATATATCAAACAAGATGAAATAAGAAGTTTATTGTTTACTTTGACAGGATAATAGACGAATATAAAATCATAGACCAAGGCAAATATATCTTAGCGGCAAGAGTATTAGAAGTTTATAGTCATCAAAATCAATGACTTTATGTCAAAATCAAGTATACCTTATATATATAAAAACTTATTTAAGAGCTTGATAACTGGTTTGACTAAGACATTGAGTAGATTGACGGAATTGCCAAAGACCTGAGATTGCAAGGATACAAAGAGGGGCTAAGTGCATGCTTTTTATGTCACCTAGGCTCTTTGTTTTACATATCTTATTGACTATTATTAGAGAGTATAATTTATGTCAAATAATAGATATAGGATAAGCATATCAAAGTATGTTGATATTTATTAATCACTGAAAAGAAAGAATGTTGTATCCAAGTCAAGAAAAGAGTGTGTGAACATATGACTTATTATATGAAACTTGAGCCAATGTAATGCAAAAGTCACTGCTTGCATTGTCAGTTCACTGTGTACCAGAAAGATGAATAGTCAGAGTGGGTTATACATAGGTAGAGCTACATTAGAGTTGTAAGCTTGATTGTTTTTAGCTAGGACACTATACTAGTTCTCAGATGACACAAAGAATCAGTTGATTCTCATTATCTATACCCTCACGAAGGGAAGGGCCACTTCTAGAAGGAAGGTGTGTGGGGGACCACTGGTCTGTGGTTGGAGGAAAAACACCAGGATGATGCTCTCTCTCCTGCAGTTGATTGCCAAAGATTTTTGAACAAGAAACATTACTTATTATGTAAATGAAAATGATGAATATTGTAAGTTGCAAGGAATGTGACCATTTGTTATTTGTTCTTGATAAAGTGTAAAATTTGCAAGTCATGGCATGTGAAGCGACCATCAACTAAAATTATATATTGTACTTTGAAATTGCAAATGTATTATTATTGTATTTTTTGGTTAAAAACAAAATGATATTTTTGCATTTATTGTATTTATTTTATTTAATATTCCAGTTGGGATGTTACACACGGTATCAGAGCTACCAGGTTCAACACTTGGGCCTAGGAGCTCATTGTGAGGTTTTGTAGATTGGCAAGATATGCTAATGATTAAAATATTTGTTCTTGTGTCAGAATGGCAAGAAAGAGAAGGACAAGAAAGTGAGCCAAGAAAATAAAACCTAGTGATATGGCTAAGGTTACCATTAAGAAAGAGCCATCTCCTGAGCCAAAAATGAAGGAACCAGTAAATTATGCAGAAGGAGCTTGGCTCACTAATTTTGAAACACTAGCTGATGCACTCAAACGTATCCACATAGAGAGGAGGAAATAAATTGAGGTAGAAGAAAGGTTGTCAATCCCTACTATTGTTAAGACTAGTAAACCATCTGCCCACTGTGATATGCCTTTTGAGTGTGGTCATGATGTACCTATAATAGGAAAAGAGGTGTTGATTGAATACTCATGAGTACACCCACCCTCTAAGTTTGTGTTAGTCAATTCTAACAGGGAGGAGGAACCTGAGGAAATTCCCCTGTTAGAAATTGATATGTAGACACTTCTTATGCATGAAAACATAAAAGTTTTGTATTTTGAATAAGGATGTAAAAATCCATTAAGAGAATAAAGTAAAAAATTTGGATTTTTTATAAACAAATGTATATGTGATGCATCTTTGAGTTTCTGTATTTATGAACTTGCAATTTTATGATTAGTATATCAAAAGTTCAATGTTTTGATAGATTTTTATCCAAATATTAGGTGTGGATAAGTATTGTTATGGATCATACTTGAAATCAACTAGGAAGGAGCTTTGACAGACCATATCCTGAAAATAATTCCATGACAAAATTAGATCAAATCTTGTCAATTTTAAATGAAAAAAAAGAAAGATTTGAAACCCTAGAACAAGAAAAATTTAGAGGGGGAGAAAACAATCAAGAATACCACTCTGAAGAAAGAGAAGAATTAAGTTTTCATAGTGAGTCCAGAGTAAGTAAACAAGACTCTTTGATTCACAGTGAGGAAAAAACTCTTTTTACTAATGAGTTAGCCTGAGATATGAAGAATGTTATACCTCCTAAGTTCAATGGAACTATGAGTGGAGATGTAGTCAAGGCTTGGCTAATATAGATGGAAAAGTATTTTGAGATAAGATATTACTCTAAGATCACTAAAGTTGTATGGGGAGCATACCAATTAGCAAGAGAAGCATCCACATAGTGGATGAATAAGAAAATGGAATTAGGGTTGAGTTCCTTAAGTCTAACTTGGGAAAATTTATAGTCATATTTAGGAAAAGGTGGTTTCCCTAACTATACTTTGACCAGAAATTGACAGATTTCCAAAATCTGCATCAGGGAGATATGACTATCATTGAATACTAAGAAAAAATTACTAGGTTGTTGAAGTATGTGCCACAATATCAGAAGGATGACATATTTATGATGAGGAAGTTTATTATTTGCTTGAATGCTCAGATAGGTAGAGAAGTAGACATCCATGTACCCACAACTATGGATCAATTCTTTGAGAAAGCCATCAAGTAGGAGGAAAGTCTCAAATCCATCTCAGCATATCAAGAAAAATCTTGAAATAAATTTAACTAGAGTCATTCTTTGACATCTTTCAAAAAGAGAAGTAGAAACTAGGAAACCAAGGAGAAACCATGGTAAATGTTCCAGATATAACAGAAGTGAACCCAGGGATGGAAAAACAATTTTAATCCTACTTGATGGCTTTCTCAAAGAATTGATCCATAGTTGTGGGTACATGGATGTCTACTTCTCTACCTATCTGAGCATTCAAGCAAATAATAAACTTCCTCATCATAAATATGTCATCCTTCTGATATTGTGGCACATACTTCAACAACCTAGTAATTTTTTCTTAGTATTCAATGATAGTCATATCTCCCTGATGCAGATTTTGGAAATCTGTCAATTTCTGGTCAAAGTATAGTTAGGGAAACCACCTTTTCCTAAATATGACTATAAATTTTCCCAAGTTAGACTTAAGGAACTCAACCCTAATTCCATTTTCTTATTCATCCACTATGTGGATGCTTCTCTTGCTAATTGGTATGCTCCCCATACAACTTTAGTGATCTTAGAGTAATATCTTATCTCAAAATACTTTTCCATCTATATTAGCCAAGCCTTGACTACATCTCCACTCATAGTTCCATTGAACTTAGGAGGTATAACATTCTTCATATCTCAGGCTAACTCATTAGTAAAAAGAGTTTTTTCCTCACTGTGAATCAAAGAGTCTTGTTTACTTACTCTGGACTCACTATGAAAAATTAATTCTTCTCTTTCTTCAGAGTGGTATTCTTGATTGTTTTCTCATGCAAGTGTAGCATTCAAGTGCAAATTTGAACATCAACACGATGTAAAAAACCTCTCATGAGGTGTGGCACCCAAGATAGGCATGTTGATGTGGTTGTTAGTCACAACAACAAGAAATAAAATTTTACACTCAAACCTTTATTTATCTTGAAAGATATGATGAATTCTAGAAGAATTCATAATCCCAAGTCTCCATTAGTCAAATCTTAACTGTATGATTGTTACTTAGAGTTTGATGTGTAATGTTGTTTTCTAGTCTAGGGCCTTATGTATGATTATTCTACAAAGTTCTACAATATTCCTTCAATTATCCAGTCATATGTACCTAAGTTCTACATATATTCTCTACAATTCCATTAAATCTTACACTATTAAGTCAGGATTTAGGAAAATATATGTCAATTTGATCCTAACTTTCAGTAATTAACTTGAATATATCTCTTATTTAGACTAATTCTAAATATATTTCAGACTTTGATTAATTCCTCTACAATTATCTTTGTTTGAACCAATCTTGGCTTCTGCACTTTAAATTTACTCAAAGACTGTGCCAATAAGCATGTATTTTATCATATTTTGCCATTATTTACATGATATTCATTGTGATGTGCAATTTTTACTGTAATATACTTTGTATATACAATTATTTATACTAATTCAACATATTTTCACTATATCTACTTATTATTCATCATGATTTACAGTTATTTGTGATTTTTTGAAATGAAATGTTAAAAGGAAAAGATTAGAGAATGAGAATTTTCTAAAATTTCTAGGTTTCGATCAATGGTCCACATGCATACTCTGATACTTTCATGTAAAGGAGAGGAACCAAACCATGTTTTGCCAGGAATCTCCATAGCTACGTGTGATTAGTACAAATCTTTAGAGGAAAAGATGATGACAATATGTAATTAAAGCGAATGCACTTTAGTTTGAATGCAACAATCCACCATTATACATTAGAAATCAACCAAAGACTACACAAGATTTATGATTAGGAAGTAATCTATTGCTCCATTTCATTCAGTATGCTTTAGAATATGCACATATACATGTGATCCTGAGAAAGAATCTTGGGAAGTCACAAAAGTTGCAGAATATACAAACTTAGCACTTATAAGCTCAACAATTCAATATCCTTTCAAAATGAAAGATCATGGTCCTTTTATAGAATAAGGCCTAGATTGGTTACAACTGATCCAATGGTTAGGATCCTATAAAAAATAGTCAACGATCAAGATTAGTAGCACATGATTTCTTCATTGGCAATCATTCTATATAGATAGCTGGAAAAAAGGAACATTCCCCTGTATCTTTGTCATAGCCTCCTTATGCTCTAGTCTCTATAGGAGTCATGTCTATATCTTGTGTAGACTCCTTTTTTGGTTTCCCTTCATGAGATGCCTCATCTTCTTTAGGCTTATCTTCATGCACATCCCCTTGGGACTTTATACTTGCATCATGTGCACCTTGTGCTATAGGATCACTTGATGAGGCACTTTTGTTGGGCCTTGATCCTAGATGTCTTGTTGGGCAACTTCCCTAATATCACCTTGTATCATCACTTCTTCAGCTGCTTTCTCCATTTGAGCTTGCTGGTCAGATATGGATGTCTGTTGTTCATCTCTTTGAATGTCTAGATCTTCTCAAATATGCCCTGGATCATCCATCACATGTTCTTTTTTCTTCTCTCCTACCTCAAGCTGATGGGACAAGTCTATAACTGTAGGGCTTGTGATTATTTCTATTAGAACATTGAGGGGGTCTGATTCAATGACAACCTCAGGAAATCCTAGCCCTTTTGCACCCAAGGCACCATGCCCTACCTGCTCCACATCCTCAGCCACTGATGGAGTATGCCTCAACAAGTCTTCCATTGGATGTGTTGTCACATCCCTTGTAACATCATCATTAGTCAAGTCAATTATCTGACTGAGGGACAAAGGTTGATTAGCTACCCTTGCTTCCTCAGCTAGCTCCTTCACTTGGATTATTTCTGGGATGGGCACATTGTGCAGCAAACCCCTTGTTTGTACCCCAGAATCTGAATTTGCCTCTACCTGCTGAGCTACTTTCTCTTGTAATGTAGCAACTGATTCAAGTGATTCCCTGGATGGTTTCCTTTGAGCAAACATTTGCTCCATTTTGGTAAACTTGGGCTGATCCTTAGTTTGACCTTCCACAGGCCTGGATGTTGAGCCTCTCATCAATGGTGTTTGAGCTCTCTTTTTCTTGGAAATACTCACACCCTTTAGTACATCCTCATATTCCTTCTCCACAGCTACATCTGGATGTGCTCTTCCTTGTGCTCTTGCTGTGTCTATGGGAATGGCCGGTATAGGCACATCCCTAGAAGGAGATGAGAACGTGGCAACAGTAATTCCCTTTGCTGAAAATGCTTCCTCACTTCTAGAAGGCCCTGGTTTTACCCATTTTGCCTCCATTACTTGACATTTGTGGATTAGGAAATCATCAAACTCAATATCATCCTTTTATTTTTGCTTCCTCTTCTTATCCAAGGTTATAGCTACCCCCTTGGCTTTTATTTCTACCACTCTTTTATCCACCCAAGTTTTGGTGAAGCTTATCACCTTGGCAGTTATGACCTCTAGAGATGTATCCTCTGGCTTCGACCAATCTGGGAGGGGTAGTATCTCCTTATATATATTTTTTTGCTCATATTCTTTGCTTAACAACTTTCCATCATCAGATTTTAATTGGGGAGGCACATCAAAGCATCCCAACATCCTTATTTGATTCAAAGTCAAGCGTTGGTGGCTTCTTTTCCTCACTTCCTCTTCATCCACACAATCAACCCAATAGTCCTATATATGGACTTCATGTTGTAACTTCTTATTAACATATCGTTTCATCCTATGGTAGGGGTCATAATACCTTACCAAGGGGAATGGCTGCAAATGTAACATATGTAGTTTTGGGTTAGATTTCTTGGCCCCATATATTGAGCCACAGACATACCAATCAATATGCATTGGGAACTTGACGTTTCCCCTCTTATTTTTCTTTTCATAGGCTTCATATGATGGTATGATTTGTGTTGTGACTTCTAGCAATATCACCTTATTAGTAGGGTACCTGGGTAATATAAAAGGATTACCCTCAAACCCTTCCATATGGATGTAAGAGAAGGTGGAAAACTAGATGAACCATGACCCATTTATTTGGATGGTTTTCTGGACTTCTTTCGAGAGTCTCTTTGCCCTATCACTTTCCATTAATCTCCCCCTGAGCCAGAGCTCCTAATTCAATTCTTGGAGGATTTATCAGCACCAGATTCTGGTGTAGATCCATTATCAACATTCATTTCACCTTTCTTTACCCATGTTTTGCTCATTTCATTCTGGACCTCATTCACATCGACTTTACCCTTGCCTTTGTCTTGTCTTTGCATGTTCTAATTTTTGTTTACCGGACCTTTTCTATTATTCTTGCTTCTGCAGAATCTTGCAATATGACCAGATCTATTGCAATTAAAGCACACAACATTTCTTTGCTTATTTACTTGATTCCCTCTTGATCTGCACTGATTGGCCATGTGTCCAAATCCATTGCATGCAAAACAGTAGCCATTATAGGAATTGGCATTTCATCTATTGTTAGAGTTATTCATTATCATACTTCTGCTTTCATTGGATCTATGACCATACCTCTTACAATTGAAGCATCGACTAGAGAAGGATGGACTACTTTGATTCACTCTACTTATGCATTGAGTAGCTCTATGACCAAATTTATTGCACTTGAAACAACTGCCATTGAAGGATGGATACCTTTGAGCATTGGGTTGTCTTACCAAAGGTCTCCTAGGATCCCTCCTTGGATTTCTTGCATTAGGATTTCTTTGACCAGATCCAGAGCTTTTACCTTTCTCAAATCCCAGACCATGCTTATCATCTTCCTTCTTCTGACTATCAAGCAGCACCTCAAGTTTAGCTGATCTTATCTTGAATTTCTCTTTATATTCATTTGCAAATTCTAGGTCATGTTTGAGAATGACAATTTGCCTTACAAGTTTTTTTTTGTTGTCTCTACTTTCATGTAGATCAAACTCTAGATGGCCAGCAATTCTGTCCAATTTGCAGTATTCTTCTATTCTTTCTTTCAGAGTTTGTTTCAGGTCTTCTTCAGTCTTCTTTCTTTCCTCAATTTCTTTGGTTAACCTCATCATCCCAGATTCCATCTCATGTTTTAGTACAACTTCTTTAGCTAACTTCTCACATTCCTTTGTCTTCTCTTTCAGGGCCTCATCCTTGTCCTTATCTCCAATCTGATTTCCTAGTTGAAGAAGTAGCTCTTTCCTTTTTCCATTCGATTTGCTCAATTTTTATTTTAAGGTCTCAATGAAGTCTTCAGCATCTTTAAGGTTCTCTTGTAGTTCCTTGACATCAGCTTTGGACTGATCAAGATCTTCTAACGCAAGTTTAAGTTGTTCCTAGAGGTTGTAAGAATCCATTTTAATACCTTCCCAGATCTTCCTCAAGCTGTTAAGCTTCTTCCAAGGAACCTCGCTCTGATACCAATTGTTGGAATTAGGCCGGACAACTAAGAGGGGGGTGAATCATTTGTCCCAAAACTTTAACACTTGCAGCAATTAATTCTTATTTTCCACTTAAAATAGATTAATGATGTAAACATTAAAGCATGAATCAACAACACATGAGCAGAAACAAATGAACACACTTGACACCAAGATTTTTAACGTGAAAACCCGATTAAGGGAAAACCATGGGGGTTAACCCACAAGATTCGTACACTGTTAAAAGTACTTGAAAGAAATGGGAAGGCACTTGCCTTCGGGCACACTGCCTAGAGCTCACTGTTCAAAGAGGCTCACTGCCTATAGGAATTTATATTTAATACAAAAAGATTTAATTGAGAAATAACATCTTAATCATGCTGAGGTTGGTCTCATTGAAAGCTCACAAAAACTTCTGCTCTGCCCCAAACACTTCTTCACTATCTCTTCATCCTTTGCTACTTTTGTTCTACTCCTCTTCTCTGCTCTGCCTATGAACCTTTCTTAGGATTTTATCATTTTTGCTCATGGATGATTTTCCACAACTCAACAACACTCCTTTATATGCTTCATCAACCTTGGAATAAACATCAAGGTCGGCACTACAAGCATCTGAATTAATGCAAATCACTAAGCTATCGGCCAAGCATAAATGGGACTCAAATCTTCCTTGATCAACACGCCCGGCTCCATAGGATTGCTCTTAGATCATCCGCAACACGGTTGAATCATCCAGTCGGCCAAGACTGGGAAGAACAACAACACCAAGGAAGAAATCTTCAATAACACGCTCAATCTTCAATGCAGACCTCCAACATAACATGCACATGATCCAGAGACCTCCACAAGCTCATTCAATTCAGTAATAACATCCGTACTACTCCAAATCAACAGAATCACTTGCATTTTCATCCGGTACCTTAAGAACACTATCTGCCATGACTGTCACACTAGAAAGATTGCTTGCGGACCTCCAAACCACGAACCACTTGAGTTGATGACACACACTAACTTCCCAAACATGTCTCTAGATCTACAGATCATAGTGTTTCATTTGCGGAGCAATCCAGACCAATTTCCTGTCACTTTGTCTCTTCTGAACACTGGAAAACTTGGTTCCACTCAGATGGACATAACTTCTTCAAATCTTTATGTGGACCTCTCAAATCTTAACTGGAGCTACTTCAGACAATCCTCTACATAGCCATTTGGTCTGCATACTTAGATCTTCATCAATTTTCTCAATATCCTCAACATTTCAGTCTTCTAACCAGGCAATAAAATAGGATACAGTTGACATCAATGGCAACAAGGATATGTTGACATCAATGACAACACCACTTAGACACCTATTTGCAACAGCTACAACATCTTATAGCTGGTCAAGATTCCCAATAAGTCCTTCTAAAATATGGGTGTCTCATTATGGTATTGATAATGTTGAAATAAAAAATAAACATTCTATTGTTGTAAGACATGAACACTTGGCATGATTTCCACATCAAATTCTGATGCCCCAATTTGCATTGGAGCTAAATATTAAATAGAATAATAACAATACTATGTAACTAACTATGGGAAAATATTAAATGGTAAATAAATAATAACATAAAATTTGCAAATCTGAGACATCTAATTTTCCATTAGCAACAAATGAGTAATCCTAAATTCAAATCCTAATTGATCCATAAACAAATTTAAAATTGTTAGCTAGAATACTCTTACTCGTATTCATATATTTACCTCAACGCTAATCTTTTTTAATCATGAGTGCTTGGATGACTATGAATATAGAACCATTAGATTGGTTTAACAAGTAAGAATGCAATCCCTTGATTTGAAAAAAATTGTTGGAAAAGATCCAACTAAAGTGGGTAAAGAAGATCAAACAGGAGAATAAAACACAAGAACAAGGAGACAAAAAACTATATTTTTATTTATATTAAAAAATTACATCCAAATAATGTCTATAAAAAAACTTAGAGCTAGATGGCTCTGTATTTCCTTCATACAATAAACTTTATACCTTTCCAGAGCTTCTGAAGATGACTGGACTAATTATGTGTGCTTCTGTAGTTCTACTTTGCACATTCTGGAGCTATCTGCCTCTGTGCTATGTTCTTTGTTTCTGCTACAACATTCTTCTTCCTCTGCTTCTGCAGGTTCTTCATTAATTCTCTCTAGCCGTCTGAACATTCTATTTGTTCATTCATTTGTTTTTTCTTTCTCTTCCTTTCCAAAAATTACTGCTCAATTTAAATTCACCCACCAAAATTAATTCTCTACAAATTGTATTAAGTGTGCCAGCTGGTGGCAGATGCAACAGGAGGAAATATATCCCAATAGATCAATTTGATGTTGCATTAAATATGTTGGTTGGGTGTAGGATTAAATATTTCCAACACTCCCCTTTAATCTTGAGCCTTTATACATTTTCATCACCATTCTGCATTTCAGACGCTTTCAAGTTCAGAAGTATTCTATCCTTCCAAATTGTGGTTTTGGAGCTCTTCTGTCTTCCTGGAACTAAGGTTTCAGAGCTCTTCTATCTTCCTAAAACTAAGGTTTTAGAGCTATGTCTTTCTGAGCTTATCTGTAGAGCTTTGCTATATTTTCAGAACTGAAGCTATGGAGCTCTTTTGTCTATAGGTCTCTTGTGTTCCAAAGCTGTCTTACCTAGACCTGTTCTTTGTTCTAGAGTTGTCCTGCCTAGACCTATTCTATGTTTTAGAGCTAACCCTTTCAGATTTGAGTGTTATGGAGATTTGTTAAATTTCCATAACTGAAGTTCTGGATCTTTTTTGAGACTATTTTTCTGGAGATACACTTCCAAAGCTGTTTTCTTTTTGAAGTTGGGTGGGTCCTTCCAGAGCTATCTTTCTGGAGTTCATTTCCAAAGTTGTCCATGATGCCAAGCCTATCTCTTAGGGATTCTAAGGAGTATGTTGATAGTGCCTTGGTGAAAATATCAGTGAGTTGTTGCTATGATCTACAAAACTAAAGTTCAATGTCTCCATGCTCTACCAACTCCCTTATGAAATGGTAGTGGATCTCAATGTGATTGCTTCAACTATGGAAGACTGGATTCTTCGTTAGGCATATTAAAGACACATTGTCAAAAAATATGGTTGTACCATCTTCTTGCTCATCATTCAAGTTTGCAAGGATTCTTCTAAATCAAATAGCCTGACATGTTGCTGCATTTGTTGCTATGTACTCTACTTCTGTTGTGGAGAGAGAAACAATGGGATGCTTCTTTGGTGCCCTTGAAATTGCTCTTGAACCCATGTGGAACACATATCCTGATGTGGTCTTCTTGTCATCTACACTTCCTGCCTAATCATTGTCCATGTATCCAACCAACTCAAACTCATTGGAGGTGGTATACATAATGCCATAGCCTTTCATGCCATTGACATGCCTCAAGATTTTCTTTCCTACTTGCCAATGTGTATCCTTAGGTTGCTCCATGAACCTAGAAATTAGGCTTACTACATACATCAAATCAGGTCTTGTAGATATGAAATACGTGAGGCTTCCAACCATGCTCTTGTAGAGAGTTAGGTTAACTTCACTACTGCTATCCTCTTTGCTTAATTTCAGATATGTAACTATTGGTGTTGGGGCAAGATTGTTATCTAGCATTCTAAATCTTTTCAAGATTTGTTTGTCATAGCTTGTGAAATAAATTTTCCATGCTCTATTTGTTGGACCTCTATGCCTAGGAAATATTTTAGCAAACCTAGGTCTATCATCTCAAACTCATTTTCTATTGCCTCTTTGAAATAAGAAATGAAGAGGTCACTATTCCTTGTGAAAATCAAACCATCTACATACAAAACAAAAATTAAAATCTCACCATTGGATGCTTTGATGTAGAGAGTGGCCTCATTTCTGCTTTTGCTAAATCCATTACTTAGTAGGTACGAATCAATTCTAATGTACCATGTCTGTGGTGCTTGTTTGAGCCCATAAAGAGATTTTTGGAGTATGTACACTTTGTATTCATGCTCTAGGACTTCATAGCCAGGTGGTTGCTCTACATACACCTCTTATTTCAACACTCCATTCAAGAAGGTTAACTTCACATCCATTTGAAATAATTTTCATTTGTGTTGGGTTGCAATTGCCAAGACTACCCACATAGTTTCCATCCTTGCAACTGGTGCATGTGTTTCATCATAGTCTCTTCCAGGTTGCTATTTGTAACCCTTGAAAACTAGCCCTGCTTTATGTCTCTCAAGATTACCATCAACAATGCTTTTGTTCTTATAGACCGACTTAACTCCAATGACTTGTTTACCCTTAGGTAAATCAGTTAGCTCCCATGTCTGATTTCTCTCTATAGCATGTAGATCTTCATCCATGGCCTTACACCACTTCTCCTCTTTCATGGATTCCTTAAAATACTTTGGATCACTATAGGAAAATAATGCAAAATCTAGATTTTTGTCAAAATCAGCATACCTTGTGTTGTCATAAATTTCCCTCACACTTCTTGTCCTTCGTGGCATCAATGATGCGAGTGTAGGGTCTAAATTTTTAGATCTACTTGACTATTGGGATGATGAAGAAGACTGAGCACTAGAATGTTTGAACCCTACTGTAAGGTTCTGGAGCTTCTACTTTTTGAACTATTACCTTGCTGAAAGGTTTTGGAGCTGCTGACTTCTAGAGCTTCTTCATCATCAAAGATTTTTGTGATAGAAATACTCATGGTGTTGTACATCATTCCATCCCATGATTCATTTTCAATGAATTCAACATCCATGTTGATCACCACTTTCTTGGTTATGGGATTATATAATTTGTAGGCTTTGGATTCTTCACTATAGCCTATGAAGATGCATTTTTTCCTTTGTCATCAAATTTCTACCTCTTCTATTTTGGCACGAATGCATATGCCACACAACCAAATCTTCTCAAGTGCTCTACACTCCATTTGTTGTTTGTCCATGCTTCTTGTAGAATCTTGTCATGAACAACTTTTGTGGGACACCTATTCAATAGATAAACTACTGTTACTATAGCTTCACCCCAATAATTATTAGACACATATTTTTCCTTTAGCATGCTTGCTGCCATCTCTATGATGGTTCTATTTTTCCTTTCAGCCACTCCATTTGTTGTGGAGTATACCTAGCTGTGAACTATTTCTCAATGCCTTCATATTTGCAAAAAAACATAAAATCTTTGGAGATGTACTCTTCCCCTCTATCTGTTTTGAGGACTTTAGTATGGTGGCCTCTTTTCTTTTCACCCAAGGCCTTAAACACCTTAAACTTCTCAAATTCTTTTGATTTGTTCTTCAAAAAATACACCCAAGTTTTTCTACTGTAGTCATAGATATAAATGTCATGAAATAAACATTGCCACCTAAGGTTGGGGTCTTCATAGGATCACACAAATCTGAATGCACCGGCTCTAATGGTGCTTTTTCTCTCCTAGAATACCCTGATTGAAAGTGTTGCCTATGTTGTTTACCTAGCATGCATGCTTCACATTTTCTATCAGGCTCTACAATTGCTGGTAGGTCTCTAACCATGTATTTTCAAGCTAAAAGACTTAAACTATAATAGGTTAAATGCCCATACCTCAAATGCTAAAGCTTGGATGGGTCTTTGATAATCGTCTTGAAGGCTGACTGCTACAGACCTATTGACTATGATGGGATTTGCATTTTGAGCAAAAACATCTGATTCTTTGTTATTTGAACTATTGAAATCACTTTTTTTCTTCCATCCTTGTCATAGACGATACATTCCCTTTCTCCATTAGGACTCTATAACCGTTTTGGACCATCTATACAATGCTTGAGAGGTCATGTTTTATTCTTGGAGCATAATAGATGTCTTGGATCTGTCTTCTTTCACCATGCTTGGTCTGAATACTTACTATGCTTCTTCCCATGAATGGGACCTTCTCATTGTTCCCCATTTTAATTTTTGACTTGATGTTGTTGTCTATGGAGGCAAATAAATTTTTATTACCACTCATGTGGTTTCTACATGTGCTATCCAAATACCAAATCTTAGCGCTGCCCTGTTCTTTAAGATTGCATGCAATAAACACTTGTGACTATTTTTCATTTTCAACCTTGTTCTCATTTTCTACATTAGCATTTGACTCCCTTGGTCACATTGTTTCTATCTGCATTCACTAGTATATTGACCGTACTTATGACAGTAGTAACACTGCACATTTGATTTATCATACATTTAATGTGAGTTGATGTTCTTCTTTTTGCTTTGGAAATCTGACTGGGAGGTGTTGGCCTCCTCTTGATTGTTTGAGCCTCCTCTTCTAGAGTTGCTTCTACCTTTGCCCCTTTGACCCTTTCCTTTATTGTTTCTTCCTCTTCCCCTGCCTCTCACACTACATTGGGCTTTGAAAGCTTGTTCTACGGAAGGTGTGGATCTATTTAGCCACTACTAATGGGTTTGAAAAGAATCCATCAACTCATCAATTATAATTTTTGAGAGGTCTTTGGCCTCTTCTATGGCAATAAAAATAAGATCAAACTTAGAGGGCAGATTCCTTAGGATTTTCTCTATAATCCTTTGGTCTTCCATTGTTTCTCCATTTATTCTTAACTGATTTATCAAGGTGGAAACCATTGTATGGAAATATGAGATGGACTCATCGTATCTCATTTGTATGGTCTCAAAATCTCTCCTTAGTAGCTGGAGTTTCACAAGTCTCACCTTGTCAGTTCCTTTTTTAACTATTTTGGAGTATTTCCCATGCCTCTTTCACGTAGCTAGCTACTACTGTCCTGGGAAAAATAGCCTCTGTCAAGGCCACCTCAATCATATTGAGGGCTTAGCATTATTTTTCCTTGTCTCCTTCAACTAGTTCTTTTGAGCATTGCTTAATGTTGCATATGCATTTGGGTTAGTCACATCTCTAGACCCATTTTCTACTAACTCCCACAAATCATTTGCAACTAAAATGGTCTTCATTTTCTTTGCCTAGACGTCATAATTATTACCATTAAACATGGGAGGTGCACTGCTAACTCCTATTATCTCCTCCAACCATTTTGCAAAATGAGGAAGACTGCTAATACACAGAATACTAGAGTTTTCCTAAATATCTAGAAAGCTAGGGCCCTAATACTAATCTTTTGGGAAAAGATACAACTAAAGTGGGCAAAGAAGACCAAACAAGAGAATAAAACATAAGAACAAGGAGACAATAAACTATATTTTCATTTATATTAAAAAATTACATCAAAAGAATGTCTACAAACAAAAAAATCATAGCTATGGCTATGTATTTCCTCCATACAACAAACTTCACACCTTTCTAGAGCTTCCAGAGATGACTGGACTAATACTGTGTGCTTCCATAGTTCTGTTCTACACATTCTGGAGCTGCCTTCTATTATAGAGTTGTCTATCTCTATGCTATGTTCTCTGTTTCTGCTGTAACATTCTTCTTCCTCTGTTGATGTAGGTTCTTCATTAATTCTCTCTAACTATCTCAACATTCTATCTGTTCATTCCTTTGTTTTGTATTTTTTTGCCTTTCCAAAAATTGTCGCTCAATTCAAATTCATCCACCAAAATTAATTCTCTGTAAAATGTATTAAGTGTGTCAGTTGGTGTCAGATGTGGTAGGGGAAAATCTAGATCCCAATGGATCACTCTAATGTTGCATTAAATGCATTGGTTGGGCTTAGGATTAAATATTTCCAGCAAAATTAGAGAATAGCATTCATCCAAAGAAGCCGCATAAATAATTAAAATTAATAAGTAAATATTTAGTAGTTGAGGTGTGATTATTTACAGTCCTATGTATATGTGTTGTCTTGAACAATTGAGTATAATCTGTAAATATGTTGTGTTGTGTAAATATAAATAATTATTTAGAATGAAATAGTTTAAACCGTTTTTGGTGATTTGCTACACATCAATCATTTCATCACATTTAGTCCTCTTGTTCCCTTTGGATTACTCATTTTTGCTGCCCCACTTAACAATTTATGTCATTATATACATGAAGTGTTGTCTTGAATGGTTGTCCTCCATAAATATAGCTAAGCAACCAACATAATGAATTGAAACTATTTATATTTTATTATTTATAAATTTCACTAAATACATTGGATTTTATTTAAAACAAAAAGATTCATGTTAATTTGAAAAAACCCATGCTCTACAACCAATCTTATTTGTTAAATTTTAGAGGTGAAATCTATGTTATACCACATTTTAGGATGGGAAGGTAGGGTATGAGAGACACACTTTGGTGACATATTTTTTGGGAAGCCATTTTTAGTGGATAGCAAGGGACAACTATTAAAAAATAGGGAAATTTTAAAATAAATTTCAAATATTTAGATGACAACATTGATAAGGCATTCATCATATACATTATAGAACCTTATTACGTAAGATTAAAGTTGGATTCATATTTCACATTAGAATGTCAGATTTTCATTGCTTTCATTGTCAATGTACATATATATTATGAAATTACAACAAAATGCCTAAAGGATGTGTTCATCATAAGATTTTTTATTTTTTTCAATATAGAATGGTTCAAAATGATTTATATTTTTTTCTTTTTAAAATTAGAATGGCTTTTTGAGGGTAGCTTGGTGGTGGGGTCAAGGAGCAATGTTACTTGTGGGGGTCTAGGGGTAGTGCACACAACGAGGTCAAGGGAAAACACCCTTGGTGTGCTCCCTATTGTGATATATGGTGAGGTTCAGTGATAACTTTAAGAAACCCCCCTAAAAATATATATATATATATAATCCTGGAGAATCTTTCATTTTTTTGGAAAAACATATTAATTTCCATTGGCGAATCTTTCCTTTTTTTTTGAAAAAGATATTAATTTTATTGGCAAATTTTTTTAAATCACTAGAAATTTTTAGAAAATCTTAGCGAATCTTGACAATAAATAAGAAAATGTTTTAATTACCATGGTGAATCCTTCCTTTAAAAAAAAAAATTCCTATGGAAAAATAAGTGCCTAAGGGTGGAAGTGATAGACTAGTTTAAGGTGTAGTGCTTGTGTCTATAATTCCTTAATGCCTTAATATTTTAAATCAAACATTGAATATTTAAATCGGTCCTAAATTCCTTATACCACTATTGATTTTATTTATAATCTATTGGTTTGGGTTCTATTCTATGGGCCAAAATGTACTAGTGGAGTTCCAATGCCCATGGGGCCAAAAATTGCATTTGGGTCCCATGGGAATTGGAGCTCTACGGGTACATTTTGGCCCACAGAATTTAACCCCAGCCATTAGATTATAAATTGAGTTCAACAACCTAAATACAATTTCGGGCTCGATGGGCATTGGAGCTTTGTGGGTACATTTTAACCCATGGAATACAACCCCAGCGATTAGATTATAAATAAAATCAACGATGGTTATTAAAAATTGGCAATATAGCCCTAAGGGAACCAATAATTATATAATATTATTGGTGAATTAGTTTCATTTTCTACTATAACATAAAATTTAGACGAATATGATCTAATTAGGTATCAAATACTGTGGCAAATTTTTGAGTTTAAAAGTTTAATAAAATAAATGTTTTGGCAATTTAACCGGGACTAAAATAAAATTTTGTAAAAATGTGGTGATTCAAGTTGCCTTACAACTTGTACTATTAGCCAAATTTTGAATCCCCAATTTCAACTATTAGCCAATTGGCGAATATTTGCCACTAAAAAAATCACTGGTGAGGTTGAGGGTTAGAGCTCCCACCACCAAGCCCAAATTAAAGCTTTTGAGACCACACATGCCTTCAAGGCACATGCTATTTTTCATAATTTTATCATGTTTATTGTTTGGAATATAGAGCTGGAGCATGTCAAACCTTTAGATATAAGTATTTTGTGTTGTATTCAGTAGTAATATTGCATTATAATAGTATGATTGGTATAAGAAAAATGAAAATTATTTATAAGTTGTTGTTACAAGAAGGAACAATAACTAATTGGACTCCATGGTATCAACAATGTGTTTTTTAGTTAAAAATATAAAATATGTATCCAAATGAAATGTCCAAATCCATTTGTAGGGAATACCCTCTACCAAGAGGGATCATGGAGTCTCCCAAACTCTCTATGACACATCCTTTACAAATATCTCACAAAAAAGTAGAGATGTACATTTCACTTATAATAGAGTATTAGTGCTGAAACCATATGGAATTTAAGTTCCAAAGCCAACTTGTAGCATATAAAAACCCTCGACTATTAATTCTTACCTACTAACTTGAATTCCTAGGCATTCTTTATTGTATTATATTTTTGTTCCTAGGGTTTTAGATACATTTAAAAAATATCGATTATTTTTTAAGTGGGGATGGTTTGGGGATGCCATTGACGTCCCCAAACTTTTGCAACATTTGTAAGATGTTTCTAAGAAAAGATGAGAGTTAGGGGATGGTGGGAGGACATTTTTGAGGTATCCACTCATCCTTCAAATGTCCTTGGTATAGGTACACCTACAAAAGGGTAGGGAATGCATCCTTGTGTATCATAGGGTGAAATAGTTTTATAGAGCTCTTACATATCTTTTGGGGTCACATTCAAAGGGTGTAGATTTTATTTCAAGCTCATTGTTGAAGCAATGATTTTTAGAGGTTACGTTGATCAAAATGAATTAGAAAATGATTATTTCTAATTCTAGTTCCACAATATGTGTATTAAGTTACAACTTTTTGATACTCTTGTTTAGGGAATTGCTCTTTGTTGTTCTAAGATCTTGGGGACCTCTTCTAAATGGGATGAGTGGGCTCAATTAGAACAAATACAAACCTTTTAGAGAATTATTTGATGTAAAAACACAACTCATTGTATTATCAAAGATGAATTTGATGCCCAGCAGCTCAAATTAGACACTATTTTCAAGATTGTTTGCTTACACAAACTACAAGATATCATAGTTTGAACGGTATTTTGAGGTATCATCCTTATGCTTACTTATCCTATTTACAACTCTTTAAATGGGGAAAAATATGTTGGTTAACTAGGGTGAGCTCTCTTCTATAGACTATTGGTATATATATTTATAATCTTCCTCCACTCAAGTTTTTTTGAGGCGGCCAATCTCATAGTTGGTTAGAAATATAATGATAAATACATTTGGAAGAATATTTATAGGATCTACATCCAATATACCTAGATTTCTCCACTTAGACCATTGAGTCTAAAATTGAACAATCATGCATCTACATTTCTCTAAATATGTGATGGAGACATTATCTTTCTAAATTATCAGACTTAGTGTTTCCCTTGGTTAGATGTGTGTTCAATCCCATCAATTGGGGATTGAGAAATATTAGGTCACATTCCAAAAAGGAACAAATATGCCCACTTTGCTTTTAGGAGGCAGAGATTTCGAATCATTTTATTGTAAATGCACTAATTTTTATAGGATAGATAGAATATTCCAATGTGTTTTCAGAAACTCATGGTAGTCTTTGGAAAATTTCTTTTGATATCAGAATCATAAATGGTTGGCATTAAACATAAGAGAAACTTGCATGTTTAGATATTATCACTTGAGTAAGGACACATAAATAGATGTTTCAGCTAAGATTAGAACTGTCACCTCTATCTTCATTTCAACCCATTCTCATAGTGGCTCGAAACATGCACAAAAAAGAAAACTTTTAAACAATGGTCACATTAAACATAAAATGTCAAATCCCAAGAGATATGCAATTTCGTATACACCATCATAAAAACAATCATATTAATATTTCTTTCACAACAAATTTAATTCTAAATTTTCATATTAACATTAATTACTTAACCTTATATATATCTATCTTCAATCCTATAAACCTTATAAATAATTGTAAACAATTAATAATAATGGACTTTGGATACCAATAGTACCGGTCAGTAATGATAGTTCCTCTCACATGGGAGAGGTATACACTATTTTTAATTCCTTAATTCAGAATTTGTTTGTGGAATTTGAAATCTCCTTTATCACTAAAATATTCTCTGTTTAAAGCTGGCCTGCATTTGTCTTGAGTTTTGGCTGTAGCTTTTGTATATAATATTCCGCCTCAGCTTTTGCGTTCTGCATGCTTATTAAATATTGAATATTTGGTCTGAAGTTTATACGCTTGTTTGAATTATTCTCTTGGATTTAATTCTCTGTATGATCAAATAATATGCCTTTGTCGAACTTCTTGCGTTTGCCTCATCTGAGACTAAAACTGATCATTTGTTTTTATATCTTAAAATTTTTCAATTTTCTTTTTTTAATTACATCAGGTTAAAACTATTTAGATACTTTTTTTTGTGGGAAGTAATAAAGAATATAAGGAATTATTTTACATAATATAAAAGTAAAGTTTATTAGGAATTAATTTTTGTTAAGTGTGATGTTGGTGATATTTTAAAAAGATGTGGTCCAAATCATATTCTGATAATTTTAACATAATGAATATCTTTCTATCATTTATTAAAAAAATGTAACCCAAATCATATTACTAATAATTTTGACAGAATGAATACCTCTCAATAATTAACTCTTAACCAAAAAAACAAAAATTCATACAGCTTTCAATCACACTCTCAATACCAACTGATTAAAAAATAATATATAAAACTTTGAAAAAGATTGACAGACAAAATCCTGAATTGTTCCAAGGAAATAGCTTCAAGTTTCCTTCCAAAGATGTTATCTAGAATTTTGGTCTGCGTCATGGAAATAAAAAAGAAATAGCGAATACAAGAATGACAATTTCGAAGTTGTAAAATATTTAACGATGACGACAGTATGCATTTTAAAAGTCGTGCATGTTTTGTATGCTTGCATTTGGATAAGCTGAGATTCCGTGGGACCATTTGCATATTCATTCATCATGTCGTCCAAAAGTCCACACAGCTCGATGAGATAAGTGTGTGCATGAAGTCTGCCGACTTAAATATTATGTAAGTTTTTAGATTAGATGTAAGAGTATGTAGATGATTTCTATGTTTTTTGTTTTTATTTTAAATTGTAAAGGTTTATTTTACATATATAATAATTTAATATATTATTATTTAATTGTAAAAAAATTGTAAGTTAGATGTAGGTTAATTAAGTATTTGTTTTTTTAAATCAGTAAATTATGAACCATTTTCTTTATATTAATATAACAAAAATTTAGATTTTAACAGTTTGAAAGGAACATTCAGAGTCTACAAGAGTCTATAGATGCAAGGGATATATACAAAAGTACCTGATCTATCTTCTATCAATCTAAACTATATACTTTCTTTTGTCACTAAACAACGTGTATACTTCCATATCTACTATCTTGAATGTCTATACAAAAACTTGCAAATATTTTGAACGTTACTCCATGTTTGAGCTATTAGAAAAGCAGATTGCAGCCAAGCACCACCACCATTTACTTGCAACCAAGAGCTTGTTTCAAGAAATCCAAACCTTTAGTAGACTTGTTCCTTCTTTTGGCTTCATTTTTTGGCAAGCATGTTAAGATAAATGGCCTCCATTGAGCCCCAACCACCAGATTACTTGCTAACAAAGCCCCATTCAAAGGAGCAAAACCAGCGCCAAAAAATGCATCTATATTGATGTCATCTAGACCCCCTAAAAATTGGCTTCTAATCAAGTTTTTGGAGATTACCTAAAAGATTTCTTTATCTTCCCCAAGATCCAAAAGGACTACTGCAAACATGGAAGCAATATCAAAATTAACTTTGTATCTACGATTTGCGACCAAACAATCATCACCAAGAACCCATTGAATAGCATGAACAATATAATCATTATGGGATTGAAAAATACATTTTTGTCTTTGCTCGATAATACAATTGAGAAAATCTATTTGTCTATGCCTACTCACTAATCTCATAAGTGTATCCATTGAATCAATAATAGATGGATTGGTATCTAAATGAGGTGATTTATTGATGAGCTCATAGATATAATACACTCCATCATTAAAGCTACACAAAAATTATCTCTACTGAATTGGAAAATCTTGGAGGGCACCTTGTTTGGCATGAGCTAAACTGACCATATTAATGATGGATGTAACTTAAAACCTCAAGAAATTGGTGATAGGATGAGATATGATGAGTGTCATAATTAAGAGACACTCTAATCTTTTCATCTTCCAAATTAAGAAATCATTTTTTCTTTCAAATTGTTAGAAATGAAGGAAATACTACTATAATATGGAAATCTAAAATTTAATTCATAGAATACCAAAATAAGATTTAAATTAATGCAATTCAACTACAAAGAAATTAGGAAACACATAAGAAACTCACAACACACTATTTACACGGAGAAAACCCTTTCAGGTAAAAGACTCCACTAGGAAAGAGGCCCAGTTGTATTGTATTTGAAAAAGATTATAATATATTCACTCCCTTCAATCATGCATCTAATTTGATTGCACTTGTGTACCTGTGAACTTTCAACTACACTCATCAATCTTTTGTTTAAATACAAAATACAAGCTGCAAAAGAAGTCTCTAGAATGTGGCACCCAATCAAATGTCATATTTGGGAAATCTAGTCAACAAGATAAAATAGCCTCTTACACGTTCTTATAGATTGTCATAAGCTATGTAAAGATGGTCCAATAATAGTTTATTCCTTATTTAACATGTAAGGAACTAATAATAGAAGACACTCTTACACCTATCATAAATCATTATTAGACTTGGACACCGACCTTTCACCTATAGTAACTCCCAAGATAAAATTTAATTTTTACCATCACTGTAAATAAATATATGCTGCTATCAATGGATCAATCATCCCTTATAAATGCATTTACAAAATAATATTGGGAGTAATTAAATAAAAAAGATTTACAATGTTTGCATTCTATGTGTTTCTCTACTTTTTGTAATAAATTTGGATCTGATGGTACCAACACAATTTGGTTTGACACCTACTATTGAGAAGGGCCTACCCCTTGTGGGTTTTGATATCTATTTGACCTTGGTACTAAGGCCATGGCTCTTGAAAATTTTAATAAGAGATTCTAGGATATGAAGCTTGATGCCTTTTCCAATTAATGATTTCATCCAAAATACTTTGAAGAATAATTTTCATATTATCAATCTTTGAGACAATCTAGGGTGTTAGTACTATAGGTACTAATACATTTGAGAGGAAGGGTAGATATACATGGAAGGGCAAAATCAATTCACATTCGATATGAGAGGCTTAATTTTTGGCAAATATTCTTGCAATGGAATTGATAATTCTAGGAACAAAGGCATGGGAGGCCTGGTAGGGAGTTTTCCTACATCTATCAAGCTATTTTCTGTTGTAATCAGAAAATCATATGTTGCTGAGAGGCTTTGTCCTCATAAGGACTCAATCATAACAACAATATCTTAATTGAAAGTCTTGAGATAAAAAATAATTGTCATACCCTCTGATGGTCATGTCACAACAAGGATCCTTTGCCAAGTCTTGTGAAACTAGGTATTGAAATCAATGACTGCTTCTTGTGGTGTCCACTTGATTGTTATTAAAACTACTACAATAGCAAAGACCTATCTCCCTTTTCATTGAATCTTTCAAAAAATACATTTTTGAGCTTGTCCCATATAGCGATTGAATTGGATGGAAGAGACCAATACCAGCCAAGTGTTTTTCCTTTGAAGGAGGCTATGAGTAATCTTAAAGTAACATCTTTCTCTATAACATGGTGAACTATACATATGTCTACTACATCTTGAAGATGTTCGGTGGAGTTTTTAAGTCTTCACCTATGTATTTTGGAAGAGCCTTGATAGAATTAGCCAAACGAGGGTCTCACATAGCTAGAGGAACCAGGGGAATCAAAGGGCTACCATTATTCCAATTAACAAAGTTTCTAGAAGCTGTAAGTGTGGCCATCTAAGAAGGTGGTAGTGGTAGATTTGGTTGTGTTAACCTCCTTCTGCAAACAATTATCAATAGAGAAACTAACATACTTGGGTTAGATGTTGAAAGTGATGTTGTAATTGGTCTTTCACTCATATAAATTGAATTTGGGATATCATTTCAAGACCACAAATTTGGTTTTCATGTCCCACTAAGTGTACCAAAAACTGTTGATGTTGCAAGCTGTACCTAAATGTTACACACATGCAAATCTGCACCAACATGGGAAACCTTACAAATATGGTTCATGGCTTGTGAGATAACTTCCAGGATTTTAGAAGTTGGCTCTTCATAAAATCTTCAAGGAATTCCTTTCAACTTATAGAGAAAAGAGAAAGAGAACTAGAAAATAAACCTATTCTAAAGTGATATGCTAGATAGTAACATTCCATTAAGTTTAGATTTGTGCACATCACTTGACCTCTATTTGAATCATAATAATAGATTATCGTAACAAAGAGCATTAGAATGCATGATTTTAAATCAACAACAAATATCAATCATCAAATAGGAAAATATAGGCATAATATCAAAATAGAACTATGAGAAAGATCTTATAAAGACAAATATATGGCACACAATATCAATTTATTTTCATTGTTGAGCTGACAATGTCACAAATTTCTCAATGTTCAATTAGTTTTGAGAAATTCCCACAAAGGCCTATGTCTATTAAAAAAAAAAATCCTCTCCTTCTTCATTTTGATATGAATTCTTTTTATAACTAATGGAAAACCCCAAAACATAGATAGAAATCAATGCATTAATCCAAGGTTGTCAATCATTCATTTGTTTTTGAGGACTACTACAAAATAAATAGTAAAGTGAGACATTCCACAAATGGATGGCAGAGATTGCTCCAAAATCTATTAGTTCCAAAGAATGCCAAGTGAGCTACAATTATTTTTCTTCTAACCAATGGCACAATAGAAAGACATGTAAAAACTAATAGTAGCTTGGAGGAGTGCAAACATGCCAAGTGTCATTGGAAAATTATCTGTTGATTTTATAGCCAGGCCTAGTGACAAGATGATTCATTCTGATCATCCAATAGTGCAATGTTATAAAATTATCAGACTAACATTTTTTTGTCCCATTTTGTGATTACACAAAATTTGCAATTTTTCTGATAAATTATCATGTGCTATCATGTGGTCATAAAATGACTTTGAATAACGATATGCATGAAAATGGTTGGAGGCATAAATAACTGTCCCGGGCATCATCCTCCGTCGTGAACCATAGACTCACTAAGTTGGAGAAGTTTTCCGTGGAGAAGTAAACGGTATGAGGGCCACACTCATCGCCACGTATTGCCACAACTATACTTACCTATCAATCGGCATGTCTAATCTATTATCAAACTGGCGTTCACTACTGATCAAACAAGCCGTTCTCTTAATCATCGGGTATCATGAATTATTTTTGAACTGCTAGCAATTCCCGCAAAGTTTCACAGAGTGCCTCAAATAAACTTAAACGTTTCAAACCGCATGATGCTCAAAAGTCGGCATGTTGTGAAGGTGGCAGAGAAACACAATAACTGTTCTAGAAAAGAAGCCAAATATTTTAAAGAACTCCTATCACTGCATTTTCATCGAATTTATCCTTAGTAGACATTCTATCACATATAGCATTATTTATCAAACTTTCCAAGAGCACGAGTGTTGTAGCATAGCCCAGTTGCACTCCTGAACGCTGTAAAGGTAAACTGCTATGACGTGGAGTTGATTAAAGGCACTCAGCAATGGACGAAATGCAAACTTTGCCATAATCATCTCTGACGGCTGGTGGGAAATACATTAAATCTTGAATCTCCAGAGCTCAAAATGTATTCTATAGTAGATTTCTATTCTTTCTCTTGAAGGTTGTTCAATATGCTTGGCCGTTAGGTCTATCCAGAAGGAGTTGGTTTGTGAAAGTTTCCAATCAATAGTGGTAAACTTCTCCACTAAACAGCCATTGACTCTCCCAGCTTCGGTGATTCCCATAGGATATGTCGGTCCAGGAGAAGATCCAATAGTCCTTATGGTAGATAGGTGATCAAATGAATAGCTCTTGAACCGGATGTTGCTTCTGCATAACAATACCTATCTATCAGGCACCGAATGTCTTCTAAAATATAGAAAGGTGGTCTAATAGAATGCAATCTTTGCAGTGAGTGCATGAAATGCATTCATTGAAAACACTCTTGAGTCTCTGAATAAGGTGTCTGCAAGTACTATAAATGATAAAAGATTCTCGCATGAACATATTTAAGGCACCATAGACATGGAGGTTCTGAAGATATTTACTCCTTCCAAATAACCAGAGAGACCCCTTTAAAGAAAATCTTTTTCCTCTATAAATTTATTGCATATGGTTACTATCCTGCACGGTAAAATATGTTTTTGAAGGCCTGAAATCTATCATGAAATAGATGGAAAGTCAGTGGGAAGGGGTTCCTTGTAAGAGATACAAGATGAAGTCTTAATTTTGATCATTGTGGAGTATATTCTGAGAGAAGGATATCTACAGCCTCAAAGTAAACACGTCACTCAAAAAGTTCCCAAGAAATTTCAAAGTAGTTGTAGGTGCAAAGCTGATTAAACAGTTTATATCATTAAACTTGTGAAAACACCGTCATGAAGTATAAGCCTCAAAATTACGAGTATGCTCCTACGATTGACACCACACTTCGGGAGGTATTTGATACTAAAATGGGCCATATTGATCTACAGGAAATCAGGAAGTCATTGACAGAAGGAGAACAATCAAAATTGTCCCGAAGGATTACAGAGAGTGGCCTAGTCAATGTAGCTTGTTTTCCCACTGCTGTTCAATGTCCGGAGCTAGTAATTGAATGTGCAAAAAGGTACAATCTCGAAGCCAGAGAGATTAGATCCATTGATGGGCACCTAATGGCTAAACTTGATGGGATCTCTATCGCCATCATTCTTCGATTGCCATACAAAGAAAAGTTCATCTGTGTTGATAAACAAAAGGCCTACAAGTATTTTAGTGACAACAGGAGTAAATGCTTGAACAATTTGGTGAAAGAATGGATGGTAAAACTGAGAGGCGGACAGTCCCAACTTCCTAAGACACAACACCGTTCTCTTTTTATCAAAGAGATCTTCTATCTGATTGCCCTTCTTCACAGGTTGATAGGCAGCCCAGACTCAACCGAGTTTGAAATGTGGATGTATCTCTTCATCATTGTCATATCAGCAGGAAAACAATTTATTGATTGGGGCCGCCTTATCAGTGATTGCATACATGACCAGCTAATTCACTTCAAGACCAGTCAACGATTCCACATGTCATCCTACTTGGTATAAGCAATTACCAATTTGAGATCATGGCCTAGTTTGGCTACCACAGGTGTCCTTAATTAGGAAACACAAGTTTTCTATTACTACAGGAAGTTGCAGTTAGAACAAAGCTTTGTATGCTTCAGACGAGTGAATGATGCTTTCACAATGCTTGCAGTAAGGTTACTTCAAAGAAATACAACTCTCAGAATTTCAAAAGAAGCATCATTGTTGATAAAGAAGTATGGTAACTACTTCATTCAGTTTCCAAGGTTCACCTATCTTCAAGTTGGAGGATTTGATGGTTACCCTTCTAAATTGCCAAGATATGTGGATGACAAGCTTGTTTTAGTTGAGCTTTGCAGACAGCTAGTATTAGTTCAAAAGAAATGTTGAGATAGGAAGAACAAGGGGGTGGCATTCCCTATTTGTCTTAGTCACTACAAGTGTGAATCTAGCTCGAGGGTTGAAAATATGGAGAAGGCCCTAGCCATGATCAACTTGTATACATACCAGATGAGATTCCCCTTTGACAGCAAGGGATATGTGAAGAATAATTTGAAGCTTGGTCCTGGATACCTTCATTTCCCTAATCTTGAAGACTTTTGGGAAGATTGTGAAGATGAGTTTGAAGTCAGAGAAAGAGACTAGACAAGGTTCACTCTAAAGAAGATTCGAGATTTCAAGATGGAATGGGTCGTTGAAGGCATTGAAGATGATGAATCGGATCTTATTGATCCCTTCTATTTTAAAAAATCCAGGCTCAACCTCTTCCTGCTCTTAATTGGGCAAATCCAGA
Organism: Cunninghamia lanceolata; assembly: GCA_027924645.1. NCBI lineage: Eukaryota > Viridiplantae > Streptophyta > Pinopsida > Cupressales > Cupressaceae > Cunninghamia > Cunninghamia lanceolata. Next base: position 2,788,125 of record BSBN01000697.1, read on the forward strand.
GGTTAGAGATGTCAGAGAAAGAACCAGTTTCGTGATCAAGAAGTCAAAATCCTAGATCAAGAAGAAGATATCCCAGATGACCGCAACAAGACCAGTAAGTAGGAAAGAGACACCAAGAGGAAGAAGTGACCAGGACAGTTCCACGTGATCAGTTCCTTCCCACACACCAGTTATTGACATTCTTTCTCACCAGAGAACCAAGGGAAGAGGTGGAGATGAAGACCCTCCGAGAAAAAGCAATCTCCAAAATACGTGGAGATGAACCTAGGCAGAAGAAGAAGAAACCAAGGTCGAAGGAAAAAGAGATAGGTACTACTTCAAGAGAAGAAAAGGAACAAGAAGATGTCCTATTTGATCTAGAATTTGATGAATCCATACCAACCACATCTTCTTCCATACTCATTGAATCTCCTCTCCTTGAAGTACCAATTCTACTTCAGTTATGGAGCCTCCTTCCTCGAAAGATCCACTGTATCAAACAGAAAAAGCTGAAGAGAAAGCAACCTCACCAATACCTGAAAAACAAGATCTCCAATTAGGCAATGCACTTGAGCTATCAGAAGATCTTTCACTACCATGGTTAGAACAAAGCCTATTGAAGAAAATGAAGGTAGAAGAACTGGTGATTCCTGAATTCAGTACAGTTTCTGATCTCTTTAGGAGATCCAAGAAGCTGAAGAAGATTAAGGTGACTTCAAGAATAAAAACTGACTCTAAGTCAGGAAACATGTGCCTTGAGATAGCTCAGCCCACTTCTGAAAGAAATGTGAATGAAGCCACTCCGGCAGACTTTGTTGTGTCAAGGATTGATATGGGCCCATCCACTCATGAGGCCGACATACAAAACTTCAATGTCGTAGCTGCAAGGCTGGTAGAAAGGACCGAAAGGGAGAAGCAGTCAAAAGATCAGTTAAAACAACAAGTACAGAGTCTGTCTTCTTACTTGAAGACCATAGTCGACACTTCTACCATGCCACTTAGCATTGATCATCAGTCAACCATCTGGGGCCAAGAAGGAGAAATTGAAAATGGTACTATTGACAGTTTGTAGAAATATCAAGTTTATGGAAAAACCACTGAGAATTGGGTGAAAAAAATCAAATCTATTGCATTTGATTTCATTATTAAGGCAAAGGTAGTGCACGATGAAGCCTTAATAAAAAAGGAGGTCATTGAAAAAGAGTTGAAAAATGTCAGGAAAGAAGAAGCTGTTTGGAAGGATATCCTGAAAGATTTTGCGAAAATGATGGAGATTGATGTTAATATCCTCATAGTAGAAAAGATCTTACCTGGTATAGAAGAAAATTACTTGGAAATTTGGACAGAGAGCATAAGTTGGAAATTAGTAATTATTGGCCAAGTTTCAACAGAACAGGAAAAGCTAATGCTTGCTTGTGAACAAGTATCTGCAAAGCTTCTGGATCAGCTTGGTGCCATCCTTCTGAATGCATCATTGATGGGAGAATCACAGGTAATTCAAGATGATTTTTAGAATATGATTGATCGACAACTTTTTAATAGAGAAGTTTTCAATGAGAACACAATGGACAAGTTGGTCGATCTCTATACCTCATTGAAGATTTACATCTCCCAAATACCAAGCATGGTGGCAGAATTGAGTAATGTCCATAAGTGCCTGAAAACTTGGAAGATGAGGATAGAAGGCACTCTGATTCCTAAGGGCAAATCTGTCACCCTGGCCATTTGACTTTTCATAATGTTTAGAGAAAGAGAATCCGACCTGCAAAATCAATTTCTAGAGTTCGCCACTCCATCAATGGCGCCATCGACAAGCAGAGAATAAATGCAAGTTTGCATATTGTATAGTTTTCATTTTTGTTGTGTTTGTGTGTTGTTCAAGTCATGATTTTTGGCTTGTTTTGTAAATAATGATCATGATTGAGTCTTCTCCTTCGAGTCTGATTTTCTCTCTTTTGATTGTAAAGTTAGGTTCATCCTAACTATTTCTCACATGATAATTATTTAAGTTCCTAGATGAGGTAGTTATTCTAAGCAACTAGCTTTGTAAAAGAAAGTTAGTTATTCAAAATCAATGCACTTAAAGAGGGAGTTGGTTACTCCAAGTAGTTATAAAAAGTGGTTGAGGTAGTTACCCTAGGTGGTTACTAACCTCACCTATAAATATATCATTGTAATTCAATCAAAGGGGGTTCCACTTTTTCACATGACAGTGTATGAAAGACTCGAATAGTGTTATTCAAGTTTGAAAGCAATAAAGAAACATTTTGAATGTGTGTTCAACTTGATTTCATGTGTTGTTATTGGTATTCGTATGTTTCATGAATAATGATCATGTGCTTTCCTTTCAAAGTTGCATTGTGAGAAAGATATTTCGCATCAAGTTTTGGTATCTCTACTTGGATGCATGGAACTTAAATTCACGAGTTTAACTCTTATTTCATCACTACTATTTGTTATTTCTTTGTTTTAGTTCTTATAATTCCATAAAATCCAAATACCCCTATCATACGAGGGAGCTGCCCCTCTTAAACGCAGAGAGGAATCGACATAGACCTGCGATTCTTCAACTGCTGTGAGCAGGTTGTTGCTAACCCAAGGGCAAACAGAGTTACTCACGAAGATTATTTTAAAGCAACAAATATGTTTACCAATAGATTTTTGGTGACTCTACTGGGGTCTGGATTCAAGCATACCTCTTTTGTTTGGAAAACATCACCTTAATGTGTTCAAAGAAAATCTTTTTGATCAATAAAAATGGTGCTACAATGTAGAGATGGACCTGTTTTACAATGTAATGTTAATTGGTTGGACCTTGAGCAAGAAAATATAATTACTAACTTACGAGTATTGGCTTGGAGATATAGGAGGTCAAACCGCCAATATCAAGAAGTAGATGCGGTACTAGACGAAGAAGAAGATAGAGGAACAGAAATTCGTGTTCGTGCTCGGTTAATAGCTCTAGGCATCGTAGAAGAAGATTTGGAAAGAGCTAACGAATGTTTTCCTTTTCAAATAGCTCCAAGAAGAGATAGACAAGTTAGTCCTCCTATCTGACTTGTTCAAGAATATCGCCCTGTGAATCCTCCTCAAAATCAACCTGGCCGCTAAGAGATACACCAGAGGAGACCATGAAAAGGGCATCCTAGATCCCAATTTTGAAAAGCTAGCAAGTCTTGATTTTTCTCAATCTTTTAGTAGGCCTCCTTCACCCACAAGAAGTTCTACTAGAACCTTTGCTTCCTCTTCCACTTACCAAGCATTGACCTTGCACGGGACTGCGGTTCCTATTGTCATAAATCTTCAACCAACTCCGCCACTACAAATGGCTCAACCTGTGCCTTGGGAAGCAGCTATTGGTCCTCTTGCCTTAAGTAATCAATTGCATGATTTACCACATGGATCCAGAAAAGTTTCTACAGATGAGCATATTAATGCCTTCTTTGCCACATGCGGTGTTCTAGGTGTTATGCACGAAGATGTTTCTCTCCAGTTGTTTGTAGAATCTTTGACTGAAGGAGCAGCAGAATGGTTTCAACATTTGCCTACCGGAACTATAAACTCATGGGCGATTATGCGCCAAAAATTTGAAGACCATTTCAAAAGTGCTGAAGATGAGCATGCATTATTAGCACAACTTACTCAAATGAAGAAAGAGATTCATGAGCCGATGCGGGAGTTTGTAGCCCGTTTTAACAAGTTGGTGAATAGAATAAAAAATGCTAAAAGACCAACTGCACAAAATAAAAAATGTTTCTTCCTAAATGCACAACCTCTAGATATAAGTTTTCATTTGAGAAGAGCATGAGTGGCTGATTTAGAAGCTGCACAAACCATGGCCATTGAAATTGAGGATGATTTATTGACTGCTGGAAAATGGAATAAAGACTTGCAGAAAGGGAAGGTACAGTCTTCTAATCCATCCACTACGGACCTGATGATTCAGAAGATAGCCAATGATTTGCTCCTTCTTAAGAAACAACTTCCGCATAATCCACCTCTGCTATATCAAGAAATACCCAGGAGAAATTATGTACCATATCAGCAGAACAAGCCACCTAGGCTTCCTCCGCTAGTACAAAGGCTAGCCATTGAACACCCTTCTTCCAGTCAGAAACAAACTATGGCTATGTGTGATTTTCATCTGACTACTGACCATGATGGTAGCACTTGTCCTGAAATGGCAAGGTTCATGCAGATGAATCTATCAAGCGAGAAAATAGAAGAATATGTCTCTCAAGAAGACGAGATGAGTGAGACCTATGGACAACCCACAATCAGTTTCCTTGAGTATGAATCTGATGATGAAAGAGAAGGGGTTGGTGATATCAATAATCATTCTTGTAATGCTTCTATAAGAAGCTAGTATTAAAAGAATGAAGGAAAAGCCAAGGCTGAATTTGCTCATAAAGTTTCTAACACTACTCCTAAGATTCTATCAAGAAAACACTCTCTGGAAAACCAGCCTCTTATGACCACAAAAGATAAAGGCACACAAGGTTCCCCTCTTGGTGATTCATCTCCCCTGCCTAATGATGCATTTGATTTCATAGAACATTGCAAGAAAACAAAGGTACAAATTTCTCAACTTGATTACTTGAAGTCGAATCCTCATTAGTTGGAGAGATTAATGCATATTGTTAAAGGAAAACCAGATTCTTCTTTGGTACACCAACAATCAAATGACTCACAACCTGAAGAGCCTTCACATGATGATCTCCTCGGTGAATCTCCACAAAATGATACTCCATTGGTAAATGTTATTCTCCTAGATAAGCCTAACCCATTCTATGTTTCTTTGTATCTAGCTGGCTGTAAACTTAGCTATTGCATAATAGATTCTGGCACTTCTGACAACATCATGCCCACTAAGGTTACTCATGCCCTCAGCTTGTCATTAAATAAACCCTCAGGCAAAGTCTACTCGATGGAGTCTAAATTAGTCCCATTAGTAGGTTAGCTCAAAGATGTGCAAGTTGCTTTAGCCACTTTTCCGGAAAAGAAAAATAAGCTCACCATCTTAGTTGCTGACATTCCCGCAAGCTATGGCATGCTACTTAGCAGAAGTTTTTGTAAAGACCTAGGTGGAGAAATACAATTGGATTGGTCCCATGCCTTAGTCCCAATCCATGGAAAGAAAGTCAGACTAAACCTAGAGCCCAAAGCAAAGTATACAGTCCTAAAGTCTGATGATCCAAGAGCAGAGATACTATATGAAGAAACTGGACCAGGTACATATATGCTCATGTAGGAAAAGGAGGTAACCCCTGAAGTTATCTCTCCTGACGTGTCTTCTAGCCTTTGGACTATGGAATTCAACGGTAGTTCTTCTTCTTCCGGTTCAGGGGATGGAATTGTTCTTATTTCACCTACAAGGGAGAAGTTTCATATGGCTTTCAAATTGGTTTTCGACAACACTAATAATATGGCAGAGTATGAGGTGCTCATTTTAGGCCTCGAGGCTGCTAAAGAGAAAGGAATCAAAATGTTGAAAGTTCTCAGAGATGCAGAATTGGTTGTCAAACAAGTAAGAAATCAGTTTCAAACAAAGAACACCAAGTTGAGAAGATACCGAAACTTAGTATGGGATCAAATAGAGTTCTTCGATGCTTTCTCTATAGAGGCTATTCCTCAAACTCTTAATTCTAAAGCTGATTACCTTAGAGTTTCTGCAGCTCTCTTGCTTCCACATCCAGAGTTCAACAAAGACCAATATAAAATTGAATTAGTATACCGACCGAGCGTGCCTGATAATGATAAATATTGGCAAGTTTTTGATGATGACAGACAGATTGTGTCCTTTTTGGAGAAGGCCGGTACTTTTGTTAATCTGTTATTTGAAGGAAGTGAGACTTCTGTAGAAGATGAAGTGTTGCAATTAAAGGGGAACACCATCCCAAAAGGTTTGATTACTCTAGAGAAACTGTTTGATAAGTATGATTGCTATTTGAAGAATAAGGACCAAGAGAAAAATCCCAATCCTTCTCAGTATGATAAAGTAGACATAGGCACTAAAGATGATCTTAAAATTGTTTGCATTGGCAAAGCATGTTCACCAGAAGAAAGAAAGAAGCTCATCACCCTGTTGGTCAAATACAAGGACGTGTTTGCATGGTGTTATGATGATTTGAAGAGTTTTAGGGGTGGAAAATTTCAGCATTATATCACTCTTAAAAACCTGGGGCTACTCCTTTTAGGAAAAAATAGAGGCAATTCAATCCTAATGTTACTGGAGCTATCTTTGCAGAGATTGATAAGATGTTAAAGGCCAGAATTATACATCCCATTCATCATTCAACTTGGGTAGCAAATATAGTTCCTGTGAGGAAGAAGAATGGTGAAATAAGGATTTGTGTTGATTTCTGCAATCTTAATCAAGCATCTTTAAAAGACAACTACCCTTTACCTGTGATGGATCATGTTTTGCAAACCGTTGCTGGATTTGAAATGATGTCATTACTTGATGGGTTTTTCAGGTATAATCAGATAGAAGTTTCCCGAGAGGATCAACATAAAACTGCTTTTACAACGCCTTGGGGAACTCTAGCTTACAATCGAATGCCATTCGGGTTGATCAATGCCGGTGCAACTTTTCAATGTGCTATGGACCTCTCTTTTGGAGATTTGAAAAACAAGATTATTGTGGTATACTTGGATGATCTCACTGTCTTCTCAAGAAAAAGAGAAGACTATATTCAACATCTGGAGATGGTCTTATAGCATTGCCGTGAATAAGGAATCTCTCTAAACCCCAAGAAGTCCATTTTTGGGGTTACTGAAGGAAAGCTACTAGGACACATTGTGTCTAAAGATGGGATCTGAATTGATCCTGAACGTGTTGAAGCTATCTAGAAGTTGCTATTACCATCAAGCAAACCTAGAGTGAGGTCCTTCTTTGGCCAGATCAATTTCTTGAGGAGATTTGTACCAGATTTCTTTGAATTAACTCACCACATTGTAGACATGATGAGACATAAAGTGGTCTTCAAATGGTTTGAACAAGGCAAAAGGGCATTCCAAGACATTAAAAATGCAATTGCAAATGCTCCAGTTTTAGCTCATCCTGATTTTTCCAAAGACTTCATTATATATTGTTATGCTTTAGAACATACTTTATTTGCTATCTTGACACAACAAAATGATGATCATATAGAAGCACCTATTGCATTTATGAGTGTTCCTCTGAAAAAGCATGAGTTGAATTATTCTCTGGCAAAGAAGCATGCTTATGCAGTGGTCAAGGCAGTAAAGAATTTCAGATTCTATATCCTCAATTTACATTCTAAGGTCTTTGTATTAGACACTTTGATCAAAACCATACTTACTCAGCAAGAAATAGGTGTCAATAAAAGGGCTTCTTGGATTACCAAAGTTCAAGAATATGATATTGATATTAAGCCAACCAAATTGGTACGAGGGAGAGGCTTATGTAAGCTCATAGCTGAAAATGGCATAGTTGGAGAATCTCTAGAAAAGAATGTTGAGCTGCCTCAAGTGTTGTTTGTAGGATTGACAGATGAATGGTTCTCAAATATAACATACTTTCTTACATATGGAGAATGTCCGGCTCATCTAACTCCAAAAGAGAAAAGAACTATCAAGTTAAAAGCTGCAAAATATATTATTTGGGATAATATTCTCTATAAGAAAGGGATTGATGGCACATTCTTGCAATGTGTAGATAAAGAGCAACATAAGGAGTTACTCCAGATTTTCCACAATGAAGCATGTGGGGGTCATTTCTCCTCTTCAGTTACTACATTTAAAATTCTAAGGAATTGCTATTACTGGCCCAGCATGTTCCGTGATGCAGATGAATGGGTCAAGAAATGTGAGTCATGTCAATAGTTTAAAGGAAAAGTACAACTTGCATCTATGCCACTCAAACTAGTGGTCATTGAAGAACCATTCCAACAATGGGGTCTTGATTTTATAGGACCTATCAATCTGCACTCCAGCGCAGGCCACACTCATATTCTTGTGGCAACGAATTATTTTACTAAATGGATTGAGGCTATCCCAGTAAAGCAAACCACTTCTGAAGTGGTTTGCGATTTTATCAAACAGAACATTCTAGTGAGATTTGGGGTACCAAATAAGATTGTCACCGACAATGCCACTAACTTCTCTTCTCATCAGATATCATCTTTTTGTTATAGATATGGGATCATTCTTTCTCATGTGTCAGATTATTATCCTCAAGGGAATGGTCAAGCTGAGGCTAGCAATAAGAATATTGTCACCATTCTTTGAAAATTGGTTGGTGAAAATCAGAGGATGTGGCATAAACATTTGTATGAAGCATTGTGGGCTGATCACACAACCAAGAAAAGAGCCACTAGGTTGTCACTGTTTGAGCTACTCTTTGGTATAGAAGCCAAATTGCCAATACCCTTGGAGCTATTCATGCTAAAACTACAAGATATACTTGAGAACCAAGAGTTCAGAGACACACTTGAGAAAAGGATCGCCTATCTCACTAAGTTAGAGGAGCAAAGAGATGAAGTTGTTGATAGGATTAAGGAACATCAAACTTGGGTGAAAGAATTGTTTGATAAAAAAGCCAGAGAAAGACAGTTCAATATTGGCGACCTTGTGTTACTGTGGGATAAGAAAAAGGAGCCGAAGGGTCTTCATGGTAAATTTGACTCTCTCTGGAGAGGACCATTCTGGATTAGAGAAGCATGTGGAGAGAATTCTTTCTATCTCGCATACATGAGTGGAACATCATTGCCCCTATCCTACAATGGGCAACATCTAAAGCATTTCAATTAGTGAGACAGAATGTTTTTTGTCTTTGTACATAGGCTAATTAAGAATTTTTGGGTGTGTTTCTTTTTGTACTACTTTGTTCCTCTCCTTGTTTCATTTTTGGCTTGTCCGTGCACTTTTGAAGTTATTCCATTAAGCTCTCCATTTCCTGACTCTATTTTGCCCAATGAATTTAAGGCACTGTTCATTTCTAGATGATTCTAGGTTCATTTTGCGTCCACAAGGTCCTTGTCCCCAGATAGAGCCAGTTGTTGTCCCATTTCGTGATTACACAAAATTTGCAATTTTCCTGATAAATTATCATGTGCTATCATGTGGTCATAAAATGACTTTGAATAACAATATGCATGCAAACAGTTGGAGGCATAAATAACTGTCCTGGGCATCATCCTCCATCGTGAACCATAGACTCACTAAGTTGGAGAAGTTTTCTGCGGAGAAGTAAACGGTATGAGGGCCATACTCATCGCCACCTATTGCCACAACTATACTTACCTATCAATCGGCATGTCTAATCTGTTATCAAACTGGCGTTCATTACCGATCAAACAAGCTGTTCTCTTAATCATCAGGCATCATGATTTATTTCTGAACTGCTAGCAATTCCCGCAAAGTTTCACAGAGTGCCTCAAATAAACTTAAACGTTTCAAACCGCATGATGCTCAAAAGTCGGCATGTTGTGAAGGTGGCAGAGAAACACAATAACCATTCTGGAAAAGAAGCCAAATATTTTAAAGAACTCCTATCACTGCATTTTCATTGAATTTATCCTTAGCAAACATTGTATCACATACGGCATTATTTATCAAACTTTCCAAGAGCACGAGTGTTGTAGCATTGCCCAGTTGCACTCCTAAACACTGTAAAGGTAAACTGCTATGACGTGGAGTTGATTAAAGGCACTCAGCAATGGATGAAATGCAAACTTTGCCATAATCATCTCTGATGGCTGGTGGGAAATACATTAAATCTTGAATCTCCAGAGCTCAAAATGTATTCTATAGCAGATTTCTATTCTTTCTCTTGAAGGTTGTTCAATATGCTAGGCTGTTAGGTCTATCCAGAAGGAGTTGGTTTGTGAAAGTTTCCAATCAATAGTGGTAAACTTCTCCACCGAACAGCCATCGACTCTCCTAGCTTCAGTGATTCCCACAGGATATGTCAGTCCAGGAGAAGATCTAATAGTCCTTATGGTAGATAGTTGATCAAATGAATAGCTCTTGAATTGGATGCTGCTTCTGCATAACAATACCTATCTATCAGGCACCGAATGGCCTCTGAAATACAGAAAGGTGGTCTAACAGAATGCAATCTTTGCAGCGAGTGCACGAAATGCATTCATTGAAAACACTCTTGAGTCTCTGAATAAGGTGTCTGCAAGTACTGTAAATGATAAAAGATTCTTGCATGAACATATTTAAGGCACCACAGACATGGAGGTTCTGAAGATATTTACTCCTTCCAAATAACTAGAGAGAGCCCTTTAAAGAAAATCTTTTTCCTCTATAAATTTGATGCATATGGTTACTGTCCTACACAGTAAAATATGTTTTTGAAGGCCTGAAATCTATCATGAAATAGATGGAAAGTCAGTGGGAAGGGGTTCCTTGTAAGAGATACAAGATGAAGTCTTAATTTTGATCATTGTGGAGTATATTCTGAGAGAAGGATACCTACAGCCTCAAAGTAAACACGTCACTCAAAAAGTTCCCAAGAAATTTCAAAGCAGTTGTAGGTGTAAAGATGATTAAACAGTTTATATTATTAAACTTGTGAAAACACCATCATGAAGTATAAGCCTCAAAATTACGAGTATGCTCCTATGATTGACACCACACTTCGAGAGGTATTTGATACTAAAATGGGCCATATTGATCTACAGGAAATTAGGAAGTCATTGACAGAAGGAGAACGATCAAAATTGTCCTGAAGGATTACAAAGAGTGGCCTAGTCAATGCAGCTTGTTTTCCCACCGTTGTACAATGTCCGGAGCTAGTAATTGAATGTGCAAAAAGGTACAATCCTGAAGCCAGAGAGATTAGATCCATTGATGGGCACCTGATGGCTAAACTCGATGGGATCTCTATCGCCATCATTCTTCGATTGCCATACAAAGAAAAGTTCATTTGTGTTGATAAACAGAAGGCCTACAAGTATTTTAGTGACAACAGGAGCAAATTATTGAACAATTTGGCTAAAGAATGGATGGTAAAACTAAGAGGCAGAAAATCCCAACTTCCTAAGACACTACACCATTCTCTTTTTATCAAAGAGATCTTCTATCTGATTGCCCTTCTTCACAGGTTGACAGGCAGCCCAGACTCAACCGAGTTTGAAATGTGGATGTATCTCTTCATCATTGTCATATCGGCAGGAAAACAATTTATTGATTGGGGCCGCCTTATCAGTGATTGCATACATGACCAGCTAATTCACTTCAAGACCAGTCAATGATTCCACATGTCATCCTACTTGGTCTATGTAATTGTCAATTTGAGATCATGGCCTGGTTTGGCTACCACAAGTGTCCTTAATCAGGAAACACAAGTTTACGATTACTACAGGCAGTTGCAGTTAGAACAAAGCTTTGTATGCTTCAGACGAGTGAATGATGCTTTCACATTGCTTGCAGTAAGGTTAATTCAAAGAAATACAGCTCTCAAAATTTCAAAAGAAGCATCATTGTTGATAAAGAAGTATGGTAACTACTTCATTCAGTTTCTAAGGTTCACCTATCTTTGAGTTGGAGGATTTGATGGTTACCCTTCTAAATTGCCAAGATATGTGGATGACAAGCTTGTTTTGGTTGAGCTTTGCAGATAGTTGGTATTAGTTCAAAAGAAATGTCGAGATAGGAAGAACAAGGGGGTGGCATTTCCTATTTGTCTCAGTCATTACAAGTGTGAATCTAGCTTGAGGGCTAAAAATATGGAGAAGGCCCTAGCCATGATCAACTTGTATACATACCAGATGAGATTCCCCTTTGACAACAAGGGATATGTGAAGAATAATTTGAAGCTTGGTCCTGGATACCTTCATTTCCCTAATCTTGAAGACTTTTGGGAAGATTATGAAGACGAGTTTGAAGTAAGAGAAAGAGACTAGACAAGGTTCACTCTGAAGTAGATTCGAGATTTCAAGATGGAATGGGTCGTTGAAGGCATTGAAGATGATGAATCGGATCTGATTGATCCCTTCTATTTTAAAGAAATCCAGGCTCAACGTCTTCCTGCTCTTAATTGGGTAGATCCAGAGGTTAGAGATGTCAGAGAAAGAACTAGTTTCGTGATCAAGAAGTTAGAAGCCTGGATCAAGAAGAAGATATCCCAGATGACCGCAACAAGACCAGTAAGTAGGAAAGAGACACCAAGAGGAAGAAGTGACCAGGACAGTTCCACGTCATCAGTTCCTTCCCACACACTAGTTATTGACATTCTTTCTCACCAGAGAACCAAGGGAAGTGGTGGAGATGAAGACCCTCTGAGGAAAAGCAATCTCCAAAACACATGTGGAGATGAACCCAGGCAGAAGAAGAAGAAACCAAGGTGAAAGGAAAAAGAGATAGGTTCTACTTCAAGAGAAGAAAAGGAACAAGAAGTCCTATTTGATCTAGAATTTGATGAAGCCATACCAACCACATCTTCTTCCATACTCATTGAATCCCCTCTCCTTGAAGTACCACATTCTACTTCAGTTATGGAGCCTCCTTCCTCGAAAGATCCACTGTATCAAATAGAAAAAACTGAAGAGAAAGCAGCCTCACCAATACCTAAAAAACAAGATCTCCAATTAGGCAATGCACTTGAGCTATCAGAAGAACTTTCACTACCATGGTTAGACCAAAGCCTATTGAAGAAAAGGAAGGTAGAAGAACTAGTTATTCTTGAATTCAGTACATTTTCTGATCTCTTCAGGAGATCTGAGAAGTCGAAGAAGAATATGGTGACTTCAAGAGTAAAAACTAACTCTAATTCAGGAAACATGTGCCTTGAGATAGCTCATCCCACTTCTGAAAGAAATGTGAATGAAGCCACTTCGGCAGACTTTGTTGTGTCAAGGATTGATATGGGCCCATCCACTCATGAGGCTGACATACAAAACTTCAATGTCGTAGTCGCAAGGCTGGTAGAAAGGACCAAAAGGGAGAAGCAGTTGAAAGATCAGTTAAAACAAGTACAGAGTCTGTCTTCTTACTTGAAGACCATAGTCGACACTTCTACCATGCCACTTAGCATTGATCATCAGTCAACCATCTGGGGCCAAGAAGGAGAAATTGAAAAAGGTACTATTGATAGTTCGTAGAAATATCAAGTTTATGGAAAAACCACTGAGAATTGGGTGAACAAAATCAAATCTATTGCATTTGATTTCATTATTAAGGCAAAGGCAGTGCACAATGAAGCCTTAATAAAAAAGGTCATTTGAAAAGAGTTGAAAAATGTCAGGAAAGAAGAAGCTGTTTGGAAGGATATCCTGAAAGATTTTGCAAAAATGATGGAGGTTGATGTTAATATCCTCGTAGTAGAAAAGATCTTACCTGGTACAAAAGAAAATTACTTGGAAATTTGGACAGAGAGCATAAGTTGGAAATTAGTAATTATTGGCCAAGTTTCAACAAAATAGGAAAAGCTAATGCTTGCTTGTGAAAAGTATCTGCAAAGCTTTAGGATCAGCTCGGTGCCATCCTTCTGAATGCATCATTGATGGGAGAATCACAGGTAATTCAAGATGATTTTTAGAATATGATTGATCGACAACTTTTTAATAGAGAAGTTTTCAACGAGAACACAATGGACAAGTTGGTCAATCTCTATACCTCATTGAAGATTTACATCTCCTGAATACCAAGCATGGTGGTAGAATTGAGTAATGTCCATAAGTGCCTGAAAACTTGGAAGATGAGGATAGCAAACACTTTGATTCCTAAGGGCAAATCTGTCACCCTGGCCATTCAACTTTTCAGAATGTTTAGAGAAAGAGAATCCGGTCTGCAAAATCAATTTCCAGAGTTTACCACTCCGTCAATGGCGCCATTGACAAGCAGAGAATAAATGCAAGTTTGCATATTGTATAGTTTTCATTTTTGCTGTGTTTGTGTGTTGTTCAAGTCATGATTTTTGGCTTGTTTTGTAAATAATGATCATGATTGAGTCTTCTCCTTCAAGTTTGATTTTCTCTCTTTTGATTGTAAAGTTAGGTTCATCCTAACTATTTCTCACATGATAATTAGTTAAGTTCCTAGATGAGGTAGTTATTCTAAGCAACTAGCTTTGTAAAAGAAAGTTAGTTATTCAAAATCAATGCACTTAAAGAGGGAGTTGGTTACTCCAAGTAGTTATAAAAAGTGGTTGAGGTAGTTAACCTAGGTGGTTACTAACCTCACCTATAAATATATCATTGTAATTCAATCAAAGGGGGTTCCACTTTTTCACATGACAGTGTATGAAAGACTCGAATAGTGTTATTCAAGTTTGAAAGCAATAAAGAAACATTTTGAATGTGTGTTCAACTCAATTTTGTGTGTTGTTATTGGTATTCGTATGTTTCATCAATAATGATCATGTGCTTTCCTTTCAAAGTTACATTGTGAGAAATATATTTCGCATCAAGTTTTGGTATCTCTACTTGGATGCATGCAACTTAAATTCATGAGTTTAACTCTTATTTCATCACTACTATTTGTTATTTCTTTGTTTTAGTTCTTATAATTCCAAAAAATCCAAATACCCCTATCATACGAGGGAGCTGCCCCTCCTAAATGCAGAGAGGAATCGACATAGACCTACGATTCTTCAACTGTTGTGAGCAGGTTGTTGCTAACCCAAGGGTGAATAGAGTTACTCACGAAGATTATTTTAAAGCAACAAATCTGTTTACCAACAGATTTATAACTTGTGAAAGCCATTGGATCTTTTGGTTATAATTGACGGATTAGAATCTATTATATCGTGTCAAGAGAATGAGTTCCACCAATTCCAACTTGGGAAAATCTAGCCAATGGCTCAACAAAAAATGTGTCAAGCTTGCCATTTCCAAACATTACACGGTGTTTCCATGTGTCTTTCATAATGCACCTTCATTTGCTTTATTCTTTGGATAAAAACCTGGGCGCATGAGATCTGTTGATTCATACAACTCAAACCAATGGCACAATGCTTTCGAGTTTGTCAGTTCTACTAGATTCAAACATTGTGAAATGCTACCAAATGGCATTCACATTAACATTCATACCGACCATCTACTTCACTCATTAATTGGTAAATGTGCCCTACTACTTGTTGATTCATATGCTTTGGTGAATGGAACAATGTTATAAAGTTGCCAGACTGACAGTGTTTATAACTTTTGTGATGAAGCCACATGGAATCTTTGTATCACAAAATCAATAGCTCTACTTCAATAGTAATCTTGCATTGAGCTCTTAGCACATGGACCCTACAACAAGCTACCAATAGTGCAATGTTTTAAACTTGTCAGAGCTGACAACCTTTGAACATTGTGAAATCTTTATGCATGGCCTTGCTTCCAAAAATGACTTTACAAGATGGTCACAACCAAATTCAATAAGGAACAAAGTGATGACTATAACAAATACCTCAATATTGTGACAAAAGCCTAATAGCCTATTAGCAAAGTCTCGATCCGAAAGAGAAAATGAAATTAAGCTCTACACATTCCTTTGAAAAACCATGTGGTTATGATGTTGCAAAAAAATCTATAAACTGAAGGGTTGAGGTGTAGTTTGTAGATGAGAGTTTGCAGGTACACAAGTTTTTCTAGAATGCTAGGTCAGAATTACTTTGTATTTGAATGTTGGTGTATTACTCATGTAAAGATTTGAATTACAAGTGTATTATAATCCTTTGTTGATTTGATAATACATTGTGGAGGTTTTATCCAGTGTGAGGTTTTTCTTCTGAAAGGGTTTTCCCCATGTAAGTTATTATGCTATAGTTTATTGCTTATTGCTGATTTCTATTTTTCACTACTTTTTGTAATAAATTTGGATCTGATTTTAAGTTGTTTGCATAACTTTTTTAACAAAAAGTTATAGTTCAATAGTTTGAAAGGAATATTCAAAGTCTACAAGTGTGGGGTATATACAAAATACCTTGATCTATCTTCAATCAATCTAAACTATATACTTCCTCCTATCACTAAACATGTATGTTTCTATATCTACATTGTACTGAAAGTTATATACAAAAAATTGCAAATATTTTGAACCTTACTCCATGTTTGAGCTATTAGAAAAGTAGATTGCAACCAAGCACAAACACCATTCACTTGCAACCCAAGAGCCTATTTCAAGAAATCCAAACCTTTAGCAGACTTGTTCCTTACTCTAGGTTCATCTTTTTACAAACATGTTAACATAAATAGCCTCCATTGAGCCCAAACTATCCCATTAAATGCTAATAGAGTCCCATTCAAAGGAGCAAGATCAACTTCAAAAGCTACCTCTATAATGATGTCCTCTAGATCCCCTAAAAATGGATTCTAATCAATTTTTTGGAGATTACCTCAATGACCTCTTTATCTCTATATATATGATCTATGACTAAACATTAACTACTAAGAACCCATTCAATAGCATGAAGAATATAATCATTATGGGATTTTAAAATACATTTTAGTAAGATTGCTCAATAATACCTTTGAGAAAATCCATTTATCTCTACCTACTCACTAATAGCATTAGTGTATCCATTGAAGCTCAATAACATAGGGATCAATATCTAAATGAGGTGATTTCTTGATGCGTTGATAGATATAATACACTCCATCATTAAATGTACATGAAAATTATCACTACCATATTGGAAAATTTTGGAGGGCACCTTGTTTGGCATGAGGCAAATTGACCATATTAATGATAGATGTAACTTAAAACCTCAAGAAATTGGTGATAGTATGATATATGATGAATGCCATAATTTAGAGACACTTTAAGCTTTTCATCTTCCAAATTAAGAAATCATTTTTCCTTTCAAATTGTTAGAAATGAAGGAAAATACTCCAATATGGAAATCTAAAATTTAATTTATAGAATACCAGAATAGAGATTTAAATTAATGTAAATCAGATACAAAGAAATCAACAAACACATAAGAAACTCACACCACACTATTTACATAGAGAACACCATTTTGGGTAAAAGAAGCTAGACTAGGAAAGATGACAAGTTGTATTATCTTTGCAAATGATTATAATACATTCACTTCTTTCAAACATGCATCCAATTTGATTGCACTTGTGTAATTGTGAACTTTCAACTACACTCCTCAACATTTTGTTTAAATACAAAATACAAGCTATAGAAGAAGTCTCTAGAATGTGGCACCTAATCAAATGCATTATTTGGGGTTCATCTAGTCAATAGGATAAAAATAGCCTCTTACACGTTCTTATAGATTGTCATAAGATTCTATGCAAAGAAGGTCCAATAATAGTTGATTCCTTACAACATGTAAGACATTAATAATAGAAGATGCTATTGCACAAGTTGTCATGATTCTTTATGAAACTTGGACACCCACCTTTCACTTGCAGTAACTCCCAAGATAAAAATTACATTTTACCATCATTGTAAATAAATATTTACTACTATGATTAGATCAATCATCCCTTATGAATTATACATTTATAACACATATTAGGAGTAATTAAATACATAAAGTTTACAAGGTTGATGGTACCTTAATCCTAACATTCTTCCACTTGACAGCATACATTGTAAATACATCCATAAAAGAATATAAATCAACTAAGTACAAGAAATGAGGCCCATGGCCTCATTGCACCAAGTGAACTTTTCTATGCTCACAAGCGTGGTATGATAATATACAACATTATCCTCAGTGTCAACCTTTTTTTAACTCAATTTGTCAATTTGCAACCATTTCCTAAATAAAGTAGTACTAAACATTCACATGCTTAGTTTGAGCATGATATATAGGATTCTAGTGCAGTAATGGCTGGAGGGTTCACAGAATGAACTGTCCAAGCCATGCAACAAGAGTAAACACAATGGAAATAACTCAATTACATAATACAATGAATCGTTTCAACTATTCAATATATCACAGATTCAAAAGACTTATATGCCAGCAACATGCAAACAACAAATCAGGGCTCATAGGCCTGATTCTCCAGTTACAACATACATCTAAGATATGGATTTGAAGCACCTTACAAAAGAAAATATAACTTATGAACTAACTAACACTAACTAACTTGCCTTCCTATGCATCTAATACATGATTATATATCATCTTCAAATTGCAAGAATCCTCCGAGTCAGTGAAGAAAGATTACAAACTCCAATGAAAGAGATCTAATGTGTAGCAACAACTAGGTCAGCCTAAAACATATGGAAATCCTCCACAAGTGAATGAATCAATGTGCAAACCTCAAGGAAGGTTTATATAATCATAATGTGTCATGTGATAAGCTTCAATTTTCTCTGCAACCCACAGAAGTGCTCTGGAAACCTTTTCCTTCAATTGCTTGTCTGTATGCTCTACTCTGTGAAAATAGGTGATCTTCTAATAGCGATATCTTTCCATAAACTGATCTAAATGATCTAAATTTTTGATATACTGTGCATGATGATTTATAGATGCTAAGTCCTACTCCGCAAACTTTGAAATACAAATGCGGAAAAATGCAGACCAAAATATTGAGATTGCTACTGCCTGAATTAAACTGTATTGAACTAGAAAATGAAATAAAACAGAAGAATGCAAATATATATTTTTTTCGTTGATGCAAGATTTTCTTGAATTAGGGATGCTCTTGCATCAGACACCTGGGGATGTTTGAAAGTGAGTCCCTTACTTTCCTAAGGCTAAAGGAAAACCAAGATGGTCCACCTCAGCCTGAGAAATCCATGATGAGTCTTCCTTTGGTTTGCCTTTCCACTTTACCAAATATTCCTTGTACTTCTTTCCTCTGGTACTGCATCCAATTCTGTTGTCCAAGATGTCTTCAATCTTCTCTGGTGCTTGTTGTGGTAATTGCTTCTTCAAATTATCTTCAGTGCTATCATTGGTTTCTCCTTCATGATATTGATATATATATGTAATGTTGGATATAGGTGATATACCCAATGTATCCAGTAGGTCCATTTCATATGCATTCCCTGAATCAAATTTCCTAAGTATCTTACATGGTCCAAACTTCTTCATTTTCAACTTGTTATATGTCCCTACTCGAAATCTCTCTTTTATCAGATACACCATCACTTCATCTCCAATTGAAAATTCTTTGTGTCTCCTCCTCTCATCTACTTGCTCCTTATACTTACTATTCATCTCCTCCAAATGCTTCTTCACCTAATTATGCACCATCTCCATGTGATCTGTAAATTCTTCTACCTTTGCACTTCTATTGCTCTCCATACTAATATCTTTTAATTTTGCTGCTCCTCTAGGGTTTACTCTGGTTACAATCTTAAATGGTGTCCTTCCTGTACTCCTATTCATTAAATTATTGTATGCAAACTCTACTTGTGATAGAATTAAATCCCAATTTCTTGCCTTCTCTCCAACCAGACATCTCAACAAATTACCCAAACTCCTATTCACCACCTCTATCTCTCCATTAGTCTATGGATGAAATGCTAAACTAAACTTCAAGCCTGTCTTCATCTTCTTCCAAAGTATTCTCCAAAAGTATCTAATTAATCTTGTATCTCTATCAGAAACTATACTCTAAGGTAATCCATGCAATCTCACAATCTCCTTGAAAAATAGTTCAGCTACATGCACTGCATCAGTTGTATATCACCTATATTTGTCCACCACTACAAATATAGAATCACTTCCTATCTGTGTTCTTAGAAATCCCAATATGAAGTCCATGCTTATGTTTTCCCAAGGTCTCTCTGGTACTATCAATGATTTGTACATTCCAGTATTCTGACTACTTCCTTTTGCAACTTGACAAACTCTACAACTCTACACAAGCTTTCTTATATCCTTATATATTTGAGGCCAAAAGTAATGTTCATTTACCAAAGCCATTGTCTTATCAATACCAAAATGTTCTGCTAATCCACCACTATGTTTCTCCTTTATCAAATTGTCTCTCATTGAACTCATAGGTATACATAATTGATTTCTTTTGAACATCATATCTTCCTAAATGAAATAATCCAACCACTTACTTCTATCTGTCACAACAGGTTCCTTACATGTTTTCTAGGGTTATGTAAAATGAAGATCTTCCCCATACATGTGCTTTAGTTCTTCAAATCCTAATACTTCAACTCTCATCTCTGTCAGCAAATTCCTTTTTCTACTTAATACATTAACAACTTTGTTTGATTTCTCACTCCTATGCTTCAATATAAAAGTGTAACTCTGCATGAACTCTACCCATCTCATATGTCTTTGATTCAACTTACTCTAACTATTCAGATATTGCAAAGCTTAATGATTTGTATACAATACAAATTTCTTAGGCAACAAGTAATGTCTCCACTTCTTCAAAGCTTGAATTATGACATAGAACTCTTGATCATACACTAAATATCTTCTCCTTCCATCATTCAACTTCTCACTAAAATAAGCTACTAGTCTACCTTCTTGACTTAACACTGCTCCTATTACATTTCCACTTGCATCACAATCTACTTGAAATACTTTGTTGAAATCCGGTAATGCTAACACTAGTTGCTCTGTCACTTTCTACTTCAATAACTCAAAACTCTTATTTGCTCCTAATGTCCACTTAAAATCCTTTCTATCATCCCTCATTGTCTCTGTCATAGGTGTGCATATTGAACTAATTTTTTTGATAAATTTCCGGTAGAAACTAGCTAATCCATGAAATGATCTGACTTCTCCAATGCTCTCAGGTGTTGGCGAATCAACAATTACTCTAACTTTCTCACGGTCCATCTTCAATCCTTCCACATAAATCATAAATCTCAAATATACCAATTCTTCCTTCATGAAACTACACTTCTTAATGTTTATCAACAATTTCTCTTCTCTCAGTCTCTACAATACTTGTCTAAGGTGCCATAAATGTTCTTTTTTTGTCTTACTAAAATTAGAATATCATCCAAGTATACAATAACAAACTAACCCAAGAATTTCTTCAAAACTTCATTCATCAGTCTCATGAAAGTATTCGGTGCATTAGTCAATCCAAAATGCATCACTAACCACTCATCAAGTCCTTGATTTGTCTTGAAAGAAGTCTTCCATTCATCTCCTTCTTTGATTTTGATATGATGGTATCCACTCTTCAAGTCTATCTTTACGAAATACTTAGCTCCACTCAAACAGTCCATAATGTCATCCATCCTTGGCAATGGAAATCTATACTTAACTGTGATCTTATTGATTACTCTAGAGTCTTTACACATTCTCCATTGTCCATCCTTCTTAGGTGCTAACTCTTTAGGTACTACACAACGGCTCAAACTTTCTCTGATCAAACTTTTCCTCAACAACTCTTGTATTTTTCTATTCAACTCTGCATTCTCTACTGGTGTCATCTGGTGTGCTTCTTTGTTAGGCAAACTAGCTCTAGGTATAAGATCCATGTGATGATTGATACTCCTGATTGGTGGCAATCCTTCATGTCATCTGGTGTGCTGCTTTGTTAGGCAAACTAGCTCTAGGTATAAGATCCATGTGATGATTGATACTCCTGATTGGTGGCAATCCTTCAGGTACATTCTCTGATATGATCTCTTCATACTCTGTCAACAATTCAATTACCTCCTTTGGCTGTGATTCTTTAGTTTATGTACTTAGGGTTCCATGCTTCTTAGGAATCAAAGCATAACACATATTCTCATGTCTCAAACCATCCAGAAATTTCCTTCCATCAACCAAATAGATTCTAGCATTTCCACATATTTCATTCTTAGTCTCATCTTCCAAAGGTATCAAGATAATTCTCTTTCCATTAGATGTTATAGTGTAGGTATTATTTCTCCCATCATGTATAGCTTTTCTATCATATTTCCATGGTTTACCCAACAATATATGACATACATCCATCGGCATAATATCACACAATACTTCATCATGATAAGATCCTATATGAAATTTTACCAAACATTATTCACTCACCAGTACTTGATGTTCATCCTAAATCTATGCTATCTTGTAGGGCTTAGGGTGTTTCAATCTCTCTAGGTTCATCTTAGTCACCATCTCCTCTAAAACCAAATTATTTAAACTACCACTATAAATTACAACCTTACAACATTTACCTCCTGATTTGAATCTAGTCTAGAACAAACTTTTCCTCTACGGTGGTTCCTCAGTGGTCTCTGCTTGAAATAGTGCTCTCCTCATGACTAATGATTCTCCTTTTCTAGGTTTTACAACTAAACTAGATGATCCAACAGGTTCTTCTTCTACGTATGCTACTCTTCCACTGCTCTTTGTCTTCTTACTTGTACTTCCTTGATGACATTCAAATGCTCAGTGTCCTTCACCTCCACACTTAAAACATGTTCCTCTGAATGTTCTCCTATCAGGTCCTCTTTCTTCTCTTCTATACCCTTCACTCCAATAAGAATTATATTGTCCTCTGCAGTAGAAATTTATGACATCCCTCCGGTATGAATTGTTATCTCTATCTTCCTTCTTTAATGTGCTATCTTGTTTGTTTTTCTCTACATATGATCTTTCTCCTTTGGAAAATGTTCTACCCCTCTGAAATTTACCTCCTCTACCTCTATGTCTTTGTTCATGCTTCTTGTTCAACTTTTAGGGCAAACTTATATGCTTCTTCTATTGTTGTCATCCTCACCAAACTCAGTTCTTCTCTAATGTTCATTCTCAATCCATTGATGAATCTTGCCACTTTCTTCTTGCTTGCTTCACTATGTCCAGTCCTTATGATAATCTTATGAAATTCCTTAGTGTACTCCACAAATTTCTCCTTTTGTCTTAGGTTTTGCAATCTCTTCAACAATTCCAATTCATATTCAATAGGTATAAACTGATTCTTCAACTTTGTCACCATTCTATCCCATTTTATGATCTTTTCTTTCCCTCTTCTATTTCTCTCCAACTAAACTTCTTTCCACCAGATAGCAACATGTCCTTTTAATTTAGTCTTTGCAAATCTCACCTTCTCCAGATCTTCAATTTATTCATATTTAAAGTATTCCTCCAAATCATTTATCCAGTCAATCAATTCCTCCAGATTCAAATTTCTAGTATAATTCAGTACATCTTCTCTAGGTCTTTTTTCAATCTTCAAAATAGCTCTCAACATCTTCACTTGATCTGATTCTTCTTCTTCTTCTAGGGTTTCTTCACTTTGATCAGCAGATTGAAATTCTTCATCATCACTTTCAACATTAGGTCATGGTGTAAGTCCTCTTCTTTGATCTTATTCAAAAGCATCCAGCCAAACTCTCACTATTTTTATCATCTGCATCATCTCATCCATTCTTCCAGCCATAGTGCCTATGGCAGGTACTCTCCTTAGTGGCATCTCTTCCTAGGATCAAGTGTAACTGCCTCAAATTTGTGATCTGGCCACAAAGTGACAACTACCTCACAATCGGTGATCAATTGACAACATAGGTAGTCTACCTCAGTTTGGCAATCAATACACAACAAGATCTTATAGAATGCCTTCACAAACTTCACTCCCAAAGGAATCAAAACTTCTCTCTATTACCACTTGGTGTAGTCATAGTCAGAGGGTTCACAGAATGAACTGTCCAAGTCATGCAACAAGACTAAACACAACAAAAACAACTCAATTACAGAATGCAATGAATGATTCAACTGCTCAATATATCACAGATTAAAAAGACTTATATGTTGGCAACATGTGGGCTACAAATTAGGGCTCATAGGCCTGATTCTCCAGTTACAACATACATGTAAGATATGGCTTTGAAGCACCTTACAAAAGAAAATATAACTTATGAACTAACTAACACTAACTAACTTGATTTCCTATGCATCTAATACATGATTATATATCATCTCCGAATTGCAAGAATCCTTCAAGTTGGCCAAGAAAGATTACAAACTCCAATGAAAGAGATGTAACGTGTAGCAACAACTAGGTCAACCTAAAACATATGGAAATCCTCCACAAGTGAATGAATCAATGTGTGGACCTCAAGGAAGGTCTATATGATCATAATGTACCATGTCATAAGCTTCAATTTTCTCCAAAAGTCATGAAAGTGCTCCAAGAACCTTCTCCTTCAACTGTGTGTCTGTATGCTCTACTCTGTGAAAATAGGTGATCTTCTGATAGCGATAGCTTTATGGAAACTAATCCAAATGATCTAAATTTTGGATATGCTATGCATCATGATTTCTAGATGCTAATTTCTATTCCACAAGCTCTAAAATGCAAATGCAGCAAAATGTAGACTAAAATACTGAGACTTCTACTGACTGAACTGAACTGTACTGAATTAGAAAATGAAAGAAAACAAAAGAATGTAAATATTTATTTTTTGGTTGATGCAAGATTTCTCTTGAACCAGGGATGCTCCTACACCAAATTCTTATCTAGATAGATTGCACTCTGGTTATCACAACCAATCTAAATTATCTTGCAATCAAAACTAATGCCTATACACAACCTTTTGTAACCAAACTGCCTCCTTAAAGACATGGGTAGAAACCATATACTCTACTTTGGTAGTGGATAAAGTAGCCATGGGCTACCTCTTACTCATCCAACTCACCTCCTCCAAATAGAGTAAATACATACCCATTAGTGAACCTTTGACTATCCAAGTCACCTGCATAAT
Source organism: Cunninghamia lanceolata (assembly GCA_027924645.1). NCBI lineage: Eukaryota > Viridiplantae > Streptophyta > Pinopsida > Cupressales > Cupressaceae > Cunninghamia > Cunninghamia lanceolata. Next base: position 2,812,641 of record BSBN01000697.1, read on the forward strand.
TTAAATCAACAAAATTCTATACATGTCTAATGTCTTATCCACACTATTAGTACCAGAAAAAAGTAAAAAATAATCAAAAGTACCACACAAATATCTTAATGTTCCCTCTTCACATAATTCTAATGTTCTCTATCTATGTCAGATTTAAACCTGCTCAATACTCCCATTGCTTGGGAAAGATCGAGCCTAGTGCAAACCATTACATACATCAAACTTCCTATTGCACTAGCATATGTAACACTAGACATATTTCCCCAAAATTATCTTCACACTTAGACACATCTAAAGTAAGTGTAGTGACAATTGGTAAAAGCATTCTAACTGAATTACAATACTACATATTAAATCTATGTAAAATAATATTCACATACTTACTTTGTGATAAACAAAGCTTTTGTTACCTCAATCTCTCTTGATTTCCATCAAAGATAACTTTAAGAAACCCCCCTAAAAAAAGATATAAAATCCTGGCCAATCTTTCATTTTTTTGGAGAAAAATATTAATTTCTATTGTGAATATTTCCTTTTTTGAAGAAATATTAGTTTTATTGACATTTTTTAAATCACTAGAAATTTGTAGATAATCCTAGAAAATCTTGACAAAATATAGGCAAATGCTTTAATTACCATGGGGAATCCTTCCTTTTAAAAAAAAAAAAATTCCTATGGAAAAGTATCAGCCTTAGGCTGACCTAGTGATTGACTAATTTAAGGTGTAGTGCTCATGTCTATATTTCCTTAATATTTTAAATCAAACATTGAATATTTTAAATTGGCCTTAAATTCTTTTTCACCACTATTGATTTTATTCATAATCTAACAATTTGGGTTCTATTATGTGGGGCACAATGTACCTGTGGAGCTGTAACACCCATGCGGCCTGAAATTACATTTGGATCATTGATCTCCATTGAGATTAATGTCCCAAATGCAATTTCAGGCCCCATGGGCATTGGAGCTCCATGAGTGCATTTTGGCCCATGGAATTTAACCCCAACCATTAGATATAAATTGAGATCAACGACCCAAATATAATTTTGCACTCGATGGGTATTAGAGCTCCATGGGTATATTTTATCCCATGGAATAAAACCCCAGCCATTAGATTATAAATAAAATCAATGGCGGTGATTAAAAATTGGCAATATGGCCCTAAAGTAACCAATAATTATATAATATTATTGGTGAATTAATTTTATTTTCTACTATAACTTTTAAATTTTAGGCGAATCTAATCTAATTAGGTATCAAATATTGTGGCAAATTTTTGAGTTTAAAAGTTTAATGAAATAAATATTCTTGCAATTTAACCAAGTCTAAAATAAAATTTTGTAAAAATGTAGTGATTTAGGTTGCCTTATAGCTTGTACTATTAGCCAAATTTTCAATCCCCAATTTCAACTATTAGCCAATTGGTGAATCTTTGCCACTAAAAAATCACTAATTTCAATTATTCTTAATATGTACCTTGTTGTCCCCACATCTTTCATTTGAAATACACCTAAAAGTTGAGATTTCATCTCACTAATCATACCCTTGGTGTTATTGAAAAACATGCCATTCACATACAAGGCAACAATTACTATGTGATTATTAATGCATCTAATGTAAACACAGTGATCCTCTTTGCTTCTTACAAAACCTAATTTTAGCATAAAAGAATCAAATTGATACGACATCCAAGGTGATTGTATCAAACTATAAAGAGACCATTTTAATTTGAAAACCAAGTGTTCTTTCCCTTTTACCTCAAAACCTTTAGGCCATTGCTGTAACATCCCGCTACATAACCCCGAAGGGTAAGAGCCAAAAGGGGACAAGATAATTTTTTTTTGACATAAGTAAACAACATACACAGGTTCAACTGACAATTTGATAGATTGATACCATTCATTTTAAACACCAAAGCAAATGTTCCTAATCCCATTTGATAAAAAACATGAATCCATAAGCATAAAATATAGGCGGATCCGATACCCACATCGGAATCCGTAAAGAAATAAAGGAACATCACATTTCTTCTCATTAAATACAATTATTACAACTTCTCTCCTAAGAGAGTTCAATTACATAACTGCATATACAATTACAATGATATATTCCAGAATATGATACAAGTATAATAACATAGTCCTGAGTATGATACAAGGACTGAATGGGTACAATAACTGAATGAAGTAATGGAAAGAGAGATCATCTCGAACTGGTGCTCCAAAACCTGTTCACTAGTCCCCAATGGTGGTGGTAATGCCTTCCAACCATGTGGACTCCTAAGAGACCACCCCACCATGCTCGGAGATAGTCATAAGGCCCAAACGGATGAACATCAATAAGGGGGTACAAGATGACCAACACTCACATCAGACACAGAGAAAACACGGAGAGCAGTACTTACAGTCAAAGTCATAATATAGGTGTACTCATCTAAGTCATAAGTCAAGTACTACTCATGACTCCTAAGGTGCTAGATACTAGAGTGTAATCATATGGAGTGTCATCATGTGTGCTCAAAGGGATGGCACACACGGAACCAAGTACCTCTCATACAGACGAGGAGACTCAATCGTGCCTGAATCCATGCCCTACAGACATATGACTCAACGCCCCGCAGACGGATAGGCCTTCTCATTGCATCCTTAGCCTTTACAAGTGATCAAGGCCATGCACGAGGTTTAATTATCTTATTAGTGTTTTTACCCCAATGTTTTAGTTTTAGTTATCACTTATTAATGTAGCTCTGCTACTAGTTCCCCTGACAGCCACTTGTAGGCCCCGGGCCTGTAGAGAGCCACTCCAGACAACCACTCTAATGCCTAGACCTTGTTCATCTCGTTTGACTAAACGAGGCATTAAAAAAAAGACTAAAAACATTGAGTTATAAATTTAAAATAATAAAGGTGAAAAATATGATCTACAAGACCCAAATTCTCGTGGACAGTGTAATTTGTTGAAAACGGCCTTTTGCCAGTTAGATTAGTTGTGTAATAACTCCAGTGACCCCAATTTGGTCACAATTCACAAAGGTATGCACAGATAATAGAAAAAGCATGGCAAGAGGCATTGCAAGTCTTTTCACAGCCTATTTTGCATATTGTCTACCACTTTAATCATGACAAAAATAGGAATGTTTAAGATACTAACAAAATAGAGATATTAATTTTTTCTGACCGTAATGATCAAAACAGAGGAGCAATCAATTTGTTTAAGAGCTATAATGAAATTCTCTATGAAGGGGTCATCATATTAAAAAAAGGTTTCATCATAATCCTATACATAAATTTTGACAGTTTGTCCAAAATCTCTCCTTTCATATATTTCAAAATTTTAGTTGTATTTTATAGCTAAAACGTCTAAATATAGCTATACAACTGTCAAATTTAAGCCTTGATAAAAACCATGAGTTCTATTGTAAATATAAACAAATTAGAAACCAACAATTACTAAATACCATATGGTAATTTTCCTCAAAGAACAAACAACACAGACTATAGTGCACTAGATTTAGTGAGACTGTGAGAGGACAATAACATTATCAAAAATTGAATATTTAAAATTTTCAACTAACGGAGAAATGAAAATTCTAAAATATTCAGGGCCCTTACGAATCATGAGTCATGATATGTGCTATAATATTTTAAATTAATAATTAACAAAAACCAATTAGGTCAGATCCCATCTATATCTTACTACCTAGCCAATCGAAGGAAACTACCGCATTAAACACACTTATTTTTGTCTAACCGTGCAAACGCATCATGACCATCTGTGCAGTGCTTTTAGCTAAACACAGAGGCCAACCAAACAAAATAGTCAAACAGATATCATTCTGAAATAGGCATTCCCAAAAATTTAGAAATGTTATCTTATCGATGCCATAAACCCTTTAATGGGGTTTTGATTCTTTATGCATCATGAAATCTCAACAAGCATATTTTAGTTTCTTTTTGGCAGAATGTTGTTTCAAATTTTTTGAGTTTAATGGAAATAGAAGCAAACATATATAAGTTTATTAAGTTTTTGTGCTGGAAAAATAGAGACAGAGGTAAATACCTCTAATACAAATGCACTCCCCTCCAGATAGCTCACACTCCCTTCAGTGCTCCTCAATCTTGTAGTTTGATTGCTTACTTCAGACTGGTTTGCACTCCTCCTTTCCTCCGTAAATGCTGAGTCCTTTTTTTTAAAAATCCACCCCAAAACTATGACATATTTTTTTATTACGTCCCTAGTTTGTTCTGTGTTTTATCTCCCACCAAATTTAGAGTCTCGCAAGCTGGTAGCATACTAAACCAATTCCGTCAACAATATATGCCCAAAAATGTGAATCGGGAAATTGTGGGCATTCCAGCGAGTTTTTGAGTGGATGTCCACCATCCCAAGCCATCAATTTGTTCACCTAATGCTCAGATATTTTATGCACTTAATACTCCGTCACCTCACCACGCTACGATTCACTCTATCATTCGTAGGTCAATAGGGGTTGTTACAATTGCATATACATTCCTTCTTCTACATCCCCATGAAAAATACAATCTTAGTATCCATTTGATCAATTTCAAAATCATAAGCAATAGCTGTCGATAAAATAAATCTAATAGAAGATGATATAGAAATATGAGGGAATATTAATTTCTATTAGCGAATCCTTTTTTTCAAGAAAAAAATATTAATTTTATTGATGATTTTTTAAAATCATTAAATTTTTTAAGAAAATCTTGGCAAATCTTGACAAAAAATAGGCAAAATACATTAATTACTATGGGGAATCCTTGCTTTTTAAAAATATTAAATTCCTATGGAAAAGTATGGGCCTTCGGGTGGTAATGATTGAATAATTTAAGGTGTAGTGCTTATGTCTATAATTCCTTAATTCCTTAATATTTTAAATCAAACATTGAATATTTTAATTTGGTCTTAAATTCTTTTTCACCACCATTGATTTTATTTATGATCTATTAGTTTGGGTTCTATTTTACAGGCCAAAATGTACCCGCAAAGTTCCAATGCCCATGGGGCCCAAATACAATTCTAGGCCCCATAGGCATTGGAACTGCATGGGTACATTTTGGCTCATGAAATTTAACCCCATCCATTAGATTATTAATTGAGATCAACGACCCAAATACAATTTTGGGCTTGATGGGCATTGAAGCTCCATGGGTACATTTTATCCCATGGAATACAACCCCAGCCATTAGATTATAAATAAAATCAATGGTGGTGATTAAAAATTGGCGATATGGCCCTAAACTAAATAATAATTATATAATATTATTGGTGAATTAATTTCATTTTCTACTATAACTTATAAAATTTAGGTGAGTTTAATATAATTAGGTATCAAATATTGTGGAAACTTTTTGAGTTTAAAAGTTTAATAAAATAAATGTTCTAGCAATTTAACCAAGACTAAAATAAAATTTTGTAAAAATTTGGTGATTTAGGTCTCCTTACAGATTGTACTATTAGCCAAAATTTCAATCCCCAATTTCAATTATTAGCCAGTTGGCAAATATTCCCCACTAAAAATTACCGATTTCAATCCCCAATATGTACCTTGTTGTCCCTAGATATTTCATCTGAAATGCACTTGAAAGTTTAGCTTTCATCTCACTAATCATACCCTTGGTGTTACTAAGAAACATGTCATTCACATACAAGGCAACAATTACTATATGATTATCAATACATCTAATGTAAACATAGTGATTCTCTTCTCTTTTTACAAAACCTAATTTTAGCATAAAAGAATCAAATTGATACCACATCTAAGGTGATTGTTTTAAACCACAAAGAGACCATCTTAATTTCCAAACCAAGTGTTCTTTCCCTTTTACCTCAAAACCTTTAGGCCATTGCATATAAATTCCTTCTTCTACATCTCCATGTAAAAATACAGTCTTAATATCCATTTGCTCAATTTCAAAATCATAAGCAATAGCTATCGATAAATAAATCTAATAGAAGACAATATAGAAATAAGAGAGACTATTAATTTCTATAGGTGAATCTTTCCTTTTTTAGAAAAAATATTAGTTTTATTGATGATTTTTTAAATCACTAGAAATTTGTAGAAAATCTTGACAAATCTTGACAAAAAATAGGCAAATGCATTAATTACCACGGGGAATCCTTCCTTTTTAAAGAAGTTAAATTCCTATGGAAAAGTATGGGCCTTAGGGTGGTAATGATTGAATAATTTAAGGTGTAGTGTTCATGTCTATAATTCCTTAATTCCTTAATATTTTAAATCAACCATTAAATATTTTAAATTAGCCCTAAATTATTTTTAATCACCATTGAATTTATTTAAAATCTAACAGTTTGGGTTCTATTATGTGGGCCAAAATGTACTTACGGAGCTCTAATGCCCATCACAGGTATATTTTGGCCCATGGAATTTAACCCCAACCGTTAAATTATAAATTGAGATCAATGACCCAAATACAATTTTGTCCTTGATGGGCAATGGAGCTCCGTGGGTACATTTTATCCCATTGAATACAACCCCAACCATTAGATTATAAATAAAATCAATGGTGGTGATTAAAAATTGGTGATATGGCCCTAAAGTAACCAATATTTATATAATATTGTTTGCAAATTAATTTCATTTTCTGCTATAACTTATAAAATTTAGGTGAATCTAATCTAATTAGGTATTGAATATTATGGAAAATTTTTGAGTTTAAAATTTTAATAACATAAATGTTCTGGCAATTTAACCAAGACTAAAATAAAATTTTGTAAAAATGTGATGATTTAGGTCCCCTTATAGCTTGTACTATTAGCCAATTTTTGAATCCCCAATTTCAACTATTAGCTAATTGGCAAATATTCACCACTAAAAGTCATTGATTTCAATTCCCAATATGTACCTTGTTGCCCACAGATCTTTCATCTAAAATGCACCTAAAATTTGAGATTTCATCTCACTAATCATACACTTGGTGTTACTGAAAAACATGTCATCCACATACAAGGCATCAATTACTATATGATTATCAATACATCTAATGTAAACACGATGATCCTTTTCACTTATTACAAAACCTAATTTTAGCATAAAAGAATCAAATTGATACCACATCCAAGGTGATTGTTTCAAACCATAAAGAGACCATTTTAATTTACAAACCAAGTTTTCTTTCCCTTTTACCTCAAAACCTTTAGGCCATTGCATATAAATTCATTCTTCTAGATCTCCATGCAAAAATACAGTCTTAATATCCATTTGCAATTTTAAAATCATAAGCAATAGCTATCGATAAAATAAATCTAATAGAAGATGATATAGAAATATGAGAGAATATTTCTCCAAAATCAACTTTGTCTATCTGGGAGTAGCCTTGGCTACTAGTCTAGCCTTGTACTTTTTCAATGAATTGTCTACTCCAAATTTCTTCTTGTAGGCCCACTTACATCAAATGGCCTTTCTTCCTTTGGGAAAATGGACAAGATTACAGGTTCCATAAGAGTCTAAATCAATCATCTCCTCCTACATGCCTTATTTCCAAGACTCACTATCATTTGCAAGAATATCTTCCTTGTAGGATCTAGGTTCATCATCAGTACTTAACAAAGCAAACACACAACAAAAATATGGTGGGATATACCTATTAATTAGATTCCATTGTCTTTTTTATCTTCTCAAGGGTGAGGTAAGGGATTCTTCCTCTTGTTCTTTTGCATGCTCAACCTCTTCAATAATTTCAAAGTCATCATTTTCAAAACTCTCACATGAACCCTCTTCTTCTTCTCCATCCTCAAATCCATCATTTTGTTCTTCCTTATGTGCATGTTTTCTCTTCAATTCAAAATGAACTATCTCTTTCCCTTCTTTATCTTTTCACTATTTAGGATTAGAAATAGCTCTAAGTTCCCTAAAAATGTGAACATCTCTAAAATAGAAAAATTTCGTAGTTCTAGAGGATTTCAAATCTTGTAACCTTTAGCTTTCTCACCATATCCAATGAAGATGCATTTCTATGCTTTTGGATCCAACCTAGAATACTTTTCCTTAGGCACATGAACAAAATTCTCATAACCAAAAACCCTAAAATGTGAAATAGAAGGTTTCTTACTTGTCCACACTTCATAAGGTGTCAAAACAAGAGCCTTGCAAGGAGAACTATTAATCAAGTAAATAGTAGTACTCATAACTTCTATCCAAAATTATATGTCCAAATGTACACCCTTAACATGTACTTTTATCTCCTTCCATTATAGTTTGATTCAACCTTTCTACAACCACATTCTATTAAGGTGTGTAAGGAGTATTCTTTTGCCTTAAGATTCTTGCATGCTTTCAAAACTCATCATATTCCTTAGAACAATATTCCCCTTCATTATTAGATCTTAAAACCTTAATCTTATGTTCTAATTGATTCTCTATTAATATTTTAATATTCCTTAGTGAAGACCTTAGATTTATGTCATAAAATAAATCTAGGTTTATTGAACCTTGAAACATCATCAATGAAGAACACAAAATACTGAGATTTTTCAATAGAATCAATATCCATAGGACCAAACTCATCTATATGAATAATTTCTAATTTACTCTTTTTTTATTACTTGCTAAAGGAAATGATGCTCTGTTTTATTTCTCAAACACACAATGCTCACACAAAAATAAAAATACTTGGAAGAATAGGAGAAACCATCAAGCAATTTTTTATTCAAAATGGTTTTTAAACTTTTTTTCTTATGTGTCCTAATCTATAGTGCCACAACATACATGTATTTTCATATTTTTCAGTCACATAGATGGATTTAGATAAAGTAGTGGCATTCATCCTAAGCAAAGTTTCCAACATTGTCCCTCTTGCTACCACCAAGATCCTTCTCACCAATTTGTAACCATTCTTATCAAAAAGTACATGCATTCCAAAATCATTCGACTTAGATATAGAAATTAAATTTCTAGCTAATCTAGGAATATGTAAAATAGTAGGGAGCATTTTTATCCTTCCATCACTGAAACACAACTATACCTTGCCCCACCCAACTATCAGATATGAACTATTGTCTCCAATGTAGACTTCACCTCCAGCATATTCTTCATATGTAGAAAACCACTACTCATGAGAAGTCATGTGATATGAGCATCCTGAGTCAACTGACCAATATTCTTTAGAAAGAATATTACATGAAAAAAGTAAGACTTCATCACTTGTTTCCAAGGACTATTTTGTAGAAGAATCCCATTATTTATTTTATTTCTACATTCATTGTTTATATGTCCCCCATTTCTACAATTCCAACACTTCACTTTGTTCTTTTTATTAGGAGTTTTAGATCTTCATTTAGATTTGTCTTCAGGCCCCTTTTGTTCTCCTTTAAATCCACCTCTCTTTTTGGACATTCCCCTAACATGAAGAACATCCAATGAGCTATCCATATCTTTCTTTATTTTTTCTTGTGCCAAAAATGTTTTAACAAGACCATCCATCTTGGGATCTTCATTTTTTAGCACTAATAATAAGAATGAAATTCTCCCATGACTCATACAAAGAACAAAGAAGCACAATACATTTATCTTCCTTGTCAATTTTAACATCAACAGAGAATAATTGACTCAAAATCAAAATAAAGGCATTTTAATGCTCAACAACTGAATCACCTTCCTTCATTTTTGGAGAAAACAATTTTCTTTTCAAATATAATTTATTTACCAAACTATTGGCTTGGTAGGTATCACCCAAACATTTCCATAGATAATATGCAATATAATCTTTAGCTACATTCAATAGAAATGAATTCAAAAGACCAAATCAAGTCCCTGATGCTTTCTTGTCCATCTTATCCCACTCAACCTGATCTATTTTATTAGGTTTCTTATCCTTTGTTTTAGCCAATAATTGATCCCTCTCTTCAAGGAAATCCTCCATATTTAGCTTCTACAACTCATAGTTAGTTCCATTCAACTTCTCAATATCCAACCAAAATGTAGATGCACCCATGGCTTCCACACACAAATCTATAGAATAAATCTAACCAGAACTCCCACTACAATACAGATAACCTTAATTCTTTCACCCAAGAAGCAAAGCTAGCTAGGATCTAATACCAAATTTTAGAAATGCAATAAAACCATTACAATATAGAAATTTGAAATTTAATTCATATAATAACAAAATACACATTTAAAGTAATGTAAATTAGCTACAAAGTAATAAGGAAACATATATAAGAAACTCAAAACATAATATTTACATGGAGAAAACCCTTTTCGGTAAAAAACTCCACCAAGAAAGAGGCCAAGTTGTATTATCTTTGAACAAATTACAATACATTAACTTCTTTTAATCCTGCATCCAATTTGACTACACTTGTGTACTTGTGAACTTTCAAATCATACTCTAGACTCCTCAAGCTTTTATTTAAATAGAAAAGACAAGCTACAAAAGAAGTCTCTATAATGTGGCACCCAATCCAATGCCATATTTGGGGAATCTAGTAAATAGGCTAAAAATAGCATCTTACACCTTATAGATTGTCATAAGATGCTATGCAAAGATGGTCAAATAACAATTGATTCCTTACAACATGCGAGACACTAATAATAGAAGATGCTCTTACACCAAGTTCATAATTCATTATTAAACTTAGGCACCCACCTTTCGCCTACATGTAGGAAAGGGAAAGAATGAAAATAGAAGAGCATAAGTTGCAGATCATACAACAAGCAAGAAGGAAAAGGATAGGAAAAGATACATTTTACACTCTCAAACCTACAACAATAGGAAAATATACACCAAGTTAGGGCCCTCCAATCCCCAACCATCATAAGTACCCTTAGAGGGATCCTCCTTTAGACCCACACTTTGAGCTACATCATACTAGACCTCCCTATTATCCCTACAAAGGCAAGAGGTCATTACAGTCTCCACAACAACATCTGAGACCACAACATTCAAAACAATCATAGCTATCTGAGGATCCTTCAACACACCCATATCCACAACAGTTGGAGAGGATACACCTAAGGCAAGGCCAATCACCCTCACACCATCAGACATAACTAAAGAGGAAACCATATCCACCATCTATGAGTAGGGGGTATGAAATTCCCCAACCAAACCAAGTGTAGAAGGTAAGTCATCTTGTTGGTGCACCAAACCCTGTAAAAACACCTTCCCAATAGATCCGAATACCTCAACAAGAGAGGGGAGAGGAACCCTTTTCATAAGGCTCATGAGAGGCCAAAACCTTCCTCATTCGACTGCAAACCAAATGAGATCTTTTGTGAGTGAGAGACAAAGTGCTAGGCTTGCAACTTGAGCTCCAAAAGGCTCCCATTTTCATCCACATAATCTTTGGAATCCCACTCATCCCAATCATTTCCATCATCCTCATCATCATCTTCATCCTCTTTCCCACCACTTAGTCTGCTCCCATTCTTGCCTTGTGTAGGGTTCAAAAATGTCAAGTTCCCACTCATCCTGTTGAGTCTTTTCCTTTTGATTTGTAGGGAGTTGTTGAGCTTCGCTAAAGACATAAAATTGTAATCTTTTTGTTGAGTAAATGAGAGTGTGTACATCAATTTAGTTAGTTTGTATTTATTCTTTGTACTACTATTAATTTACAATATTTTATCATGGTACCAGAGTTGGTTTGGGTGTGACTCCATCATTGGACTACCCAAGAATATGAGAGTTGATTCTCATAAAAAATGAGGATGTGAGGCGAGTTGGAAATTTGTGTTAGGTAAAGAGGATTTGAGGATTGGAGGCGGTGGTGGTGAGATAGATCAGCCAAAATGGCCAATCCTTCATGAGATGCATTTCATTTAAGAGTGAGGATGAGCATGAGCTCTACTAGATCTCCCCAATTTCCATTTCCATTTCATGCTCTTTTTTTCATGGGTTTTCTTATGTTGTCAAGGACCTTAAATATGCTAATTCACATGAATGGGTAAAAGTTAATGGTCTAATTGGTATTGCTGGAATAAGTTCTTATACTAAAGATCATCTGGGAGAGGTTGTGTTTGCAGAGCTACTTGATGTGGGAAGTGGGAAAGCGACCATTGATGCATTTTCACCCATTTTAGGAGTAATAGTTGAAGCCTATGCAAAGTAACCATTTAATTCCATGTTTGTGGTAGATGAGATTTGAACCTACTATGTAGCAATAGCCATGTTGATTTTGACTTGTGTCTTTCGGGCTATCATGTCGAAGCATTGCTTGTCATGTGGTGATAATTGACTAGATGTTGTGATGTGGATAGTTCTGGTTGTATGAATAAGAAGATAAAATTATCCAACTATTTGAATGATTATTAGATGTTTTGGGATCATTAAAGCACATTTAAAAAAGTTTTGAGAGGAAATATGGGTTCCTCGACATGTCTCCATTTGTGGTGTTGGAGAAAGAGAGGTGCTTGAGATTTCAAAAGAAGCAAAGATGTGCTCATGTGATAGTTTAGAGAGGATGTTAGAGATATTTTGAGTCCTTCATTAAGGGGGAGTGTTAGAATAATGAATAACTAAATCATTCACATGTTGAATATGTGTCAACAAAATTGTAAATGTGTCAATAATCATTAGTGTGTTGTCAATTAGTTCCAATTAAGTGTCATATTAAATTCTAGGTTTGTAGGGAGTTGTTGAGCTTCACCCAAACTATAAAATTATTATCTCTTTGTGAATGAATAAGAGTATGTGCATCACTTAAGTTTGTCTTTATTTCTTCTTTGTACTAGTGTTAATTTTTAATATTTTAACATTATTAATGGCTAGAAAATTAGAACCTTGTCCAAATGAATGTCTCTAAACTTGTGCACTGATTTTACTTTGCTGGGCTTCTTATCATTACCAATGGAAGTAAATCTGGTACATGACCCACATAAATGAACTAACAGACAATTGACAGCTATTGTAGATGCGCTTGCCTCACTGTACTTGGTGTCCAATGTATGGTGACATTATTTGATATGACAGGCTGACAGCTATGAATTTTTCTTTCTGAAGAAAACAGTCTTTGATGATGTGCCCATCTTAAGTAACATGTAAATAAGGAATAGTTTATTCTCTTTTCTAAAAGAATCATTATTAACCTATCACTAGATCTTTTCATTCACTACTTGTATTAATCTGGCGGATTGAACTATGCCCCATAGATGTCACAACATACCGCTTTTTTAAGCCGATTTCATTCACTACTTATATTAATCTGGCGGATTGAATTATGCCCCCAACCAATAAATCAGTAGCGGCATTTTAACATTTCAATACTTTTTAAAATGGTAGTGTTACGAGTCCTTGTCACACCTAAATTATATCTCGTCGGAAGTTCCTAGATCGTTCTAGAAATAATAAAGAATGGGAATGATTTTCATTCAATTGGATCTGGTTTCCCTAACGTCAATACCAACTTGTAGGGGTCTTTATCAGATTTTTGTTTGCCACACCTACAGGTTTCATCGAATCCCTTCAAAAGATTCCATTGAATCTCTCAAGCCTTATTCTAAATTTTGCTGTGCAGATCTATGGTCTTAAACTTTAAATAATCTGGCCAAGTGAGCAAAATGAAAATATACGATTGAAATTCTTCAGAAAGTAATACTTTTGTAGAGATAATCATAGCATATATCTATGTGACAGCAGTGACTAGATCTAGTGAACTGCTTAGCCGCTGCAATGGGGAGTGGACTGGAACTAACGAATAAAGGTTTCCTTTTCTTATTTCACTTTGTTAGCTTGTATTCTCATTTGCAAGAAACTTCACAAATTTTTTTGTTGAGACATATGATTTTGTTGCAGGCAATGGAGAAATACATGACTATTCGAGCTCAATATATGTTGAAAAAAAGGAAGTGGATGACCAGTCTCCAATTGAAGAAGTGGCACTGACGGTGCCTACAACTGATGATCCAGAATTACCTGTGTTGACGTTTCGAGTGTGGGTGCTGGGAATTTTAGCGTGCGGGCTAATGTCATTTTTGAATCAATTTGTTTCCTATAGAGAGAATCCCATCAACATTACAGCCGTGTCTGCTCAGATTGCAGTTCTACCAGTGGGTCGTTTCATGGCAGCCACATTACCCAGAAAAAAGTTTCGTTTTCCTGGAACAAATTGGCATTTTTCACTCAATCCAGGGCCCTTTAATACTAAAGAGCATGTTCTTATTACCATATTTGCAAGCGTGGGAACCAGTGGAGTTTATGCAGTCAACATTCTCACTATAATTAAGGCCTTCTATTTAAAGAACATGAATCCTGCAGCGGCATGGCTATTGGCACTAACTACACAGGTATAAGATCTATTACATTGTTTCCATGCATTTTGCTAATGGAAATGAGAATACTACTAAGTTTATAATATGTGGGAAGATAAATTGAGGTAGTTCTTATTTGACCATGACCAGATGCTGGGCTTTGGATGGGCTGGGGTATTCCGAAAGTTCCTGGTGGAGTCTTCTTACATGTGGTGGCCTGCAACGCTTGTCCAAGTTTCAATTTTTAGGTTAGTTGGAAACTATTGTCCAAGTTTCAATTTCATTAAAACAAGTTCTCCATTGTTTAATTCTCCATCAAAATCTGTTGGGCTTAGATTGTGTGAGTGATGAATAGCAATTGTGGTGCAGGGCGCTTCATGAAGAAGATAGGAGGCCAAAGCGAGGGATGACAAGGTTGCAGTTCTTCATCATAGTGTTAACGTGCAGTTTTGCATATTACATAGTACCCAGTTTCTTTTTCCCTTCGATATCCGCCATGTCCATAGCCTGCTGGATATGGAAAGATTCAGTGACAGCACAACAAATAGGGTCAGGCTTATATGGCCTGGGGATCGGATCATTCGCTTTCGACTGGGCAACAGTTGCAGGATTTTTAGGCAGTCCACTGGCTACGCCATGGTTCGCCATAGCCAACACTTTGGTTGGTTTCATCCTCGTAGTCTACATCATCCTCCCAATCACATACTGGACAAATGTTTATAACGCCAAAAGATTCCCAATTATTTCTTCCCACGTTTTTTCAGACGATGGCCAGCCATATAACACCACCAGAGTGTTGAAGGGCGATTTCACCTTCGATAAAGATGCCTATAATCAATACAGCCAAGTCAACTTGAGTGTATTCTTTGCTATCACATATGGTTTAAGCTTTGCAACTCTCGCTGCAACCATCTCCCATGTCCTCCTTTTTCATGGAAAGTAAGCATACCCATTGACACATCTTTTTCTTTATCAAGTACCCAAGCAGTTTTTTTCTTAACACTGTCCTGCTTTAGGGTTTAATGAAAATTACTTTTGGGTATTCCATTCCAATCACTGGGAACTAATAGATCAGTTGTATTCTTAATTTTTTTGAATTTGGTGTGAAACAAATCCCTGTGCAGGAGCATTTGGAAGCAGGCAAAAGCAGCATTAGCAGATCAACGAATTGATGTACACACAAGGTTGATGAAGGCTAACTACAAGTCTGTTCCACAGTACTGGTTTTTCATCTTGTTAGCATTGACCATGGCATTAGCACTAGGAGCTTGCGAGGGTTACAACAATGAACTGCAACTAAGATATTGGGGATTGTTTCTTGCTTGTGGGATTGCTTTTGTATTCACCCTGCCTATTGGTATCATCCAAGCTACTACCAATCAGGTATCAATATGATAATGAAATTCCCTTCTAGTCCCACAATATGGTGCATGTGCATGTTAGATCTGTTTAAATATTTATAGTTTTGTTTTTCAAATTGAAAACCAGGGTTATTTAAGTGTGGTCATGTCATTTATCTAAATATTTGTCCTATTTTTATTGGCCAAAATTAATATTTAACTGTTGAAGTGGATGATGTTTAAGAATAGCCATTCCATACAGTATAAAGTGCTTAATTTAGTAATTTTTTTAAATCAAAAGTCCTGATTTAATCTTTAATTATTAAATTATGAGGAAAAAAAAACTGAAACTAATTATTTTATAGAGATTTTTTTTCAATTTTGTAAGTTCATTTTTTTTTTGGTCTGTGTTCTCTTATCCAGCTTTTTTTCAATTTTGTAAGTTCAGTTTTTGTCTCTTGTTTGAAAACTTCACATTTTAATTTCCAATGATTTCTGGTTCAACGAATGTTTTTTGTTTGATTGATACACAGCAACCTGGATTGAATGTGATAACGGAGTACATCATTGGATATATATACCCAGGCAGACCAGTGGCCAATGTGGCATTCAAGACATATGGGTACATCAGTATGGTTCAGGCTCTTTCATTTCTTCAAGACTTTAAGGTGGGGCATTACATGAAAATTCCTCCACGCTCTATGTTTGTAGTTCAGGTTGGTGCCCTGCTCCTTTTCATTTGTACAACCTTTTCAAACCCATAAATATATAGAAAATTGCAAACCAACAGAGCTTGTCTGCAGAAAACATAAGGAAAGAATGCATAGTTTTATTGAGGATGAAATGAGAAAAATAATTGTACAGTAGATTTCTTAAGGTTATCTAGGGAGAGGCTCTTTTGTGATGTTATAAGAAATTCATGTCAAACTTGTTAAATGTAGTAAATAATGTAAAAATACAATATTTTAGTTTCTGTTAATTTAAGTTTATTAAGTTTGTAGTTCGTTTTATGTTATTATATTATATTAATATAATAAATAGTATTAGCTTTTGATTTACAATATTTTTATTTAACACATCAAACATTAAGATAATGTTTTTTCTTCTATGTTATTAGGGTTTTACTTTATATTAAAAATAATATTTTTGAATTTTATAAGAAATGTTTTTAATTTTCACCTTTCTTCTAATATATTTTTGTTGAACATATATTTTAAACATTTTAAATAGAATAAACAGACAAAAATATTTTCTACAAGTTTCATATTTAATAGAAGTATGTATTTAAAAAATGGGGATGCTATAATGATTTATATCTATATATTAAATTTATAAAATATTTAAATAACTTTACAGGTTGTGGGTACTGTAGTTGCAACCTCTGTATATTTTGGAACAGCTTGGTGGTTACTTGATTCAATAGAAAATATTTGCCATCCAGAACTATTGCCTCATGGTAGTCCATGGACATGCCCTGGTGATGATGTTTTCTTCAATGCATCCATAATATGGGGACTAGTTGGTCCACAAAGGATCTTTGGCAACCTTGGTTTGTATGCAAAGCAAAATTGGTTCTTTTTGGTGGGTATACTTGCACCTATACCTGTTTGGCTTTTTTCGAAGTGGTTTCCTAAAATAAAATGGATTCCATACATAAACATGCCTGTTATTTTAAGCGCCACATCTAACATGCCCCCTGCAAGATCAATAAATTATCTTTGTTGGTTCACAGTGGGATTTGTGTTCAACTTCATAATTTTTAGAAGGCATAAACAGTGGTGGAGTAGGCATAACTACATCATATCGGGGGCATTGGATGCAGGAGTGGCATTCATGGCTTTGATTTGTTATTTTGCAATACAATCAACACAAAATGTAGAAAGTGTGGGATGGTGGGGTGGACTAGCTGATGATCATTGTAATGTTGGAACATGCCCAACTGCCTCTGATGTTTATGTGAAAGATTGTCCACCCTTCCATTAAACCAATATTGGTTCCTCACTTTTTAATATAAGTTGAACTTTCAAAAGTTTATTTTATAAGTGTCCCTTAAATAGCTTAATTGTAAGCTATATGTATAGTTTTTCAATTCATGTTATCTTAATTATCTTTTGATTACATGTATGCATTTATCAATGATAATTGAAGATTTATATTACTTTGTATAAAGATTTTATGTTACACATATTGAATAAAGAAGGTAGTGGAAAAAACCACACCTCAAGTCCAAACAAAACTAAACCTCAATATTATATTTTTTCATGTAATAATTAAATTTCTTACACATTTACTTGAGTTCCTAAATAGATTGCAAAAGGAATTATTAATGTCTTTTTGTGTTTTAAGATTTATTTTTCAATTTTTATTTTTATTTTATATATCATGTAATTAAATTGTAAGTAGAAGTTAGAGTGTCAATTAATTTAGAGTTTTTTATTTGATGGGAGAAAACATTTAGGAAAGTTTGGAGTTAACTTATTGGTTGGTTATGTGTTGAGAGCATAGTTTTGTTTGTGTATGGTTATTTACTATTTTTAAAGTAGTACTTTAACTAGACAATATTAAAAGGAGTTTGAGGTTTAAATTTGTATATGAGTGAAGGAAGAAAGATCATAATTTATATTTTCATATAAAAAAAAGTAGCTAAATTCTTTACAAATTTATTTGGGTTCTATTAAAGAGATGTTTAAGAGGATTGTAAATTATTTTTTTTTATTTTTTTATTTTTTTTGTATTATTTTATTTTATTTGACATATGGCTGGTTTATTAGTAGAAGTTTTCAAGATCTTATTTATATTCTCATTGAAGAAAAATTTAGTAAATCTTATAATTAGATATAAATTGGTTGTATTTTCAAAAATAAAAATTTATTTGTATATAGTTAAATTTAGTTTTATTATATTAATGGTATGAGTTTGATAAAAAGATTGGATTCAAGGATATGAAAAATTTGTATTCTTAATATAACTTTGTATTTCTTTTCTTTATATAAAACTATATGTGAATTTCATACATTTATTGTTCTTTAGTTAATTTAGGATTAGTAATTATGCATTTTAATAATGTTATTCTCTCCATCTAAATTTATATAAGAATCGAAGTTTTTATTTGCAGAATAATTAATAAACAAACCGACTCCTATTATTGTAAATTCTATTTCTACTAACTTAAAAATGCATTGGTTTTATTAAAAAATTTATTTCAAAATTCATTGTCTTAGACTTTTCACACTGGTTGGTAAGTTCCTACATGGAATTGCAATGTGTTGAAAAAATAACCCTCTTCGATAAGTATAGAAAATAAATTTAGTTTTTATAATTTGGGGATAACTAATTTATTTGTTAATCTGAATTTCCATCTAATTAATTAATTTTTATGATATAATTAGAGAAGATTGGGCCAACACAAAAATTAGTTGGCTATAAACAATGTGTTTCCTTAGAGAGTTGCTAAATTTTATTCCGTTTCTATATAATAGTTACATGTTTTTCTTCATGGAAACATGTTTTATAATGTTATTGTCTATATTATTTTGTAGAATTTTTACTAATAAGTGAGGAAAATGGTCCCCCTGCCTTCATATTAACTTTGAAAAGATTTGAAAATATTGTGTCCTTACAAATGAAATCTTGTTTCCAATCAAACAAAAGACTTAAGAAAATCATGCTACATTAGCCAAACTAAACAAGAGGATAATCCTTCCTATTTAAAAATATCTTATGAATCCCAACTAGAAACAAAGAAGAATGAAAACATTTAACAAATAAAAAAATTTAAATTATATTCGCCGCCTCCTTCATTTCTCCATAGAATAACTCTTTCTCATATGCTTAGAAGATCTTAGAGCCATCTAATGATTAATCTTCCTATGGGGAGTTCATACTTATTTTTTTACCTTAATCCTATTATTGTTAGCACAACCATGGATTTTTTTAGTGGTGAATTTCATTAGTTGGCAAATAGTTTATATCCACAAATTTGAATTTGGTGAATATATTGTAACTGGCGGGGGGCCAAATCGCCTAGATTTTATGAATTATCAGTCAAATGCATTTCAATTCGCCATAAAATTATTTTGAGGCATTTGTAACTAATATTTTCGCCAAAGTAACCTACACATTTCTAACAGTGATTTGCCTAGAATTTTGGAGGCATGTATTAATTTGCCCACATATTCGCCAATAACATTACAAAGTTCACTGTGTATGAGGACCCATTTTGGCAACACCATTATAACTCCATGCTAATCCAAGGGCCATAATTACCTTGAAAGTTATAATGTATGTCTTTGATCAAGGTCTGATTCACCCACAATTTATATGCACCGTGTTATAATCACACAAGATTCACCAAATTTTTACTACACCATTTAAAAATCTCATGCAATTTGCTAAATGTAGATTGATATAAATACAATTGAAACTCTAATTAATCTTTTACACATTTTATTCTACTTTGATGTCACAATTTAGATCATAGGCAAGTTCCAACTATAGGCATTAGAAAGTTAGTGAAAGCCTAAATGTAAGTGATCATTTGAATTTATTTACAATGTTATAAGATTATTTATCTCTTTTCTTGTTTTACTTCATTCATACATATGATATTGAGTAGGGAGGCATCTATGGTGGCTAGGGATTTATATTCTATGATTCCTTCTTCAACAAAAAGAATTTTTTTTGTAGCTTTTATTTTGTGAGAGATGTCGAGCAAGAACAAGTTTGTTGAAAGCAGTAAAGGGAGACCATCAAAATGTAGAAACATAATGTCATACTTTGGCAATGTTTGCGGTCCATCAGGTGGAGCTACAACATCAACACTGGTGCCATATATTGATGAATAAGGCAATACCTTAGAGGAATATCTGAATGAGTTAATTGACTTGAATCAAGATGAAAATACTGTAGATGATGTTCCAGGGGATACCTAGGACCAAGTTAGCTGAAATAAGTTCATTGACTTAGATTACAATGCCACAGATGATGTTCCACATGGTACCGAGGGTAGTTGAAATGAGTTCATTGACTTAGATGCCAATGCCACAGATGTTGTTCTAGGTGGTACCTAGGGTGGCGAGAATAATAATATGAGTAAATTAACCTCAATAAGTGATAAGGAAGATGTAGATCCTACACGCAAGGGGAAATAAAATCCAAATAAAAATGGGGTGTGAGTGGGATATGACAAGGAATTTTTAGATTGATTGGGTGTCAAAGTACCCATTCATTCAACCAATGCAAAATGCAAACAAATATGAACCTCCAACATATGGAAGTGTAAGATTTGAAGTTGGAAATATCGTAGGGACAATAAGTTGTAGCTAAAACTTGACACTATAGAAAAACATATTGGTAAATTTTATGAAAAACAAATCATAAATGGAAAGGAAAAATCTGTGATAACATGGAAAACAAAGGAAGAATTTCTTCATGTTAAGAATACCCTCAAATATGATGCGCATATGCAAATAAAGGTGAAGCTTGCTGCATCTGGAGGTTCAATAGAAGCTCAATTTGGAAAGATGATGGGAGAAACACACATGGAAAAATTTGTTTAGTTGAGTATTGTTTTTCATATTTTGACCAAAGGGTGTCCTATGACTGATTACCCAAAATATAATAGTTTATTATCTATTATGGGCATTCCTAACTTTCCTAACACACACTGGTCAACAAATAGTGGATGGGAATGGGTAAGTTGTCTTTCTGAGGTGGAAAAACAAGATTTACAGGAAAAAATAAAATACTCAACCTTTATTGCATTATCTTTAGATGAAGTTATAGTAGTAGATAATAGTTCTTGGGTATGTATGCATGTGTATACTATAGACAAACATGTTTGTCAACCTCATCCACTCTCTATTTTTAAAATGAAGGAGAATGTGACATCACAAAATATAGTTGAACTAGTTAAGAGATCTTTGAATGAAATTGGAGGTATGGATGAATACACAATTGTCAAAAAGTTGGTGTGTGTAGGGGCTGATGGAGCTTCAATAATGCAAGCTCATAGGAATGGTCTTTACATAAAGCTACAAAGTTCTATTTCACCATACATGATTTCCATTCATTGCATGGTCCACAAAATGAATTTAGCATTTAAAAGTGTGAGCAAGTTTTCTACAGTATCAAAAGTTGACTTGATCTAATCTATGAGCTCTACTCATACTTCTATTGAAGTTTGAAATGGTTTATGGAATTTCAATAATTTGTTGATGGAATAACTGCATGAAACAAGCTTCTTCAGGATGTTGATACTAGATGGATCTCCTTGCATTGATCAGCGGAATGAGTTTAGATTGTCAATCCTTGATTGGAGTAATGTATGAACATCACCTCATAGTAGGCAGAGCGCTTGAGCTCTTAAATAGGTTAAGTGACATAGAGACACTCCTAAATTTATCTAGTATTCTTCCCATGCTAGAGGAAATGAACATTCTTATGAAAAAATCCCAAGAAAGAACTATGTATATTTCAGAATATACTAAACTACGTAAAATGATATGCATGACCCTTGATAATCTATATCTATCAGAGAAGTCATTTATAAGTCCAAAGTTTAGTAGCTAGCACTTGGTGACAAATGTGAACAATCCTGCTAATTATTTACAGTTTAATGCAAGCAGAGAGTTATGTACATCTCTATGCAGGGATATGAGATACCAATGCACTGTTTTACTAGGGTCAAGCGCAATATCAAAGAAGTACTTGTTACAAGGGAATCTTTTGACAACATTGTTAATTATGTAAGTACTACTTTAAAGTATATTACAAGATCTCTTTCCTTAGAGATTAGAGATTTATTCCCTTGCGATGAACTACTTGAAGAAATGTCTATTGTGTATCCTCAATATTGGGTCAACTGTCAACCAAATGATTTTCATAACAAGATAAAGACCTTGGTCAATCATTTTTTCAAAAGTTTAAAATTCAATGGACAACAAATAGAAGGAATTATAAATAAATCTAAGCTTATAGGGCAATCAACTCATTTTGCAACATCAATGATGGAATATATTAAACTCATGGAGAGTCCCTACCTAGATGGATCGATAACAAATCTTTGGGAAACCTTAAGTCAAAGCGAGATATTGTGTGATTCAATATTAGAATATTTCAAACATGTTGTTTTATGTCAAACCATGATATTGGGGTTGATGGAGGATGAGAGAGTTTTTAGTGTATTGGGGTTCTTAAAATCAAAGATAAGAAACAAACTTGACAAGAATTTGGAAAATTTCTTGAGGATGTATACAACTAGGTATGATATCTGAAGTTTTCCTTTTGAAAGGGTACTTGCAATCTAGAGTTCTATATGTGAAAGAAGAGGGTTCTACAACATTTCAAACCATATTGTTCACACATGACAGTGACACAATGAATAACACATGTAGTAGTAGTGAGGAGGTGCACTTAAGAGGACATATGTAGAGCGAAGAAAATGAAGACCGGGATCAAGATGACTCTCAATCTCATGGTTAGAGTGAGGAGATATTTTGGAAAATGGAAGATATTAACACTTTCTAGGAATTTATAATGTATTTCATATTCCAAACTCCAAACTATTGTCGATGATATTTTATTTTTCTATCATTGAACAATGAATCTTGATATACATTTTTGATTTTCCATTTAAAATTTAATAGATTAACATACTACTATTTTCCAATGTTCCATTTTAGAATCTAAATTCTAAACATTGCTTCCAAATTTGATTTTATTTTAGCATCTAAATTTTACACATTTTTCAATTTCCATTTATTTGTTAACATATTATTAGTAATTTCATATTATTATTGTGCGATATTGATAAGTGTTACATGTATTCAACTAAATTCATACTAACAACACTAATAGTAACATATACAACATTAGAAAATGTTTAATGTGTATTTAGAAACCAGAGTTTTCCTAACTTAAGAAATTAAATGATACAGATAATTTGAACACAAAAAATGGAAAAGCGTCTTATATTGATTTTCAAATGAAGGAATACAATGTACATAGAAGTATTATCAAATTAACAAATCATTCTATCAGCTTTAGTAGAATGCTCCAATGTTCATCTAATAGAAGTGCAATCTATTCTAACTCATAGTATTTGACTTGTAGATTTGCTAACAATTCATAACTCAGTGGTAACTTTAATGTATTAATCAAAGTTACATTCAAGCTTATTACTGGTTTGATGGAATCCAAAAAATTTGCTTCATCTAGCTTCTAAGGTAACTGGTCCAAATCTAACTCCATTGTATCCTTCATCTTCTTTTTGAGAGCACCCTTTCCAATGTATTGCTTTGTATTGTCAAAAGCCCATGGCAAACCAAGCTCTTTCAGGTATTCTACCTTTCTATGTAGCTTCTACAAAAAATTTCAACCCGATCCAAAAATTCATGTGCTTCACCTAGCTTCGTACATTTCTAAATGATAGATGATGTCTTTATTGAGGCATCAACCCGATTGTGAATTCCTTTGAATAACAATTCATTATCACTAATTTTGTAGATGGTTTACAAAATTTTCTTTGTAATATTTTTGACTTGAAGTCACCATTTTGTTGTCTTGAATGTATTACTTTAACTTCACATTTTGTACTATTAGACCATCAATCAATTCAAACAATTTAGATAAATCACTAGTCCTATGCATTATTTCCTCTAAAATGTTTTATTTTATATGCCTCATTATTTTTCTATAAAATTCAAATACTCTATTTTGGGAAGACTTTATTTTATTTTCTACATTCTTTAGCTATAACTATAGTTGTTCAATGGTTTTCTTCTCTTCATCCATTTTTTGTTCCCACCATGTTGCCTTTTATGTATGTTTGTCGAGTTTGTCTTGTAATGTCTTTGCTAAGGCCTTGGATTTCATCAACTTTTGTTGTAATTTTTCTAAATTGGCTCTTTATTATCATAATTCTTTATGTTTTCATCTAAACTTTTCTTCAATTCATTCATTTCCACCTCTGTCTCTTCATTCTCTTTGCTTGTATCTATGTAGAGGCATTTTTTTATCATTTTCTCTAATCCATTGCTCTTGTTATCTGCTAGTTTCCCCTTTGCTTTCTCATTTTCTAAGTCTTCATGTAAAATTTCTATTTGATTCTGCAACCTATTTATGTCTCTCTCTCTTGCTTTAGCAATGATGTGTACACCATGTTGTTGTTCCCTTTTGATACATTAATTTTGTCACAGTGATCACCTCATAGTCAGAAAGTTGCATCTGATTCTCTAGTTTATTTTGAACTTTGGGTACAAAAAACATTTAATCCATGGTTTTTGTATCTAGGTCATGTTGGCACCTATAAAATCAGCCCCAAAATGCCTTATTTTGCCCCTAAAAATCCATAAAATCCCATTTCTTCACTTGTGGTTAAAACCCTCCTTTAGATCTGATTTGAGATATCCTATAAGGGTTTTGTTTCAAAAATCTTCTAAATATAAGTCCCCCAAGTCTATTGATTTTCCTTCCTTAGAAAAAAATTATTCATTTCTGCCCTTTATTGGTAAATCAATAATTTTTTGAACTTACAAACATGGTTTGCGAGTTCTCCTTTTCCCTGATTCACTGATTTGATGATAAGGTGATAGGAGGTGAAGGACAAAGCAAAAGGTTGTAAAAAGGTAAGGAAAGAAGGCTAGCTTTGTCGGTGAAATTTTGAGTTTGTAAACTTAGAAGTTTGCTAATGGAAGGTTTTGCCAACAGCCACTTCGTCGACAACAAAGGGAAGCATAAATTTTTCTAAGGCACAAAGTGAAGACAGATGGATGTTGTCCTTTTTCAGCAAAAATGATGGTTCACGAACAATGTGGTTCATAAAAAATTAGGTTCTCCACCACAAAGATTCGCCAATTGAAGGAAAGGAAACAAAGGCCATAATAAAGGGTGAAGGAAAACTTGAAAGAGTTGAAGGAAAGAAAATGGAGAAAATCTTTGTCAGTGATGGCCTTGGTTCATGAAATGAAAGGTTCACCGATAGGATGAAAGATCGATAAAATGAAAGAAAACAAAAAAGAAAAGATACAAGGAAGTGAATGGTTCGTCGGCAAGAAAATTTACTGATAAGAACAACATAAAGAAAGCTCAGAAAACAGAAAATTTGCCAATAAGAAAGAAAATGACTAAGGCAAAGAGATTGAAGGAAAGACTTTATCAGGAAACTAGGGGAAAATCAAACTCACTAGATAGTTCAGGTTTTCCAAGGTCCACTAATCCGACGATTGGCTGATAAAATAAAGAGAAAATTTCTTCTATGGTTTGGAAAAAGTGAAAATTTCCACTTGATGTAGAAGCATCCTTGGTTCAAGAGCAATCTTGCATCAACTAAAAACATTTGCATTTCAATTTGTTTCTTTTCATTTTCTAGTTTAGTTCAGTTTAGGCAGTTCAGTTAGAAGCAGTTTTAGCTTGTGGTCCAATATTGGCATTTCACACCTTGCAGATCTAGACTTAGCATACACATTAATTCATCTACATCATATCAAGAATTTAGAGCATTTGGATCAGTTACCAAAAATATATCGCTATCAGAAGTTGGTTGTTTCTCAGAGCAAAGCACCCTGATATTCACTAGCAACCAGTTGAAGGAGAAACTTGCGGAAGCATTTCCTGATCTTTGGAACCTAATGAAACATCATTCAATGATCTTTGGTTCATGACCAACCTTCCTTGGAGATCTGCACTTCATTTCATTCATTTTCTGGAAGTGTTCTATGCATTTAGGTCTGACCTATCTGTGTGTACATGTTACAGCTCTTCATTGGAATTTGTGATCTTCTTTGGCCAATGTGGAGGAATCTATTGGTCTGGAGATGATATATATTGATGTAATAGATCCTTAGGAAGGTAGTAGATATAGTTCTCAGGATTTAAAAGATTGATAGTTCAGATTTTGTATGAAGGAGCCTCAAAGCTTTATCTTGTGCATGTATGTACTTAGGCCTTTGAGCCCTAGTTGTAAGCCCGCATGTGCCAGCCAGATTGTATTTGAATTCTTTGATATAATGAGTGACTTTAGGAATCTACATTTGTTCCATCATTTTTTTGAGTTGTTTCCGTTGTGTTTACTCTTTTTGCATGGTCTGGATAGTTCTTTCTGTTAACCCTCCTACCATGACTGCACCAAGTGGTATCAGAGCAAAAGTTCAAATCTTTGGGAGTGAATTGAGAAAAGTTGGTGAAGGAATTCCATAAGATCTTGCCGTGGACAGATCACCAAATTGAGGCAGGTTACTTGTGTTGCAACTGATCACCGATTGTGAGGCAGTTTACACTTGATCCTAGGAAGAATGTCGCCAAGGAGAGTTGCTGCTATTGGAACAATGGCTAGTAGAATGGATGAAATGATGGAATTGATGAGAACAATGCGAATCCATTTGGATGCTATTGAAGAAGATAGGCAAAGAGGATTGACACCAAGACCTAATATTGAAAGTGATGACGAAGAGGAATTTCAATCTGTTGAACACACTGGAGAAACCCTAGGAGGTGATGAAGGATAAGAATCAGATCAAGTAAAAATGTTGCAAGCTATTTCAAAGATTGGAAAGAGACCTAAAGTTGATGTGCCGAACTCTACTGGTAATCTAAATCCTGAAGAGTTGATTGACTAGATAAATGACATAGAAGAATACTTTGAATATGAGGAAATTAAAGATCTGGAGAAGGTGAAATTTGCAAAGACAAAGTTGAAAGGACATGCTGCTATATGGTGGAAAGAAGTTTAGTTGGAAAGAAACAAAAGAGGAAAAGAAAAGATTACAAAGTGGGACTAGATAGTGACAAAATTAAAGAATCAGTTTATACCTGTTGACTATGAGTTGGAGCTATTGAAAAGATTGCAAAACTTGAGGCAGAAGGAGAAATCTATGGAGTACACTGAAGAATTTTATAAGATGATCATAAAATAGGACATAGTGAAGCAAGCAAAGAGAAAGTGGCTAGATACATCAATGGACTAAGGTTGAACATTCAAGAAGAACTAAGCTTGGTAAGGATGACATCTTTGGAGGAAGTATATCAGTTTGCCTTGAAGTTGAAGAGAAGATGAATAAGAGGCAAGATCAGAGATAGAGAGGTAGAGGAAGTAAATTTTAGAGAGGTAGGACATATTCTGGAGGAGACAGATCACATGTGAAGTAGAACAAGTTTGACAGCCCAGTTAAGAAGGATGACAGAGATAACAATGCTTACTGGAGAGATGATAGAAATTTTTACTAGAGAGGAAACCCTAGTGCATACTGGAATGAAGGATACAGAAGAAAAGTAAGAGGATTTGATAAGAGAACATTTAGAGGTACTTGTTTCAAGTGTGGAGTTTAAGGAAATAGAGCATTTGAATGTAATCAGGGTAGTACAAGTAAGAGGACAAAAAATAGTGGAAGAGCAACCTATGTTGAAGAACCTGTTGAACTAGATGACCACTGTTCTATTGGTAAACCGTAGAAAGAAGAATCATTGGTGATTAGGAGAGCACTATTTCAAACAGAGACAAATGAAGAACCACTGCAGAGAAAGGGTTTGTTTAGGACAAGATGCAAATCCAGAGGTAAGTGTTGTAAAGTTGTGATTGATAGTGGTAGTTTAGATAACCTAGTTTCAGAAGAAATGGTGACTAAGTTGAAGTTGGAAAGATTGGAACACCCCAAACCATATCAGATAGCATGGGTTCAGGATGATCATAAGGTACTGGTGAGTGAACAATGTTTGGTGAAATTTCATGTTGGATCTTATCATGATGAAGTCTTGAGTGATATTATGCCTATGGATGTTTGTCATATTTTCTTGGGTAGACCTTGGCAGTATGATTGAAAAGTTATACATGATGGGAGAAAGAATACATATACTATAACAGAAAATGGAAAGAGAATTACCTTGATTCCTTTGGAGGATGATCCTAAAGATGTGGTATGTGGGAATGCTAGAATCTGTTTGGTAGATGGAAGAAAATTTCTGGATGGTTTGAGACATGAGAATATGTGTTATGCCTTGATTCTTAAAAAGACTGAAGCATTAAAGAGAGAAGAATCACAACTGGAGGAGATAAAGGAATTGTTGAAGAATATGAAGACAACATATCAGATAATGTGCCTAATGGATTGCCACCTATAAGGAGTATCAGTCATCACATGGATCTTATACTAGGAGCAAGTTTGCCTAACAAAGTAGTACACCAAATGACACTGGCAGAGAATGAAGAACTAAATAGAGGGTGTGTGCAAGAAGTTGTGTCCACTTATTGGCCAAAAAGTGGAAGTGTTTTCCCTGATTCTCAGAATTTGTCACATTGACCTAAAAATTTGAAGCACTTAAATGTGGAATCTTGCAAAAAGTCACTAAATATGAAATGTAGTACTCAGAGTCTAGTTTCCAAATATGTAATTTTTTTCAATACCCAGATGATAGGAATTGATTTTGAATAGGCGTTTCTAAAAACCACTGTTTAAAAGTCATTTTTTTACTATACCATGACATGTACGTCATCCATAGTTTGACCTAAATAATCATATTTTTAAAAATCCTTTTGGGAAACGATTTGTAACTCACCAAAGCATGTTTTCCATATTTTTTTGTAATTTTTTATTGAATATTGTTTTTTTATTGGCCATTTTTTGTCTTTTAAAAAATCATCATGTACGTCACGCATAAGATGACCTAAACTTAACATTTTTTGGATTTTTTTTTTAAATTGAAAAGAATTGTCTAAAGTACATTTTCTTACATTTTTTTTACAAAAAAATATTTTAATAAAAAATTATTAAAATACTAAAAAACTCTGATAATTAAAGTTTATGGACCTATTTCATCAAAAATTGAGTAAAAAATAGAAAAATTAATCCAATTGTAAAAAAAATCACATATTTGGAATCTACACTATCTGATCTATAAAGGGTTTTAATTTTGTTAAAATATTCTGCAAAATAGACCTTCAGATATATGCCCAAAGTCAATATTTTGTTGTGACATTGAGAGGGCCTTCAAGAACCTTCAATTTGCAGGTCAAACCAGGTTCAGAGGTTAGGTTTGGGTCCCCAAAGCATTTCCCGAACCGGGTTACAAAGCAAAACCTGAGCTTAAAATTTAAATTTTAAATAATGGGATCCCGTCTTATAAATGGGATCCCGTTTAGTAAACGAGATCCTGTTTCTTACTCCACCGGTGCAAAACAAAATGGGATCCCATTTTATATAACTGGATCTTGTTTATTATTTGTCCATTTTTTTAATAAGACTGTACTATGACTGTCAGCCTTGCAACTTGCTCTACAGTACGGTCGACAGCAACATTTGCAGCAATCTCTACCATCTTTTTTTCTTTTGCAGGTCCATCAACTTGGAATATTGTTTAAATTTTGATAGAAGCCATCATTGAGACACTATTTGAGTGAAATTTTGTTGAATTGGTACTTGTTTGAAGGACTTGAACAAAGAAGAAAGGCTTTCAAGTTTTTTACATTCATTTATACATGTTTCATAAATTTTTTAATCATGGGATCACAAAGTCATAATAAGAGGAAAGATAGGAAGGTATTAACCCCTGAAGAAATTGAAGCAAAGAGAGAGGAGGAGGCAAAAAGACAAAGAGATAGAAGAATAAAGATTCAATCAATGAATAATGCTAAAGCATCCAATTCCACAACTATTGAAGATAAAAACATTGAGGAGACCATGGATGTAGACG
This sequence comes from Cunninghamia lanceolata, assembly GCA_027924645.1. NCBI lineage: Eukaryota > Viridiplantae > Streptophyta > Pinopsida > Cupressales > Cupressaceae > Cunninghamia > Cunninghamia lanceolata. Next base: position 2,842,884 of record BSBN01000697.1, read on the forward strand.
ATGCAAATTTGCAAGAGGTGAATGTGGAAACTAATACGATTATACAAACTACTCTTGGCATGTCTTCAAATCCCTCTATCAATGCTATGGAGAATGTTTCAATAGGCACAAATCCAGGTACTTCTTTAAATCCACCTTTGAATGAAATGGAAATAGTGTTGATAGGAGATTTAAAACAAGCTGGATATAACAATGTTGAGATTGATAATATATGTAGAGATCAAAATTTGAAACAAATTGTTGTTGAAAATGAAAATGAAAATGAAAATCCTTTTGCTGAAAATGAAAATCTTTTTGTTGAAAATGAAAATGAAAACCAAAACCGTTTTGTTGTTGAAAATGAAAATGAAAACCGTTTTGTTGTTGAAAATGAAAATGAAAAACCTTTTGTTGAAAATGAAAATGAAAACCGTTTTGTTGTTGAAAATAAAAACGAAAATCCTTTTGTTGAAAATGAAAATGAAAATCGTTTTGTTGTTGAAAATGAAAATCGTTTTGAAGTTGAAAATGAAAATGAAAATCCAGGATGTGATGTTGAAAATGACAATTTTTTTTTTAAAATTGAAAGAGATGTTTTGGATAATCTTCCTGGTAAAATTTCTTGGAGACAAATAAGAACACATGCCAATAGATTATACAAAGAATTTTTTTATCATAAAAAACTATCGTTTCAATGTCAACTAATGATGCAATTAATGAGAATGTGGAAAATGAGAAAAGTAATGAAAATGTTAGGCATTTTTGTTAAACCAAGAAGAAAAGATCAATCACTAAAACATGCTATGTCTACTATTGCTAGTGCCATTGAGTCTATTGGAAGTAATAGTCGATCCAAAGATAAGAATGCAACAAGACGAGCTATAACAACTACTATAGTGAATAAAACAACTTTGAATAGAAGAATAGTAAGCAATATTAGTGGAATTCTAAAAATACATTCTAAAACATTGGTAAGAGTGGCAAAAAGAAGAGAAAGTATAGAAAATGATCCAATTAACCAATGTTGGAGTTTTAATGGTCGACTCCCGAGATCTGACATGAAACTAAATGTTGAAATTAGATATTTGATCAAAAAATATTGGCATGATAATATTAGGGTATCATCTAATGCTAGAGATGTTTTAAAATTAAGAGTGGGGTCCAAAGTTCGTGATCCTCATCCAAAACACCTATTAGATACAACACAAACTGAAGTTTATAGAAAATTTTGTGATGAATTAGTGTTACTTGCTAATATTAAAATACATCAAAGATCTTTTGAAAAATGCAAACCATGGTATGTAAATATTAATAAGCAACGAATATCTTGTTGTTGTAAAACGCATGTTCAATTTCATTATTATTATGATGTGTTTCAATACATACGTTGTACTTTACATAGTAACATTATTATATAGGAATGTGATATTAATATGCCAACTGAAGCAATAAAAGAGTTTATATCAAGTTTGTTTTGTGAAAGATCTAATGAAAAATCATTTTATTTAAGTTCATGTATTTCTGGACAATGCAATAGTTGTGGCAATCTTTCTTTGTTAAGAGTTTGTATGCATGAAAGTGTTGAAAATGATTTTGGACAACAATTAGTAGATGTTAAAAGATTTAAGAATGTTGAATATTCTTTAAAAGATGGAAAATTTAGAAAGCGTTGTGATTTAATTACAGAAAAGGTTAGTGTGCATGCATTCATATCAGAATTTAAGAGTAAAATTGTACCAAAATATGTCAAGCACTCTCAACAAGTTTGATGGCTTGATGGACAATTTTATGAATGTAGAAACATATTTCCAGTTGGTACTATATTATCAGTGGTTGATTTTGTAGAAAACTATACTTTAGCTCCGCAAGAGGAAATTCAATCACAATATTACAATTTAGTGCAGGTTGCTATGTTTGTTCATATTATTTATAGACATGCAGATGATAGTACAGAGAATGATAGAAAAGTTTTGAGGGAGTATCATTTCTATTTGAGTGACAACTAGTTACACTCATCAGAGTTTGTTCAATTTTGTTTCAATATATTTTATACAAATTTAAGAGAAAGAGGAATCCAGATGACTGAACATCTTATATGGTCAGATAATTGTACGGGGCAGTTCAAGAATGCTTGAATGTTTTGTTGGTTAAGTAGGGTTCACAAGGAGAATAATGTCCAACATATGTGAATTTTTTTTGAAGCTGGACATGGTAAAGGAGAACATGATGGAGCTGGTGTGTGTGTTAAAAGAATTTTTGCTAGACAACAATTGAAATTTGAGGATACAGTAAAATTTAAAGATACACGTGGGATTGTAGATTGGTGCAATACAAGATTATGTACACCTGGATCAAGAGAGTACTCTATAGTTCATCGATTCTTTTGGTTGGTTGAAGAAGAAAACATTTTACCTAGACTTGATTGTCAGAAAATCAGTGGATCTACTAAATGGCATTCATTTAGGAGTTTGAATGCAAGTACATGGACTATCTGGGCAAGGGAGCTTGCATGTTTTTGTCAGTTTTGTATTTTAGGAGATTGGGAAGCATGTGAGAATATAGAATGGGTTGAAGAGTGGAAGCAAAGACCATTGACACTTGCACAAGCACACGATCAAAATGAAACAACAATTGAAGACAATTATCAACTGTTTGCATCAGACGATTATGACCGTGTTTCAGACCTTGTACAAGAAGGTAATTTAATTCAAATTATATTTCATTTTATTTCACTTCATTACTAATTTGTAGTGCTTTTATTTATATTTATATGTGTACATATGAATGCATGTATATTGATTGGTCAAATTTTATGGACATGTGCAAGTTATTGAGTCAAAATTTGTTTGCAGGACATGTGTATGCTGTTGTTGCACCAAAGAAGAATGAAGAGGAAACAAAATATTGGTTGGCTCGTTGTGTGGAGACTAAACATAAGTTAACAGCACCTCGAGAATATGATGATGGCTTTCCTTATCCAACAGGTTTGGTGATCCCCTTAAGACATCCCCTTAAGCAAATTTTGATAACAAGTCTTTGATCCCCTTAAGCAAATTTTAAGAACTTCTTTGATCCCCTTAAGCAAATTTTAAGAATTTCTTTGATGGTGGCTATCATTATCCAATAGGTTCGGTGGTGGTTGTTGGCACTTGGCTATGGAAATACCTAATAAGGAAGAATGGTTTTCCTACATTCGAAGATTATGAAACACATAAGAAGATTATACACTACTCACATTTGGTGTTGGCAACAAATATAAAACTAGAGAGGTATCGTGGAAAACCTACAAATAAAGAGTTATGAAACATTTCTATGGAAGACCATGAGACAATCATCGATGCATTGGAAAAAAGAGAGGATGGAGATGGTACAATGGAGTAAGTGAATATAGGTAAATATAGTTAAATACATTTATATTGTTCTTTTAAATACATTAAATACATGTTTTGATATTTCTTGTGCGTTATTAGTTGAAATTGATTTAAATTATCCTTTTATATCCTTAGGTCATCATCACAAATTCATCACATACTTTGAAACAAAAACTTGAGAGGCACTTGTAAATACAGGTACAAATTGTCTATATCTAGATAGTTTTATATAAATTATTAAAATACATGTTTTGATGATATATTGATAAATTGCTTGTATTATTTTTATATCAGGTGGCGTGAAGACCTACTACATTCCCCACAAGTTTTGTAAACATTATTTTGAGTTGGCGTGAAGACCTGCTACATTCCCCTACAAGTTTTGTAAAAATTATTATTCTATATATTTTATTTGTTAAATTATGCACATGTTTTTCTACTTTGAATTTACTTTAAATTTAATTTTATTATATTGTTAAATTGGGTTGCTTTGGGCAACTTCACCAAATTTTGAGAACTTAAGACGTCCCCTTAAGACATCGTAAATTAGGACCCCTTAAGACATCCAAAAAGTTAGCATCTTTGTAGGTTAATTAATATGGCCAATTTGAAGTTGTTAATGGACCACAGTACATCCTACGTGCAGTTATGTTCTATGTTTCAATAACCATATATCTCTCAATCCAACTAGATTACACTAGTTCATCTTTATTCTATCCTTAAAATTTCTTCTTTATATTTGACATGCTCAATAATGAAGATGAACTATTATATGTCCGTGATGTGAATCATGCATGTATATGTCCTCTCTATGTTAGCAATGATATGAAATTAACATATGTCACTAAATGTATATGTCCTCTTCCCAATGTACACAAAAAGTAATGAGAAAATCCATGATTGTCAAATAAATTCTAATCCAATAGCATAATCTAGATCTTGATTATCAAGCAAATTTTAGAAGAAATAATCTCTAGCATCAACCATATAAAATCTACAAAGAGAGATAAGCTATTCTAAGCCTCTTGTTTATATTTGCATTTATGAGTCTCAACTCATTTATTTTATTTTAACTAATTAACAAAATTTAAAAAGCATGTTATTAGACCTAAATAACTATAGCCTATGTTTATTTTCCTACACAATCCTAGACTAGAAAAAAAAAAAAGATTTTTTTTAAATTAAACAAATATAACTTATAGAGCACTATGACTAAAGTTATGAGCAAGTTCTATTTTGTGTATCAAATTCTTAAATGAGCTATGACCTTTTACTATTTAGATGATGTGATATATTAGTGTGGGCTTAGGTCGATACTATTTAGTTAGTTCCATAAAATAGTAAGATATTGTTAGGTCGATACTATTTATTTTTTGTATTGGAAAATTTTGAAATATTGATGTGTTAATTTGTTGATATTTTCTAGAGTGAAGAAAAGACCTGACAAATCTTAGAAGCCCTAGTGAAGGATATCAAGAAATGGGGCACAAGGGTAGCCAAAGCTCCACTAATAAATCTTACCAAGACAAAGCAATTGAAGAGTGTAGCTTCTCCTTCTCACCTTTATTTTGCAATTTTCTTATAAAATCTATTAGATTGGGATTAAAAACTTAAAGTATTGTAGATTAGTATCTAGTCTAAGATGTTAAATTTTTACCATGTTTGAAATTGTTAAAATTCCTTGGGGGAAGAAGTTCCCTTTCAAAATATGCATCAAGTGTTGAATCAATTTTGCACATCATCAACATTATTCTTCTAATTAGTTTATCATGTTTGCATATCTTGTTAGGGTTTATATGTTTGGATAATTTGTATAGATAGAGAAGTTCATACCATTAAATTGTGGCATGTATAACACTATACAATTCTTCTTTCATCGAATACAATTATATTACAAAAGTCTTATATGGTCATCTTGAATGTGTATTTGCATACTTTAAATCTAGAGTTTTTTATGGATAAGAACTACAAATTCTATAACATAACACACTAAATTACAAGTTTGGACATCCTTTAATCCTCCTAGGATTCAAATCAAATAAGATAGGTTCAAAAAATGTTTTTTCAAGTGTTTTTTTTTTTGCATATACAAGTTTTGGAAAGAACTACTCATAAATTTGTTAAAATGAAATACTTTTCAACCAAACAAAAGAGTACAAATATATATTTAGTCATTTACAACTTCCTTTATATAAAGTCATAAGGGGAAGATTAAACAAATATATAACCTTAAAAAAGATTTCCATAATTATAAACTATTTAAATAAAACAACAATATCCACATGAAGAAAACAATGCCTACTTATTGTCTATCCAAATAACCCACACAAGAACAAATAGAGGAAGGTCAGGTTGTATAAACTCTAGGTCCATGAACTCAAAAAATATACAAAGTCCCATACATTCAAAATATAAAGTCCATGTTCAACAATATATATATATATAAAGTTTGGATGAAAAATAGTATATAACATAGTCCATGAAATAGTCAAATTATGTAGCCCATGTTCAATAGCCTATCACATACTATCTCAATAATCAAGAGTCCTCTTCACACCATGTGAACTACTCAGATGACCTGAACCACTCTGTAGAAGAGAAAGATTTAGATGAAATTAGATGTAAGATGATTAAAAATGATTTAATGACAATTTTTAAATTTATAATTTTTATCATATTATAATTAAATTACTGTGTGAGGCTGAGAGGCATGCTCTGGTGCACCTGGACCTATCTCTACAGGCTCTGAATCAATCTATTTAATACAAGAGAAAGTTCAAGTTGAAATTAGATGTACAAGATGATTTTAAAAATGATTTAATTCAATTTCATTTATAATTTATCTATCATATTTAAATTATTATACCATAAGAGGAACTTGTGCATCCTCTATTCCAGGCCCTGTCTCTACAGGCTTAGCTACATGACATGTCTCAACCTATAAAAAAAAAAGAATTTTGAACACATGTCAACATATATATCTATCAAGAAATTTAATTTAATTGAATTTAAATATAATCTAAATTTTAAATTATACCGTATCAGGCTGCCCATCTCCTCTGTCCTCCTGCTCTGCATGTGTTATGTGTTGATGAAACGTGTCACTAACAAGCTCCTGTACAAGGTCATTTCTAAGTTAGCACATGTGTGTACAAATTAGGTTTTAAAACATACATATAATTGACTTGTGTACATGTTATATGTTTTCGAACAACCTGAAATGCAGTCGACTCCTGATATAAACTTGGATTATCCAAGTGTGCTACAATGCCCATCCTCATTGTTGTGTCAACCTGCATAGACATATTTTTAATATATATTAAATAGTACATGCACATTTTTAGATACAGTGATATATCAAAATAGAAAAATCTAAGTATATATAGTTTTTTAAAACAATATACATATTGTAAAAGTGTCCTGTGAGATGCTTAATGATGGATGAGTGCTCAAGACACCCTGAGATGGAGGATTCAATGTGGAAGAAGCCTAAACCAGTTCATAAATATTTAATGTACACACATTCAAGACTGAATTACAAATTAATATCAAGACAAATAAAATTAATATTTAAAATATAAATCATTCAAAATGTACCCCAAATGGGTGCCCGAGATGAACAGGTGTTGATGAAAAATTAATTCGATCAATGGTCCCTATTGCCATCATCTACACCAAACAATTCGATTGTTAAAATATTAAACAATTTAATTGATCTATATGTTGATTAAAAACACGTGCTTAAAAAATTGTTATAAATTCAACATGTGTACATAACCTATATATACCTGTGTCAAATGATCAGTGGGATGATCCTCAACAAATAGATAATTAACAAATGATTGACCCACATTATCAGATGATGCATGTGTAGCTGAAGTGGGTGCAGCTAGCTGATAAGGTCCATAACACAAATGATTGCAACTCGTGCATGTATGAGGCATCGACACATGTGGAGTGGTACTAGGACCACTTCCATCATCAACTCCTCCATGTTCTCTAACCCGAGCTACCATCATTTAAGTCTACTCATGTAGGCTACCTGAGAGTGCACTCAATGTGCCTAGTGTGGATACCACTGTACGATGCTGGAAGGGTGAAGGAATGACAGCAACAGGAGGGTCAATAAGAGGTTGAACAGGCACGGGTCGTTGGGGATCAACTTGTGCCCCCAACCTCTGTTGTGGCATGCCACCACCAATACCCTGGAATGATCTAAAATCAAAGTAGTTGGGTTTTTTATTCAGAACAAACTCTGCATATAATTTTCTCAAAAATATAAAGGAACCTCACAATTAGCATGAGGTGGATAATCAAACACCATCCACCATTTGTCCCAAAAATTGGTAGACATTCCTTCATGCCTACACCACCTAATTGATATTCTTTTCTTATTTGCAGGAATAGGTTCATTTGTAATGGGATGTCTAAATATTGCGCTAATTGAGATTTTGTGATTTTAAGATCCAAAATAGTCTTATAGGAGAGGCCATCCGCATAAAATTGGTGCCTCTCCTCTCTCCATTTCTGGAATCCATCAAAGTTTGAGTCAATAGACCTCACAGAATCTACAATGTTTTGCATCAAAGATGCAAAACGTACCATGTGAGGAGGCATGAATTGTTGATTGCGAATGGAATTCAATTTTTCTTGTATGGAATCTACATTTTCATTAATTATGGCTTGCAAGTGAGCCTGGTCAGTTCCAGGTGGGGGTGGAGGTGGGGGTGGAGGTGGGGCATCTAGAGATGGGGCATCTGGCGCTAGGGCATTTGGAGGTGGGGCATCTGGATGTGGGGCATTTGGGGGTGGGGGTGGGGGTGGGGCTGGATCATCTTGTGCATTGAGGAAGTCGTCAACATCAAAGTGAATATCATCCAGATTCATGATATATATAAAAATAGATATGAACCTACATATAAACATATAAACATACAAATTTAAAATTAAATCAAGAATATATATATAAATTATAAATAAACATATAATGTACATGTTCAAAAATTATAAATTATATACATATGTTTCAAGAAATTACACTTTCAGAAATAAATTTAAATTAAACATATAGATACATGCAATTTTCAAATTGAAATCAAGGGATTTTCATTTGAGAGCTAAATTTTGATTGTTATAGTGAGGGAGACAAGAAATATCAATTTAATAGTATATACAGATCAATTTAATAGTCTAGGGCTATTAGGACTACCATAATTCAAATTTGTTCTCAAGGTTTGTTATCATATGTTAGGTCCAAGGTTTTAATTTCGTTAATTTTTCTATGGAGTTAGGTCCAATTTTCCAATTTTGTTAAATTTTCTATAGGAAAGAGGAAATCATTGAATGTGAACTTTAGTATCTTGTATAATGTTGTCATGACCATTAAGGACTAAACATTAATTGTTATTAAATTCCTCTAGATTGTTATATGGACCTTTAAGATAGCCTTAAACCAATAATAGACTTGTCATGAGGGACAATGAACTACAAAGGGACAATGAAATTGTTGTTAAGATGTAAGACTCCTCTAGAGATTCAATTGCATTATCTAGATAATTAAAGAGACATATATATCAATGAAGGGTGAATGTCTAGGATTAGGTGGTGGTGAGGGTAATGAAGGGATTGATGTATTAGAAGGTGGATGGACCAATGAATTAGGATTGGGATTACATGGTGGTGTTGGGATAGGACTAGTAGGCTCTTCGATAGGCATTCGATTGGATGATGATGAAGGATACCCATATAAGATGCATAATCTAGAGGGGTGTTCCCCTTGTCAAAGGTAACATAAGGATTTAAGGACACTTTCAATCTTGGTGAAAAGGGTAACTTGGACTTGCACGTGTTCTTGTTGCGAAGGAACTTGATAGTCTTGTTCAAAATATATGCATCATGATCTACAAGGTTCTCATGATCATTGGGAGGAAATTAGGAACCTCTTAGGATTGTGACTTTGGGTTTGGCATGGTCAACTTCGAGAGGTTGTGTGGCCCATAGCCCTATAAGAGGATGAAGGGTGATAGGAGGTTGTAGGATGGCTAAAAGCATTCACATGACGATAATGTTCAAGTTTAAATCAAGATATGCATCATGGTCTACAAGGTTCTCTTGTTCAAAAGGTTCATCATATTCTACAAGGAACTCACAATCATTGGTACCAAATTCAAGACCTCCTATTGATTATGAGTTCAATACTTGCTTCTTTTTTATTGTCACAACCATTTTGGACAAAAGAAATGAATTAGAACAGATGCATCTATGCTATTGAATGATGTCATAGAAACCAATGGACTATCATACCACCTAGGTAGAATCATAATGAACATCTACAAGACTATAAATAGACTTGGAGTCTAACTACCTTGAGGTGGATATCTTGTGCATGCCACATGAACTGAAAACCTAAATTTGGTGAAGTTGCCTATGGCAACCAAATTTGATAATGGAGATAGGATTGAAGTTACTAGTTGCCTACCTGACTAATTTGAGTATGAAGATGAATATATTTTGATGATTTGTGATTTAAATTTAATGAAGAATTTGATGCTTTGTTTTTAACTTGTGATTGTAGGGATTCAATCTAGCTAGAAAAAGATAAATTAGTCAAGATGGTTCTAGCTCAATTTTGTTTCCTATTTCCTATTTGCAAAATTATTGTTTTCTATTTAGTTGTTAGTCCCAACTCTTTCCTTTTAAGAAGTATATCAAATCTAATGTAGTAGTAGATACTTCTACATATACAAGTTTCTGTTAGGAGAAAATATCTTTTGCCAAATTTGTATAGAGTTGTCTATAGTGTGTTCCAGGGTAATCAAATGATGTTTAAGTCACAATTTAGAGGGTTGAGGGATAAGTTTGTGTTGAGTCTACAGGAGGTGTTTTCTTACATAGACCTCTCCATAATCTAGGTGTCTCCATGTCTAACTCAAATGTTTCAAGGGATATTATATCCAGGTTAATGATAACATTTTATATATATGGCTATGAGATCCACGATCATATCAATGTTTGGTAGAGAAAAGTTATCTTTAGGGTATCCTTTTTTGATGTCTCAAAAGTTAGTGCAAACATGAATTCCCTTAGTTTTCTTGCTAACTAAGACCACATTAGAGACCCATTTAGGATAAGTAATAGTCTGAATGAACCCCACATCCAAGAGTTTATACAATTCTTCTTTGACCAAGAGGGCTACTTGGGGGTACATTTTGCATAGCTTTTATTGAATAGGTTTGGCATTGAGGTGAACCACAAGATGATGCATGACTTTAAAGATGGAGCCTCAAGGCATATCACCATAAGACCACATGAAGAAATCACCATAATCTTTAAGGGTGATGGTTATCCCTTCTTTGATGTCAAGGTCCAGTGGAGCTACTATCTTAGAAAGTTTAAGGTCCTCTTCTATTCATAGGTTGATGTCTATAGCATCCTCAACAAGGAGAGGGGAGTCATCTTATATATGAGTGGTATCTAATGGAAGGTGAAGTTTGTCATTAAGGAGCTCTTGGGAAGTGTCCATTTTTATTGTATCATTTTAATCGATCACAAGTTTCTTCTTATAGCTTGTTGCTATTTTGCCTACTAGGGTGCCTTAGGACTAAAGGGTTCTTCTTTCTCTCCAAAATAAGCATAGGTGTTAAGTATGGTGGAAAAGTCTTTCTTATGATTACAATGGGGATGTGGTCTTGATACTTCATAAGTTTCATGATGGCTTCATCATTTTGGAAAACATCAAATCATAAAGGGTCGTGTTGGTCCCAATCGATAAGCTCAAGGTATTATAGGTCTAAGGAGATGGTGAGGATAGTGACCTATCATGAAAGAGGTTAGTGGTGGCAAGATCTTCGTAAGGATCATGAGTGGGGCCTACATCAATTCCATTAAGATTAGGGGAAGCATTACCAATGAGGTTAGGCTCGTATCACAATTAACATCACGATGTTCATCCGAGGGGCATAACCTAGCTAGTGAGGACAGCTACATGTGTCTCTAAAGTTACATTTGTTGGCTTGATTTCATTCTTGATTAGTTGGCTATCACAAAAATTGTAAAATCTTCTCAATTCTTGATTAGTTGGTTGTCTCTAAAGGTTTGATTATGAAGGATGTGATAAAGGTTTTATTATGGTTTGTTGTAATTGTTTTACATGACAGTTACCTATTCAATAATGCCTTTAAAATACAATGATGTATACATTGATATAAGTAAATTTTATAAAAACCAAATATATATATATATATCATCCCAATGCTATATATTTTTTGACAATTTGTTCAAAATCTCTCCTTTCATATGATACATTCGTTTCAAAATTTCAATTGTATTTTATAGCTAAAATGTCTAAATACAGCTATTCAACACTCAAATTGAAATCAAATTTTGATAGTTTGTTCAAAATCTCTCCTTTCATATGATACAGAATTATCAAATTTCAATTGTATTTTATAGCTAAAATGTCTAAATACAGCTATTTAATTCTTAAATTTAAACAAAATTTTGACAGTTTGTTCAAATTCTATCCTTTTATATGATATAGTCTTTCAAAATTTCAATTGTATTTTACAACTAAAATGTCAAAAAACATCCATTCATTTCATAAACAGAAAACCTAAATAAAAGTTTACAATTTAAATTTTGATTGTAGTTTACACCAAAAAAAACAAGGGAAACTTCAAAAGATTGATTGCTAAATTGTAGAAGTGGAAAAATCCACTTACCTGCTATTTTGATGGTGACTCAAATCGGGATCCCATTCTCAGCTATCGCCTGTCGCCTGTTGCCTGTCGCTTGTCGCTGGGAAAAATGGGGTCTCTGCCCTTTTTTAAAAAATTTAATACTTTTTCAAAACGGGATCCCGTTTTATTAAACCCAATCCCGTTAAAAACGGGACCCCCTTTTGTGGTTCTAGGTTTGGGATCTCGCTAAGGAACGGGATCCTGTTTTGGATTTTAGGCTCGGGATCTCGTTTTTAGTTACCCGATTTCAGATTTTTTTCTAACTCTGAAACTTCTACCTTAAGTGGACACAACTTCTTGCAGTTACCCTAGATAAATACAAGAGTTGTTAAGGAAAGGTTTGATTAGAGAAAGCTTGAGTCCTTGTGCAGTACCTGCAGTTTTGTCACCTAAGAAAGATGGAGAATGGAGAATGTGTACTGATTCCAGAGCAATAAACAAGATCATAGTTAAGTATAGATTTCCTTTACCTAGGATTGATGATATTATGGATTGTTTGAGTGGAGCAAGATATTTCACAAAGATAGATTTGAAGAGTGGATACCATCAGATCAAAATCAGAGAAGGTGATGAATGGAAGACTACTTTTAAGACAAATGAAGGATTGTATGAGTGGTTAGTGATGCCTTTTGGATTAACAAATGTGCCAAGTACTTTCATGAGATTGATGAATAAAGTCTTGAAGAAATTCTTGGGTAAGTTTGTTATTGTATACTTGGATGATATTCTAATTTTTAGTAAGACAAAAGAGGAGCATTTGTGGCATATTAGACAAGTTTTGCAAAAGTTGAGGGAAGAGAAATTGTTGATAAACATCAAGAAGTGTAGTTTCATGAAGAGTTGGTGTATTTGGGATTTGTGATTTCTATGGAAGGATTGAAGATGGAACCTGAGAAAGTGAAAGTAATTATTGAATGGCCTACACTGGAGAGCATGAAAGAGGTTAGATCATTTCATGGAGAGTTTAGTTTCTACCAAAAGTTTATTAGAAATTTTAGTTCAGTTTGTAACCCTATGACAGAGACAATGAGAGGTGACAAAAAGGATTTTATGTGGACATCTGGAGAAGATAAAAGTTTTGAGTTGTTAAAGTAGAAAGTGACAGAACAACCTGTTTTGGCATTACTAGATTTCAATAAGGTATTTCAAGTTGATTGTGATGCAAGTGTAAATGCAATTGGAGCAGTGTTAAGTCAAGAAGGTAGACCTGTCACTTATTTCAGTGAGAATTTGAATGATGCAAGGAAAAAATATTTAGTTTATGATCAAGAGTTCTATGCCATAATTCAAGTCTTGAAGAAGTGGAGACATTACTTGTTGCCTAAGGAGTTTGTGTTGTATACAGATCATCAAGCTTTGCAATATTTGAATAGTCAAGGTAAATTGAATTAGAGACATATGAGGTGGGTAGAGTTCATGCAGAGTTATACTTTTGTGTTGAAGCATAGGAGTGGTAAATCAAACAAAGTTGCGGATGCATTGAGTAGGAGAAGAAACATGTTGAAAGGAGTGAAGAAAGGTAGTACATTATGCAATTGCAACACACCACCACTCTATCCATGACTCTCCTTCTGAAGGTTTTGGAATAGAATTCCTAATCCCCACTAAGGTTGTCATATAGTCTTGATTCTTTAGGTGGGAAATGTTAAGCTTGTAAGGGAGTGGAGAGATAATATTTGATTTTTGAGTAGGTGAAATAGCATAGAAAATTAGAAAGTGATTGATGAAGGGGGTAAATCATAAAACACACAAAAACAAAAATTGCAGACAGAAAATAGAACTTTTTTTATTGATTTGGATAACTTATTACATTACATAAGCTCAAATACAATCAGAGGAATCAATCTTGCACAGGCTGCAACACATTACAGCTTCCTCTCACAAGACTCTGGAATCATTTATCATCTGTAACCCTAAATCTACTAGGGTTTCTATTTTCCTGCCTATTCTTGACTCTTCACTTTCCCTCTTAACTCTACTACTGCCTAGGGTTCCCAAAAATGGTTATTAATAGCCTTTTTGGTAGCCAACAACCTAATTTCAAAATTTGCATCTCCCTCCAAAAATATGTCAACTTTTGGGAGCCATAACTTTTGATCCAGGTATCCAATTGAAAAACTGTTTTATACGTCAGAAATCTCATGGAGTTCTCTACGCGCTAAGAACCTGCTTTGCTGGTTCTAGCCATTTTCAGGCCCGTACAGGGCCATTTAGTGCCTCAAACCTGAGTTTGAATAATTTTTAGGCATTTTTTAGGAAATGGAAACTTTAATATCTTTTAGCTTGCAAATGATCTTTGCGTGATTCCTTCACCAAAGGTATTATTTTTTAGTTACAAAGCTTCCTATAAATTTTCACTTCAATCCGTGCCCAAATGCAAACTTTCCTAAAATAGTAGGTTTCTATTTTTATCAGTTTGAAAAAACTGAAAGTTCTACATCATTATTCAAGCGATTATGGAACCAGAACCACAAATTTGAAAAGAAATGGAAAGAACATCAACAATTTTGAAACACATTTTTCTGGGTGATACAAGATTGCCCTTACACCACTAGATGCTCCTACATCAGATACCTAAGGTAATTTGAGAAGTGACAATGTCACGTCTCAAGTGTTTGTGTGAAGAAAATGCAAACATTCAACCTCTGCATTAGACAACCAAGAAGAATCTTCAATAGGCCTTCCTTTCCATTTCACCAGATATTCTTCATATTGCCTATTTTGAGTACTTCTTCCCACATGGCTATCCAAGATCTCTTCTATCTCCTCTGTTGAAGTAGATGCCAGAATACTCCACTATATTTCTGTTGGTCCATCCTCTGTTCCACCTTCATGATAGTCTGATAAATTAACAATGTTAAAAATAGGGGAAATGTTGATCCCACTTGGCAGCTCTACCTCATATGCATTTCTTGAATCATGTTTCTTCAAAATTTTGCATGGTCCAAATTTCTTCATTTTTAGCTTATTGTATGTTTCAATTGGGAACCTTTCTTTTCTCAAGTAAACCATGACTTCATCTCCTACCTGGAATTCCTTATATCTCCTCTTCTGATCTGCCTTAGCCTTCTACTGAATATTCATCTTATTAATGTGCTTTCTCACCTCTTCATGTAAATTCTTCATGTGTTCTGCAAAGTCTTCAGCCTCGGCACTTGTCTTTTCTCATTTGTCCAGATTCCTTAACTCTAAAGCATTTCTTGGACTATTCCCATATACAATATGGAATGGTGATTTACCAGTACTCCTATTGATAGAATTGTTGTAAGAAAATTCTGCCTGTGGTAAAATCAAATCCCATCCCTTAGGCTTATCTCCTACTAAGCATCATAGCAGATTACCCAAACTCCTACTCACCACTTTGATCTACAGGTCCATCAGTCTGTGGATGGTGTGCAGAACAAAACTTCAAATCTGTCTTCAACTTCTTCCACAATGTCCTCCAGAAATAACTAACAAACTTGGTATCTCAATCTGAAACTATGCTTTTTGGTAGACTGTGTAATCTCACCACCTCCTTGAAAAATAACTCTGCAATATGAACAACATCATTAGTCTTCTTGCAAGGAATAAAATATGTCATCTTCAAGAATCTGTCCACCACCACAAAAATGGAATCATTTCCTCTCTGTGTCCTTGGTAAACCAAGGACAAAATCCATACTGATATCATCCCATGGCTTCTTTGGTATAGGTAATGGTTGATATAGCCCTATATTCTGACTTGTTCCTTTTGCCATCTGACACACTTTGCAACTCTGCACAAATTTCCTTGCATTCTACTACAACTGTGGCCAATAATAATTTTCACCAACAATAGCAATGGTTTTATCTCAACCAAAGTGTCTAGCCAATCCTCCACTATGCTTCTCCTTAATCAAGTTCTCTCTCATGGAACTCCTTGGAATGCACAACTGGCTTCCTCTAAACAACATGCCATCTTGGATTATGAAATCCAACCATTTTGTCCCGTCTAAAGTAACAGGTTCCAAACAAGATTTCAAGGCCTCTGCAAAATCTAGATCTTCAGGATACAAACTTTTGAGCTCATCGAACTCGACATCCTCTATCTTCATTTTTGTCAACAAATTTTGCCTTCTGCTCAAGGCATCTACAACTCTATTGGACTTCCCACTCCTATGTTTCAAAACAAAAGTATAACTCTGCAAAAACTCAACCCATTTTAATTGCCTTTGATTCAACTTTCCTTGACTATTAAGATACTATAAAGCCTGATGATTAGTATATAAAACAAACTCTTTTGACAATAAATAATGTCTCCATTTCTTCAAAACTTGAACTATTGCATAAAATTCTTGATCATAAACATAATACTTTTTCTTGGCAACATTAAGCTTGTCACTAAAATAGGCAATGGGCTTACCTTCTTGACTCAAAATAGCTCCTATAGCAATACCACTAGCATCACAATCTACTTGAAATACCTTATTGAAATCTGGAAGTGTAGAAACATGTTGCTCTATGACTTTTTACTTCTTGAAATGTGTCAAAACTTTTGTCTACTCCTTTAGTCCATCTAAACTCTTTTCTATCCCCTCTCATTATCTTAGTCAGGGGTGCACAAATGCTACTAAAATTTTTGATAAAATTTCTATAAAAACTTGCCAAACCATGAAAACGTACCTCCGTAGCACTCTTTGGGGTAGGCCATTCAAGGATAGCTCTCACCTTCTCTGGGTCCATCTTAAGACCTTTCTTTGAGACAACAAATCCTAGGTATACCAACTCCTTCTTTGCAAAACTACATTTCTTCAGATTAATCAGCAACTTCCTCTCCCTTAGCTTCTCTAAAACTCTTCTGATATGCATCAGATGCTCATCCCAAGTCTTACTAAAAATTAAAATATCATCTAAATAAACAATAACACAAAACTTCCCAAAAAATGTTTCAGTACCTCATTCATGAGCCGCATGAATGTGCTCGGTGCATTGGTTAGCCCAAATGGCATGACTAACCACTCATACAAACTTTCCTTTGTCTTGAAGGTTCTCTTCCATTCATCTCCTTCTCTGATATGGATTTGGTGATACCCATTCTTCAAGGCAATCTTCGTGAAGTACTTGGCTCCACTCAAACAATCCATGATATCATCCATTCTTGGCAATGGAAATCTATACTTGATTGTTATCTTATTGATGGCTCAAGAGTCTATACACATCCTCCATTCTCCATCTTTCTTTGGTGCTAGTACTATAGGTACTGCACATGGACTTAGGCTCTCCCTTATTAGTCCCTTCCTCAACAACTCTTAAACTTGTCTGTTCAGCTCTTCATTCTCTACAGGGGTCATTCTATGGGCTGCCTTATTTGACAAAATGGCTCCTGGTATCAAATCTATTTGATGACTTGTCTTCCTTACTGGTGGTAAACCTTCTAGTACATTATCAGAGATAATATCTTGAAATTCTTCTAGCATCTCTGAGACTTTGGCTGGTACATATTCACATTTCTCTTGACTAATCTTAGGAATCAATATATAGCAATGACGCTCATGCTTCATATCCTCCAAAAATTTTCTACCATCTACCAATCAAATTCTGGCAGTACTACATACCTTTTCTTCCACCTCCTTCAAGGGCTTCAACTTATGACGAATTCCATCCTTTGTTAGGGAATATGTGTTTGCATGGCCATCATGGACAACACTCCTATCATACTGCCATGGCCTCCCCAATAACATATGACATGCATCCATTGGTATGATGTCACACAGCACCTCATCATGGTAGTCACCAATTTTGAACTTAACTAAAGACTGCTCATTAACCAAAGCTCTATGGTCCTTCTGCAACCATGTGATCCGATACGGATGTGGATGCTTTCTTCTTGTCAACTTCAACTTGTCAACCATCCCTGAAACAAGATTGTCAGTGCTTCCACTGTCAATAATAATATCACAACACTTACCTTCACATTTGCACCTTGTGCAGGATAAACTCTTCTTTTGATTTGGTTCTGTCTCCTCATCAAACAAGGTTCTTCTGATAACTAGGGTTTCTCCCCTTTCAGCATCTTCAAAATGCTCAGACTGTGCATCTTCATCTACATGTGCAACTCGTGCATTACCTTTAGGTCTTCTATTCATCCTTCCTTGATGTTGTGGACAATCGTATGCTCGATGCTCTTCTTCTCCACCTTGGAAATAGGTTCCTCTAAAACCTCCTCTTCTAGGTCCTTGCCCAGGTCGGCGTCTTCCTCTTCCTCTTTGCTCACCATTGTTCTGGTCACGAGGGCATTAGGAATTATCTCCTCTCTGATTTCGACTAGTTCCAACTTCTTCACTTTTCTTTTGATCTTCATTACAACCTCCATAGGGTCTTCCACTAGTCCTTTCGCCTTGACCTCTTCCCCTTTGCTTGCTGTCAAATCTTTTATTCAGCTTCTCTTCCACCTTCATGGAAAACTGGTATGGATCTTCTATGGTGGTCATTCTGACCAGGCTCAGCTCCTCTTGAATACTTGGCCTTAACCCATTAATGTAACGAGCTACTTTCTCCTTGTTGGCCTCTGCATGGCCTGTCCTAATAGTAATCTTATAAAACTCTTCTATATTCTCCTTAGAAGACTTGTTACCTTACTTCAGTCCTTGTAGCTTCTTCAGCAACTCCATCTCATAGTCCATAGGAATGAACTACCTCTTCAGTTTCTCTACCATCTAATCCCATCTGGTGATCTTTCATTTTCCTCTTCTGTTCCTCTCTAATTGGACCTCCTTCCACCAAATACTGGCATGGCCCTTCAACTTTATTTTTGCAAACTTGATCCAATCTGGGTCCTCCACATCTTCATACTTGAAATACTCCTCCATGTCATTGGTCCAATCAATAAGCTGTACCAGATTCAAATCTCTAGAATAGGTAGAAACTTCGATCCTCGGCCTCTTTCTGATCTTTCAAATAGCCCTCAACAACCTAACTTCTGCAGGATCTCCTACTGCTTCTTATTCTTCCTTGGATAACTCTTCTTCAGCTTCATCCTCACTTTCTTCTCTTGTTCTTGGATCAAACCCTCTTCATAGCTCCTCTTGCAATGCATCAATTTGCCTTTGCAGGGCTCTAAAACCCTCTTCCGTCAAAGCATTCCTACCAATATGATTTCTTCATGGAGGCATCTTGATCTCCGCAGCAAATCCACAACCTCAGGTCCTGGTGCAAACTGCCTCACGGTTGGTGATCTGTCTACACACTCAGAAACCCTTGCTCTGATACCACTTGATGAAGGGGGTAAATCATAAAACACACAACAACAGAAATTGCACATAGAAAATAAAACTTTCTTTATTGATTTGGACAACTTATTACATTACAGAAGCTCAAATACAATTAGAGCAATCAACCCTCCATAGGCTGCAACACATTACAGCTTCCTCTCACAAGACTCTGGAATCATCTTCCATCTATAACCCCAAATCTGCTAGGGTTTCTATTTTCCCACCTATTCTTGACTCTTCACTTTCCCCTTACTCTACTACTAACCAGGGTTCCCAAAAATGGTTATTAATAGCCTTTTTTGGCGGCCAACAACCTAATTTTAAAATTTACATCTCCCTCCAAAAATAGGTCAACTTTCAGGAGCCATAACTTTTGATCTGGGTGTCTGATTGACGAACTGTTTTATGCATTAGAAATCTTACAAAGTGCTCTACGTGCTAGGAACTTGCTCTACTAGTTCAAGCCATTTTCGAGCCCGTACGGGGCCTTTTAGTGCCTCAAACCTGAGTTTGAATAATTTTTAGGTATTTTTCAGGAAACAAAAACTTTAATATTTTTGAGCTTGCAAATGATCTTTGCATGATTCCTTCGCCAAAGGTCTTCTTTTTTAGTTACGAAGCTTCTTGTAAATTTTCACTTCAATCTGTGCCCAAATGCAAACTTTTCTAAAATAGCAAGTTGCTATTTTAGTAGTTTGGAAAAACTGAAAGTTCTACATCATTATTCAAGTGATTTTGGAACCAGAACCATAAATTTTGAAAAGAAATGGAAAGAACATCAACGATTTTGGAACACATTTTTTTGGGTGCAAGATTGCCCTTACACCACTGGATGCTCCTGCATTAGTGATCTAAAAGTGTAGTAGAATAATCCACTTTAATGCAAGCACCAAAAGAAGCATGGACCAAGGATAGGTTAAGAGATATATACAATTTGTCTAGCCTACTTAATTTCCTATCATCCCCTAATCTACAATTAGAACAAGTAAACCAATTACAAGCACGAATGGTGAATTTATCATTAATTGGATCAACTACCCCGAGACAATTCTGATAGTACAACCAATTGTTAAATTCATCATTGTTGGTTTAAAAGGACTAAATCAACTCCTGATAGTATGATGTTCCACCATATTGAAATCACCGACAAGGATTCAATTTGTATTAGGAAGGGATTTAGATATGAAATCCTAAATTCTAATATGATTTTTTACATAATTGGACACAAAGTATTTATAACTTTTTAATATGGACAAGGCATAAAATTACTATTGAGTATTTAACAATTTGACCATTAAAGAATGTGATATTTAAGTAAAGTAACTTAATTAACATTTTACAATCCTATAAACTTCCTAATTTATTTAGTTTAAAATTGTAAGAGTATTTATCCAAATAATATAGTTTAGATTTTAATATGACAACATAAATTTTATTAGTTCTAAGCTTTATTACCTTCAAATATGAGAAAATTAATCTAGAATTTTTTTCCTCTATATTTTTAAAATGTTTTGAACATGTATTAAAATTAATTATATTAACTCTTTATAATTGAATAAAAAGTAGCTTAACATATATATTTTATAGTAAATAATTTTTAGTAATAATAAAAAATATCAAGATTTAGAGGTGGGATTGGAATAATAAATGTATAATTTAATTTATATATACTAAAAATAAATTAAATGTGATACTCACTTAGAATTTAGATGGAGTAATATATTATTGAAGATGTTGGGAATTGATTTACTTTTTAATAATGAATAACTATATCATTCACATGTTGAATATGTGTCAACAAGTATCATATATGTGTCAATAATTGTTAGTGTGTTGTCAATTAGTTCTAGTTAGCTATAATGCTAAACTTTAGGTTTATAAGGAGTTGTTTTTCATTAAAAGAACTAAAAATAAATTTTGAAGGGAACCTAGAACTCTATTTTAGATAGAAAAACATCAACAAACTTGATGTTGACCCAAAGACAAACATCAACAATGTTACAACAAAAAATAGCAGTAATGTTGCAAAAGGAAATAGTAGTTCAAAACAAAATGACTCAAAAACTGCTACACAATACAATGCAACAAGGGTCTCATACCAACCTAAAGCTACAGTGTCCCATCAAGAGCATTAATTCATCCTTTTGAAATTCTCCAATGAGCCTTTTATGTGGTTTTGAATTTGGTCCTTACCACCATCATCTAAGATCTTTCAGCTTGAGGATTCAACCACCTTAAGAGGAGTGAAACCATCAAGTGAACCAATAGGCAAATTTTGAATAACTTCCACGTTTCTATTACCTTGCATTGTATAATCAATTTGTAGAAGCTTGCTAGAGCCATCCTTGATAGCGTACAAGACCTGCTTCTCCTCACCTTGAGAATGGTTGATCATTAAGGAGTCAATCTCCTCATGAATTTATTATGGAAACATGTTATCCCAACAATGTGAAGACAAATGAGCGGTAGATCTTACACAAATAGCAGAGACTTTGGGTTGTGGATGATGCAGAAGGGATATAGCAGTTATAGAGATTATAGAGAAGATAAAGATCTGTGTGGAGATAGAGACTTTAGGAGTAAGAGTGATCTCCCAAAACAGAGGTTTCAGAGATTGGAGAGAAGACACGACTGCTCTTCTTTTTTTAGGACTTGAGAAGTATTTTCATGGTCATTTTTTCCCAAGAAAGAACTTTAACCTTTAGTGTCTGTTCTTTAGAGCCTGGGGCAGGGATTCTCATAGTAAGTTTTATGAGGACCTGCCTATTACCGATCGATCTAGTCCTATTCTTCATTTTCCTGGAGGGGTCTTGGGAAAGGCTTGCGAAATGTCCCAAGAATGTTCCTTTGGTAAGTTCAGGAGTCTCCATAGAGGGGGAAAATCTCACAAAGGATCTAGGGGCCCCTGAAAGCATAGAGCAAGGCGCTAGTGTGTCTAGAAATGTTTGGGCGAAAGATCGAAAAATCTCCATTTGGGAAAATCAGGGGATGAGCATAATCATAAATTGGAGCTTCAAATCCTCATCTTTGAGGAGCTTATTGGCTTTAGAGTCAACACTTTCAGAGATACGGATCTCATTGAGAAATATAGGGAAAAGTCTTCCTCCAATGTGGAGTTGTCCAAATGGATTGATTCTAATTAGCCTAAGTATTTGGACTTAATCTAGTTGGTTAAGGGATTTTTTACTGTTATCTTTCCAAACCAAAGCGATGGAGATTTTGTTCTACAAAAGAATGACTGGGTCTTTGATGGGGCAGGATTATACTTGCAGCCCTGGAAACCCAACTTTGATACCTCTGTATCAGATCTCACTTTTACACCTTTCTGGATAAAGCTGTGAAATTTGCCACTAGAATACAAAGAGGACATGATTCTGAAGTTCATTGGTGATTCTCTGGGTATTTTCTAGTCTAGAGATGTCTTGCATCTCTCCCAAGAAGAAGATATTACGAGAGTCTATATCCTTCTTGATCTTAAGAAGGGTTTTCCCAAATACATTAAGCTTCATTCGTTTGTGGGGTAATGGAATCAAGAAATTTTTTATGAGCAGCCAGAAATTATTTGTATCAATTGTGTCATTTTGGGTCACTATAGATGTAATGCTTCTCTTTCATCTATCTCCAAATCTAAGAAGGTAACCTTCCAAGTCCCCCTAGTGTAGGCCACTTGTTCAATTGCAGATAAATTCCATGAACTCCCCATTGAGTGAGAATGTCCTCTTCGTACTGCTACATCTAATTTTGACAAAGATGTTGAGCACCAAATTTTAGAAAGTGATAACCTTGAGCCTTATTGAGAGCGAGCTAGTCTAGAGCACATATGTTTGGAATGTGATTTAATATCACCTTCAACTACCTATTAACCCATCCATGCTTGGCATCAACCAAACAAGGTTGGCTTTGAATTCAATATGATCTTCATGGGGGCAGTGCAAGAAGGGGCGTAAGTCTAAGACTGCAAAATTCAAGAAGAGATTGTAGCAAGTCTTCAAACCACTATTGAAAAATCTTTGAGGTCGAGTTCCTCGGGTTTCTTGATTGTTTTCTTTTTGGTGCACTAGTGGCTTCGGAGTTTTTTAATTGATCGCAGCAGGGTCTGTCTCTTTTTCTTCTGGCCAAGTTAAAGTTAGGTGAGATGGGGTTATTTTTGGATCTGGTGCCTCTTCTTGTGTTTGGCACTTTTCTCTGGTGCTTCTTATTATGTTTGGTGTTTTGATCAGCTTCAAGTGAGGCTTCGTGGCAAGTTTTGAACTAGTTTTTTGACAGAGGCTTCTTCCCTGCGGTTCCTTTCTACTCCTCTAGGTGCAGGTTTGAAGTTTGTGATCTGTGTATGGTGCATCTTCCCTTTCAAGAAAATAGGCAATTGTGAATGGCAAATGCTTGCCCTTCCTCTTAGGCCATGTTTCTTTGGCTCTGTTTTCATAGGACCCCCTCGTTTTTGGGAGACACATTTAGTTGAGCCTTTGGTATAGAACGACCGAGGGCATTGGTTTTCTATCTTGATCTTGCACATTTTATAGGGTTTTTTATTTCTGCTGAGATTTCAATGGACGTGGTGGCTTTTTCAATTTCTATTGGCCCTTCTTCTGGCCTCGGGACCCCCCATCTTAGCTTCTGTGAATTTGGTGTTTGCTCACGGGGATTTGTGACTGCCAGTATCTTGTTTCTATAATGGGTGATTTCTACCCCATAAATAGTTCTCCTCAAAGGCATTCATAGTTCAAGGAAATGGAGTCACTTTTGTCGTCACTGTCATTTTCACTAGTTTTTTTAGACATAACTTTTGATGCTCTGCGGTCCATTGTCTCTCTCTGATGACAACTATGGAAGCTTGGGAATTTTTTCAAATCTCAAATCTATGTTATTATGGTCACCACACTTGTAGATCTTTGAAAGGATATTTTCTTGTGAAATTCCATTCCTTTTTCTGACCTTAATGGGCCAAATACTAACAGACCGGTTAAGGCATTGATGATTCTTTGTGACTGTTCTCTCTTTTGTTGATATTGCGAGCTGGTGTCCATTGGTTGACCCTTATGGGTATGTGACTAGTGTCATTAGCTATACTTTAGTTGATTGCTTTTTTTATTACCTTTGGGGTTGAGGCCTTTGTCTCCCCTCTTCTCTTTCTTGTATTTGGTGTTTCTCATTAATATATTTCCTGGTCTGGTGGTTCTCCACCTTTATAAAAAAAAAAAAAAACAATGTGAAGGCAAATGACTAAGCAAACAACATTTTGCACACATAATTGTGGACTCCTCAAAAGTAATATGCTACTCCCACTTACCTTATTTAGACAATAGGGTAATAGAGGAAGGAATCTCCCTATTGACATCTATGTAAACACAAAATCTAGGTAACAGTAAACATTTTCTAGAAATGGTAACCAGATCAAAGACAATGAACTGACCACAATAAGAAGTGATTCCTCTCAAAATCTCCTCCTCCTAGTATTTTAGGGGTAGGCTTGGAAGTTTAATGCACACATGGACTTTATTAAAGCTTTCCTTCCTCAAGTCAAACCTTAGAACCCGTTTCTGCAAGACAAGCCCTAATTTTCCCATAAACAAACGACAATCCTCCTAATTTGTAAAGGTGAATGAAAGTAAACTATTAACATGGTCACAATCTTCATGTAGCCACAATGCATCCATTTTCTATTTTCCCAACCCCTAATGACACTGATGTTAGGCCTAGCTCCCTTGAACTTCCTAGTGAGAGTGTTCTTGTATCACTGGGTGGTTTTGTCTACCTCAAATCTAGAACCATGACTTGGTTCCCAACCATTTGCAAAGACTAAAGAATGCTTTGCACTCTCAAACCCCTAGCATCACAAAAAGATGCACCCAAGGTAGGGCCCTTCAATCCCCAACCATCAAAAGCACCCTTAGAGAGATCCTCCTTTAGACACACACATTGAACTACATTAGACTAGACATCCATATTAACCCTACAAAGGCAATGATGCTAGAATTAAGGTACCATCAACCTTGTAAATCCTATGTAATTAATTACTCCTAATATTGTTTATAAATCACCTATAAGGGAGGAAAGGTTTCACTAGCAATGATCTTGTTTCAGCCATATGTTTATATCTAGTACACAACGCTCACTCGTCCCCGATGGGGGGTTGCAGGGGGGTTTCCCCCTACAAGTGGTCTAGGGGGATCATCCCCTTGGTAGGGGGTCTGGGGGTCATGGGCCCTAGTGGGGGTTTAGGGGAAGCACCCCTAAAACCTCATTTTATTAATATTTTATCATTATGAATCTGGACCATTCGTTGTTAGGTCATAGATTTGACGATTGATATTTTGTCAGTTATCTTGCCCTAGAAGGCAACCCCTTTTATAAGGATATTTGTACTATGTTTTTATAAGATTGGAGAGTAATAGGCGCCACTAGATTGAAGACTAAAGAAACAGAGGAAGTGCATGTATTCTAATCTCATATTTGAAGATAATAGTTGGAGCCTCTTTTCTTGCTGGAGTTTTTTACTTGAAAGGGTTTTCTCCATGTTACATACTATGTTATGTATTCAGTTCTTATTGCATGCTATTTCTGTGTAACGAGCTTTAATTTCTATTGCAATATCAATTGATTCTACATTGTTTAGAGGATAATAAGGTTTGAATCAGATTTTTGTTGTGTGGTTTGCTCCTTCATTTCTAACATTTGGTATTAGAGTCTGGCCATTTTTAATTCTTGGGTGGTAGTGTGAAGGTTTTTTTAGCTACAGTGGGAGATTTAGTTGTTGTTTGTTTGCAGATCTTTTGTATATACCATGGCTTCATTCACTGCTGCTTTTACCTCTCGATTGGTCATTAAAAAGTTGATTAGCACGGGGTACGAATTGTGGAAGCTGAAAATGGAGGATTTGCTAGAAGAAAGAAACTAGTGGTTGGCTGTTATGAAAGAGAAGAAACCTGATGATGTTGCTCCTAATGAGTGGGAAAGACTGGATAAAAAGGTACGAGGTACAAACCAGCTGTGTCTTCCAGATTCTGTTCTACTAAATGTTGCAAGTGAGAAGTCTGAACATAGGTTGTGGAAGCATTTGGGTGAGATCTACCAAGCTATGAGTATGGTAAATAAGCTTTATTTAAAGCGTAAGTTATTTTCCATGAAAATGAAAGAGGATGAATCGGTTGCAGACTATTTGAATTCATTTAATTTCTTTTTAGTCAACTAGCATCTGTAGATGTTGAGATGAATGAAGAAGATAAATGTATTTTGCTTCTCTGTTCTTTGCCTGATTCATGGGAGAATGTTGTTTTGGCTATCACTACTAACCTTACAGATTTGAAGTTGGATGCTCTTGTTTCAGTTCTACTGTCACATCAATTGAGGAAGAAAAGTTTAGATACTTAAGGGGATGCTCTCAATGTCAGGGGAGGGTCTATGGAAAGAGGACCAAAAGGAGATCAGAAAGGGGCTAAGGACAACTTCAAGGGGCGATCTAAGACTCCTGGGAAGAAGAATAGAGTTAAGTGTTGGAATTGCGGAAAAATGGAACATGTAAAGGAGTGCAGAAAACTAAAGAAATAGTGGGAGAGTGCTTTGGATAAGTCCTCGAATGCAGGTGAAGATTTTATTTTCTGCATATAATGATGTTTCTAATGATCACTGATTGGTTAACTTAGGATGCTCGTTTCATATGACTCCACATAAGGAATGGTTTTCCACATACGAAGAGTATGATGGAGGTGATATATACCTTGTGGACAAATCTACATATCTAATAGTTGGGAAAGGCAAGGTATTGTTGTGTTTTAGTGATGCGAGGATTAAAACCCCCTGGTGTTTTGCATGTTCCTGGATTAGCTAGAAATCTAATTTTAGTTTCAAAGTTGAATGATTTAGGAATGCATGTAACATTTGAAAAGCATGGCTACAGATGGGTGAGAGGGAACTTGGTGGTAGCAAATGGGAAGAGATTAGGGAACTTGTTTAAGCTCAATGCCACTACAATTTGTAATGCCTCTTATGTATCTGAGGCTAGTACTGAAAATACATGTATGTTGTGGCACTGTAGATTGGGCCACACTAGTAATAATGTTTTGAAAACTATCAAGAATAAAAATTTGTTGGATGGTTTCTCCTATTCTAATGAGCACTTTGATTTCAGTGAGCATTGTGTGTTTGGTAAACAAAACATAAAATCATTTCCTTTCGGAAGCAATAAAGCAAAAGAGAAGTTAGAAATTATTCATATAGATGTGTTAGGACTTATGGATAATGATTCTATTAGAAAATCTCATTATTTTGTCACCTTCATTGATGATGTATCCATATTTACATAGATTTATTTTATAAAAAATAAATCTAAAGTTTTCACCAAGTTTAAGGATTTTAAATTCTTAGTTGAAAACCAATCGAGATTGAAGATAAAAATATTAAGATTTGACAATGGAGGGGAATATTTTTGTAACATCTCACTATGCAACCCTCGAAGGGTAAGAGCCAAAAGAGGACAATATAATTTTTTTTGACATAAATGAATAACATACATAGATACAGTTACCGATTCGATATGTCGACAACATTCATGGCCAAGTATGGCCAAATGTACAATCCCAAGGAGAGGACTAATTCACCCTCTAGTGAAACATTATAAAAACTACATTCATTTTAAACACCAATTTAAATGTTCCCATAACCCATATCCAACATAGCATCATAGTACAAGTGGATCCAATACCCACACTAGAATTTGTAAACTAAATAAGAACCATCTCATTTCTTCTCATTAAATTACATGATTACATTTTCTCTCTTATGATAGTACAATTACATAAAAGAATATACAAGTACAATGATATAGTCTTGAATATGATACAATGACTGAATAAGTGCAATAACTGATAAAGTAATGGAGAGAGAGAGAAAGAATATCTCAAATCTGGTGCTCCAATAACATGTTCACCGGTCCCCAATGGCGGTGGCAACACCTCCC
Organism: Cunninghamia lanceolata; assembly: GCA_027924645.1. NCBI lineage: Eukaryota > Viridiplantae > Streptophyta > Pinopsida > Cupressales > Cupressaceae > Cunninghamia > Cunninghamia lanceolata. The sequence goes on from BSBN01000697.1 coordinate 2,871,156, forward strand.
AACCATGTGGACTCATAAGAGACCACCCCACTGTGCTCGGAGGTAGTCACAAAGCTCAAATAGAAGTAACCAAGTAAGGGTAAACAAGAGGGCGAATACTCACATCAATCATAGAGCAGACATGAAAAGCAATGCATAAAGCCAGTGTCGTAATACAGAGATGTTCATCCAAATCATAGGTCAGGTACTACTCATGACTACTAAGGCTCTAGATACTAGAGTGAAGATCAGATGGAGTGTCATCATGCGTGCTCGAAGGGATGGTATCACACGAAACCAAGTACACCTCTCTTATAGATGAGGAGACTCGATCATGCCCGAATCAATGCCCCACAAATAGATAATTTGATGCCCCGCAGACAGATAGGCCTTCTCATTGCATCCTTAGCCTTTACAAGCGCTTAAGGCCATGCATGAGGACTCATTATCTTAGTAGTGTTATTACCCCAATATTTTCATTTAGTTATCACTTATTACTATAACTCTACTACTAGTTCCCTTGGCAGCCACTTGCGGGTCATGGGCATGTAGAGAGCCACTTCAAACGACCACTCTAATGCCTAGACCTAGTTCATCTCGTTTAACCAATGAGGAATCCAAAATGACTAAAACTGAATTATAAATTTGAAATTGAAAAAAAAGTGATCTATAAGATGAAAGCCTTGATGACAGTGTAATTTTATTGAAAACGACCCTTTGCCAGATAGATTAGTTGTGTAATAATTCTAGTGACCCCAATTTAATCACTCTTCACAAGGGAATGCATGGGTATCATAAGAAAACACAGAAAATGGTATTGTGAGTCTACTCATAGCTTGAATTTTGCATAATTTCTACCATATTTAACAAAGCTAAATAAAATGTTAAAAAGACTTACAAAATAGAAATCTGAATTATTTTTCCTTTACACAAATCGCTATTCCTAAAACACTGATCATTGCTCCTAAGGTATTTTAGTGTCATAACATTCTTTAATCCATGGAGGATGTTTTCCACAAGGCTGGGAATTAGCAACAAATGATAGTAATGACCAAAACAGAAGGCGTTCCATATTCTAAGAAGAGTTGAAATGAAAATCTTTCCAGAAAAGTCATCGAATAAAAAAAGGGTTCCATGGGACTGAGATTGAAGGGTTCCATATTCTAAGCTCAGTCATTAAGTTAAAACTCACGAGCACAAAATTTGAACATGATGAAGAGAGCTAACAAAATGGATAATTAAAACCATTTTAAAAAATAGCATATTTAAAACCACATGGGTAACCAATTCAAAACTCCATTTAATCCAATAAATTAACACTATTACAATACCATATTTGAAACCATGACAAACACTGATGATCAATACGACCATACTAAACAATCAACAAAAACAAAGGAGAAAAGTCTCAACAACTGCATTGGCAAACTACACATGACCAGATGGGCAATCCAGATGTTACCGTTATGTAACCGAACGGTAAGACCACAACACGGGAACACTACATTAACTAGGTGCACTAGGCTAGGGTAGGGAACATGGCATATGACTATCTTCAAAAACCACAATTGAGGATAATAAGAGTACGCTCAGGCCTGTGAATCTAGGAGGAGTTGATACTCAGTACCTACAACACTCCAAGCACACATCAAGGTACCTGTGCATATACATATATCATATATCCAAAGCAACATAAAACATGTAAGCATGAAATCCATCATAAGTAATAATCATGTCAACATCGTAATAGTATCAAGATTGCACATCATCGGTGCTAATACAAAATAATAACAGGATGTATAATCCAATACGAAGTATACAGTCATCAGAATCCATCAAGGAAAAATAGAAGCAAAATACAAACACGAGGGTTATTACATCCTATCCCCATAGGACTAGGATTACTCCTGGAAGTTTGGAAAAAGATATGGATAAAGGTCTCTCATCTTTGCCACATCTTCCTAAGATGCTGAGGACTCACCGTTAGGATCCCACTGGACCTTTACCTGCTTTATGTCCCAACCCCTGAGGGTCAACCTCTAACGCTGAAGGATGCGTATGGGCTCCAAAGAAAGTTGCCCATCTGCCTTGACCTACAAAGCAATCCAATCAAGAACATGGGTCACATTAGGGATATACTATCAAAGAACTGAAACATGGAAAATATCGTGAATGTGCGATAGGCTCGGTGGCAATGCAAGACAATAGGCAAAAAGACCAATCCTCGCAAGGATCTCAAAAGGTCCAACAAAACAAGGTGCCAACTTCGAGCCTTTCCCATAATGGACGGGGCTCTTTTGTGGATGAGCTTTTAGAAACACACGGTCACCCATCAAGAAGTGGCGATCCAACCTACGGGCATCGACATACTTCCTCTGCCAGTCTTGAGCTATAGCCAACTACTCTTTTATCCACACTACCTACTACTCCATATCATGAAGTATCTCCAGACCCAAAAGAACTTAGTCCTCTAAGTGATCCTAACTCAACGGAGTGCGATAATGCCTACCATACAAGGCTTGGAAGGGAGACATATCGAGAGAATTATGGTACCCATTATTATAAGAAAACTCAACCAGGTATAAGTAGTCCTCCCAATAGGACTGCTGATCCATAACCTAGATCTGAAGCATATCCTCTAAGAACTGATTAACCCACTCCGTCTGTCTGTCTATCTCAGAATGGTATGCAGAGCTGAAATTAAACTGAGCTCCCAAAGCATGCTCAAGAGAAGTCCACAAATCTAAAGTGAACACTAGATCACGATTAGAAATCATCCTACGATACAACTGTCGAAGATCGGCATGCATCTTTGTGACACCAAGATGAGCTGAATAGGATGCATGATGGGCCTCTGACAAAACCAAGGAATGAAGATCACCAGAATCTAGAACATAAATATGACCAAGATGCCGCAAAAGTCCATCAAACTCAAGAGAGAAACCCGCAAAATTGCCCTCAAGGACTCTCCCAGACTCAATCTTCTCTCACCTCTTGATACCAAGTATCACTAGGAAGTGACTCTGAAATACAGCTCCACAAATCCACTCCAAGGGACAAAACTAAAATCTCATGTCTCCTCCTACTTAAGGCATCCGCAACAACATTCTCCTTACCCTAGATATAGAAAACCTCAAAGTCATACTCACAAAGGAACTCCATCCAACGATGCTACCGAGCATTCAAATTTGGCTGAGTGAAGATATACTGCAAACTGCAATGATCACTATGCAACTCAAACTGATGTCCCAAGAGGAAATGTCTCCAATGCACAAGTGCATGGACAACAACTGGTAACTCCAAATCATGGGTGGGGTAGTTCAGCTCATGATCCTTGAGCTTACGAGACTCATGCAATCACTCATCCCTCATGCAGAAGAACTGCCTCCACACCCTCTAATGAAGCATCGGTGCACACTACAAAATCACCTATAGGATCTGGCACCACCAGGATAGGTGCACTAGTTAGCCACTCTTTAAGAGCCTAAAAAGTTGACTCACATTGATTTGACCACACAAACTTCTTCCATTTCTACTGAAGAGAAGTGATGGGATGGGCTACCTGAGAGAAATCTCTCACAAATCGGCGATAGTAACCCACCAATCCCATGAAACTATGAACTTCAACCACATTCGTTGGCATTGGCCAATCCATAATGGCCTAAATCTTAGAAGGATCCATTGAGATACCCTCTCCTGAGATGATATGGTCCAAATATCTCACCTCAGTCTGGAAGAACTCACACTTGGCCAAATTGCCAAACAACTAATTATCTCACAAGCACTACAACACTTGCCACAAATGGCCTTCATGCTCCTCCATAGTCCTCGAATAAATCAAAATATCATTAAGGAACATGAGAGCAAACCGGTCAAGATAGGTGCGAAACACCCCATTCATCAAACTCATGAAAACTGATGGAGCATTGGTCAACCCAAAAGGGAGAACCTTTAACTCATAATGCCCATAGCATGTATGAAATGTCATCTGATGAATGTCTGCCTCATGAATGCAAAGCTGATGGTATCCTAACCTCAGATCTATCTTGGAGAACACCTTGGCTCCCCTCATCCGATCAAACAAATCATCTATCCAAGGCAACGGGTAATGATTCTTCACCATCACTTTGTTCAACTAGAGATAATCAATGTACAAGCGAAGAGATCCATCCTTCTTCTTCATGAAGATGACAGGCACTCCGCAAGGGGATACACTAGGATGAATGAAACCCTTCTCCAGTAACTCCTCTAACTGCAACTACAACTCATTCAACTCCTGAGTAGTCATGTGATATGGTGCCCAAGAAATAGGCTCTACACTAGGAATGAGATCAATACGGAAGTCTATGTCATGCTTAGGTGGCATAGCTAGAATATCACTCGGAAAGACATCTGCAAACTCCTAGAGAATAGGATGATCATCAAGAGATACCTCCTAAATCCCACCCAAGCAAGATTGCTAACTGAAATAGTGAACATCTGACAACCTTGCCACATGGCACGCTTCAGCTGCATAGCTAAAATCACATAGAGAGAAATGGGTATTTGAACCCCAATTAACTCAACATGCTCTTCAGCATCATCTACACACTAAACTAATTTATGACGACAATCTATACTAGCCAGATGGGTCTCCAACCAATCCATGCCTAAAACAATCCCATAGGACCCCAAAGGTAACACATGGAGATCCATTGTGGTAGTGAAGGTGCCTAAATCCAACACACAACCATGAACAAGGGAGTTTATAGCCACCTTGGCTCTAGTAGCTAACTCAACCTACCAACCAACATCTTTCCTTGCCCCCATGAGTCCACAATGCTCCATGAGAGAAGAAGAAATGAAAGAATATGAAGCTCCTAAATCAACCAAGATAGATGTGGTAATCCCACATAACACAACTGAATACTCAACCACGGTGCCCTGACGCTCAGATTGACAATTATCAACTACTGTAGAAACTCTATGTGATCTTCCAGCATCACCTATTGTAGGCTCTGAAGTAGCCTGTCTTTGACTCCCTCCAACCACTGATCTATGAGGACAATGAACAACTATATGACCATGCTACCCACAGGAAAAACAACCACCCCTGCCAAAAACTCAGGCTGAAAATGGTGCATGCGACTGCTGGGATCCACCACCCCTAGAAATCTATTGTGCACTCTGAGAACTCTGTCCCACCACTTTGCTGCCTACTCTGAGAATGATGACACGGATGATCTCTAGGAAATGGAGCACTAGGACTTTGCCTACTCTGCTGAGACTGAGAAGGCCTATGCCTCTATCACTGACCAGATCTAGAAGGTGCAGACTGAGATCTAGATAGTCCAGCTCCCTGGGATGGGGTACCCCAAGAAACTGATCCTGAAGGAGGGGAACTACCAATCTGAACACCTACCTGACCACCAAAGCCTCTAGCCAAATTCTCCTCTATCAATCTCACCTTCTCCATGATGATCTCTAAGGTCTTTGGCTCAAACACATGGACACCACCACTGATATGAGCATTCAAGCCCCTGATGAAATGCTGCACTAACATCGAATCATCATAAAAAATGCTAGCATACTGCTTAAGCTCAAAGAAATGGTGCTCATACTAATCTACCGTCATAGTCAACTGATGGAACTCATCAACACATCTTTGTCGGTAGTAGTCTGAAATAAATCAAGCATGAAACCTCTCTAAGAATAGTCCCCATGACACAGAAGCAATGTCTAGGTGAAGCTTCTTCTCCTCTACTCTCCACCATGTAGATGGAAAACCTCTAAGATGCATAATGGCACATTGAGCTCTAGTATTGCTACTATAAGGATGCATAGAAAAGCATTGATCAAGATCAACCAACCAAGTCTCTGCCTTGGTACCTATACTAGAACCATCAAAAGTAGGGGGATAATCTATAAGAAGACCCCTCATGTGACCTATAGAACAATGTCTCCATCCACCCTATCCCTCACAACATCTACTCTTGAATGAATTGGACTACGGGAACACTCACGCTCAGCTCCAACATCCTGACCATCCTGACGAGAAGGGTGTGACTCCTCCTCATGAGATACCTCCTAACAAGGTCCTAATCGGTCTATAATTTGTTGTAAAAAAGCTAAAACCTGAGCACTGCCAAGCCCTTTGGCTAGATTCTCAGAACACGGTTCCTCCTGACGCTCACCCCAATTACCTTGATTGGCATTATGCTGGGTGCTACGTTGAAGAACAATGGCTATACCTCTATGCCTTTGGCTCTACCCCTAGGAGGCATCCTAAAGGAAACAAAGAACACATCAAAATAGATCATCACAAGGATGACCTATACACCATACTAAGACATGAAAACATAACAAGACTATAAAACAATATAACAAGCTCATGCCACACACTCCAAACACAACAAAACATAGAAGGCTCAAGTACTCTAGAGCTCCTAGTGTGTGAACATGGGCTCTGATACCAGATTTAACTGTTACCATTTTTCACTTACAGGTCAAAGTGGTGGAGCTAGTTCAGCAAGTTCATTTTAAAAGTGAAGGTTTTAGCATTTTATGTTGTAAGTTATTTCCATAGTTGGATGATTCAGTGATATTGCATTTCAGTTGTTCAACAAAAGGAAAAGATTGCAGATCATCATTCATTGCAAAAAGAGATTAATTATTTCATTTCACTACCATGTTTATTTGTTTTACAAATGAAGTACATAAAAGAAATAAACATTGCATTGAATGAAAGATGATAGATCAAATGTCCCACACAAGCCATGGGAATAGCTAAACAAATGCAAATATAAGAAAGATACTATGCATCTAAAGATAGAGGAGAGAAAGTCATAGCCATCATTGCCTTTAGTGTCTTCAGCCTCTGAGGTTGCCTTCTTCCCTTACTCTTGATCTTCGATAAGAACCTGCAAAAAATTGGAAAAGGTCTTGTTAGAGCTCCGGTTATGAGTTCTCAATGTGTTTATCAGAAGAGGCATAATACATTGCCTATAATGCATTGGATCAGAAATACATCATTCACATGCAAGATGAATTAAAAAGAAAGAATCATTGAACTTCATTGTTTTTATCTAATCTATTTGTTTCATGTGCAGGTATAGGATAAGTCAAGTAGTTGATTGAAGACAATTCAACATGTGGTGTAAAGTGGGCACCCATAAGGGTTGAGCCTAGCATGTTGTCCCTGGGTCTTAAGGGGAATGAGAACAAGATATTCATTTATACAGTGTAAAGGAGAGAATGATAAAGTGAAATAATGTTACATCAACTTAGCCTATTGAGCTTTAAGCTCAATGTTCACCTATGACTACCAATCGAAAAGGGTTGAAGTGGCAATCATCTATGAACAATGAACTTTTCACATGGCTACCAATGAGCCAATATAGGATAAAGCATGCGTACAGGTGAAATAGAGTTCACATCAAACATTTTGCCTTTTTAAAGAGAGTTTGTTGCTCTTGTCTCAAAAGTGACAGGAAAGAGTCAAGTTCATGTATGGAGCAGCTAAGGTAGCCATAATAATGAATTAGAATGCAGATTGCATCATGTATTGCAGTAGCAAGTAAACATCATTGCCATGAAGGAGATGAAAAGTCAACTAATACAATAATCATTGGTATCTCATTTGCCATATCATAACAAAAGAAAGGTACAGTCTTATGCATGCACTAGATTACATTGCCAAGTATATGTATCATGTTACAAAATTCATAGTAGGTATGTGCATAGTCAAAAGACAGTTGCAGAATATGCATAGGGGTTATCATTACTAGGGCTCTATAATAAATGCTTTTGATGTAATGTTACAGAGGTAAAATTGCAACATGTATTCCAGATGTTTCAGATTGAACAAGTGTCATGGAAAGATCATTTATAGCTGATAAGAGCAACAGAAAGAGAGCATGTATAAGACATCTTGTAGGTGGAAGCCATAATTATATGGATATATCTACCATCTATAGAGAAAGGTAAGGTCACTTCCATCAAATGATATACAATTGTATAAGTGTCAAAAGAGTAAGATAGCATCAGCTAAAATTGATAGTTCAATCATTATTTTTCATCAGCACCAAGAGGTGGATTATCCCAAAATGAAATTGTATACATTTAAGAGACAGTGTACTAAAGGAAGAATAATTTCAAAATCATATGATGCTATAATAAGGAACATTTATGTGCTATCATCAGTTCATCATAAGTGTATCATATCCAGTAAGTGAAAGAGAATACATGAATAAATAGCTACAGGTATATGGAATCAAAAGGAGAGCTTGCAAAGTATAGTACATGCTCAGGTGAGCTCAAAGAAAAGTTACAGGTTGTAGATAGGAGAGGAACAAGGCTTTCAGTATATAGATACTCCAAGTGCTAAGGCCAAGCCATGTTTTTAAGTCATTTTTGCTCATACCCATTTGAGGGTTTTATCAAAAGTTGCAGATCTGAAACAAAATAGTCCCTTTTAAAAGCAAATGTATGATAGTATACTGGCGGCAACCCTATGGCAATGCAGAGACAAAATGAGATGGAGCTTTCCATATATTTGAACAAGAAAATGCATACACACATTACAACCCGCATGGGTTTTGAAAGATATCCAACAGGAAAAGCAGTGATATAATGAAATGAATAAGTACGAGCTCAGAAACCCACATAAATGAAAACCTTGTCATTTTTGAAGAATGCAAAGATAAATGACTACTCCTGACCCTCTAAAGTAGAAGATACACAGGATAAAGCCAACATCAATCAAAGACTCACCTTTTATTTTTTGAGGGAAGCTAAAGTTTTCATTTTGCAAACAAGCTCAGAGCATATCCATGGCGGCCTCGATAGAGGTATGGTGACACAGAAAAATGAAAAAAGAGATCAAATGGTGCATATGAAATGTCACTTCTAGCCACAATTAAAAGCAGAAATGCATCAAGGAATGGCAAAAAATGGATGAACACTATGCAGAAAGAGATTACCTTTTACCTTGTTGTCGAAATAGCCTCAGAGAACTGAAAGTTGCAGTAAAATGGAGGGGTTTCATCTCCAAACCCTAGAGGTACAAAGGCGGCCACAGAGAGCCCTTTCACCAAAATGTGTTTTACAAATGAGCCTGAAAGAATAGGGAAAAACTTGTTTTGTCTTAGGGTTTACCTTTGCCCTAGTCTGAAACTAGGTATTTTATCACATTTGAAATCATTCTATTTGTCCACACTAATGCCATTGGGGGTCATCAAATGCTAGGTCAACCAACTTTTTCTGCCTAAGTCTATAGGATTTATAAGGGGTCATGACCATAGAATGCTTAGGGTCCTTTTTCATATGTTAAAACCTTATGCCCTTTGACATATTTCAAAAGACTTAGTGTTATTGAAACCTTGAAGTGCCTTGTCATTACCTTGATATATCACTTGCATAACATTTGAAAATAGAGGACATGCCTTTGCCTTAGAGACTACTTTTGCGGGGTACATAGAGAATAAACCTTAAAGGCTTTATTTTTTGCAAAAATATATGGATATCATATTATTTTTATGATTTTTTATAGAAAAAATCAAGTATTGTAACTGCAATATACTTGGTGAAATAAGGAAAATATAAGCCTTATATTATTATTTTGTAAAAGAAAATCAAATGGGGTAAGATTAGGCAAATCAGAGGGAAAAACTATAGAATCTATTATAGGATAGATATTAAAGCAATATTGTTTATAAATTGCTTTAATATTTTGTCATCTTATGCAATTGAAAAAAGATAAAGCAAAGTCAAATTGTTTTTCAGATTTGCTTTATTTTTGGACATAAGAGATACAGAAATTGACTTTCTTTGGGCAAAGAAAGCAAATTTTGGTGGGACCAACTAAGAGGACATCTTGGCAGCTTTTATTTTCTAGTTTGGTGGCAGATTGAGGGCTTTATTTTTGGCTTTGCTGAGGAGCTTAAAAATGGATTTCTTTCATCTATTTTTAGGAGCTTTTTTGGAGAGATCTTTTGGAGGCATTTATAGGAGAAAAACTTAGTTTTTTCTCATTCAATTCATACCATTTTCTTCTCTCTTGAGCACAGGTAGAGAGTTGTATACATGCAGTTGACTCAGTTTGGTTTTACATTATAATCCTTCCAGTTTAATACAATAGATTTTCCTATTCCATCTATTTGTCATTTTTGCAGTTTTGATTTGATGTCTAATTGTGGTAGTTTCATGTCCTTTGTTATGTCTCTTATTGTAAAATTTGCTTTTGGTCCTGGTTGTAATTTGTGTTCAATTTGAACCTTATTACAAATTATTTTGGGATCAAATCTCAGAGGTGGGGTTGTGAAAGTTTAAGTGTAAAGGGCTATTTGTGAGTGAAGATATTCATTTAGATTAAATCTTAGAGTTAGTTTTGCATTTCAGTTATTCTCTCTCCCTTTTTCTTGCAAGTCATTAGATTTAAAAAAATATAAGGAGAACTAGCTCACTCTGGAGGTTCACTCCAACTTTTAGGCAACCCACAGGCCTAGGAGTGTTCCCATGTGTCAAGAGATAGCTATGTCTTTTGTAGCTTAGCATAGGGTGCATATTTGATTGATAACAGTTTTTGGCACACCTGGTGGGACTCTGAAAGTGTTTATAGAGAACTTTTTACATCTTCAAGCTGCTGTTCTACTATATGCAGCAGTGTTCCAGCCTTTGGAGGCTTTTACAATATACCTGGCGACTCATTTCTTTGGTCTTGCATGCAAATTAGTGTTACCAGCTTATGAAAACTAGATCTAGCTCTGACCCATTTGAATATTTAGAGCTATATCCGCCAAGAAGAAGAGGTAGATCAGCAAACAAAACAACTGATTTAGCAAGGAGATCAAAATCAACACGTTCAAGAATCAGTCCTCCAAATCTAATACAAAGGAGGAGTCTGGTGTTGATAGTGTATATACCCATAATGGCTAGACAATTCACATTTGTGCCTTTTAACGAAGACAACATGTTACAACTTGCTCAATGTGATGACATTCTAGTTGCATCCCTCAAAGGACTACCATATTTCACCAGAGAAGACCACACTATAACTACCAAACACATTCAAGATGTGGCAACTTTGTGTTCAGTACATAATGTTACCCAAGAAAACATAGCAATAAGATTATTAGGTGCATCATTAAAAGGGAAGGCCTTGCAATGGTTTATAAGTATTGCAGAGAACTCAATAGCATCATGGGATGACCTTGGAGATGGATTGCACAAACACTTTGAAGACAAATCTAATCATCTCTCATTACTGGAGTAGTTGAGCACCATCAAAAGAGCCCCCCATGAACACATGACAGATTTCAATTACGGATTTTAGAGGACTTGGGATAGAATGCATGCAATGGTAAAGCCTCTTCTAAGGCATGCATTTTTGTTTTATCTTAAATCTTTGAACAGTGAAATTTCTATAATGATCCAATCTATGGGAGGATCCACCCTTCCTAATTCTTTTGAAGTTACTGTTAGAGTAGAAAATTGCATTATATAGGTAGGGAAGATAGCCCCAAGGCCTCCTTTACCTATTTTTCTAGAAATCTAGCCACCTGTGCTCATGGCAGTTCCCCCTTTGGCTGTGTCCCAGCCGTTCTAGCAATAGGAAACCAAGCCGCAGCTCAAGAAGCCACTATTCTAGTCTAAGATTTCTATGCACTTAATAACACACTGAAAACCATTAGCAATGAAATTGTTAATATCAAGAAGCAAATTGGTCAAGAACATAAACCTTACCAAGCCCCGTACCAGCCTAATCAGCAGTATAGGCCACCTTTCCAAGCTGGTCTTAAGGGTCAAAGAAGAAATTACAACCCTCGACCCTTCCAATCTTACAATCCTAATACTGCCAGCACCTCGAAGGAGCTTATACCCACTAAAAACAACTTAGCTCAAGATAGTGATTGGTGTTATCCATGTCACCAACCCCATAATTGAGCTGCATGTATAAATGGTGTATGAAATCAAGCTCTTGTGGTGAAAAATAGTTATGCAAGTTCAAAAGGTGTCTCTGGTGAAGTTTCAGCTGAGCAAAATAATACTAATGTGGCCTCAATGAACTGGCAAGATACTAATTTCTACAGTGTAAATTACCTCCAAGGCCAAAATCAACAAAATACACCTATTTCAACCAACACGAGGTTAAAGCAAAGGGCTGCAGATCTTAATCAACAAGTTCTAGTTGAACAACAGCAGCCTGGAAAGGACAATTCTCAAGCTACTTCATCACACACTGCCCTATACTATAGCAAAGGGTGCAGATCCTTCAAAAAGGACAAGTTGTACCTGGACAAAATTAGTCACAAGTGAAAACTCAGCCTTTTCAAATACAGAATGATGTTACAACTCTGAAAGGATAGAAAAAGGTAAATCCTGTTTCTTTCAGTATAGTAGATCATCTTAAGAAAGCTATAGTGAGTATGTTAGTTATGGATGCATTACGTATTCCTAGCCAAAAGAATCTACTACTAGAAGCATTGGCTGAACTATCAATTTCTGAGTGTTCTAATCAAGAAAAGGCCAAAGTTGTACTTTCCAACAGTTCAAAACTCAAGAGTGGATAGCTAGCAAATGAGGTAAAACCTCCTCCTTTTTACCTAAGTTTGATTATTAGTGACAAGCTTGTTCATAGCTGCATGATAGATTCTTGAGCAAGCAGTTATATCATACCCAAGAGTCTTGCTGATTCATTAGGATTAGTCTATGAGCCCCTTTCAAAAGGAGTGGTCCAGCTAGATAGGTCTGCTCTTAGTACTGCATGGATAATTAAAAATCTGCCACTTACACTACATACTTATCCTAATTTTTCCATCCATCAGGATATTTATATCATTGATCTGCCACCGAGCTTTGCTATATGCCTTTCCAAGGAGTTTATTGCCAAATTGGGTGGGTTTTTATCTTTTGATTGGTTCCACTTATTTTTTAGAACAAGGTATGGTATGAAAGTAACCATACAATCTGAACCACTTGCAAAGGATCATGTTGAGCCCTATGTCCCCAGCCAAATAAATGCTAGCCTCTACATCACCCATGGGCAGTAGGATCAATCCATGAGCCCAGATCCTAGTGCACCTATAGAGGATATAAATTTAGATGACTAGGCAGCTAAAGATCATGAAGACGACCCTTTCTATCACACTGATGAGGTAGGATTAGGCATTTATATGATATAGGAACCTGATGTAGTGATTCCTAATCTGATTAAGGACCAAAGTCAGTTTAAACAATAGGAAGATCAGCTTTGGAAGCTGTACTTTGACGGATCAAGGAATAAAACAGGAGCTGGTGGAGGGACTATGTTGATTTCACCTGAAGGTGACAAATAATATGCAGCATTAAGGTTTGCTTTCAGCTGCACGAATAATGTGGCTAAATATGAGGCCCTGATTCACAGTTTAGAATGGGCTCAGAAAAGAGGTATAAAATGTTTACAAGTTTATGGTGATTCTGAGCTAATTGTGAACCAAGTTACGAATCTGAATGTTACTAAAAATGATCTACTCAAAAAGTACAAGTATATAGTGTGGGATTCTATTGAATTTTTTTATGCATTTAAGTTGTTTTCAATTCTGAGAAACCAAAATAAGTATGCAGACAAGCTTGCTGCTTTGGGATCTCAGTTCGAGATTCTAGATCAGATTCATAACATAGAGGTACAACTATATGTCAAAGTGGTTGTTAGACCATTTGTACCTAACAATACTATTTCTTGGCAAGTCTTTGACAACAATGAGAAAATCTTAAGTTTTTTGAGCGCATAAGCTGAATTTATAGCTGATAATTAGCATAAGTATCAGCAACAATTTTATAATTAGATCATGCAAGTAAGATCTAACAAGCTGCCCAGAGGACTAATGACATTGAAATGAGTGTTTAATTCAGATGATCTGTTACATCCCAAATTTTTGTCTTGCTATACATTTTACTTTTACTTGGACATAAGTAAATCTATTATGATGTTTAGATTAATGTTAAGGAAAGACATAGATTATATTGAATGTCAATTATGGAAATAAATATGTTATTGTCAATTTAATATTGCATTATGAGATTTGGTTTATTATTTGAATAATGATGCACTAATCATAATTTGTTGATTACAAGTTTGATACAAGATTACAAGTTTTGAGATGACTCTCAGAGAAAGAGAAAGAGAGTATCTTTCAAGGAGAGAGATATAGACCTCAGGTTACGAGTGATGCTTTGCCAAATGAGTATTAATGTTTAATGAAAATGTGAACTAGTGTCATAAGAAGTAAGTCTTGTCTTGTCAGTTTACTTTTGAACCTAATCAACAAGTAGTCAATATCTTTCAAATCTTTTCAAGTTGTATTGTGTCATCATAGTCGTTTGTAACATAAACAACATCGTCTGAGTAAGAATTATGACCATTTACGTTTAACGTAAAAGTTACTACGTCATTGTCATAAAATGGTTGTGTTATTATTAAGTCACTTAAGTGTTTTATTGTCGACGTTTAATGTCAAATGATGATCTTGTCAAGTCAACGTGATTTTAACGAAGGATTGTGATAGGGAGGTTAACTCAACCCATTCACATTATCTGTAAACCTTTGTTTTATTACTATTATTCTTATTTATCAAATCATAGTTATTGAATATGATCGATGGTATGTAAGCCATATTTGATATAAGCAAATAAATATATTTTTGAATCAAATGAGGATAATACCTCATGTTAGTTATTAATAATTACTCACTCATGAGCAGCCGAAGTCATAAATAGTGGAAACTACATCAGCTGAAGTAGTGGTCTTTGCGACTCATGAGCTAATTTTAATTATCTTGAGTCATGGTTTTGTAACGTGTCGATTAGTTATGAATTTTAGTGATGATGTGTATCACATAGTTCCCTCTCTCATCATAATCTATCCTCTTTGAGTTTACATGTATGAAGCCACTACAAGTTAAGAGAGAGGTATGATATAATTGTATCATTATAGCTCCATTTGGTTTGTTAGTCGATTTATGACAAGTGAGTGGTATGGCATATCACAATTATCTCCTTATTGGCCAAATTGACTCCTATATGTAATCTTTAGTGGAAGTTTTATGCAAATTTCTATGAAGTCATTTCAACTTTACATAGTGGTTCTTTACTATTTGCAAGACGTGGCTGAGTCAAAAAATGTATATATATATATATATATATATATATATATATATATATATATATATATATATATATATATATATATATATATATATATATATATATATATATATATATATATATATATATATATATATATATATATATATATATATATATATATATATCAAAGTTACCTTAGAATAGTGGAGTCGACAAGAAAAAGAATAAGAGAGATAAGAGGTAAAAGAAAAATAGAGAATACACGATTAGGAGAAAATCTTGGGAGTGAAATCTCAAAAAGAAATGTGGACGTTTGAAAGTGTTTAGCTTTGGATAGAAGGATTTGACTACTAGCAAGAATAGTTCAGAATATTCGAACTTGATCCAACTTAGGGTCTTCCATAACTTGTAAATTTAGGTTCCTTTCCTCATGTATAGTTTCTATATCATTTTACTATGCTGGTTCAATGTTTTGTTATCTCTCAGAACATAGAAATTTCTTCATTAATTTTGTAAGGCTGATGCTGAAAAGGGATAGCAAGCTCAAAGCTTAGAGTTTAACATGTTGCTATAGTCAGATATTGATTCTTACTGTGTTGCAAGCCTTTGTTTTGCTTGGAAAATATTGCAATTTTGGTCTTTAGATAGATGGTTAAGTCTTTTATGCTGTCTGTAATATGAGGAATAGCGTATACATTTGTATATTTATAGGATTTCTTTAGAAGTTGATTTGTAACACTTCTAGACATTACAAGCATGATCATTACTTTTCCTTTATACTTATAGAAGGTCATTGTAAAGTTGTCGAATACATTGAAAGACCAGTCGATATATTGAGTAAGGATAATCATGTGGTACGTCAAGTATTTGGTTATAAGCTAATCATGCAACAACTTTCTTAGATATTAGTGCAATGAAAACTATGATAGGTATTCTCTTAGTTTGAGTAAGGTGGTTAAATCCTTGAGGTAGGATAATGGTAGTTTAAACCATTTCTTGTTAAGTTTATAAATGTCAAAAATGATTTATTTTCAAGAGAACTTAGATTCTTATTAAGCTTTAGAAAGCCACCTTTTATACAAATCGAGTGATAGATCATTGGGAATGTTATGATAGAGAAAACAAGGTCCATAGGACCATCCTTACTACGTATTCTATAAATGAGAATAACATTGTAGTAAACCATAACGATGGAATTAAACTAAGTCTTACTATATAGGATCTTGTATGGAATCATATATGAGTATATAAGAAGTGATGGTCAATGACATCATGTGAAGGGTAATTGAAAGTATTCATATTCCTTTTGTATAGGAGTTATTATCTTTACAAAACCATAGTATTGTTAACCTTGGTTGAGTTAAACCAAAGGTCATTTATAAACCTCAGTCTTGAAGTTATGAGATAGGGTTATTTTGATATAATGGATTATTCAAGGGTAAAATAAAATCCTAGTTTAACCTAGAAGGGTTAAAGATTATTTGATGACACCTTTATGGTTATAACCTATTTTAGTTATTTTATGGGGATAGACATTAAAGGTTTGAGAACCTTAAATAATAAATGTTTCATTTATCTTATTGTAAAGAGAATTATTTTTATTTGATAATATTTAACCTTAGGTAGAGAAACCTATTTGTTTGGTTACAAATCGACTTGAGATATAAGTCATAAGCCTTGGGTTTTGCAAGCATGCAAGATGTACCATTAAATGGTTAGTCAAACATAAAGTTTAATTATACCTTTTTAGTCACAACTTCTCTTAACT
This sequence comes from Cunninghamia lanceolata, assembly GCA_027924645.1. NCBI lineage: Eukaryota > Viridiplantae > Streptophyta > Pinopsida > Cupressales > Cupressaceae > Cunninghamia > Cunninghamia lanceolata. Next base: position 2,888,005 of record BSBN01000697.1, read on the forward strand.
AGTACTTGTCGATAAGTGATGAATCTCAAATGTTGCAAAGATGCAAAGAGATACCTAAGAATAGATAGTCATTCCATAAGGTCTATGGAGCAATGACAGTGTCTTATGAATCCACCTAAGTCAGAAAGACTAGATTTGAGTTAGATAAAACTCTTTAGTTAAACCTTAACTTGACCAAATAAGGTATTTATTTATATTAAATCATTGTGATCATTTTATAGATCGTGGTTGAAGGGACAAGTACCTTGACTATGTTATTTATTCTTAGTTGTAAGAAAGGAAATAATATCCTAGACTATGATGCTTAACTTGGGTAAGGTAACCATCTTAGTCTTTATAAATTAATTTAAAATTCTTATGAATTGATAAGTCTTAGATCTCGATGATTGTAATGATGTAATGAGAATCCTTGTAAAGAAAGGTAGTCGATAAGGTCTATGGAATATAAACAGTGAATGTAAACTTGTCTAGGTTAGGAAGACTAAAATATTGAAATTATCAGGACTTCATAAGTTAAACATAGTTGACCAAGTCAAACTGTAGGAATATGATAATATCTAAGTCAAGTTGGGGTGGGTGAACATTACCACAATGTTTATTGTGAATGTCTATTTATATTGAAACTATGGCCATAGTAATGCATATGTCTCTGCATGCATTGTCAGTTCACTGTATCTAGATTGCACATCCTATCAGAAATCATACTTAGCTAGAGGGTATCTAGGGTTGTATGATTGATAAAGTTATGTAGGATACAACACTATGTACTTGGAAAGGTAAATTACCACTAGTCACCTTTAATCTATATTCCTTGTGAAGGGTAGGGCCACTTCCTATGTGGAAGATGTGTGGGAGACCGTCGGTCTATGGATGGAGGTAAATCACTGGGAACATACTCTCTCTCTCTCTCTCTTCAATAGAAAACATGTGGCTTGTGATAAAGATGTCAGATTTCTAGATGCAATATATCTGTGAGACTTGTGTTTATTGAGACTATGTAAAACATTATCTATTGCATATATATGTAATTGTAAAGACAAAATGTCATCTTTGTATATTATACTATGTTGCTTATTTTAGGATAGAAATCTTGCAATTTGTTGTTACTAGGTTATATGTTAAATAATTTTTTTTTCCTCTATCTCATTTTTACCTTGTTGAATTACTCTAGTAAATTATTGATTTTACTATGTTTTTAGAACGTGGATGTTACATATGGTATCATAGCTACCAGGTTCAATACTAGGGATTATGAGTCCACTATGCTAACTTGTAGTCAACATTATGCAGTTAGCTGAAGTTTGAATTTCTTGTGCTAGAATGGCGTGGAGAAGAACCAAGAAAACTGCTAGAAAATATGTTCCCTAGCATTTGCCTGAATTAGTAGTTAAGAAGGAACCTATCAAGGAAGTGAAACTTAAAGAGCATATTATTTACTCTGAGGGTGCATGGCTGGAGGATTCAGAGACTTTTGCTGATGCACTTAAGCAGATACGGCTAGAAAGAAAACAATGTTTTGAACTTGCCAAGAATCCTACTATTTCTACTTGTGTAGTTAAACCTAGTAAACTATAGTCAGTCACGACATGTCACTTGGGGGTTGTTGCGATGCTTCTATTTTAGGAAAAAGGTGTTGGAGGAGTACTTGTGTTTACATCCACCCTCTATGTTTGTTTAATTAGAAGATTGTTAAATTGACAGTGACATGTAGTAGATTGTCGTACTAACTATATAAATAAGGATGTAGTTACTTCTAAAAAAAATTATAATAAAGATGAGAATGTTTTGTATCAATCTATTGATTGTTATGAGATAAATATGTTTGATGTTTTGAGTCACTTTAGATTTAGAAAACTATTAGATAACTAATTTATCTAACATGAGAAAAATAACATGTTTCATACAAGAACAAACTAGGGTGAAAGTCTAGAAGAGAATAAACCACCAACTAATCTCTTGGACAAATTAGAGAAATCCTAACCATGTTTGTAAAAACCAAAGAGAGACCTAGTATTCTGGAAAAAGAAAGTAAGAGAATAAGGAAAACCCTGAAGGGGAAAATGAGATTTCTCATGGGATGAGCAAGGAAAATCACCAACAATATAGTGTGAAAACCCTGAAACTATAGACCCTAAAAAGAAGCAAAGGATAGGCTTGCCTTAGAACTTTCCTAGACATGAAGAAAGTCATTCCACCAAAGTTTGATAGAATGGGTGATTGGAGCAACTGAAAATTTTATTCCTCCTAGAGTTTTGGGATAAGTTACCTAGAAAAGTACCTTGCCATATGACAACTACAAAATTAATGGAATCAAAAGTCCCATAACAAGAATTATCAACTAAAGGTTTGATTAGATTCAATATTTCACCATGTGATGTACTAGTTATCTTTGTCAGGAAAAAGGACATAACTCTACAATTGTGTATTTAGTATCGTATGCTCATTAAAGCAATGATAAAGAACAAATATCTTTCACCACGTATTGATGATCTCTTTGATTAGATGCGTGGAGCTGCAGTGTTTTCAAAGATTGATTGGTGATCAATATATCATCAGTCAAGATTGAAGGATGAGTATACCTATAAAGCAACTTTTTGGACAAGAAATGGGCACTGTGAGTTTGTAGTGTTGCCTTTTGGGGTTACAAATACCTCTGTTGTATTCATAAATCTCATGAACAATTGTTTAGAGATTGTTTAGACAAGTTGTTCTAGCCTTTCTAGAAGATATAATTATTTATTCTAAGAATGAAGGAGAACATTACCAACATGTGCAAGTGGTTCTGCAATGGTTAAGCAAAGAAGTTTTTAGTGAATAGATAAATGTCAAGAGACAATTGATCTATTAAAAGAGGACATAGTAGCTAATGCTTTGAATCAGAGGGGACATATTTCTTCAATTGTCTTTATTCATGCAAACTTTAAAGATTAAGTGTTCCAAAATTTATTAGGTGATGAATATTATGAGCAATTCAAGCAAGCTCTTATGGTAAATCGTAAAGATTCAAGGTAAGATAGGTTTCTGTTAGATTCAGATGGATTATTGAGATATAGAGGTATAATGTATGCTTCTGATTTAGCTGGATTAAGGGATCTAGTATGGAAAGAAGTTCATACTGCACCATATTCTGGACATCCATGAGTGACCAAACTTCTAGCGGATGTTAAACCTCTTTATTTTTGGAAAGGAATGAAGAAAGATGCTGTAAGATTTATAGAAAGCTATTTAGAATGTTAGAGGGTAAAGTAGAGCATCAACACCCTACAAGATTGTTGTACCTGCATGATGTGCCAGAGTGGAAATGGCAAGTTTTAGTATAGATTTTTTCCAAGGTCTTCCTATGTTTAGGAATCGACATGATGCCATTTTAGTTGTGGTTGATAAACTCACAAATGTAACACATTTTATACTAGGGAATTTGACTAATGGAACACTAGTGTTAGCTCACAAATTTGTGCAAGAGGTGTTTAGATTGCATGGTTTCCCTGAAAAGATTATCTCGGATAAAGATGCACATGTAACATCAAGGTTTTGGCAAACTTTGTCCTCTATGCAAAGGACTAAACTTAATAAGAGTACAACTTATCATCCTTAGAACATATGGTTAAACCGAGAAAGTTAACTAGGTTTTAGAAGATTTGTTACAAACGTATTGCATGGATCAGCAGTATAAGTGGGGAGACTACTTTTCGCTTGTGCAATTTTCAACAATACCTAACTTTTTTCTATTAAGATGACTCCATTTGAGACATTAGACAAAAAAGATGCCGAACTCCTATAAGCTAGGTAAGCTAGAAGATAGGATTAGCATTAGTCCGAAAATGTTATAAAAAATAGATGAACAGATTAAACTGATCAGAAAAGATCAGTGGAAACTATTAATAAATAGAAAAGTTATGATAATTTTAAGTGTACACTAAGGTAATTCTCAGTTAGAGAAGGAAAAGTTCTTTTGAGGGATGAATCCCAGAAAAGTTTCATAAAGTATAGCATTTATTCCAAACCAACTTCTAGACATAAAGGAATCTTTTAAATTCTCAAAGATATCAATTCTATTGATTACAAGAATTAATTTATTGCCAGTTTTTGCTAGGAGGCATAATGCTTTTTGTGATTCATATATATATATATATATATTGCCAGGAGGCATAATGCTTTTTGTGATTCATATATATATAATACATGAATATTATATTCTAAGAATGTTTTAAAAGTACAGAACCTAGGAATGGTTATGATCGAGCTTCTTAAATACTTGAGGTTTGCAAACACTGCTTATGTAACAAAGAGGTCTTGCAGTGCAAGGTCCAATAGGATCAATATGTTGAGGAAAATGCTACGTGGGAGGATTACCATGAATTTTACCAAAAGTTTCCTCATTTATTTAATGTTGTTACCATTTGAAAACAATGAACTTGCTTTTTAGTTGCATTTTGATACTTTATATCATCGAGGATGATGAATCTTTAGGGGAAGGATATGTTACATCCCCAATTTTTGTCTTGCTATACTTTTTAATTTTACTTGGACATAAGTAAATCTATTATGCTGTTTAGATTAATGTCAAGGAAAGACATAGATTAAATATTGAATGTCAATTATGGAATTATGAAAATAAATATGTTATTGTCAATTTAATATTGCATTATGAGATTTGGTTTATTATTTGAATAATGATGCATTGACCATAATTTGTTGATTACAAGTTTGATACAGGATTACAGGTTTTTAGATGACTCTCAAAGAAAAGAGAGAGAAAGTATCTTTTGAGGAGAGAGATATAGACCTTGGGTTATGAGTGATGATCTGCCAAACAAGTATTAGTGTTTAACGAAAGCGTGAACCAGTGTCGTAAGAAGTAAGTCTTGTCTTGTCAATTTACTTTTGAACCTAATCGATAGGTAGTCAATATCTTTTGAATCTTTTCAAGTCATAGTGTGTCGTCATAGTTGTTTATAATGTAAATGATGTCGTCTGAGTAAGAATTATGACCATTTACATTTAACATAAAAGTTATGACGCATTGTCATAAAATCGTTGTGTTATTATTATTAAGTCACTGAATTATTTTATTGTCAACGTTTAATGTCAAATGATGATCTCGTCAAGTCAACATGATTTTACGAAGGATTGTGATGGGGAAGTAAACTTGACCCATTCACATTATCCATAAACCTTTGTTTTGTTACTATTATTCTTATTTATCAAATCATAATTATTGAATAGGATCGATGGTATGTAAGCCATATTCGATATAAGCAAATAAATATATTTTTGAACCAAATGAGGATAATACCTCATGTTAGTTATTAATACATACTTAATCATGAGTAGCCGAAGTCATAAATAGTGGAAACTACATCAACTGAAGTAGTGGTCTTTGTGACTCATGAGCTAATTTTAATTGTCTTGAGTCATAGTTTTGTAAAGTGTTGATCAGTTATGAATTTTAGTGATGATGTGTATCACATAGTTCCCTCTCTCATCATAATCTATCCTCTTTGAGTTTACACGTATGAAGCCACTACGAGTTAAGAAAGAGGTATGATATAATTGTATCATTATAGCTCCATTTGGTTTGTTAGTCGATTTATGATGAGTGAGTGGTATGACATACCATGATTGTCTCCTTATTAGCCAGATTGACTCCTACATGTAATCTTTAGTGGAATTTTTCCACAAATTTCTAGGAAGTCATTTCAACTTTACATAGTGGTTCTTTACTATTTGCAAGATGTGGCTAAGTAAAAAATGTATATTTATATATATCGAAGTTACCTTAGAATAGTGGAGTTGACGGGAAAAAGAATAAGAGAGATAGGAGGTAAAAGAAAAATAGAGAATACACGATTAGGAGAAAAGCTTGGGAGTGAAATCTCAGAAAGAAATGTGGACGTTTGAAAGCATTTAGCTTTGGACAAAAGGATTTGACTACTAGCAAGAATAGCTTAGAATACTCAAACCTGATCCAACGTAGGGTCTTCCATAACTTGTCAATTCAGGTTCCTTTCCTCATGTATAGTTTCTATATCATTTTACTATGCTGGTTTAATGTTTTGTTATCTCTCATAACATAGAAATTGCTTCATTAATTTTGTAAGGCTGATGTCGAAAAGGGATAGCAAGGTCGAAGCTTAGAGTTTAACATGTTTCTATAGTTAGAAATTGATTCTTACTATGTCGCAAGCCTTTGTTGTTCTTGGAAAATATTGTAATTTTTGTCTTTACATAGATGGTTAAGTCTTTTATGGTGTCTGTAATATGGGGAATGGCGTATACATTTGTATATTTATAAGATTTCTTTAGAAGTCAATTTGTAACACTTCTAGGCATTACAAGCGTGATCATTACTTTTCCTTTATACCTATAGAAGGTCATTATAAAGTTGTCAAATACATTGAAAGACCAGTTAATATAATGAGTAAGGATAATCATGTGGTAGGTCGAGTATTTGGTTATAAGCTAATCATGCAACAACTTTCAACAACTTTCTTAGTTATTAGTGTTGTCAATCAGGTATGCACCCTGCTAAGCTCATAGAAAACTTAGCTACATGTTGAAACATGGAAACCCTCTCAGATTATGGGTGATCTATTTCAAGAGGGAATCTCCAAAGTGAGCTGTTTCTCCTTATGATTTTCCTAATCTAATGACTTGTAGGGAAAAGGGATAGAAGGATATACTGAAATAAATGAATTCTGATTTAACCTTTAAGATTGTATCATCTAACATATCTTATTCACAAAAATATTATTAGACTTTGGCCTTCACAACACTCTGATCATTTAACTCATAAATATTTCACATGAAGGTCTACTGGACACAACATGCAACCTGAATTAAAAAAAGATTTTGCAAAAATATCAGAAGCTAAGACAAAGCAAAGGATAAACATTCATCACAATGCAACATCAAATTAGCTTGCAAATAACTAGACAGAAATGTGAAGGAAAGCTACTGCTCAATAACTGAAGGAATAATGAGTAAAATGAAATGAGTACAATACTCTTGATGTGAGAGGAAGGATCTGGTATCTCTGCACTCTAATCTCTAAAAAAAAACTCTAACTAAAATTGGAACTTCTAAAAAAAAGGATATTTGAGATATATGCTGTGAAATCTATCTTCGCCTGAAAGCTAGAAAAAAGCTCCTAAAAAATAGACTCCAAGTCCATTTTTGAGCTACTCAAAAAAGCACAAATAAAAGCCCTCCAAAAGAGTCCAAACTATAAAATCATGATGCCAAAAGACTCCCTGATGTGTCCCCACCACAAATTTGCTTTCTTTTGCCCATGAGATCTCAAATTTTGTCCATATCTGTATCTAAATAAAACAAATCGAAAAGAATATCTGATTTGTCTTATTAACTTATTAAATAGTTTTTGGCATGCTCGGTGGGACTTTGAAAGTGATTTTAGAGAAGTTTTGTACCCTCATAGCTGTTGTTCTAGTATATGCAACAGTTTTCCAGCCTTTGGAGGCTTTCACAATATACCTGGTGACTCATTTTCTCTGGTCTTACATGCAAATTAGTGCTATCAAATTAAGAAAACCAAATCTAATCTAGGCCCATTTGATTGTTTACAATTATCTACACCAAAAAGGAGAGGCAGATCAATAAGCAGAATAGCTAAATCATCAAGAAGATCCATGTCTACATCTCCAAGATTCAGTTCTCTAAGTCTGGTAAAAAGGTGCAGAAACCTAATTTTGACAGTTCAAATACCAATAATGGATAGACAACTTGCTTTTGCACCATTTAATGGAGGTAGCCCATTACAACTTGCCCAAAGAGATGATATTCATGTTGCAACCCTTAAAGGACTACCATTCTTCACTGGAGAGGATCACACTACTACTGTTGAACACATTCAAGATGTGGCAACCTTATGTTTTGTACATAATGTCACCCAAGAGAACATGGAAATCAGATTACTGGCTACATCACTTAAGGGGAAGGCCTTACAATGGTTAAGAGGACTTGCAGAAAACTCAATTACAATATGGGATCAATTGGGAGATGGATTGCACAAACATTTCAAGGACAAATCTGATCATCTCTCATTGCTTGAACAGTTGAGTGCCATCAAAAGGGCACCCCATGAACATATGGCTGATTTCAATTATTGATTTCAGATAACCTAGGACAGAATCCCCGCAACGGTAAACCCCTGCCAAGGCATGCATTTTTGTTTTATCTTAAAGCTTTGAACAGTGAAATTTCTGTAATGATTCAGTCTATGGGAGGAACTGCTAGAGCAGAAAACTACCTTATTCAAGAAGGGAAGATAGCCCCGAGGCCTCCCTTACCCATTTTACCTAAAATCTAGCCATTTATACCAATGGTAGTATTGTTAGTTACCGTTGCACCAAAAGATCAACCTGTTAATGCCTGATACAACCACTTGACTTAACAAGCATGGGAGGCGGTTAAGCCCTTGTTGCAAACCACAGCAGTGCAGTGTTGAACAAGGAGACCAAGGGTCACACCTTACAACAATCCCCCCTCAACACAAGTGCAGGGTTTGAACCTGTGACCTCAGCTTTGATACCAATTGTTAGTTGTCGTTGCACCAAAAGATCGACCTGTTAATGCCCGATACAACCACTTGACTTAACAAGCATGGGAGGCGGTTAATCCCTTGTCGCAAACCATCGCAGCGTAGTGCTAAACAAGGAGACCAAGGGTCACACCTTGCAACAAGTACCTCCTCTAGCTATTGTCCTGCCTATTCTAGCAATAGGATACCAAGCAACCCAAGGAACTACTGTTCCAAGTCAAACCCAAAATTCCCCAAAGCTTGAAAATACACTAAGGACTATTGCAAATAAGTTGGTAAGTATGGAGAAATGCTTGCCTTACCAAAATCATTATCAGTCCAATCATCAGAATGCCCAATATCAGCCCAATCAGCAATATAGGCAATCCTTCCAGGCTGATCCTTAGGGTCAGAGAAGAAACTATAACCCTCGACCCTTCCAATCTTACAACCCAAATACTGCTAGCACCTCGAGGGAGCTTGTACCCACACATAATAATTTAACCCAAGATAGTGACTGGTGTTATCCATGTCACCAACTGCATAATCAATCTATGTGCACAAATGGAGTAAGAAATCAGACACTCGTGGTTCAGAACAACTATGCAAGTTTAGAAGGTGTTTCTGGTGAAGTTTTAGCTTAGTAGAATAATGTTGATGTGGCATTAATGAATTGGCAAGAGTCTGATTTCTACGGTGTACACTACCTTCAAGGTTAAAATCAGCAAAGTAGACCTATTTCTGCCAACACGAGATCAAAACAAAGAGTTGCAAATATTAACCAGCAAGCTGCAGTGGTACAACAACAGCCCATGAAGGATAAAAATCAAGCCTTTCCATCACAAACTATCCCTGTACCACAACAGAAAGTACAAATTTTGTAAAGGGATCAAACTGTACTAGTAAAGGATCAGCCCAAGGTACAATAGTAGTCTTCACAAAGGCAGATTGATGCTACTACTGTAAAAGGACGGCAAAAGGTAAATCCTATTTCTTTCAACATAGTTGATCATCTCAAGAAAGCTATAGTAAATATGTCATTTATGGATGCCTTGTGCATTCCTGGCCAGAAGAATCTGTTGCAAGAAGCATTGGCTAAACTCTCACTTTTTGAGCGTTCTAGTCAAGAAAAGGCCAAGGTCATACTTGCCAACAACCTAGAAATCAAGAGTTCATAGCCAATAAATGAGGTAAAACCTCCTCCTTTCTATTTTAGTCTCATTATTGATGATAAACTTGTTCATAACTGCATGGTAGACTCAGGAGCAAGTAGTTTAGTCATGCCCAAAAGTGTAGCTGATTCATTAGGATTGGTTTATGAGCCCCTTGCAAAAGGAGTAGTCCAGTTAGATGGGTCTGCACTTAATACTGCATGAATAATCAGAAATCTACCCCTTACACTACATGCTTGTCCTAATTTTTGCATCCATTAGGATATTTACATCATTGATCTACCACCTAGCTTTGCATTGTGTCTGTCTAGGGAGTTCACAGCCAAATTGGGTGGGTTTCTATCCTCTGATTGGTCCCACTTATTCTTTAGAACAAGGTATGGTACAAAAGTAACCATATAGTCTGAACCACTCACAAAAGACCATATTGAGCCCCATGTTCCTAGCCCAATAAATGCTAATCTATACGTCACCCGTGGGCAACAGGATGAACCCATGAGCCTAGATTCCAATGCACCTACAGAAGACAAACTTCGATGATTGGGTAGTTAAAGATCATGAAAGTGACCCTTTCCGTCACATGGATGAGGTAGGAATAGGCATCTATATGATACAGGAACCTGATGCAGTGATTCCTCATCTGATTAAGGACCAAAGTTAGTCAGAACAACAATAAGATAAGCTTTGGAAGCTATACTTTGACAGATCAAGGACCAAGACAGGTACTGGAGTAGGTAATGTGTTGATCTCACCTGAAGGGGAGAAATATTATGTAGCCTTGAGGTTCACCTTCAGCTACGTAAACAATGTGGCTAAATATGAGGCCTTGATCCATGGTTTAGAGTGGGCTTGAAAAAAGGTATAAAATCTATTCAAGTTTATGGTGATTCTGAATTGATCGTTAATCAGGTTAGGAATATGAATGTTACTAAAAATGACCTACTAAAGAAATACAAGCATAGAGTATGGGATCTTGAATTGAATTTTTTGATGCATTTAATCTGATTTCAATCCCTAAAAGCCAAAATAAGTATGCAAATAAGCTTGTAGCTCTAGGATCTCAATTTGAGATTCTTGATCAGATTTAGAAAATTGAAATACAAACGTATGTCAAAGTGGTTGTTAGGCCTTCTGTACCTGATAATACTATTTCTTGGCAAGTGTTTGACAGTGATGAGTAGATCTTAAGTTTTTTAAGTATAGAAGCTAAATTTGTAGTTGATAATCAACATAAATATCAATAGCAATTTTAGGATCAGATTGTACAATTGAAACCCAACAAGCTGCCCAAAGGACTAGTGACATTAGAACTAGTCTTCAACATTGATGATTAGTTTAGAAAGGATAAATACAACATGACAATGAAGCAAGAACACTATGGAACAATAGAAATTTTCAAGGACAAACTGTTGAAACTTGGAAAGGCATGTACTAGAGAAGAACAACAATCTTTTGTTTAATTATGTGAAGACTTTTTTGATGTTTTTGCATGGGAGTATAAAGATTTAAGAGGGTTTGATCCTGGTTTGGCCCAACATACTATAGAGTTAGAGCCTAATGCCATGCCTGTTAGGCAAAAATAGAGACCCCTCAATCCCAAACTTGAGCACCTAATGAAGGCTGAATTGAATAAACTGGTTGAGAGCAGCATAATATTCCTGATAAAACATACCTCCTGGGTTTCCAATTTGGTCCCAGTCAGGAAAAAGAATGGTGAAATCAAACTTTGTGTTGATTTTCGTGATCTAAATCAGGCCTCATTGAAAGATCACTACCCTCTTCCTTCCATGGAACAAATACTACAAACTGTTTAAGGTTCTGATAGGTATTCCTTGTTAGATGGTTACTCTAGTTACAACCAAATCTTGGTCAAAGAGGAGGACCAATATAAAATTGCATTCACGACTAAGTGGGGTACTATGGCCTATCAGAAAATACCATTTGGTTTGTCCAATGTAGGGGCAACCTTTCAGAGGGCAATGGATATGGCCTTCCATGGCCGTATGAATAGAATAGTGCTGGTGTATTTAGATGACATAACTTTTTTTTCTAAAGATGCTAATGATCATTTCTTGAAGCAGATTTTTTAGAGGTGTAGGGAGTTTGGAGTGTCATTGAACCCCAAGAAGTGCATATTTTTAGTTCACTAAGGTAAACTTCTCGGCCATATTGTTTCAAAACAAGGCATTTCTATTGACCCTAAGAGAGTTTCAACTATTCTAGATTTACCACTACCTGCACATAAAAAAGGCTTGCAGAGCTTTCTTGGCAGAATTAATTTTGTGAGAAGATTCATTCCAAACATTGCAGCTTTGTTACAACCTCTCACTGCCATGTTGAAGAAGAATGTGCCATTCAGCTGGACTAAGGAGGGAAAAGGAAGCTTCGAGTAGATTAAGGAAGCCCTCGCTACTGCCCCTACCCTCATTAATCCTAATTATGATATGGATTTTACTTTGTATGCTTTTGGAGGAGCTAAAACCATCTCTGCAATGTTATGTCAGCAAAATGATGAAGGTTTAGAGTAGCCAATAGCATTTTTCAGCTATGTACTATATGACTATGAGGTAAAGTACTCTTTTTTGGAAAAAGATGTTTTTGCTGTTGTAAGGAGTGTCAAGAAATTTAGACACATGTTGTCTAATAACATAATTCACTTAATGGTTGCTTATCCCACTATCAAGAGTTTCTTATTGAACAGAGATATAAATGATAAGAGGGCTGGTTGGATAACTAGAGTTATGGAATTTGATGTTGATATCAAGGTGACCAAGATGATTAGAGGCAAGGGCTTATGCGAGAAACTTGCTAAAAGTGAAGAGCTTAATCAAGAACATGAAGAGGACACTGAAATAGTACTGAACAGTAATGAACCAGCCACTGTACCATCCCCTACAACTAGCTGGGTGCAGCAGATGATGCATTATTTACAGTCTGGTCAATGCCCCAAAGGTTTTGATAGGGCAGGGAGAAGGTATTTCAGGTTACAAGCTACTCCTTATGCTATCATTGATGGTATTTTATATAGGAGAGATTTTAATGGTGTACTTCTAAGGTGTGTTGGACCTTATCAAGTTGATAAGCTGTTAGAAGAGTTTCACAATGGACCTTCAGGAGGTCACTTTGTAGTTAGGACAACTGCTTTGAAGATTATGCAAGCTGGTTATTATTGGCCTGACTTGTTTAAAGATTCTTTTTCTTGGGTGAGAAGATGTGAGAAGTGTTCATTATTTACAGGTAAGCAAAGGCTTGCTGCCTTAACCCTGCATCCTATTAAAGTTGAACAACCATTTGCAAAATGGGGGCTGGATTTCATAGGACCAATAAACCTACCTTCAAGTGTAGGTCACAAGTGGATCTTGACTACCACAGACTATTTCACCAAGTGGACCAAGGCTGTTGCCTTAAAAGAGGCAAATGAATCTCCTATCCTAAGTTTCTATCAGGATGTGGTATGAATATTTGGTACACCAGATTCAATCATCTCAAATAATGGTTTAGCTTTCATAGAATTAAGAATTTCAGATTGGTTTGTTAGAAATAATATATATTTGAATACTTCTTCTAGCTATTACCCACAGGGTAATGGGTAGGCTGAATCTACCAACAAAAATTTGATAAGGATCATCAAGAAGACTGTTGAGGACAACTAGAGAACATGGCACAAGAAGTTAAAGTTGGCTCTTTGGGCTAAAAGAATTGCACCTAAGAGAGCTATTGGTTATTCTCCATATGTACTTACTTATGGTAAAGAGGCTTAGTTACCTGTTTCAATTGAATTGCCTACATTGACTTTCATCAAAGAACTTGAGCTGCTAGAGGAACAACCTTTAGTAGTTAGGCTAGCTTCACTCATGGAGCTAGAAGAGACAAGGAAAGAGGCCTTAAGAAATCTTGATATGCATCAAACTCAAATGAAGAATGCATTTGATAAAAGGGCAAGACCAAGAAACTTTATTGTTGGTGATTTGGTGTTCAAATGGAATGAACTGAGGAGTAGACCTGGAAAGCATTCCAAGTTTGATGCAATTTGGGATGGGCCTTATGTTATCGCAGAGTACAAAGAAAACAATGCATTTTAGTTGTCTAAGTTAAGTGGAGAGGTACTGTCTATCCTAGTTAATGGGATCCACCTCAAGCATTGCCTCTGAGGATAAGAACTTTTGTATATAGTAGAGTAGTGTTGCAGTTAATAAGTGCTCATGCACATTTATTTTTAGCTTTTTGTTTTGGCCATCAAGGCCTGTTAGTTTGCTTTCAGTTATGTTTGTTTTCAGTTTTCTATTGCTGTTTGGACTGTAGGAGAGCTGAATTGCAGTGTTTTCTAAGTTTGAGAGGGACAGAGTATGACTCAATGCCTAATGGATATTCAAGGCAACTGGTACTAATGCTTAGCAGGCAAGCATAGAGCAGAGGTCGCCAGAAATGTTACCAATTTTTCTTGCAGCTCAAATTGGTAGATTTGGAATTCATTCAGTTCATTTTAGTTAAGAAAAGTTTAACATTTTTGTTATTTGCATAGTTGGATTGTGTTTCAGTGATGTTGCATTTAAGTTATGTTGTTCAGAAAAAAAAAAAGTTTCAAATCATTCATTGCATTGTAGAACATTGACAAGAGAGATAAGTATTTCATTCACCACAATGATTATTCATTTACAATTGAAGTACAAAAAGGATAAACATTGCATTGAATGAAATTATGACAAATTGAATGTCCCACACAAGCCGTGAGTATAGCTAGGCACATGCAAATATAAGAAAAATGCTATGCATCTAAAGACAAGGAGAGAAGGTCATAGTCATCATTGCCTTGTATGTTTTCAGTCTCCCATGTTGCCTCCTGTTCCTGCTCCTGATCTTCGATAAGAACCTGCAAAAAGTTGGAAATATTCCTGTTAGAGCTCTGGTTATGAGATCTCATATGTCTATCAGAAGAGGCATAGCACTTTGCCTATAATGCACAGTTAGATGGATATTATTCACATGCAAGAAGAACTGAAAGAGAAAAAGCCATTGAACTTCCTTGTTTTATTCTAATATGTTTGTTTCATGTGCAGGTAGAGGATAAGTCATGTAGCTGATTTGAAGTCATTTTAGTACATGGTATAAAATGGGCCCCCACAAGGGTCGAGCTCAGGGTGCTGCCCCAATTCTCAGAGGGGATGGATTGCAAATGTATCAATCAAATTAATTAAACTGAAGGAATATCAAGCAATTAGGTACATGCTCATGATTACAGATTAAAACATGAAATGAAACCATTAGGATGTGACTGAACTCATTAAGGACAACTGTCAATTTTTCTTTAGCAGTCATTGGGGAAGTAAAATTCATAAGAGGTACAGAATTACATCATCAAGCATATACAATACATATACAGATGGAATACAATTCACATCAGGTGTGTTTGTCATTGTAAGAAAGAGGACTGTATTGCTCCTGTCTCAAGAGTGAGATGAAAGGAACCAAGTAAACATTTTGCCTTTCCATGTCATATTGCATTTATGAAGCAGTCATGTGTTTGCTTCTACTCATCATAAAATCATAAGTGCATATATGGAGCAGATAAAATAGCTATAGCAATGGAACAAAATACAGATTACATCATGTGTTACAGAGCATATAAATTATGATAGGTATATTACATCCATGGAGCAACATTATTTCTAACAAATGAATATCTTTACCATGAAGGAGGAATAGTCAACCGAAATAGTCATTATGTATCTCGAGAATGATCCCACAATACTGGGTTACACTTTTTGGCCAAACTTGACATTGAAATAAACATTTTGAACTAAATCTTCACTTTCAGACACCTATAGCTACTAAACTATGAAGAATTTGAAGATGATGCAAACTAGTGATTTGTGACATTTTGTCTGTAGATTATAAATATATATATTTTATATTTTTTGGAATCAAATTGCATTTCTTTTTCCATCTCCTTCAATAACTAGTTTTTAACAATAAACGTCATTTTTACAGAGTGATGCGTACTGTGTAAAACATAACTTTTTTCTATGAAGGATAAAATTATAATTTTTTCAAATTTAGATTTGTAACTACAATATCTAGAGGATGTATTTGGTTTCATAAATTTTTATTGAATATTTTTTAATTAATTTTTGAAGTCAAACCAATTAGAATTTAGACATAGGTGTACTATAAAGAGCATAAATTTTTTTGTATGTATTGGAATTCAAATTTTCTTTTTTGTTGGAATAAGCACATCAATACCTAGAGGAAATGTATTTTTTAGAATTTTTTTTTCTATATTTTCCTATTTTTCCATATGTATGAAACAAAGACCTTGATGTTCATTGAAAAACCTACATTCACAAGAAATAAAAAATGAATATAATAATCAAATTAAATATATTTAAAATTATACTTTTTGGGAAGCTTATAATAAGGAAGTACATACTTACAAGACATAAATTTTAAATGAATTCATTTGATCCCCCAAAAGGTAAATCAAAAGTGGTTTTTTATCAACATTTTGATAGGTGTAGAGGAGACTCCATTATAGGTATGGTTTAAAACTAGCAGGGTTCTATCCAAGGGGGTTTGATCTAAGGGGGTTTGATCTAAAGGGGTTTGATCAAACCTTCTTCAATTAAAATTCTTTAAATGGAACCTTTCAAGGCTTAAATCATTATATTTTCTAAAAATATGTGATTTCAGCAAAAATCAGGATGTCCCAGAAAGTGTAACCCATTATTATGGTAGCACCCCTCATCTACCATGCTGCAGTGAAGTTCTAACATTCAATATGGCATATGTATGCCTTTGATATAATTGCTAAGTGTATGTACCATGTTACAAATAACCATACCAGGTATGTGCATAGTCAAAATGCTAGTTACAGTTTGTATTCAGAAGATTACATGTCATGCATCATTATCAGAATTGTAAGTGTTTGTGATGTAATGTAATGGAAATAGACTGCAAAATATATATCAAATGTTACATATTTAACATGAACATTGTCAAAGTATATATAGAGTTCAAGAGCCATTTTTACATGATTAGATTTAATTGTTCAAGTGTATACAGAAGTGTCATATCTGTCAAATAAAGCATATGGGAAGTTCACACACAGCTGAGAGAAACAACAAAGCATGCATAAGTCATCCTGTAGTGGACACCATGAGTCCATATGTGTACATCTATCATCTACAGAAAAGGGTTAAGAATGTCATATCCATCAAGTGAGTTGTAACTGTATACAGTCAAGAGATAGCATACTGAGAATAGAAATTTCAATATCATGTGGTGCTATAGGAAAAAACAAATAAATGCCATCATAAGTCTATGAGTGTGCAGCTATAGAGAGAACAAGAGAATACAAGAGTGATAAGCAACAGCTTCATAGACCCATCTAAATTTTTGTTCCATGTTCAAAGATGTCACTATACAGGTTGCAGCCATTGTAAAAGAAATCCTTCATTTTCTTAATATGTTTGAATCCATCTAGGGTTCTATTGGAGAAATTACAAATGTGTGACAAAATAAGATTTTGAATGCAAATGTACAACATTATTCTAGCCGCTACCTCAGCAGAAGAGGAAACACACTAGCGACACAACCCTTATGGATTTTTGAAAAAGGATGCTTAGAATAACCATTTTGGTGGCCATGCTTTGTATCATAGAGGGTTTTGTTACATGCCTCAAATGAAAACCTTTTATACTCATTCATTTTACAAAGTGAACAGAACAATGAAACCCTTGTTACTTTTGAAGAATACAGAGATAAAATGACTAGTCGTGGCCCCCTTTTTTGAAAGAGAAATACTCAGAAATAAATAAATACTCAGATATCAAGCTAGTCGTGGCCTCAAATGAAATACAAAGGAGTGAAAAGTTTACCTATGCTAGAGGTACAAGGCTATGTGTTTTGCTCCCTCTATCACCTTCAAAAGAGGTTCGAAGGGATTCTTTCATGGCAGCCCATAGACAAAGAAATGATAACCAGATAAACAAAAAATAAATGTATCAGAGAGAATGCACATCCATGGCCATAAAAGCCAAATTTTATCTCAAGAATGTAAGGGGAAAGCAGTCAAGTAGTTCGATTTGTGTTGCAGAGAGGTCATTACCTTTCACTTTGCCTTCGAAATAACCTTAGAAGATTGACTGGTTGTAGAGAAATGCAAGAGTTTCATGTCCAAACCCTAGCTTGGTGGTGGTAGACGCAGAGCCTCTTTTCTCCAAAAGTTGCAAATGAAAATGGCCCAAAAAGAGAGGGTAAAAAATTGTTTTGTTTTACGGTTTTCCTCTTGCCCTAAGTCAGATGTGATTTTTATCACATTAATTTGCATTTTCAAAAGTATGAGTAATGCCTAGTCATGGTAATGTTAAGACTTAGGGCATCAATAAGCATTAGGTCCCTTTCATGCTTAGTGACTAAACTTGTGCCTTAATATTCATTAGACCCCTTTGAAGATGTAGGTCATATGCCTTTAGATGTCTTGCAGAGACAAATGGAGATTAAGCCTCCAAGGCTTTTATTTATTTCTGCAAAATATATAGTGATATTTTCATCATTTTTATGGTTTTTTATTAGAAAAATTAGACATTGTAATGGAAAAATGGCAAAATTATAAGCCATATGGTTTTATTTTTGCAAAAAGAAAAAAACAAATCAATTATGACATAGATTAAAACTGCCAAAGCATTGTAAAGTTTTGTTTTAAAGCAATCAATTATAAATTGCTTTTAAAACTTAACTATTTTTAGGCAGTTAATAAGTTAATAAGGCAAATCAGATATTCTTTTCGATTTGTTTTATTTAGATATAGATATGGACAAAATTTGAGATCTCATGGGCAAAAGAAAGCAGATTTGTGGTGGGGACACATCAAGGAGTCTTTTGGCATCATGATTTGACAGTTTGGACTCTTTTGGAGGGCTTTTATTTGTGCTTTTTTTAGTAGCTCAAAAATGGGCTTGGAGTCTATTTTTAGGAGTTTTTTTCTAGCTTTCGGGGGAAGATAGATTTCACAACATATATATCAGATATCCTTTTCTTTTCAGGAGTTCCAATTTCAGTTAGAGTTTTGTTTTAGAGATCAGAGTGTAGAGATACTAGAGCCTTCCTCTCACATCGAGAGTGTTGTACTCATTTCATTGTACTTATTATTCCTTTAGTTATTGAGCAGCAGCTTTCCTTCACATTTTTGTCCAATTATTTGTAACCTAATCTGATGTTGCATTGTGATGAATGTTTATCCTTTGCTTTGTGTTAGCTTGTGATATTTCTGTAAAATCTTTGTTCAATTCAAGTTGCATGTTGTGTCCACTAGATCTTCATGTGAAATATTTATGAGTTAAATGATCAGAGTGTTGTTAAGGCCAAAGTCCAATAATCTATTTGTGAGTAAGATCTGTTAGGTGATACAATCTTAAAGGTTAAATCAGAATTCATTTATTTCAGCATATCCTTTTATCCCTTTTCCCTGCAAGTCATTAGATTAGGAAAATCATAAGGAGAACTAGATCACTCTGGAGATTCCCTCTCGAAATAAATCATCCACAATTTTGGAGGGTTTCCATGTTTCAACAGGTAGCTAAGTTTTCTATAAGCTTAGCAGGGTGCATACTTGATTGACAACAATTAGTGTAATGAAAACTATGATAGGTAATCTCTTAGTTTGAGTAAGGTGGTTAAATCCTTGAGGTAGGATAATGGTAGTTTAAACCATTTCTTGTTAATTTTATAAATGTCAAAAACATTTTCATTTCAAGATAACTTAGATTCTTATTAATCTTTAGAAAGCCACCTTTTATACAAATTGAGTGATAGATCATTGGGAATGTTATGATAGAGAAAACAAGGTCCATAGGACCATCCTTACTACATATTCTATAAATGAGCATAACATTGTAGTAAACCATTACAATGGAATTAAACTAAGTCTAACTAGAAAGGATCTTGTATGGAATCATATATGAGTATATAAGAAGTGATGGTCAATGACATCACGTGAAGGGTAATTGAAAGTATTCATATTCATTTTGTATAGGAGTTATTATCTATTACAAAACCATAGTATTCTTAACCTTGGTTGAGTTAAATCAAAGGTCATTTATAAACCTTGGTCTTGAAGTTATGAGATAGGGTTATTTTGATATAATGGATTATTCAAGGGTAAAATAAAACCCTAGTTTAACCTAGAAGGGTTAAAGATTATTTGATGACACCTTTATGGTTATAACCCATTTTAGTTATTTTATGGGGGTAGACATTAAAGGGTCGAGAACCCTAAATAATAAATGTTTCATTTATCTTATTGTAAAGAAATTCATTTTTAGTCGATACTATTTAACCTTAGGTAGAGAAACCTATTTGTTTGGTTACAAATCGACTTGAGATATAAGTCATAAGCCTTGGGTTTTGCAAGCATGCAAGAAGTACCATTAAATGGTTATTCAAACATAAAGTTTAATTATACCTTTTTAGTCACAACTTCTCTTAACTATTACTTGTCGATAAGTGATGAATCTCAAATGTTGCAAATATGCAAAGAGATACCCAAGAATAGATAGTCATTCCATAAGGTCTATGGATCAATGACAGTGTCTTGTGAATCCACCTAAGTCAGAAAGACTAGATTTGAGTTAGATAAAACTCTTTAGTTAAACCTTAACTTGACCAAATGAGGTATTTATTTATATTAAATCATTGTGATCATTTTATAGATCATGATTGAAGGGACAAGTACCCTAACTATGTTATTTATTATTACTTGTAAGAAAAGAAATAATCTCCTAGACTATGATGCTTAACATGGGTAAGGTAACCATCTTAGTCATTATTAATCGATTTAAAATTCTTATGAATTGATGAGTCTTAGATCTCGAGTATTGCAATGATGCAATGAGAATCGTCATAAAGAAAGGTAGTCGATAAAGTCTATAGAATATAGACAGTGAATGTAAACTTGTCTAGGTTAGGAAGATTAAAATATTGAAATTGTCAGGACTTCATAAGTTTAATGTAGTTGACCAAGTCAAACTATAGGAAAATGATAATATCCAAGTCGAGTTGGGGTGGGTGAACATTATGACAACGTTCATTGCGAATGTCTATTTATATTGAAACTATTGCCATAGTAATGCATATGTCTCTGCATGCATTATTGGTTCACTATATCTGGATTGCACATCCTATTAGAAATCATACTTAGCTAGAGCGTATCTAGGCTTGTATGATTGATAGAGTTGTGTAGGATACAACATTATGTACTCAGAAAGGTAAATTACCACTGGTCACCTTTGGTCTATATTCCTCGTGAAGGGTAGGGCCACTTTCTATGTGGAAGATGTGTGGGAGACCGCCGATCTATGGATGGAGGTAAATCACTAGGAAGATACTCTCTCTCTCTCTCTCTCTAGCAGAAAACATGTTGTGGCTTGTGATAAAGATGTCATATTTTTAGATGTAGTATATCTTTGAGACTTGTGTTTATTGAGACTATGTAAAACATTATCTATTGTAGATATATGTAATTGTAAAGACAAAATGTCATCTTTGTATATTATATTATGTTGCTTATTTTAGGATAGAAATCTTGCAATTTTTTGTTACTAGGTTATATGTTAAATAAAAGAAAATTTTTCTCTATCTCATTTTTACCTTGTTGAATTACTCTATGGTAAATTATCGATTGTACTATGTTTTTAGAATGTGGATGTTACATGATTAGTTTAGAAAAGACAAGTGCAGCATGACTGTGAAATAGAACCACTATGAGGTAGTGGAGATATTCAAAGATAAACTGCTGATGTTGGGAAAGGTATGTACTAAAGATGAACATCAGTCTTTTGTTCAGTTATGTCAAGAATTTTTTGATGTTTTTGCATGGGAATATAAAGATTTAAGGGGATTTGATCTGGGTCTAGCCCAACATTCCATTCAATTAGAGCCTAATGCTAAGCCTATTAGGTAGAAACAAAGACCCCTTAATCTAAAACATGAGCATTTAATGAAAGTCAGGCTAAACAAATGGATTGAGAGAAGTCTAAAATTCCCAATAAAACATACATCCTGGGTCTCCAACTTAGTACCAGTCAGAGAAAAGAATGGAGAAATTTGACTTTGTGTTGATCTTCGTGATCTAAACAAGTCTTTAGTGAAAGATCACTATCCTCTTCCTTCAATGGAACAAATGTTTTAAACTATTTCTGGTTCTGACAGATATTCCTTGTTAGATGGTTATTCAAGTTATAACTAGATCCTGGTGAAGGAAGAAGACCAATATAAAATTGTATTCACAACTAAGTGGGGGACCATGGCATACAGGGAGATGCCATTCAGTTTGTCCAATGCAGGGGCAACCTTCCAGAGGGTAATGGATATGGCCTTCCATGGCCTTATGAACAAAATAGTGCTGGTGTATTTAGATGACATAACAGTTTTTTCAAAATATTCTAATGATCACTTTGACCACTTGAAGTAGGTTTTTCAAAGGTGAGAAGAGTTTGGAGTTTTATTAAACCCCAAAAAGTGCATATTTTCAGTTCATGAAGGTAAACTTCTTAGCCATATTGTTTGAAAGCAAGGTATTTCTATTGACCCTAAGAGAGTTTTAGCTATTCTAGATTTACCGCTGCCTACACATAAGAAAGGCGTGCAGCACTTTCTTGGTAGAATTAATTTCGTGAGAAGATTTATTCCAAAGATTACAGCTTTATTACAACCCCTCACTACCATGCTAAAGAAGAACATACCTTTTAGTTGGACTAATGAAGGAAAGAGAAGCTTCGAGTAGATCAAGGAAGCTCTCATTGCTGCCCCTAACCTCATTAATCCTAATTATGAGAGGGATTTTATTTTATATGCTTTTGGAGGTACAGATACCATTTTAGCAATGTTATGCTAGCAAAATGATGAAGGCTTGTACCATCTGATGGCATTTTTCAGCCAGGTACTGCATGAATACGAGGTAAAGTATTTTTTTGTTGAGAAGTATGTTTTGTTGTTGTTAGAAGCCTCAAGAAATTCAAACACATGCTGTCCAATAACATAATTCACTTAGTGGTTGCTCACCCTACTATCAAGAGTTTTTTACTTAACAGAGATATAAATGATAAGATGGCTGGTTGGATAACCAAGGTTATGGAGTTTGATGTTGATATCAAGGTAACTAAGCTAATTAGGGGCCAGGGCTTGTACGAGTAGCTTGCTGAAAGTGAACAGCATAGCCAAGAATGTGAAGAGAACACATAAATAGTGTTGAATAATAGTGAACCAGTTGTTGTACTAGCTCTTACAGGCAGCTAGGTGCAGCAGATGATGCACTATTTACAGACTGGTCAATGCCCTGAAGGTTTGGATAGGGCAGGAAGAAGGTATTTCAGGTTACAAGCTACTCCCTATGCTATCATTGATGGTATTTTGTATAGGAAGGATTTTAATGGTGTGTTTTTGAGATGTATAGAACTAGATCAAGTTGATAGACTATTAGAAGAGTTTCACAATGGATCCTTAGGAGGTCACTTTGCAGCACGGACAACTGCCTTGAAGATTATGTAGGTTGGTTATTACTGGCCTGACTTGTTTAAAGATGCATTTTCCTGGGTGAGAAGATGTGAGAAATGCTCATTATTTGCAGGTAACCAAAGGCTTGTAGCCTTACCACTGCATCCTATCAAAGTTAAACAACCATTTGCAAAGTGGGGTCTTGATTTCATAAGACCAATAATCCCACCTTCAAGTGTAGGCCACAAGTGGATCTTGACTGCTACAGACTATTTTACCAATTAGACCGAAGCTATTGCTTTGAAAGAAGCAAATGAATCCATTGTTTTAAGTTTCTATTAGGATCTAGTATCAAGATTTGGTACACCAGATTCAATTATCTCTAACAATGTTTTAGCTTTTATTGGATTGAGGATTTCAGATTGGTCTATCAAAAATAACATCTTTTTGAATACTTCTTCTAACTATTATCCGCAGGGTAATGGGTAGGCTGAATCTACCAATAAGAACCTAATAAGGATCATCAAGAAGACTGCTGAAGACAACCAAAGAAGATGGCACGAGAAGTTGAAGTTAGCTCTTTGGGCTGACAGAATTACACCCAAGAGAGCTACTAGTTGCTCTTTGTATGTGCTTACTTATGGTAAGGAGGCTAGACTGCCTATTTTAGTTTAATTACCAACTTTGACTTTCATCAAAGAACTTGAACTGCTAGAGGAACAACCTTTAGTAGTAAGGCTAGCTTAGCTTATGGAATTAGATGAGACTAGAAAGGAAGCCTTGAGGAAGCTTGAAGTCCATCAAACTCAAATGAAAAATTCCTTTGATAAGAGGGCAAGACCCAGAAGCTTCATTGTTGCTGATTTGGTTTTCAAATGGAATGAACTAAGAAGTAGACCTAGAAAGCATTCCAAGTTTGATGCAATTTGGGATGGGCATTGTTAGTACTCATTTATGTTTAGAGTTTTAAGTTCATACATTTGCAGATTTTCCCATTCAAACCCTGAAATTTCTGAGTCTTGGGGTCTTGCATTGTCTTTTCTATTCTGATGGTGACCTTCTGTAGCGGTTCCCGATTACAAAGTTTCATCCTCATGCTTTAGTGTTCATAGGTTGACCAGCCCACATGCAATATTTTACTGCCTTTTACCATCGCACATGAGAAAATGTTAAGTTTTTGTATATGCAAGTGCAAATGTATGTTGGGTTGCTTGCGAAATCTTAATCGGTTTCCAAAAATACAAATTTTTTTGAGTTATATGCATTTTTATGCATATCAGGTCATGTATACAAAAGGGGAATCTTTGCAGATTCTCGAGGATATTCTGCAGTTGTATGCACATCCATATGCATACCAGGTTCAAAGGGATGCATGTACATTGGGGGAATCTTCCACAAGATTCTTGGAATATTCTCTGCAGTATATTAGGTTTTCTTGTACAAGTTTTGTTGTATGTCCCAGCATACAAAGGTTATATACAAGTGAAAAATATGCAATGGCGAAATATACATTGAAGATTACTTGAAGATGCCGCCGTTGTATCAAGCAGTTTTCTTGTATGTTTGTTTTGTTGTATGTTCGACATACAATGCCAAGTATACATTGTGGATTTCAAAAGGAGTTCAAAACAAGGCTAAAAGCAGGTCAGGTCCACAAGTATATGCAGGAGGGAATGAATGTATGTCCGACATACATTGGGTTTATACATAGGCAGAAGATGCATTTGGTGGGGCTTGCCGTAGTTTTATACAAATGGGTTTGTACATGTTCAATATACAAGGGAAGAATGTATATGGAATATTCTGAAAGGATTCCCTGCTTGTATGTTTGTGTTTGTATATTCAACATACAAACAAAATATACATTCAGATATACAATGAAGAAATATGCATTCCGGACCCGAAGGAGAAGTCAGATGCGGCGGATAAATTTTTGAGATCCGTCTTGTATGTATGAGGCATTTGTATATGCAGTTATACATTGGGACATGCAAGTGAAAGGACATACAACCTGGACGTGATGGATGAATAAAATGCAGCGAATAACAATTTGAGGTCCGTGGGTTGTATAAGGCGCTTGTATATGCCAATATACAAGCTGATGTGTAGTGGAAAGAATACAAGCCAAATTTGAACCGATTCTCAAATTACTTTTATAAAATTTGATGTCTGACTTGTGTATAAGGTGCTTGTATATGCTCTTGCATGTACAAGGCGATAAATGCAAAATGGGGAAGGTGAAAAGTCAGCGGTAGGAGTATGTAGTGCCTACGTGGCATGATATTGCAGGAGGGTGACTTTTCAGCATTTTTGGAGCCGTTTATCTTAGCAATGGAATCATGATCAGCGGCTAGGTTTTGAAGTTGCAGCGTTGGTTCTCTTTGCATCCTCAGACTTGTTCTGAGTGGGAAAACTCTATGAGTGCCATGTTGCAAATTCCAAGAGGAGCTGCGGGTGGTTAAACAATTAATGGCAGGATTGCAAATAGG
This sequence comes from Cunninghamia lanceolata, assembly GCA_027924645.1. Classification (NCBI taxonomy): domain Eukaryota; kingdom Viridiplantae; phylum Streptophyta; class Pinopsida; order Cupressales; family Cupressaceae; genus Cunninghamia; species Cunninghamia lanceolata. The sequence continues at coordinate 2,913,693 of BSBN01000697.1, forward strand.
TATGGGTCAAAGGGACATGCCAGCTACCACTTTCAAGAGAAAATCTTCAAGCGGTGGTGTAGATCCCAATTCTCACCTTCTCTCCTCCTCTATTTCCCAGTTGCATTGATTGGTTTGAGCGCCATTTCTGGTGCAGTGTATCTGGCAGGAATTTTGACCTTGTCATGTAATTAATTTTTGCTAGGTACACAGTCTTGGTATAAAAGCCAAACTTTGTTACTCATTGTGTTGGTTGAAAACTGGACAAAAATTTTGGTGTTGTAATAAGATACGACTTCATTGGTGGCTCTGTCTTGGCTATCTTGTGAGTTTATGAGTCTCATGTTGCATGTTTTTATGCATAAATCTATTGATATCATGCTGATTTAAATGAGTAATGCTATATTGCATGTGTTCTGTTATCTGTCTCCAAATTGAATGTTTTCTTCTTATGAATCTATGCATTTAAGGGGTGTTTATGATTCTAGAATCTAGGTTTGTTGTGTTGAATGATTGATTTCTTACTTCTGCTCAAGGAGTAGATTAAACATTTCAGATCAAGAGTTGGGAAGAAGACATTGTAATAGGGATATCAGTAAGTAGAGATAATAGGATACTCTATTTTGGGAAGTATCTGTAAGGTAGATACTAAAAATCCCCTTGATATCCAGTCTTTGGTATATGTTTATGCTGGCCATTCACATGTGTATGTCTATTGACTCCGAGCCCTGAATAGGCACCGATCCAGTCTTGTATTGAGGTTGCAACCCAAAGTCTCAATTTTGTATCCAAACATAAAATCAAACTCAAACTTCATATACAACCATTAGGACTTTAGAAGTAGTTTTAGGATCCAAAATCCTCTATCTACAACTAAATATAGGCCCAAAGATAGCCCCTTCGCTCTTATCTCACAGTTTTGGTCTGCATAATAGATGATTTATCTATTTTGTGTTAGCATCCCAGTCCTTGCACAGTTACATCTCATGGATGTTGAGTAGGGAATACCCCCCTTGGTTCTGCAGAGCCTAAAGAAGAAGAGGAGATATTTATAGAGTCTATCTCCTATACTGTTGGCCCCTAGCCTGGGAATCCTATTGATCAATGATGGCTACCTTGTAGGGATGACTAGGAACAAGCATCTAGTCTGGGAAAAATACCAACAGATTTTAGCGACTCTACTGGGGAAGGTGAAGTGAAAGAACCCTAATCTTAAAAGAAAACAATTCCTAGTTATAGGTGGTGACTCCAAACAATCTCCCAACCGGTAAAGTAAAAATTTGTATGCAAGGGAGAAGATCCCTACGTAATTCTCTGTCTGTAGAATTACCCAATAAAATGATGTACAGGAAAAAAGGGACTGCTCAAGCCAGTCAAGAGGGTTCTCCCAGAAGTAATGATAATATTCAAGACAATCTAGGATCTTAAGAGCGAACAATACCTTATTTTTCAAACACAGGCTGAAATCCAGAATGTATATGAAAGATAGCAGGGTAGTGGGTTGAGATTGAGGTTGGAAGTGTCTCAAGAACGCCCTTTCCATGATTCCTCTGATAGATTTGAAGAAGCTGAATCCCCAAGGGATGATAATGATGATCAGAATGTAATAAAGCCTTCCTCTTCTATGCCTAGAGAGGAGGAATTAGCCGAAGAAATTAAGAGCTTAAGGGCAGAATTAGAATATCTGCAGGCAGTGAAGATTAGAGATGACATGAGATAGGAAGTGCAAGCCCTGAGAGTTGCTTAGAATGATTCAATTCCTACCCTTGAAAATGCAAATATGCTAAGAAACCAACACAAAAATGAAGTTCAAGATCAGCATAATGATCAAAGACATAATGCAAATAATGCTAGAGTACCATTAAATAATGTAAGAAATCAGAATGCAAATAGAAATGCCAATGTTAATCAGTTTGGTAGACAACCAATGCAGTTGGACAGATTTAGACAACTTGTTTTTGATGGCATTCCTGGTTACCCAAATCCTATTGACAAACATGTGAGGCTGCAAGCACCTAAATTTTTAGGAAATAATACTGTGTCAAGGGAAGACCATTTAAAATCTTTTCAGAATATCATGGACAATTTTGAGGTTGAGCATGAGGATGTTTTCATGAAATTATTTATGCAATCCTTAGTTAATGAGGCTAGATAATGGTACAAGGGTCTGCCTGACATAAGTGTTTCATCATGGGAGGACTTCAGGAGAATATTCAAAGAACAGTATGGTGACAAAATTGATCCAAGTTTCTTTATTAATGAATTCACTGGAATCACCAAAGGATCAAATGAACAGGTTGCTAATTTCAATGCTAGATTCACAAAGGTATTGAACAAATTACCACATCACCTAAGGCCTAATGAACCAATGTGCATAGTGTTGTCCATAAATGCTTTTGATGCCAAAACTACTTATGGATTAAGAGATAAGGGTCCTCACAGCCTCATAGATGCCTTCAAAATTGCAACTACTATTGAAAATAACAGAAAAGCATCTAGTAAGACAAACAGGAGAGATGATGTAAAAATTCTGCAAAATCCAAATACTAAATCTTAGAGTGTTCAAGGCAGTGCATCTACTTCTGAGGATAAATTAGATAAGTTGACAACTATTGTCAAGGACTTGAGTTATAGAATGGCTAAAAATGAAAAAGGGATAGGTCCTGACAGACAAGTTTACCAAAGGCAAGAAAGAAGACCATCATTACATGATATTCCATACAATACTAATTGGCATAATTGTAAACCTATTCTCCCAAACAACAACATAGGTCAGAGGACTCAAAATGTTAAGGAAACTCCCGATCCTTTGAAAAAGGCTATAAATATTGTTAATGACACCCCATGGTGCATCATATGTCAGATGCCTCACTCATAGTCACAATGCCTGATTGCTCAGTCTTTATACAATAATGCTGTTGCCTGTGATGAATGCAATGAGCCACATTGCATGGAAGATGATGATGTCAATATTCTATCTACAAATAGGGAGTATCCCTTTCATAATGTTGATGCAAGTGCAAATGATGAGATTCAGGCCTATCAGCAGTTTCCCTATGATGAAGATGAGGAAGATAACTATGCCTATGCTCAGGATTCACACAATTTTTTGAATAACTTGAGGAGGCCTTTTGATGAGGAAATTAGAGCCTTCACAGCTACAGCAATGGTTCAAGTCAAAAGCGATTACAATCTCAGGGGTAAAGCTCAGGTAAGTAATTCACACCAACCAGAGAATACTTTTGTAGGCCTGCCAGTGCATAGTCATAAAGGGACTAGACCACAAAAGAAACAATGGAACACTACTAAGAAAAATTAAAAAAAAAAAAAGGTCATGATTCTCAAGGACTAGAAAATAGAATCCCCCAGATTGAGGATCAAAAAAAAAAATTTCAGATTAAGAATGACAGTCAGAGAGCCACAAAAATTAAAGCTGGATCATGCCAAGATAAAAGTAAAACTATGGATTAGGCTACAACTGTTATACAAAATTATGCCCCCTTTGACATAACTCAGGTCTTGTCTCAGATGAAAGTCTCTGTTCCATTAATGGAATTAATGAAAGTTAGAGAAATCATAAATAAAACATTGTCACTGATTTCATGAGTACCCTGTCAAGCTAATCAGAATATTGAGACTCAGGGTAGGAAACAAGCTATGTGTATGGATGAAGATGAGGTTCCTGAGGTATATTTGGGGATGACCATGACAAAATTCCCTTCACATGTTGAACCATTTTATGTCTCCCTTGTCATAAATGGAAAAGTGATTAAGAATTGTATGCTTGACTCAGGAGCATCAACGAATATCATGCCTTTGGCCCTCATGCATCAAGCTGGGTTAAAGATAGATAAGGCATGTGGGAAGTGCTATGCCATGGATGCTAGGGAGGTACTTGTCATTGGAATCATGAAAGATGTGGATTTCAAACAGGTAGCATATCTTGAAAAGGCCTACAAAATGAACATGACAATTGTTGATATCAAGCCACAGTATGGCATGTTGTTATCAAGAAGATGGGTAGCATTGATTGGTGGGAGTATGCGATTAGATCTGTCATATGCAGTTATCCCTATGAATGGCAAGGATGTCAAACTGATCAGAGAAGAAAGGTCATTAGATACAATTGAGGATTAGGAATCAGAGGAGCATATATGTTTTGTGGACACTGACTATGATAATTTCAGAGTTGTCTCAGATGATAAAGAGGGAGATATTTACATTCAAGAATTGGATCAACAGGGTCTCTGGACCATGTACTTCGATGGGGCTTGTTCAAAAGATGGCTTTGGTGCTGGAGTGGTGTTTTTATCTCCAACTGGTAAGCTTCTAAAATTCTCTTTCTTGTTGAAGTTTGCCTGTACAAATAATATCGCAGAGTATGAAGCTCTGTTACTAGGATTGAATGTAGCTTTGAAGCATGGAATCAAGATGCTCAAAGTATTTGGGGATTCAGAGTTAGTTGTTTCCTATGTCAGAGATAAGTATGCATCAAAGAATAAGAGGTTAAAACAATATAAACATGCTACTTGGGATACCATTGAATTGTTTGATGCCTTCTCAATAAACTGGATAGAGAGATCAAAAAATGTCAGGGTAGATTTTCTAGCTAATGTAGCTATAAGGCTAGATGATATAAGTCTATCAGATGTTACAAATGTTGAAGTCAAACTTAGACCTGTAGTGCCAGATAATGTATGCGGCCGGCAAGTGTTTGATGATGATAAAGATTTACTAAGATTTCTACATTGTATTGATGAATATGAGTACCAAGAAATGAATTTTCAAAACTTTGTGGAGGTTGTAGATAGAAAAGAGACCCCCTTAGGGAAAGAAATAATTCAACTCAAGACAAATAAAATCCCTAGAGGGCTGGTTGCTTTAGAGGGAGCTTTTGACAAAAGGGACCAATTTGTTACAAAGGCATCTCCAACAAACAAGAATGATTTGGAGGAGATAAACTTGGGGACATTTCATGCTCCCAAAAAGGTATACATTGGCAAACAGCTCAAGCCACATATCAGAACTATGCTAATTGCATTACTGAGAAAATATAAGCATGTCTTTGCCTAGTCTTATGAGGATCTGAAAGCTTATAGAGAGGATTTATTCCAGCATGAAATCCCTTTGAAGCCTAAAGCAAAACCATTTAGACAAAAACAAAGGCCTATCAACCCAACTTTAGCTTCTAAAATGCAAGAAGAGCTTATGAAGCTTAGGGAGGCCGGAATAATCATGTCTATTAGACAGTCAACTTGGGTGTCTAACCTTGTCCCAGTTAGAAAAAAGAATGGTGACATAAGACTTTGTGTGGACTTTAGGAATTTGAATATATCTTCTTTGAAGGACAAATATCCATTGCCAAACATGGAAGCCATGTTGCAAACAGTGACTGGCTGTGAGCTTCTATCCATGATGGATGGATTTTCAGGGTACAATCAAGTGAAAGTGAAAGAATCAGAACAATTCAAGACTGCTTTCACCACCCCATGGGGAACATATGTATATGTGAGGATGCCATTTGGACTGACAAATGCGGGTGCCACATTTCAAAGGGCAATGGATGTTGCTTTTGCAGGATTGATTGACTCAATCTTGGCTGTATATCAAGATGACTTGACTGCTTATTCAAAAAAGGAGGAGCAGTACTGTATGCACTTGGAGTAGATCTTTATTAGAGCATTAGAGTATGGCATTTCTCTCAACCCAAAGAAATGTGCTTTTGGGGTTGTGGAAGGAAAATTGCTTGGACACATTGTTTCCAAGGATGGAGTTAGGATTGATCTTGAAAGGGTGGTTGCAAATGACAAAATCCAGATCCTTAAAATAGTGAAAGGTGTCCAGTCCTTCTTTGGACAAATTAATTTTGTTAGAAGATTTGTGCCTAACTTTGTAGAGACCACCAAAGATATCTCTAAGATGCTAAAGAGAGGTGCAACTGTCAAATGGGAAGATGAAGCGACTAAATCATTTCAGAGTATAAAAGAGGCTATAAAGATGGCTCCTGTGTTAAGATCTCCTAATTTTTCTAAGCCATTTCAGTTATTCTCATTTGCTTCTTTCCATACTATTGTTGCATGCTTATTACAGAAGAATGCATAAGGTTTTTAGCAACCTATAGCTTTCTTTAGTAGGTCATTGCAGGCTGCTGAATTGAAATATGACATCATGGAGAAGCAGGCATATGCATTGGTTAGAGAAGTTAAAAGCTTCAGGCCATATTTGGTAGGCTCTTGGATAGTTACATATGTGCCTCATGCAGCAGTCAAGGATATCTTCACTCAGCAAGAGGTAACTAGAAGAAGATGCAGATGGATAAACAAATTGTAGGAGTTTAACATTGAAATACAGATCACTAAATGGGTAAGAGGACAGGGTTTGGAAAAACTGATGACACAGTCAAATCTGGAGGCATGCCAAGTGAATGTGGTGCATAATGAAGTTATATGTCACAATCTGAGTAGTACAAGGACATTGTGTATTATTTACAAAATCTGAACTGTCCTACCCACCTCAGTGATAATCAGATGAGGACCTTGAAGCTACATGCTATTAAATACATCATTGTTCAAGGAGAGCTGTATTGGAAAAATCTTGATGGTGTATTACTCAGGTGTGTGAATGAGGATCAGGCTAGGGATATTCTGAGTGATATGCACAATGGAGAGTGTGGTGGGCACTATGCTACCCAGACAACAGCCCACAAAATTCTCAGAGTAGGCTATTGGTGGCCAACTCTCTTCTCAGATGCACACAAGATGGTAAGAAAATGTGAGTCTTGCCAAAGGTTCTCAGGAAAGCTAAGATATCAAGGTGCATTACCCCTTAGGACTATAACTGTAGAAGCTCCATTTCAGCAATGGGGGATTGATTTTATAGGGGAAATCTCAAAAAAATCAAGTGGAGGGCACAGTTCGATTCTGGTTGCCACTGATTATTTAACTAAATGGATTGAGGCCATTCCAACTAAGAAAGCTACAAGCAAAGTGGTGATGGATTTTATTCTAGAAAATATTATTATCAGATTTGGAGTACCAGCCAAATTGGTCGCAGATAATGCTATGTGCTTCAGGTCTGGTGAGTTTATTAATTTTTGCAGCATTTATAGAATTGATTTGTCTCATACATCACCATATCATCCACAAGGGAATGGTCAGGCAGAGTCAAGCAACAAAAGTCTCATGAAAATCATCAAAAGGACGATAGATAAAAACAAGAGGTCTTGGGATTCAAAGCTAAAGTTGGCATTATGGGCTGACAGGGTGATAGTAAAAAGAGAAACTAGAAGGTCACCTTATGAATTAGTATATGGTGCAGCAGCTAGATTGCCTATGAACAATCTCTTGCCAATGTACAAATTCATACAAGAAAATGATGGGGAGATTGGAGACTCAATGAATGAAAGAATAAATCAGCTAGTTGCACTAGATGAAATAAGAAGGGAAGCACATAACACAAACATCAAGACACAGCAAAAAGTGAAATATATGTTTAATAGAAGGGCTGTAGAGAGAAGGTTTCAGATAGGTGATCTGGTCCTTATGTGGAAAGCAAAGAGCCAGGATAAGGGCAAACATGGTAAATTTGACCCCTTATGGATTGGCCCATACCAAATTAGCACTGTTCATGGAGATGATTCTTATTTTCTCCGGGCCCTTAATGGTGAACTACTGGAATTGCCTGTGCATGGTAAATTCCTTAAAGCTTTTTTCTCATAAATGAGTACCTTATGTGCACATTGTAAACTAGGTGTAAATATTTTGTACATGCCTTGTATAGTCGGTCGTGTTTTGAGTTTTGAGTTTTGTCTGGTCTGCCCCGGAGTAGTCTGGTCCTCGCTACAGTCTTGTGCCTGCATGTCCCCAATCAGAGCCTGTGTTAGTACTCATTTATGTTTAGGGTTATAAGTTCATACATTTGCAGATTTTCCCATTCAAACCCTGAAATTTCTGAGTCTTGGGGTCTTGCATTGTCTTTTCTATTCTGATGGTGACCTTCTGTAGTGGTTCCTGGTTACAAAGTTTCATCCTCATGCTTTAGTGTTCATAGGTTGACCGTCCCACATGCAATATTTTACCGCCTTTTCCCATCGCACATGAGAAAATGTTAAGTTTTGTATATGCAAGTGCAAATGTATGTTGGGTTGCTTGCAAAATCTCAATCGATTTCTAAAAATGCAAAAAAAATTGAGTTATATGCATTTTTTATGTATATCAGGTCACGTATACAAAAGGGGAATCTTTGTAGATTCCCGGGGATATTTTGCAGTTGTATGCACATCCGTATGCATATCCGGTTCAAAGGGATGCATGTACATTAGGGAAATCTTCCGCAAGATTTCTAGAATATTCTCTGCATGTATATCAGGTTTTCTTGTACAAGTTTTGTTGTATGTCCCAGCATACAAAGGTTATATACAAGCGAAAAATATGCAATGGCAGAATATACATTGAAGATTCCTTGAAGATGCCGCTGTTGTATCAAGCAGTTTTTTTGTATGTTTGTTTTGTTGTATATTCGACATACAACACCGAGTATACATTATAGATTTCAAACGGAGTTCAAAATAAGGCTAAAAGTAGGTTGGGTCTGCAAGTATATGCAGGAGGGAATGAATGTATGTCCAACATACATTGGGTTTATACAAAGGCAGAAGATGCATTTGATGGGGCCCACCGTAGTTTTATACAAACAGGTTTGTACATGTTCAATATACAAGGGAAGAATGTATATCAAATATTATGAAAGGATTCCCTGCTTGTATGTTTGTGTTTGTATATTCAACATACAAACAAAATATACATTCGGATATATAATGAAGAAATATGAATTCTGGACCCGAAGGAGAAGTCAGATGTGGTGGATAAATTTTTGAGATCTGCCTTGTATGTATGAGGCGTTTGTATATGCAGTTATACATTGGGACATGCAAGAGAAAGGACATACAACCCAAATGCGATGGAGGAATAAAATGCAGCGAATAACAATTTGAGGTCCATGGGTTGTATAAGGCGCTTGTATATGCCAATATAACAGCCGATGTGCAGTGGAAGGAATACAAGCCGGATTTGAACCAATTCTCAAATTACTTTTATAAAATTTGATGTCTGACTTGTGTATAAGGTGCTTGTATATGCTCTTCCATGTACAAGGTGATAAATGCAAAATGGGGAAGGCAAAAAGTCAGCAATAGGAGTATGTAGTGCCTACATGGCACGATATTGTAGGAGGGTGACTTTTCAGTGTTTTTGGAGCCGTTTATCTCAGCGATGGAATCATGATTGGCGGCCAGGTTTTGAAGTTGCAGCGTTGGTTCTCTTTGCATCCTCAAGCTTGTTCTGAGTGGGAAAACTCTATGAGCGCCATGCTGCAAATTCCAAGAGGAGTTGGTGGTGGTTGAGCAATTAATGGCAGGATTGCAGACAGGTATGGGTCGAAGGGACATGTCAGCCACCACTTTCAAGAGAAAATCTTCAAGCGGCGGTGCAGATCCTAATTCTCACCTACTCTCCTCCTCTGTTTCCTAGTTGTATTGATTGGTTTGAGCACCATTTTTGGTGCAGTGTATCTGGCAGGAATTTTGACCTTGTCATGTAATTAATTTTTGTTGGGTACATAGTCTTGGTATAAAAGCCAAACTATGTTACTTATTATGTTGGTTGAAAACTGGACAAAAATTTTGGTGATGTAATAAGATACGACTTCATTGGTGGCTCCGTCTTGGCTATCTTGTGAGTTTATGAGTCTCATGTTGTATGTTTTTATGCATAAATCTACTGATATCATGCTGATTTAAATGAGTAATACTATATTGCATGTGTTCTGTTATCTGTCTCCAAATTGAATGTTTTCTTCTTATGAATCTAAGCATTTAAGGGGTGTTTATGATTCTAGAATATAGGTTTGCTGTGTTGAATGCTTGATTTCTTACTTCTGCTCAAGGAGTAGATTAAACGTTTCAGATCAAGTGTTGGGAAGAAGACATTGCAATAGTGATATCAGTAAGTAGAGATAACATGATACTCTTTTTTGGGAAGTATCTGTAAGGTAGATACTAAAAATCCCCTTGATATCCAGTCTTTGGTATATGTTTATGCTAGCCATTCACACGTGTATGTCTATTGACTCTGAGCCCTAGATAGGCACCGATCCAGTCTTGTATTGAGGTTGAAACCCAAAGTCTCAATTTTGCATCCAAACATAAAATCAAACTCAAACTTCATATACAACCATTAGGACTTTAGAAGTAGTTTTAGGATCCAAAATCCTCTGTCTACAACTAAATATAGGCCCAAAGCTAGCCCCTTTGCTCTTATCTCACAGTTTTAGTTTGCATAATAGAGGATTTATCTATTTTGTGTCAGCATCCCAATCTTTGCATAGTTACATCTCAGGGATGTTGAGTAGGGAATACCCCCTTGGTTCTGCAGAGCCTAAAGAAGAAGAGGAGATATTTATAGAGTCTATCTCCTATACTGTTGGCCCCTGGCCTGGGAATCCTATTGATCAATGATGGCTACCTTGTAGGGATGACTGGGAACAAGCATCCAGTCTGGGAAAAATACCAACAGGCCTTATGTAATCACAAAGTGCAAAGAAAATAATGCATTTCGTCTATCCAAATTAAGTGGAGAGGTGATGTCTATCCTAGATAATGGGATCCACCTCAAACATTACCTCTAATGATAAGAACTACCTTGTATCAGAGTAGAGTAGTGTCGTAGTTAATAAGTGCTTCAAGCACATTTTCTTTCAGTAGTTTTTGTTTTCCTAAGTGTTGCTACACAAGTTTTTCTGACCACCAGGGCCTGTTAGTTTTCTTTTCAATTTGGTTTGTTTTGTTTTCTATTGCTATTTGAACTAGTTGGAGAGATCAATTTCAGTGTTTTCTAAGTTTGAAAAGAGCAGAGTATGACTCAATGCCCAATGGATATTCAAGGCAAGTGATCCAATGCTTAGTAGGAAAGCATATAGCAGAAGTTGTAAGAAATGTTGCCATTTTTCACTTACAGCTCAAACTAGTGGAGCTAGTTTAGCAAGTTCATTTTAAAAGTGAAGGTTTTAGCATTTTCTATTGTAACTTATTTGCATAGTTGGATGATTCAGTGATATTGCATTTCAGTTGTTCAACAAAAGGAAAGGATTGCAGATCATCATTAATTCTAGAAGGAGATTAATTATTTCATTTCACTACCATGTTTATTTGTTTTACAAATGAAGTACATAAAAGAAATAAACATTGCATTGAATGAAAGATGATAGATCAAATGTCCCACACAAGCCATGGGAATAGCTGAACAAATGCAAATATGAGGAAGATACTATGCATCTAAAGATAGAGGAGAGAAAGTCATAGCCATCATTCCTCTTAGTGTCTTCATCCTCCAAGGTTACCTTCTGCCTTTGCTCCTGATCTTCGATAAGAACCTGCAAAAAAATTGGAAAAGGTCATGTTAGAGCTCCGGTTATGAATTCTCAATGTGTCTATCAGAAGAGGCATAACACATTGCCTATAATGCACTTGATCAGAAATACATCATTCACATGCAAGAGGAATTGAAAAGAAACAATCATTGAACTTCATTATTTTTATATAATATGTTTGTTTCATGTGTAGGTATAGGATAAGTCAAGTAGCTAATTGAAGATAATTCAGCATGTGGTGTAAAGTGGGCTCCCACAAGGGTTGAGCCCAGCATGTTGCCCCTGAGTCTTAAGGGGAATTAGATCAGGGTATTCATTTATACTATGTAAAGGAGATAATGATAAAATGAAATAATTACATCAACTCAGCCTATGGAGCTTTAAGCTCAATGTTCACCTATGACTACCAATTGAAAATGGTTGAAGTGACAATCATCTATGAACAGTGAACTTTTCACATGGATACCAATGAGCCAATACAGGAGAAAGCATGTGCATAGGTGAAACAAAGTTCACATCAAACATTTTTCCTTTTTAAAGAGATTTTGTTGCTCCTATCTCAAAAGTGATAGGAAAGAGTCAAGTTCATGTATGGAGCAACTAAGGCAGCCATAGTAATGAATTAGAATGTAGATTGCATCATGTATTGCAATAGCAAGTAAACATCATTGCCATAAAGGAGATGAATAGTCAACTAATACAATAATCATTTGTATCTCATTTGCCATACCATAACAAAAGAAAGGTATAATCTTATGCATGCACTAGATTACATTGCCAAGTATATGTATCATGTTACAAAAATCATAGCAGGTATGTACATAGTCAAAAGACAGTTGTAGCATATGCACATGAGTTATCATTACCAGGGCTCTATAATAAATGCCTTTGATGTAATGTTATAGAGGTAAATTTGTAACATTTATTCCAGATGTTTCAGATTGAACAAGGTACCATAGGTGTCATGGAAAGATCATTTACAGCTGATAAGAGCAACAGAAAGAGAGCATGTATAAAACATCTTGTAGGTGGAAGCCATAAGTATATGGATATATCTACCATCTATAGAGAAAGGTAAGGTCACTTCCATCAAATGATATAGAACCGTATAAGTGTCAAAAGAGTAAGATAGCACAGCTAAAATTGATAGTCCAATCATTATTTTTCATCAGCACCAAGAGGTGGATTATCCAAAAATGAAATTGTATACATTTAAGAGACAGTGTACTAAAGGAAGAACAATTTCAAAATCATATGATGCTATAAGAAGGAATATTTATGTGCTATCATCAGTTCATCATAAGTGTATCATATCCAAAAAGTGAGAGAATACAAGAATAAATAGCTACAGGTATATGGAATCAAAAGGAGAGCTTGCAAAGTATAGTACATGCTCAAGTGAGCTCAAAGAAAAGTTACAGGTCACAGATAGTAGAGGAACAAGGCTTTCAATATATAGATACTCCAAGTGCTAAGGTCAAGCCGTGGTTTTAAGTCATTTTTTCTCATACCCATTTGAGGGTTTTATCAAAAGTTGTAGATCTGAAACAAAATAAAGTCCCTCTTAAAAGCAAATGTATGACAGTATACTGGTTGCAACCCTATGACAATGTAGAGACAAAATAAGATGGAGCTTTCCATATATTTGAACAAGAAAATGCATACACAGACATTACAACCCTCATGGGTTTTGAAAGATATACAATAGGATAAGCAGTGATACAATGAAATGAATAAGTACAAGCTAAGAAACCCATAGAAATGAAACACTTGTCATTTTTGAAGAATGCAGAGATAAATGACTAGTCGCGGCCCTCTAAAGTAGAAGATACACATGATAAAGCCAACAGCAATAAAAGACTCACCTTTTATTTTATGAGGGAAGCTAAAGTTTTCATTTTGCATAAAAGCTCAGAGCATATCCATGGCGATGTCAATAGAGTTATGGTGACAAAAAAATGAAAAAAGAGATCAAATGGTGCATCAGAAACGACACTTCCAGCCACAGTTGAAAGCAGAAATCCATCAAGGAATAGCAAAAAATGGATAAACACTATGAAGAAAGAGATTACCTTTTACCTTGCTGTCGAAATAGCCTCAGAGAATCGAAAGTTGTAGTAAAATGGAGGGGTTTCATCTCCAAACCCTAGAGGTGCAAAGGTAGCCACAAAGAGCCCTTTCACCAAAATGTGTTTTGCAAATGAGCCTGAAAGAATAGGGAAAAACTTGTTTTTTCTTAGGGTTTACCTTTGCCCTAGTTCAAAACTAGGTATTCCATCACATTTGAAATCATTCTATTTGCCCACACTAATGCCATTGGGTGTCATCAAATGCTAGGTCAACCACCTTTTTCTGCCTAAGTCTATAGGACTTATAAGGGGTCGTGACCATAGAATGCTTAGGGTCCTTTTTCATATGTTAAAACCTTATGCCCTTTGACATATTTCAAAAGATTTAGTGTTATTGAAACCTTGAAGTGCCTTGTCATTACCTTGATATACCACTTGTAGAACATTTGAAAATAGAGAACATGCCTTTGCCTTAGAGACTACTTTTGTAGGGTACATAGAGAATAAACCTTAAAGGCTTTATTTTTTGCAAAAATATATGGAGATCATATTGTTTTTATGATTTTCTATGGAAAAAATCAAGTATTGTAACTGCAATATACTTGGCGAAATAAGGGAAATATAAGCTTTGTATTATTGTTTTGTAAAAGAAAATCAAATGGGGTAAGATTAGACAAATCAGGTGGAAAAGCTAAAGAATCTATTATAGGATAGATATTAAAGCAATATTGTTTATAAATTGCTTTAATATTTTGTCATCTTATGTAGTTGAAAAAAGATAAAGCAAAGTCAAATTATTTTTTAGATTTGCTTTATTTTTGGACAGAAGAGATACAAAAATTGACTTTTTATGGGCAAAGAAAGCAAATTTTGGTGGTACCAACTAAGAGGACACCTTGGCAGCGTTTATTTTCTAGTTTGGTGGTAGATTGAGGGCTTTATTTTTGGCTTTTTTGAGGAGCTCAAAAATTGATTTCTTTCATCTATTTTTAGGAGCTTTTTTGGAGAGATCTTTTGGAGGTATTTATAGGAGAAAAACTTAGTTTTTTCTCAGTCAATTCATACCATTTTCTTCTCTCTTGAGCACAGCCAGAGAGTTGTATATAGGTAGTTGACTCAGTTTGGTTTTGCATTGTACTCCTTCCAGCTTAATATAACAGATTTTCTGATTCCATCTATTTGTCCTTTTTACAGTTTTGATTTGATGTCTCATTGTGGTAGTTTCATGTCCTTTGTTATGTCTCTTACTATAAAATTTTCTTTTGGTCCTAGTTGTAATTTGTGTTCAATTTGAACCTTATTGCAAATTATTTTGGGATCAAATCTCAGAGGTGAGGTTGTGAAAGTTTAAGTGTAAAGGGTTGTTTATGAGTGAAGATATTCATTTAGATTAAATCTTAGAGTTAGTTCTGCATTTCAGTTATTCTCTCTCCCTTTTCCCCTCTCCCTTTTCCCCTACAAGTCATTAGATTTAAACAAAATCATAAGGAGAACAAACTCATTCTGGAGGTTCACTCCAACGTTTAGGCAACCCACAAGCCTAGGAGTGTTCCCATGTGTCAATAGATAGCTAAGTCTTTTGTATCTTAGCATAAGGTGCATATCTGATTGATAATAGTAACATCCTGTTGCGTAACCCTCGAAGGGTAAGAGCCAAAAGTGGACAGGATAATTTTTTTTGACATAAATGGATAACATACACAGATACGGTTGGTGATTTGATATGTCAACAACATTCATGGCCAAGTATGGCCAAATGTACAATCCCAAGGAGAGGACTAATTCACCCTCTAGTGAAACATTGTAAAAACTAAATTCATTTTAAACACCAATTTAAATGTTCCTATAACCCATATCCAACATAAACACGAATCCAAAAGCATCATAGTACAAGAGGATCTGATACCCACACCGGAATCTATAAACCAAATAAGAACCATCTCATTTCTTCTTATTAAATTAGATGATTACATCTTCTCTCTTAAGAGAGTACAATTACATAAAAGAATATACAAGTACAATGATATAGTCATGAATGTGATACAATGACTGAATAAGTACAACAACTGATAAAGTAATGGAGAGAGAGATAACATCTCCAATCTGGTGCTCCAATGACCTATTCACTAGTCTCTAATGGCAGTGGCAATGCCTCCCAATCATGTGGAATCATAAGAGATCACCCAACCATGCTCGGAGTTAGTCACAAGGCCTAAACAAAAGTAACCAAGTAAGGGCAAACAAGAAGGCCAACACTCACATCAATCATGGAGTAGACACAAAAAGCAATGCATACAGCCAATGTTGTAATACAAAGATGCTCATCCAATCATAAGTTGGGTACTACTCACGACTACTAAGGCTGTAGATACTAGAGTGTAGATTGGATGGAGTGTCATCATGCGTACTCGAAGGGATGGCATCACACGAAACCAAGTACACTTCTCTTATAGATGAGGAGACTCGATCATGCCCCACAGATGGATAACTCGATGCCCCGTAGACTGACAGGCCTTCTCATTGCATCCTTAGCCTTTACAAGCACTCAAGGCCATGCATGAGGACTCATTATCTTATTAGTGTTATTACCCTAATATTTTCATTTAGTTATCACTTATTACTGTAACTCTACTACTAGTTCCCATGGCAGCCACTTGCAGGCCCAAGGCCCGTAGAGAGCCACTCCAGACGACCACTCTAATGCCTAGACCTAGTTCATCTCTTTTAACCAATGAGGAATCCAAAATGACTAAAATACTGAATTATAAATTTGAAATTGAAAAAAAAGTGATCTATAAGATGAAAGCCTTGATGACAGTGTAATTTTATTGAAAATGACCCTTTTCTAGATAGATCAGCTGTCTAATAATTCTAGTGACCCCAATTTAATCACTCTTCACAAGGGAATGCATGAATATCATAAGAAAACATGACAAATGGTATTACAAGTCTACTCATAGCCTTAATTTTGCATAATGTCGACCATATTTAACAAAGCTAAATAAAATGTTAAAAAGACTTACAAAATGGAAATCTAAATTATTTTTCCTCTTACACAGATCATTGTTCCTAAAACACTAATCGCTGCTCCTAAGGTATTTTAGTGTCATAACATTCTTTAATTCATGGAGGACGTTTTCCACAAGGCTAGGAATTAGCAGCAAATGATAATAATGACAAAAATAGAAGGCGTTCCATATTCTAAGAAGAGTTGAAATAAAAATCTTTCCAGAGAAGTCATCGAATAACAAAAGGGTTCCATGGGACTGAGATCTCTTCAATATCTATCATATGTCCCAGTTTTATATGTCTTCCTCATTCTATTCTCTATAAGATCAACCATCTTCTTCCCTAAAAAAATATAAATCAGAAACCGAAAGATCCTTTTTGAAAGCCTATTAGCTATAGGATTAAGGAATAGTTCTGCATGTTTTAAAAAAATATATTCAAGGAAAGTGGCACTGTAAATATCTTGCACTGAAAGAAGTTTTTGGATTATTGGAAGGAATTGATTCAAGGGAGAGGTGATGTAAATTCCTTGCATTGAAATTTTTTTTAGATTATATCTTCTAAACACAGCAATGGGTTTTATTTTATTTTTTCCTGTGGTAAATGTAATTGCAGCAGACAGAGTTTAGTCTTTGTGCTGGAAAAACAAACAAGAGCTGATGTAAATACATTTGTCTATTCACACTCCCTTGCACCTCACCTCTAGTCTAATCGTACTCCACTACAGCATACCTCTACTCTACAAAATTCATATGCTCACCTGAGATAATTCCTTTTCTCCTATGCTCCCCTATTTTCTTCCTCTGTTCTCTGTGTTTTTTTGTTTAAGAGCCTCTATCCAAAAGATAATACGGTACCTCCCTTTTTTTGTGGTGTCCTCTCTCCAGCTCCATAAATTCACACCTGCCCCCAATGATATTTTCTTGGCTGTCATAAACCAATCCACCAACTATTTCTTTCAAGAGCCATCGAATGGCATGTGATATTGTAGGCAAGATGACTTAAATCAATTCACTCAATTTTATTATAACCCATAGATAAAAGGAGAGAATGTGGGATGAATATGTCATCCTGGGATAAGTTAATAGAGTTTATTGCTAAGCTCAGTCATGAAGTTAAAACTCACAGGCACAAAATACAAACATGACAAAGAGAGCTAACAAAATGGATAATCAAAACCATTTAAAAAATAGCGTATTTAAAACCACATAGGTAACCAATTCAAAACTCCATTTAATCCAATAAATTAACACTATTACAATACTATATTTGAAACCACGACAAACATCAATGACCAGTAGGACCACACTGAACAATCAATCAAAACAAAGGAGAAAAGTCTCAACAACTGCACTGGCAAACTACACATGACCAGATGGGCAATCTAGACATTACCATTAGGTAATCGGATGGTAAGACCACAACACAGGAACACTGCACTGGGTAAATGCACAAAGATGAGTCCACTTAAGGTGGAAGTTTCAGACTTAGAAAAAAACCCAAAATTGGGTAAACCAAAACAGGATCCCATTTTCTATCGGGATCCTGAGCCAAAAGCAGGATCTCATTTTCTAGAAATGGGATCGCGTTTCAAAACGTGATCCTATTTTAAAATGGGATCCCATCTCATAAAAGGTTAAAATATTAACCTTTTATGAAACGGGATCCTGTTTCATAAAATTTGAATTTCTGACCAAATTTTTGCTATGGGTTTTAGGTTAGAAAAAAGGCTTGGGAACCCGACCCTTGGCTTTGGACCTGGTTTGACCTACAAGTTGAAGGTCCTGTCAATGTCACAACAAAATAGCGACTTTGGGCATATGTCTGAAGGCCTTTTTTACAGAATTTTTCGATGAAATTAAAACACATTATAGATGAGACAATATAGATTCCAAATATGTAATTTTTTTACAATTGGATTATTTTTCTTTTTTTCAATTAATTTCTAATGAAACAGGTCCATAAACTTGAATTGGTAGGGTTTTTTTAGTATTTTAATAACTTTTTATTAAAATATTTTTTTGTTAAAAAAATTGTATGAAAATGTACTTCAGAGAATTCTTTTCAATTTGAAATTTATTCTTTCAAAAGATGATAAGTTTAGGTCATCTTATGCGTGACGTACATGATGATTTTTTAAAACACCAAAAATGGCCAATAAAAAATTAACAAAAAAATATATATTCAATAAAAAAATTACAAAAAAATATGGAAAACATGCTTCAGTGAGTTACAAATCTTTTCCCAAAAGGATTTAGAAAAATATGATTATTTAAGTCAAAATATGGATGACGTACACGTGCATGGTATAGTAAAAAAAGTGACTTTTAAACAATAGTTTTTAGAAACGTATATTAAAAATTAATTTGTATCATCTGGGTATTAAAAAAATTTACATATTTGGAAACTAGACTTCGAGTACTACATTTCATTTTTACTAACTTTTTTCAAGATTCCACCTTTAAGTGCTTCAAATTTTTAGGTCAAATGTGACAAATTTTGAAAATCAGGGAAAACACTTCCACTTTTTAGACAAAAAGTGGACTCAAATCCTTGCACACACCCCACTAACCAGGTGCAGTGGGCTAGGGTAGGGAATAGGGCATGTCACTATCTCTAGGAACCACCATTAGGGATAATAAGAGTACGTTTAGGCCTGTGAATCCAGGCGGAGTTGATACTTAGTACCTGCAACACTTCAAGCACACATCAAGGTACCTGTGCATATACATATATCATATAGCTGAAGCACCATAAATCATGTAAGCATGAAATCCATCATAAGTAATAATCATGTCAACATCATAATAGTATTAAGATTGCACATCACCGGTGCTAATACAAAATAATAACAGGACACATAATCTAATAGAAAGTATACAGTCATCAGAATCCATCAAGGAAAAATAAAAGAAAAATGTGAACATGAGGGTTGTTACAATTTCTCTAAGGAATTTAATGAGTTTTGCAAGCATGTAGGTATTATCAGACAAAAGACAACTCCATATACACCACAATAGAATGGTTTTACAGAAACGATGAACCAAACAATCATGGAAAGATCTAAAAGTATGATGAGTGATGTACAGTTGGATAAATGCTTTTGGGCAGAGGCTTTGTGTATTGCTTGCTACTTGATTAATAGATCTCCTTGTAAGGCTCTTGATTGGACACCTTATGACGTATGGATAGGTAAGAAACCTTTTATTTCACATTTAAGGGTTTTTAGCAGTGAGGCTTTTGTTCATGTGCCTAAGGACAAGCAATCTAAGTTGGATCCAAAAGCTAAAAAGTGTACATTCATTGCATATGGTGATAATGTCAAAGGTTATAAGATTTGGAATCCACTAACCCATAAGATTATTTATTCTAGATGTTACATCCCCTTCTTCTGAACAATGAAATGTTAGTTATGTTGTTAGTTGTGTACAACTACTTTCATGTGACTATGAAAATTTATTCGTTGAATAATGTGTATAATTATGTGAGATTGATTTTATTTTATATGCAAATATTTTTCAATTGTATGTGGAAATGGATGTATGGATATAATATAAATTATTTTTCACATCAAGGAAATGATTTAAGCTTCATTATTTATCGAAGTGGTTGTAGGACAAATAAAATGACAAGGAAAAAGGGATATCAACAGGGAGAGGGTGATTACAGTAATCGAAAAATAATAATAATGTCTAAGCCTAAGTCTTCATAGCCTTGGCCAAGGCACATGCATATAAGTATAAATATATTTCTAGTTGGTGAGAATTATTTTTCCTTATGTCTATTAGATAAATATAAATTGTGTCTTACCTTTTGAGGAGTGCTTGGTAGTGTGTGAGCTGGAGTCTCTTTTTGTAACTCCTACTCTGCCAGTGCGCAAGAATGAAATGCTCCTTCTTGCATGTAGACAAGGTAGGAGGAGCACACATATAATTATTGGTGTTCATTCTTTCTTTGTCATTCATTCTTTTTACTCAATCTTAGATAAAAAATAACATTCGCAAGAATTGTAAGCTATGCATTGATTAGTATTTTTGCATTCCACTAAAGTGCTTCGTCTCTACAATACTGAAACTTGAATCACATATTCTGGAGTATTGTTTTGCATTCTTCGGAAGTATTTTGTACTATGCATTTCAGTAATCTAAATCATACATTCCTTGGTGTATCAACTGCATACTTGCTAACTCTATCAAGTTATTATCATCAAAGTGGCTGCAAGAACAAATCAGCAGTCCATTCTTGTCTTGCTCGGCACTTCCTTTAGTTTTTGATTAGTAAAAGAATCATCTAGGCAAGACCATAGTTCCTTCATCATATTATTTGTCATGCAATAGAAATAAATCATTGGGATAGTCGTAGTTATCAAATCATTCTATCTTTCTGTAATCTTTGCTCTGTGATTCATGATCGGTCTTCTGAATCAGTATATGTTGTTCATCTATCAAGTCTTTCAAATCTATAGAAGTATTGTCCTTCCTTACACCTTATATATAACAATTATATCTGCTCATATATTTATAGTTCCTTGAGATATATGACTTCGGTCACTAAGAAAAGATATTTTTCTGTCTATATGTTTTTATGTGGCATCTCTTGTGAATCTATAAGTATGTCAAGTGGATCATACATGATTTTCTTTCAAACCTGCAACCAAAAAGAAACATATGAAATAATGTAAATGTTGAGCAAGGGTGAATGCTGATGACACAGTAGTGTTAGATAAATATATTAGTAATCCTTGGCCAAGGTTACGATGTAGTATAGGCATCTGTCAGCTATCAAGCTCCAAATATACCACTGATCAGAGTGATCATTCCAATAGGAGGTACCTTAGGGAAAAGATCGATAAGGAGGTATAGGATCTTGACACTAGGCTCAGAGGCATATTGTTGTTATTTGATTCCTCGTTAATCACCCTCATGAAGGGTCAGGTTTCTTCAGTTGAAGAAGCATGGGAGATGAGTTGGTCTTGGTTGGGTGGATAAAGCCCTTGTTGATATTTCTTTTTCTAGAATCCAGAGAAGGATCTATAAACAAATTAGCAGGAAACTATTCAAGTTGTACTTTCCTTATCCTCTCTTCCTATTTTAATATTTGAGTTTGTTGAAAAGAAATATAGTTAATTAAATTTAGTTAGATTACTTTGGTTTACATGTATGTTGATTAGAAAAGATTATTTCAGCTGAAAATGAAAGTTTGTTGAAATTCAAATTTTATTGTATTTGTTACTTCTTTCATAAAAGTTAGTTAATCTTTCTGCTGAAATTCTATTATTAGATAAGTTTCTATTCTATTAAATTAGAGTGGGTGTTACATATGGTATCAGAACTACTAGGTTCCACACTAAGCCTTGGGGCTTATCATGCTTAGAACATTGAAAACAGTTATTCATGTTTTCTTTTGGATGGTATTAATAAGAAAAACACCTTGGAAAAAGATTCGAGACCCTGTATCTATTCGACTATGGAAGATCAGACTTCCTTATGATTATTCAAGTTGTTCTCCTCTAGCAGATTCAGAAATGATAGCTGAAGCTCTGAAAAGACTTCAGAAGGAAAGAAGAAAATGGACAGTCTCTGGAAAAGAGAAGGTGAAGTCCACCATAATTATAAAAATAAACAAGACCAAATCCAAAGACCACACTAAACTAGAAACATTTGAAGGAGATTGAGTTCCAACTCCTAGATATAGACTTATCCCATTTTCAGAGTTTAGTGATCAGGAGGAACCTATCATTGATAATGAAGATGATCCAGAGAACTAATCACAGAAAGTGATTACCATTCTGTATTGAATTGCAATAAATCTATCATAGGAAGTGATAGAAATTTTGTAATTATTAATAAATCTATCACAGGGAGTGATAGTCTTTTTTTATAAATAAATTGAAAATTTGTGAACCATTTGTATTTGATATGAATTTCAAATGATTTTATGCAAAAAGGAAGACTCAATTCATTGAGAAAACTATTAAATGACAACAACCCATAACCCAAAAACTAATTAAAACTCTTAATTTCTTCAGGAACTTCATTGGAATGGATTATTCCAAAAATGAGTTTAGAGAAGATCAGGACAATAGCTCTATGGATAAATTAGATCAAATATTGAGTATGATGAAAGCAACTCAGGCCAGATTAGCCCACCTAGAGAGAAAGGTAGAAGGGCAATCTGAAGCTAGAGAAGAGAGATCTGAAAACCAAAGTGACCAACATGAAGATAATTCAAAAACATTAAGTTTAGGACACAAGAGAAGCAGATTGGCCGATGAGTTAGCCAAGGATATGAAAAAGATAAAACCTCCTAAATTCAAAGGCTCTACTTTAGGAGATGTCACGGAGGCATGGCTAACAGAAATGGAAAAATATTTTGAGCCTTGAGATTATTCTAATAACTCTAAAGAAAAATGGGCAACCTACTAGTTGGCAAGAGAAGTTGCCACATGGTGGGAAAACAAAAGGGCCAAAATGGGATTGGCAGTGGTTGATGTGTCATGGATCAGTTTGTGAAGATATTCCACCAAAGATGGCTTTCACAGTTATTTTTATGATAAAAAATTGTTAGATTTTGAAAACCTCAGGCAGGGACCCCTACCTTTTTGGCAAGAGACACTACTAGGATTCATAAGTGTTGTCATTGATGGAAACAAAGTATATCCCTCATATCTGCAGTACATAAATTACTCATACCGAAAGTTAGATTGAAGATAAATTAGTCTGGTTGTCAAAGAATAGAGCATATGATAGGGTCTGATAGTTGGATCTAGAACTCTCTGATGGTGAAACACAACATGTTGTAGATTTGGATGAGTAATAAGGAGTATCTGAACTACTGTACTCTAGAGATTTAGCCTTCGATGACAAAGCATGTGAAAGATATGAGCATCTGAGTATCAAACAGTGTAGACAGAGGAAGAACTGACCAAATGGGTATCATACCTCAATCCAGATGTACAGAAGGTATTGATCAAATAGATTTAAGTGTTATATGATTTGGCTGACATAGGTAATGACCTCTATGCCTAAGTTTTTAGTACGCATCATAAATCAGGCATGGATTCAGCCGACAGAATAGTAACTTGCAAATATCCTAAGTGTTCTTGTTGCTGACTAGAAAGTTGTTGGAAATCCTTGATGCGGATATATATAATTGATGGATTCAAGCTTGTGGTGTGTAGGTGTATGTATGAAGTGTGAAGAATAGTAGAGATAAGTGTGAAAGCTTCAATCAAAGTGCAAAATGTGACAAAACAACAATACTAAGCAAAGGAAAGATGAAATGTGTTAGATCGATATATTGAGCCTAACCAAAACTGAATTCTTACATATATGCAAATATTGTTAATCAATTCAAACACTTGGTTATCTTCTATAAGTTCTATAGACAGTGAGTATCTTGTAGGCAGTGAGCCTCTTATGAGTAGGGTGCTTGGGTAGTGAGCCCTAACTGGTAAGTGCCATTTTGTACTCCTTTATTCTTTTAATAGAGAATACAATCTTGGGTTAGTCACCCCATGGTTTTTCCCTTAATATGGTTTCCACGTAAAAATCCTTATGTTATGTGTGTTAATTTCATTTCAGTTCTTATGGTTGCTTATGCTTTCATGTTTTGATATATCACTAAATATTAAGATAAGAAAAGAAAGTAAAAGTAAGAAAATTTTTGAGATAACTAATTCACCCCCCCTCTCATTTATCTGCCTTGTTTCCAACAATTGGTATCAGAGTTTGGTTCCTAAAAAAAAGCCTAACAATTTGAGGAAGATCTGGGTATCTCAATGGATGCATATGGTATGAAAGAACAACTTCAGTCTGCCCTAGATGATCTTGAACAATCCTAGTCTAAGGTCAATAATTTGAGAGAGTGACTCAAGGAAGCTGATGATTTCATCAATGAGCTAACATAAAAACTCAGTAATTTTGTGAAAAAGAGAAAGGAACTACTTTAGATATTAGCAAATCAGAATGAAGCCAATAATACTGATGAGGATCTAAATGAGAAAACTAAGCTATGTGAGAATCTGTCAAAAGAAGTTATTATGATAAGACATGAAATGGAATCAGGGGTTATGAAATTCACACAAGAAATTGAAGAGAAGAGAAGGACTGAAAATAACTTAAAACAATCCCTTAAGGAGAAAATAGAGGACTACCACAAAATGGATAGAATAATCAAACATCTTGAATCTAGTCTTGAAGAAGCCAGATACAATGAAGAACAAAATGAGAGATAGATTGACACCCTTAAACAAGATCTTCATACTGCAAATGACTACAAAGAAAAATTCAAGATAAGCTCAGCCCAACTTGAAGTTCTTCTTGAAATTCAAGAGGGTAGATGGTAAGTGTGGCTTGGGATATGAGAAAGGTGAAAGCTCTAGATCTGGTCAAAAGAACTTTGGATCAGGAAGACAAATAAATAGGCCTAGAAGACCTCTAGTAAGGCAACCAAATGCTCAAAGATATCCATCTTTCAATGGAAACTGCTTAAATTGTAACAAATTTGGTCATAAAGCAATTTAGTGTAGGAACATAATGAATCAAATTAATCCATCCTTCTCCAGTCAATGTTTTAGTTGCAAAAGGTATGGTCACAAATCTCATGAATGCAGAAATATGCAAATGAACAATTCTTTCAATAGTAGATGCTTTACATGCAATAGAATGGGGCATATGGCTAATCAATGCAGATCAAGAGGATACCAATCAAATAAGCAAGGAAATGTTGTGTGTTACAATTGTAATAAATCTGGTCATATAGCTAGATTCTACAGAAGTAGAAATTATGATGGAAAAGGTCCAGCAAAACATGATCAGAAACAAGACAAAGGCAAAGGTAAAGTGAATGCAGATGAGATTCAGAAGGAGATGAGAAAGATTTGGGTAAAGAAGAGTGTGATGAACATTGGTGATGAGTCCACACCGGAATCTAGTGCTGGTAACCCTTCCAGAAATTAAAAGATGAGCTCTGGCTCAAGAGGAGCTGCAAGGAAGATCAAAATTCCCCCAGCCAGCTAGTAAGTGCCTGAATTCAACACATTAAGTAAGAATCAAAGGTTGTGGATTAAAGGGCTTCTTGGAGGTTCATTTGAAATCTATCTAGTTAAGAGTTGAGTAATCCACTTTTAGATTTGAAGAAGTTGAGAGTAGGTCTGATTCCGACAGCTATCCGGTAAAATCAGAATTACACAAACAGATTTGGTATGATCTGAAAATGCAATTTTATTGTCTATGGATTTAGAGGCATGTTCTAAAAAACTAAAGTTATGTTGTCAACTCACTTAGATAATAATTTGAAGATCTGCAAAATGATTCATGAGAAATTCACTCAAAACAGGGTAACTAGATGACTTAAAATGTGCATTTATTGCAATAAGGAATTAGGTTTTTGTGCAAGGATAAAAGGCTTTCCATTCATCATTTTCAACACTTTGCACTCATGAAGAAGAGAGAAGAGCTCTGAGAAGAGATCCTACAGATTATTAAAGTTGAAACTAAAAATTGAAATCAAGCAAAAATTTGCTCCGACAGTTGCAACAAACCCTAAGGCAAAAAAAGGTATTTCTTCTCTACAAAATTTATTTGAATTTCATTGTTAGAATGGATATTCCCATGGTTGTGAATGTCACTGAGAGGCTAAGACCTAAATTCAAGAAACACCCTCATAAATCCATAGAAGTTGATCCCTTGGGTGTGTTTTCCCAAATCCCGTACGGTGTTCTGCATGTAGAAGATATTAGGGTTTACATTCATGCAAACACTGAAGATTTCAGAGACTTAGAATTGATGGAATATACCACAAACAATTAAGAGATGAGAATTTTGATCTCAAACCAGAATTTAAGGCCCTAAAAGACAAGACTTTGCACATTGTATACATTTCCCATCTTTTGCAGAGGACAAATGGGTCCGGTATGTGTTAAGTAGGATGGATTATAACTTTATGTGGTTAATGAGTCCATTCAAGATAACCAAAGATGCCATCAGGGTTGTAACCAGATTGCACTCAACTGGTGGGTTGTCTGCACTCAAATCTGTGAAAAATTAAACCTAACAGATGCCACCGGATCAAAATATGATAAGAGGACAATGACTATAGATGATATTACTAACTCGGATGTCAAGTTTGTATCAATTGTAATTGGTTACAAAATTTACCACTGAAGTAGGGAAAAATCTATGTCTGGTACTGCAATCTATACTGCATATCAGATGGTGAAGGGAAATGCAGATTATGATTTGTGTGGGCTTCTGTTGAATCAACTGATGGAGAACCTACAGAAGATTAAGAAAGATAAGAAAAATTCCTTCAAGTATGGCAATCTGGTGTTGTGTCTATTCTTCTATTACATGAACGAGTTACTAGGATCAAAAGGTCTGATCTAGGCAAATGATAGACCTGTTGCAATTCAAATCAAAGATTATTTGTATGGATTTGGTGATGCACAAGCCCAAAAGATAGCTCTCTAGGATTACTTCAAAAATTTCCAAAGCATGATGCATGCAAGTGAAAGAATACCAAAATCAATTGTGGAGAAATACAAGGACATAGTTTGCTTCATGGTTGACATAGATCAAAGCCTAATGGAGGTAGTTGAGCCAAGAACTATATGGATAATGCCCATGGGATATGAAGTTGATGAAAACATATTGGAGGTACATGTTCAACACTTGCTAAGCCAACCCAAGGACACTGAGGCAGAGAGGTTTGGCACCTTTGATGAGCTAAACATAAAAATACATGTTGAATTAAGGAAACCTGAGTCAAAAAGAAAAGTGAGGAAGGAGGTTTAAGAAATTGCTAAGAGGTTTGGCTTAACAAAGGAGGTAGTAGATGCTACTAGAGAAAGAATACAAAAAATTGAAAGGGAAAGGGAAGAAGCAAAGAAAGAAAGCATCCCAGTGGAAGCCTCTACCTAAACAAGATCTACTAGTTGTTATGCTCCTATTTCTCCTAAAAGCTCAAAGACTGCAAAACCAGTAACCAAACCATCTATTACAGGAGAAAAGAGAAAGAAGTCTAAGGCCACAAGAACATATGTGAGCCTTAAGGATGATGAAGAGATAGAATCAGATGTAGAGGTCAAAGATTTGAAGAAGGCCAAGAACAAACCTTCCAATATTGACAGGACTAATGAGGAGCAAAAGATAGAAGAGTTTGTTGAGAGACCCACTCTCTCAATTGAAGACATCATTAAGGCAGTTACTATGGATGGAAACCTGCAACTGATAATAGAATTCTATAATGAGTACAATGATACAAAGCAATGGTAAGGTACCTAAACATTTATAACAAAGCTTTCATTGAAATAATTTCCTTGATTCCTAAGACCTTAGAAGAAGTTTTGGAGTCAAGAAAAGAAAGTGCAAAAGCAAAAGACTTGGAGATCTGGGAACAGATAGTGATACAATTATGTCCATCTATCACTCAAAAACAAATGGAAATCATTTTAAAGGATGCTAAAGATGAATTCCGGAGCAAGTCTAGAATGAATAAGCTCATGCTTGGAGAAACTGACCAAGTAGCTGATGAGACAAAAGAAACTCTCTAGTATGTCTTGAAAAGGTTCAATCTTCCCATTGTAGAGGAAGCAAATGAAGAGCCTTCTACCATGGATGTTGAAGGATTAAAGAAAATCAATGAAGAGTCTTCTAACATGGATGTCGAAGGATTAAAGAAAACTGATGAAGAGCCATCTGAGGCCTTAGACCCCTCTATTCTAGAAGAGGAAGTGCAGATAGAAGAGACAAATACTATTGATGACAATAAGCAAATCAGTTTGGATGTCCCCAAAGAAAAGGAAGTTGAGACTACAAGAGACACTGCAGAAGTAGTACAAAGTTTCTTGGACAAGGAAGTTGCAAAGTTAGATGAACTTGAGTTGATTCAAGGACCACTAAATCTGGATTCTCTCTCTCCTATTCAGATAATGAAGATAGCATCCTTTGCTCAGGCCAAAGCCAAAGAAAAACTCTTGAAATCTCATATGGAGGACAATGAGCTGCTAAGTATTGCTTCCAGAGTACTGGAGAAGACCATGCCCACTTATTAGAAGGATCCATCTACTTCTCCATCTGGTAATCTGAAGAACCTAGTTAATTCTATTAATACACATTTTGAGTCTTTAGAAAAATCAGCAAAAACTAAGGTTCGAAAGGAATTCTTGGGAAAAAGATTCAGTGAGGTATAAGGACTAATTGCTAATGATAGAAAAACCCTAGACATTGGCATAAAGAGGATTGAAAACACTCTTAAGGATGGTGGGGAGATATACAAATTTTGCTTATCTTGGCCTAAAGTGGCATAAGACATTGAGAAGAAAATGAAAGAACAAGAAAGAAAATTGTCAAGTCTATCTCAGAATTTTGATCCCCTCACTACCTCTCTAGTGAATCAAGAATGCCAAGTAGTTATAATAAATGAAATAAAGAAACTGGTTAAGGAGAAGAAGAATATAATGGATAGAATGGGTGAACTCTGAGGCATAATCATCCCTAAGATAGAGGCAATGCGTGATGCCTTGGTAGATCCTCTAAGTACAGCCTAGACCAGTGATCCAATATATTTGAAGAGGGTAGAAGCATATGTGTTTTTGTTGAGTGGACACATCTCCATTTTGGATAGGATGAAGAAAAGTTGGGCCACAGAGCTTGTACAGTTGAAAACCACATTTGTAGATATACTAAAGTATATGTAAGTTTATCTTGAGGATTATAGGTACATATGCGGCTTTATATAGTAATCTTTTGCACAATTTTGATTTGCAGATCCCACCCTTTGCCATTGATGTCAATGGGGGAGTGAAGAGCAGTGAAAAATGAGGAATCCAACATTAAAAGAGCACCGATAAGCAGTATGGAGAAATGGAACATAAGCAAAGGGGGAGTTACTGTGACACTTAGTCATTTTTCACTAAGTGTTGCCATCAATGCCAAAGGGGGAGATTGTTGGCAAGAGACACTACTAGGATTCATAAGTGTTGTCATTGATAGCAACAAAGTATATCCCTCATATCTACAGTACATAAATTACTCATACCAGAAGTCAGATTGAAGATAAGTTGCTCCGGTTGTCAAAGAACAGAGCATATGATAGGGTTCAATAGTTGGGTCCTGAACTCTTTAATGGTGAAACACAGAATGTTGTGGATTTGGATGAGTAATAAGGAGTATCTGAACTACTTTACTCCATAGATTTAGCCTCCGGTGACAAAGCATGTGAAAGATATGAGCATCTGAGTATCGGATAGAGGAAGAATTGAGCAATAGGGTATCAGACCTCAATCCAGATGTACAGAAGGTATTGATCAAATAGCTTTAAGTGTTATATGATTTGGCTAACATAGGTAATGACCTCTATGCCTAAATTTTTGTCACACATCATAAATCAGGCATAGATTCAGCCAACAGAATAGTAACTTGCAAATATCCTAAGTGTTTTTGTTGCCAACTAGAAAGTTGGAAATCCTTGATGCGAATATATATACTCGATGGATTCAAGCTTGTGGTGTGTAGGTGTATGTATGAAGTATGAAGAATAGCAGAGATAAGTGTGAAAGCTTCAATCAAAGTCTAGAATGTGACATAACAACAATACTAAGCAAAGAAAGGATGAAATGTGTTAGATCAATATACTGAGTCTAACTGGAACTAAATTCTTGCATATGCAGATGTTGTTAATCAGTTCAAGCCCTTGGTTATCTTCTGTAACTTCTGTAGACAGTGAGTCTCTTGTAGGCAGTGAGCCTCTTGTGAGGAGGGTGCTTAGGTAGTGAGCCCTAATTGACAAGTGCCATTTTGTACTCCTTTATTCTTTTAACAGAGAATACAATCTTGGGTTAGTCACCCTGTGGTTTTTCCCTTAACAGGGTTTCCACGTAAAATTTTTTGTGTTATGTGTGTTAATTTCATTTTAGTTCTTATGGTTGCTTATGCTTTCATGTTTTGATATATAACTGAATATTAAGATAAGAAAAGAAAGTAAAAGTAAGAAAAATTTTGAGATAACTAATTCACCCCCCTCTTAGTTATCTACCTTGTTTCCAACATAACTATCAATGAGTACTAGGAGAAATATACCTGTTTACTCAAATATGTTCCACAGTACCAACAAGATGAAAACTTTCAAGTATGAAAGTTCATAATGGGGTTAAACAATCGTATTGGAGGACCAGTAGATGTTTTAGAACCTCAAACTATGGATGAGGCTTACGAGAAAGCTGTTCAACAAGAATAGAGATTAAAGAAAGGTGATTCCTTCAGGGACAAAAAGCATAACAAGGGTAAGTGGGATCAGTCTCAGCAAAATTTCAAAAAGAAGGTGTATAAAAATAACCAGTTCAAAAGGAACAATAATAACCCATGAAAGGATGAAAACCTCTCCAGTAAAAGTATTGAAAAGAAAGGACCACTCAGAGGATGTTTCAATTGTGGAGGAGAGCACTACGCAAATCAGTGTCCCTCTAAGAACTAGCATGGACAGCAACAATGGAAGCCTCTACCACCTCAACAAACTATATTTCAGCAGAGGATTCATGCATTAGTTGACAATAGACAAGCAGAGTACCAGGTTGCTCCTATAGAAACTCTAGGTATGCTTTATGGAAACCCAATAACTATTTTAATAGACACTAGAGCCACTGAATGCTTGATATCACCTAAATTACTAGGTGGGTTCCCTAAAAGAATTAGGTATATGGCCAAATCATGGATGGTCGAGTATGCTAATCAAACAAGAGCTCAGGTAGAGGAGTGTCTGTTTGAAGCCAAGGTTGAATTTCCAGACCTCTCTAGAGAGGTCAACCTTTACGTATCACCTCTGGGTTCTTATGATGTGATCATTGGAATGAATTGGTTAAAGGAACACATGGCTAAGGTTAACTGTTATGCTAAGATAGTAGAATGTAGGGATGATTTAGGGAATCCGGTGAGGATTCAAGGGAAGCAACAAGAAGTTAGGGTGCGACAAATTTTGGATATGTAGCTAAAAAGAAATAGAAGAAAAGAATGTAAATTGTTTGTGGTCAAGATGGAAACAGTCGAAGAAGGGATAGAGCATTTCCAGAATGGAAAGAGGAAAATGAGAATTGAAGATAAGGAAGAGACCTTCACTAAAAAATACCCCTATATTTGGGAATATCAAGATGTATTTCCTGAGGAACTACCTGGGTTACCACCTAGAAGAATATTTGATTTTGCTATTGACCTTGTACTAGGGGCCGAAACTATTTCAAAAGTACCTTACCGTATGACCACCTTAGAGCTGGTAGAGCTAAAGACACAATTACAAGAATTACTAGATAAGGGTTTGATACAACCAAGTGTTTCACCATGGGGTGCCCTAGTGATTTTTGTTAAAAAGAAGGATGGGACTCTTTTTCTATGTATAGATTACTGAATGCTAAATAAGCTCACCATCAAGAACAAATATCCCTTACCTCGATTAGATGATCTTTTTGATCAAATGAAAGGGGCTACAATATTCTCAAAAATAGATTTGAGGTCAGGATATCATCAACTCAGGTTAAAAGAGGAAGACATTCATAAGATAACTTTCAGAACTAGATATGAACACTATGAGTTCACAGTTCTACCATTTGGACTCACCAATACCCTAGCCCTATTTGTGAATTTAATGAATAGTGTTTTCAGAGATTGTCTGGATAAGTTTGTATTGGTATTTTTAGATGACATTCTTATCTACTCCAAAAATGAGGAAGAGCACCTTCAACACATTCAAATAGTTCTTCAACAGTTAAGGGAACATAAACTATATGGAAAATTGTCAAAATGTACCTTCTTCTAGAAAGAGATACAATATCTAGGGCATATTATATTAGCTAAACGAATTATAGTGGATCCTGCTAAGATAAAAGCTATAGTGGATTGGCCAGTACCAAAGAATGTTCTTGAGGTTAGAAGTTTCATGGTATTAGCTGGGTATTATAGAAGGTTTGTCAGAGATTTTTCTAGAATTGCTCATCCCATTACCTCTCTTCAAAGAAAAGGAAAAAGATTTGAATGGACTGAAAAATGTCAAGAGGCATTTAACATATTAAAGTAAAAATTAACAACCGCCCCAATATTGATAGTACCAGATCGTAATGGTCCTTTTGTAGTTATAATAGATGCATCAGGAGATGGATTAGGCGGAGTGTTAATGCAAGAAGGAAAGGTAGTGGCTTATGAATCCTGAAAACTGAAACAATATGAGCAAAATTATGCACCCCATGATTTAGAGTTAGCATCTATTGTTCATGCCCTGCAAATGTGGCGACATTATTTATTAGGAAAAACTTTTGAACTTAAGTCAGATCATCAAGGTTTGAAGTGTATATTTACACAATCCAATCTAAATGCTCACAAGAGAAGATGGATGGAGTTAATCTCAAATTATGATTTTGAGATCAGTTACATTAAGTGCAAGGAAAGCAGAGCAACTGATGCCTTGAGTCGACGAAAGCATATAACAGCAATGGTGTCAATCAACACTAATTTTAGAACCCAGGTGATTCAAAAATTGAATGAAGATGAATATTATTTGCAAGTTTGAGAAGAACTTCGGTCAAATCCATAGGACCCTAAATATGAAGGTTTTCACATTGAAGCAGATGGGCTTTTAAGATTTAAAGGTAGGATGTATATTCCAAAGTCTTCTGGGTTAAAGAAAACAATATGGAAAGAAGTACACACTGCACCATATTCTAGACACCCAGGAGTAACCAAGATGTTGGCCCATGTCAAACCATTATATTTTTGGAAAGGAATGAAAAATGACGCAACAAGATTTGTGGCAGGATGTTTTGAATGTCATAAGATCAAAGTAGAGCATTAGCATCCAACATGATTACTTCAGCCTTGTAGCTTACCTGATTGGAAATGGAAAATGATTAGTATGGATTTTATACAAGGTTTACCCATGACTAAGAATAGGCACAATACCATATTGGTGGTAGTGGACAAAGTCACCAAAGTGGCACATTTCATACCAGGGAATTTAACAGATGGGGCACCAGTGATCGCATAAAAATTTGTGTAGGAAATTTTTCATCTCCATGGAATACTAGAAAAGATCATATCAGATAGAGATGCCAGGATGACATCTAGATTTTGGTAGACTGTATTTTCAGCCTTAGGGACTCAGTTAAATATTAGTACAACTTATCATCCTGAGACATATGGTTAGACAGAAAGGGTAAATCAAATTTTAGAAGATCTACTTAGAATGTACTATATGGATCAACAATATAGGTGGGAGGAATATTTACTGTTGGTAGAATTTGCCTATAACAATTCATATCAGTCAGCAATAAAAATGGCACCTTTTGAAGCACTATATGACAAGAAATGTAGAACTCCTATAAGTTGGAATAGGTGGGAAGACAGGATCATTCTAGGACCTGAAATGCTTCAAGAAATGGAAGAGCAAGTAAAAATAATCAGGCAGAGACTGAAAGAAGCCAATGACAGGCAAAAGAGTTCTGCTGATGCAAAACGTGTTCCCAGATAGTTTGTAGTGGGAGAAAAATTTCTTTTATGGGTGAAACCACATAAAAGCTCTATAAAATTTGGGAAAGCCTCTAAGTTAGCCCCAAGATATGTGGGACCTTTTCAAGTTCTAGAAATCATCAATCCTATGGCATATAGAATTGCTCTACCTCCGACTCTCGCTAGAATTCATAATGTATTTCATGTTTCCTATCTCAAGAAATATTATGCAGACTCTAAACATATGATTGATTGGAAATCATTGCAAGTACAGGACCCTGGGGTGATCACAATAGAGCCACTCCGAGTACTTGAGATACGTAAGCTGCACTTACGTAGTCGTGAAGTGGTATAATGTAAGGTCCATTGGGACTAGTATT
This sequence comes from Cunninghamia lanceolata, assembly GCA_027924645.1. Taxonomy (NCBI): domain Eukaryota; kingdom Viridiplantae; phylum Streptophyta; class Pinopsida; order Cupressales; family Cupressaceae; genus Cunninghamia; species Cunninghamia lanceolata. Next base: position 2,948,043 of record BSBN01000697.1, read on the forward strand.
CAAAAGAGAATGCCACCTGGGAAGATTATGATGAGATTCATCAAAAGTTTCCTTATTTATTTCCAAACAATTAAGACTGATGTGAAACTATGTTGTTAGTTTTTATATATATCTATTGATAAATAATCATCGAGGATGATGATTCTTAAGGGGAAGAATATATTACATCCCCTTATTCTAAACAATGAAATGTTAGTTATGTTGTTAGTTGTGTACAACTACTTTCATGTGCATATGAAAAATTATTCATTGAATAATGTGTATAATTATGTGAGAATCATTTTCTTTTATATGCAAATATTTTTCAATTGTATGTGAAAATGGATGTATGGATATAATATATATTATTTTTTGCATCGAGGAAATGATTTAACCTTCATTATTTGTTGAAGTGGTTCTAGGACAAATCAAATGACAAGGAAAAAGGGATATCAACAGAGAGAGGGTGATTATAGAAATTGAAAAACAATAATAATGTCTAAGCCTAAGTCTTCGTAGCCTTAGCCAAGGCACATGCATATAAGTATAAATATATTCCTAGTTGGTGAGAATTATTTTTCCTTATGTCTATTAGATAAATATAAATTGTGTCTTACCTTTTGAGGAGCACTTGGTAGTGAGCAAGTTGGAGTCTTGATTTGTAACTCCCACTCTGCCTGCACGCAAGAAGGAAACACTCCTTATTGCATGCAAATAGGGTAGGAGGAGCACAAATATAATTATTGGTGTTCATTCTTTCTTTGTCATTCATTCTTTTTACTCAATCTTGGATAGAAAATAGCATTCGTACCATTTCTAAAAGCATTCGTAAGAATTGTAAGCTATGCATTGATCAATATTTTTGCATTCCACTGAAGTGCTTCATCTCTACAATACTGAAACCTAAATCACATTTTCTAGAGCATTGTTTTGCATTCTTCAGAAGTATTTTCTACTCTGCATTTTAGTAATCTGAATCATACATTCCTTGGTGTATCAACTATGTACTTGCTAACTCTGTCAAGTTCTTATCATCAAAGTAGCCGCAAGAACAAATCAACAGTCCCGTCTTGTCTTGCTCAGCACTTCCTTTAGTTTTCGATTAGTAAAAGAATCATCTAGACAAGACCATAGTTCCTTCATCATATTATTTGTCATGCAATAGAAATATATCATTGGGATAGCCATAGTTATCAAATCATTCTATCTTTCTGTAATCTTTGTTATGTGATTCATGATTGGTCTTCTGAATCAGTATATGTTGTTCATCTATCAAGTCTTTCGAATCTACAGAAGTATTGTCCTTCCTTACACCTTATATATATATATATATCTACTCATATATTTATGGTTCCTTGAGATATATCACTTCGGTCACTAAGTAAGAAAATATATTTTTCTGTCTATATGTTTTTATGCTGGATCTCTTGTGAATCTATAAGTATGTCAAGTGGATCATACATGATTTTCTTTCAAACCTACAACCAAAAAGAAACATATGAAATAATGTAAATGCCAAGCAAGGGTGAATGTTGACGACACAGTAGTGTTAGATAAATATATTAGAAATCCTTGGCCAAGGTTACGATGCAATATAGGCATCTGTTAGCTATCAAGTTCCAGATATACCATTGATCAAAGTGATCTTTTCAGTAGGAGGTACCTTAGGGAAAAGATTGATCAAGAGGTATAGGATCTTGACACTAGGCTCAGAGGCATATTGTTGTTATTTGATTCCTCATTAATTACCCTTGTGAAGGGTCGGGTTTCTTTAGTTGAAGAAGCACGAGAGACCAGTTGGTCCTGGTTGGGTGGATAAAGCCCTTGTTGATATTTCTTTTTCTAGTATCTAGAGAAGGATCTACAAACAAATCAGTAGGACACTATTCAAGTTGTACCTTCCTTATCCTCTCTTCCTATTTTAATATTTGAGTTTGTTGAAAAGAAAGATATTTTATTAAAGTTAGTTAGATTACTTTGGTTTACATGTATGCTGTTTAGAAAAGATTATTTCAGCTGAAAATGAAAGTTTGTTGAAATTCAAATTTTATTGTATTCGTTACTTCTTTCATAAAAGTTAGTTAATCTTTCTGCTGAAATTCTATTATTAGATAATTTTCTATTCTATTAAATTAGAGTGGCTATTACACTACAGGTGCTATTTTTAAGGAACTTAGAGCTATTTATGAACCTGAGTAGCCAAAGGAAAAAGAAGAAAATGTAAAGAGAGTGCACTTTGATTTAGAGCAGGAGATGCACCTCAAGAAGAACACAATGATCGATTGGGGGCTGAAGAAGAAGATTTAAGTTGTTCTAATGAAGATGAATTTGTTGTTACAGAAGAATTTGGTACAAATGATCATGCAAAAGAACAAGCTAAGACTCTTACTCCACCCTTAAGGAAATCCACAAGACAATGAAATCCAGTTGACAATTATAGCCCACCAAATTTTTGTTGTATATTTTTTCTATTTAGTACTGATGATGAGCCTAGATCCTACAGGGAAGCTATTCTTGCAGATGATAGTAAGTCTTGGTAGTTAGCCATGTAGGAGGAGATGATGACTTTAGACTCTTGTAACACTTGGGATCTTGTTTGTTTTCCCAAAGGAAGAAAGACCATAGGTTTTAAGTGAGTCTTGAAGAAGAAGTTTGGAGCAGATGGTTCATTAGAGAAGTACAAGGCTAGACTATAGCCAAGGGCTACTCCTAGAGAGAGGGAGTTGATTTTAGTGAAATTTTCTCTCTTGTTGCTAAGTTGACTTCTATTAGATTTCTTTTATCCATTGCTACAACTTATGATTAGGAGATTGAGCAAATGGATGTTAAGACTATGTTCTTGCATGGAGATCTTGAGGAAGAAATTTATATGCAACAACCTACAGGTTTAGAGGTAAAAGGAAAAGAACATTGGATTTGCATGTTAAAGAGGTCTCTCTATGGTTTGAAATAGTACCCTAGAATGTGGTATCAAAAGTTTGATTCATTTGTGTTGAAAGGTTTTGTTAGGAGCGAGGAGGATCATTGTGTGTACATTCATTGTATTGATGATTATATATTGATCATTGCATTGTATGTTGATGACATGCTATTTTTCAGCAATACTAAGGGTATGATCAGTGAGCTTAAAGCACAACTTTCAGATGCATTTGATGTGAAGTATCTGCTAGGTATATTCTAGGTATGGAGATCAAGAGGGACAAAGGTAACACAAAGCTTTGGTTGTCGAAAAGTAAGTATGTGAATAATATTTTACAGAGATCCAGTATGTAGGACTATAACCTAATTAGAGTTCCTTTACCCATTGGTACTAAGCTTTCATTATATATGTGTCCAAATAATGAGGATGATTTTGAGGATATGTCTAATGTTCCATATGCTAGTGCTGTAGGGAGTTTGATATATGCAATGGTTTGCACTAGGCCAGATATTGCCCAAGCAATGGACATTTTGAACAGATTTATGTCTAACCCTAGAAATCAGCATTAGAATTATGTGAAGAGGGTGCTTAAGTATCTTGCAAGTACTCCTAATTATTGTTTGGTTTATTCTGGTACTAATAGTGCTGATAAATCATTGGACATATAGGCTTTATTATTGCAGATTGGGTAGGTGACATGGATAGTTGAAGGTCCACTAGTGGCTATGTGTTTACTCTGTTTGGAGGAGCAATGAGTTCGATGAGTAAGAGGTAGACCACAATTGCTTTGTCCACCACAGAAGCTGAGTATATGGCTACTACTCATGTCTCTAAGGAGCTAGTTTGGTCGAGGAGACTGTGTACATGTATTTCATTTGATTGCAGGATCATTTAGATTGGTTGTGATAGCCAGAGTGCTATATGTTTTGCCAAGAATCCTATGTATCATTCTCAGACTAAGAATGTTGATGTACAATATCACTTTGTTCAAGAAATGATTGCAAATGGATAGATTGAGTTGAAGAAGGTAGACAGTTAGGAGAATGTTGCAGATGTTTTGATAAAGCTTGTGAGCACTGAGAAATTTGTTTGGTGCAGAGAGGCCATGGGCCTTACTTCTAGTGCCTGATTATTTTATGTTTTTCCTATGGGTATTTACAATGTATGATGTTAAGTGAGAGAATTTTAGGATTAAAGTGCCATCAACCTTGTAAATCCTATGTAACTAATTAAATATTGTTTGTAAATCACCCATAAAGGAATAAAGGTTTCACCAGCAACGATCTTATTTCAGCCATATGTTTATATTTGGTACACAATGCTCACTCGTCCGTGATGGGGGGGTCATAGGGGATTTCACCCCTGTGACCCTAGGTCCAAGGGGATCATCCCCCCGACAGGGGGTTTGGGGATTATGTGCCCCAATGAGCGTTGCCCTCCTAACCTCATTTTATTTATATTTTATCATTATGAATCTAGACCGTCCATCATTAGGTCAAAAATTTGATGGTCGATATTTTGTCAGTTTCTTGCCCTAGAAAGCAACCCCCTTTTATAAGGATATAGTAACAGGTGCCACTAGATTGAAGACTAAAGAAACAAAGGAAGTGCATTTATTGTAATCTCATATTTGAAGATAATACAACTTCAAAAAAAAAGAGGGGTAAAAATTTATTAAACCAAGAAGAAGTACAAAGCAAGGGAATTACATAGCCCTATCAAGCTCCACCAAGTGAGCCAATTGTTGAGACAGATCCAGGGGTAAACAACCTCGGTCCATCAAATTCCAATCATGAATATGTTCAAAAGCCCATTTAGCCAAACAATCAGCAACACCATTCCATTCTCTAGGAATATGAGTAAAAGTAACAAACTCCAAAGAATCACAAAGGTTAAGAATCTGAGCAACAATCAAAGCCAACTCCAGCTGACATTATCTAAATGTTGCCTATTCAACAAGTTCACCACAACCTGGGAATCAGACTCACATATGATCCTTCACCAACCCAATTGACTTCCACGCTCCACAGCCATTAAAATAGCCTGAGCCTCCATAAGGTTATTAGTATGAAGACCCTTATAAATAGAAAAGATAAATTGAACATCTCCAGAGCTATCCCGACCAACACCACCAATTCCAGCATGACTAGGATTTCCTTGAGAAGAGCCATCCGTGTTGATTTTTAAGACACCTTGAGGAGGAGGAGACCATCTCCCCTCCCTATTCACCTTTGGGGTAGGATGTCTACATCTGTTGCGCATGAGCTGACATTGCTGAGGCAGAAGATGAAGATGATTACAACAATTAACATCACAAGGATCCACTGATGCTATAAGATTGTATTTAGTTGCAACAGTTTCTCCCAAAGAATGCAAAATTTTCCACCACAAGAAAGGGGCCACCACTATCTCTCCTAAAAAATTCATCGATTTCTTTCCAACCAAAGGTTCTAGATAATAAAGGATGGGCCAATAGCCCAAGCTACCTAAAGAAAGGAAGTAGAAATAAGAGCCCTGCCCCACCGATCTACAAAATCAGCCAGCGAGGAAACATGCAAATAGGGTTTATTCCACACCCTCCACCAAAAATGCCAAATCTCCCTAGCATAGGAACACTGGAAGAAGAGATGAGAGACACTCTTCTCATAGTTATGACACAAAACACACATAGAAGGACCTTAGAAACCATGCTTACATAAATTATCCCAAGTGAGACACCAGTTTTGAGCAACTAACCACATGAAGAAAGTGCACTTGGGCCACGACAACTTGTGCTAAACATGCTTCCACCAAGGGACCTCATTATCCACAAACAACTGCCTACCAAGCTGCTTATAACCAGTAGACACATAGTACTTCCCGGTCAAATTAGAACCATCCCAAGCCAAGACATCAAGACCCCTCAAAGAATTACAAGCACGAGAAGCCAGAAGCTGAGCAAACTCATGCCTATCTTTCTCAGACTCTCCAGGTGGACACTCAGAAGGAAGCTTCCAACGAAAGCTTACAATTGATCCACAATGGTGTGTAAACTTATAATGCTCAACGGTATCCCAACCAGCTGTAGAAAAAATATCAGAAAGTGATTGGAGGTGAGGAAGAGCAGAGAGAATAGGTGGGTGACCATCCCAAGAATCTAACCAAAAAAGAGCCTGTGACCCTGAATGACAAATCCAAAAAAGTGCACGCTTAATCAACTGAACCCCACCTTTCAAAGTATTCCAAATCATAAAACCACTCCCCTCCAGAGGATAGTGAGGAACCTCAGAAGAAGCAACACCCCTAAGATATTTATGGTTGAGAATACGGGCCCATAACTGATGCTGACTAGAACACAAATGCTAGTAAAGCTTAGCAGCAAGAACTTTCCCATTTAAAATAGTAGAGCGTAAACCAAGACCACCCTCCTGCTTTGGTCTACACACAGAATCCCACTTAACCAGGCTCCACTTAGAAGACAACAAGTTACCACTCCAAAGAAATTAACGTGAGAGGGCATCAAATTCCCTAAGGAAATACAAAGGGGCCACTTGAACAAAACATCTGTAGATAGGAAGGGCTTGGATAACCGACTTGAGAAGAGTCACTCTAGCAGCTGTAAACAACCACCGATGAGTCCAATGAGTAACCTTCCACCTTAGCTTGTCAAGCAACATCTACCACGAGGACCTAGGCTGATGTCCAATAGCAAGAGGAATACCCAAATAGACAAAGGGAAGAGACCCAATTTGAAACCGCAAGATAGCTGCAATCCGCCTTTGGATAGCCTGAGGCATATTAAAAAAGAAAATAGAAGACTTTTGCTCATTGACTTTCTGACTTGAAGTAGGAAGGTAGATTATCAAAGCTTGCCTAAAGGCTTCAGCTTCTCAGATACGAGCCAACCCCATAAGAGAAGTATCATCCACAAACTGGAGATGAGAAATTGTTGGCATACCCAAGCTCCACTGCCAACCATGAATCAGGCCTTGAGAAACCTAAAATTTAAGAAACTGACTCAGCCCCTCTGCCATAATAATAAACAGATAAGGAGAGAGCGGGTGCCCCTGACGAATGCCCCTAGAAGCACCAAAAGGCTCTGAAGGTTCACCATTCACAATAACTAAAAAAGAGGAGGAAGTCACACAACTCAAAATCCAACTAACCCAATCTGAAGAAAAACCAAAGGCCAACATAATCTTCTGAAGAAAACTCCATTTAACTCTATCATAAGCTTTGGCCATATCCAACTTGATGAACATAGACCGCTCCAAAGAGGTTACCATAGAATGTATGACCTCAGAGGCTACCACCACCCCATCCAGAATTTGTCGACCCACCACAAAGCCTCCTTGCTCTTCAGAAATAACAATGGGCAGGCAAGGTTTAAACCTCTCCGCAATCAATTTCATGATAATCTTATACACCACATTACATAGCATAATAGGTCTAAAGAATTCAAGGCTATTAGCACCTTCTTTTTTAGGAATGAGAACAAGAAAAGTAGCATTCAGGGCTCGTAGCATCTGCTTACTATGAAGAGACTCCCGGATAACCTCCAACAAATCCAGCTTCACAATATTCCAAAACTCCTAGAAAAATTCAATTGGAAAACCATCAGGGCCAGGAGCTTTCCCCTTATTCATCCCAAACACAACCTCCTCCACTTCAGCTAGGGAAATCAGACAAGTAAGAGAAGCATTCAAATCATTAGAAATCAAAGAAGGAATGCAAGCAAGGACCATATTCTCATCAGCCTCAGCAGGGGGTGAGTCTTCAGTAAATAGAGCAGAATAAAACTAATGAGCCTCTCTAGACAAATCCTATTGCGAGGAAATTGAAAGACTCTTAGAGTTAACAAGAGAAGAGATATAACACTTATTCTGATGAGCTTGCACAGAATGATGGAAGAAAGCAGTATTCCTGCCGCCCTCTTGAAGCCAGTCAATCCTAGCCTTTTGTTTCCAGAAAATCTCCTCTCGGAGCTCCCACTCTTCCACCAATTTTAGAGCCTAGGACTCAGCATGTCCCAGAGCCTTCGAGAATCCCAAATCATGAATTTGATGAGTAATACTAGCAAGATGAGCCTGCACTTCTCTTTTCTTTGCCCGAAGATTGCCAAAACATGACCTATTCCATCGCTTAAGATGATACTTGATATGTTATAGCTTCTTAACAAGACAATACATAACTGTACCATATGCAGGGGCCCCATCCTGCCACCACTGGGCAATAAGGTCATACAAGGATGGATCATGAAGCCACATAATTTGAAATTTGAAAGGAGGATTCTTTGGAGTAGGAAAAGAAGCAGAAAACTTGATTGGCCAATGATTAGTGCCACACCAATCAAGAATCTTAGAACAAGTGACCATGTTATCGCCTAGATCCAAAAACTAGAAACAAGAAATCTATCCAGCCGCTCAAATATCGCTTCTGGCCCACTCCTTCTATTATTCCAAGTGAAAATTCCATTAGAGGGTTTAACATCAACAAGAGCAAGAGAATCCACATTTGCCTGAAAAAGATCTGAAGCAGGACCAAGCCTAGGCAACCCCCTTCTTTTCTCCTCCAAACACAACACAGAATTGAAATCCCCATCTAAGATCCAAGGAAGAAAATGAGCACAAGATCGAACAAACCTAATATGGGCCCAAAGCTGGATTTTACCATGGATGTCAATTGGAGCATAAATATTACTGACCAAAATAGTCTCCCTAGATTCCAAAACTGAAGCCACCATAGAAATAGAGGAATGGCTGGAAATCCACCAGTGGGGAACAATCTTTCGTGGATCCCAGATTAGAGCTAGAGCTCCAGAGTTTCCCCTAGAACCAATACACTGACATTGACTAGAAGACCAAATACGGGGAGCATACTAAAGCATGAAGTCCACCTAAAGCTTAGTCTCCTGAACACAAAAGATATCCAGAGAATGAACCACAATCAAATCTTAAATAGCCTTTTGATGGGGGGTGCTATTCAACCCCCTTGCATTCCATGAAAGAATAATCATAAGGAAGGTGGAGAGAAGAGGGCATCAATGGTCTTAACCAACCCAGATTCCACCAACAAATCCCCAGTGGACTTAATCTTGTCCACATCCTTTTTATGACCAACTTTAGAGGGATTATTAAGATGATCTTTCTTAAGAGGGCGTTGTAGGCAATACCTTCTTAGCTAAATCTGCTAATACAATGTCATCCTGCGGATCGACAGAGGCATCAGGAAGCCCAGAATTCCCCTGCTCCAAAGCTGGAGAAAAATCCTTAACAACAATTGCCTACTCCAGCCCTATATCCATACCAGTGGCCCCAGAAGGAAACTCAATAGGCATCCCCTCTTCCATGGCCTGATTATCCAAGACCTCAAACAGATTGAAACCCTGATCACTCTGTCTATCTTTATAGGCCCATTTATGTCCCCTTCTTTTAGCCCTTGACTTAATAGGAATGAAGCCATCCTTATCAGTCCCATCCTCAGCCACAGGTGACTTGCCTTTATCCCCCTTCTCCCTCGAAGGCCCTGATGAAGGAGGAGAAGAAACTCCTGCAGCTTTGGGTACATGAGGCCATTGGTGTTGAAGGTGTCCATACTCATGACAAAAGCAACATCGAAAAGGAAGGGACTCATAGTTTAACCTTTGAACCCATGAAGCAGAGCCAAGACAAATTTCCAAAGAATCTGGCAATGGATTATTTAAGTCAATTTCAACACAAATACGAGCAAAGGAAAAAACTTTTTTATCCAAAGTATTCTGAGCGATGGCATCCAGCTTCCCCAGCAGAGCCGCAATCTAGAGCAGAATATCCTCCCTCCAAAACTCCAGCAGTAGCCATGGCAGACGGACCCACACTGGAACTCGTGAAGGCAAATCCTCTACCACATGAAATCCTCCATGCCAGGGTTTCATGAACAAGCCAACATGATTTTAAAAATATAGCCCTCCCTAAAAAATGCAATTATGATCCAAAATGCAAGAAAAATCAACCATGAAATAGCCATTCGCAGCCACCAAAATATCAAAATAACCCTCAACCTACCAAGACCGATGAATCTAGGACTCCAAGGTTGAGAGAGGGATACAAATACCCAGGAACTTACAAATTAGAACATATTGGCTCCAGTAAGATATGTCCTCTTGCATTGATTTAGGAGAGATAACTAGGACCAGATGATCGAGACTCCACAACAAACAACCATTCACTTTCTTGAGCTTAGAGCTCTCACCCACAAAAGAGGAAGCCTCAGGCAAACCCTGAGGCAGCTTCACACCAGTAAAACCCACGCTTTTGAAGCCCCTGCCATGCCACCCCAACACCAAACCCTACACGTAGCCCTGACACCACTTCCAAACCTCCCTACACCCTTAACCAAACCCACAACCCCCCAATGCCAAACCCTCCAACAAATTTCAACAGCAAAAGCTAAACCTGAGAAGAAGAAAAGTAGAAACCCCACCCCAACTGCACAAAAATGATTCCCAGCAGAAAATGACCACCAATCAACAATAGAGAGTGCACATGTAGAAAGAAAAATTGACATGTGCATGCCCTCATAGGCAGTGCGCAGCCTTCCCCTTACACAACGCCATCATTTTTCTTGTACCAGTGAGCTGAAGATAATACAATTTGGAGCCTCTTTTCTTGTTGGAGTTTTTTTACCCAAAAGGGTTTTCTCCATGTTACATACTATGTTATGTGTTCAGTTCTTAGTGCATGTTATTTTTATGTAATGGATTTTAATTTATGTTGCAATCTCCATTGATTTTACATTGTTTAAAGGATAATAAGGTTTGAATCAGATTTCTGTTGTGTGGCTTGCACCTTCACTTCTAACAAATGGGTGATTGTAGTCTCCACAACAACATTTGAGGGCACAACATTCAAAATAATCATAGTTATCTAAGGATCCTTTAGCATGCACCTATATCCACAACATTTGGAGAGGCTACACTTAACATAGGGCCAATCACCCTTAGACCATTAGGCAGAACCAAAGAGGAAACCATATCCACCATCTGTAAGTAGGGGTAGAACCCCTTGACCAAACCAACTACAGGAGGTGAGTCATCTTGCTGGTACACCAAACCTAATAACAACACTTTCCCAGGGTAGATCACAAACCTTTGACAAGAGAGGGGGAGAGGAATCCTTTTTGTAAGGCTCACAAGAGGTTGCAAAATTCCTCTTTTGACTACAAGCTAGATGAGATCCTTTTGGAGCTCTAGTTGCAAGCCTAGTGCTTTATCTCTCACTCCACTCAGCTTGTTCCCATTCTTTCCTTGTGTAGAGCTCAAAACTGTCAAGCTCCCGCTCATCCCGTTGAGTCTTTTCCTTTTTGTTTGTAGGGAGTTGTTGACCTTCACTTTAAAGCTATAAAATTGCAATCTCTTTATTGAGTGAATGAGAGTGTGAACATAAATTTAGTTAGTTTATATTTATTCTTTGTATTACTATTAAGTTTCAATATTTTATCATGGTATCAAAGTTGGTTTGCTGGAATCCATCATTGGAGTGCACAAGAATTTGAGAGTTGATTCTTGTAAAAAATGAGGATGTGAGATGAGTTGAAAATTTGTGTTAGGTAAAGAAGATCTGAGGATTGTAGGTGGTGGTGGTGAAAGAGATCAACCAAATGGCCTAGGCTTTGAAAGATGCATTTCATTTAAGAGTGAGGATGATCATGAGCCCTACTAGATCTCTCCCATTTCCATTTACATTTCATGCCCTTTTTGTTCATGGGTTTGCTTATTTTGTCAAAGACCTTAAATATGCTAATCCACATGAATGGGTAAAAGTTGATTGTCTAATTGTTATTGTCAGAATAAGTCTTATGCTTAAGATCATTTGGGAGATGTGTTTGTTGAGATACCAATGTGGTGGCTAATGTTTCAAGAGGGGGATTTTTGGTGGTATAAAAGTGGAAAAGCAACCAATGGTGCATTCTCACCCATTTTAGGAGAAATAGTTGAAGCCTATGCAAAGTAACCATTTAATTCCATGTTTGTGGAAGGTGAGATTTGAACCTACTACGTAGTAGTAGCCATGTTTAGTTTGACTTCTCGAGTTTTTTAAGGCTGTCATGTTGGAGCATTGCTTGTCACATGGCAATCATTAATTGGATGTTGTGATACATGGATAGTTCTGTAGGGACCCGCTTGGTCCAAACTCAAATTTTCAAAATTTTTACTTTACTAACAAGTTCTTATGAGATATATCAAGACTTTGATTGAGTACTCAGGAAAACCTTTGGCCAATACGGGCCATATGTTCAAATGGAACATTCTTAAGCCAACCCGAGCTCTCCTATCCTTTGGGCAAATAGGTTCACATGGAACCTGGTCTAACAAACCTTATCGCTACCCAAAACGGGGTAGAACAAATGGTGGCAAAACAACCTGTGGTCAAACGGACCAAGACTCTATCCAATACAGGATTAGTAAACACAACAGCCAAGTAGGCTAAATAGGATAGGAATCATTATGCTTTGGCCAGAGACTTCTGACTCCCTCGGGACCAATACGGGTTCATGAGTCACTTCCTGGAGACCACAGTCTACCCTGACACTATACTGAGGATGTCAACCAGGGAACACATAACATCAACTTGTACTCACCTCAGTTTACGACAAAGCTAGGTACAAGTAATCCATCTTGGGGATTCTTCTGAGTACTAGGAGAGTTCTTAAGTTACCTAGGTAACCTTTAAACTAGGGATCAAGATTACGAAGTTGATTATAAAAGAGTATGCTATATCTAAGGGACCTGAGTACTGGGGGCATCCTTCGCCATCTAGACTGCCTACATACCCTATATCCACAGGTTCAAGTCCCTCTTTGGATGCGAATGTCATGGGGATGCGAACATGTAGTTCTGTCTTGCACTATGTTTTATGTAACTGTGAGTGGGTACACAATTTTTTGCCGACTACCCACCCACTTGAGTGATACAGTGACGGAATTCCTAAGAAACTAGTTTGCAAACACACCTCCCGAGGGTGTTTGATGTTTCAATTTTAATGTGAGGATAGTTCACCTAGTACGCATGTTTGTCTGACGAGGTTTTCCCGTTAAAAAGGGTTTCTTGTCGTGGTAATCATCCTACAACTATTTTCAATAGCCTCGCCTTTTATTTTCAGTTAATCATTTTAGTGAGGTATCCAAGGATATTTTTCCTTCCTACAGATTTAACTTTGACATGTCCCTTATTACTTCCTGATGATTTAGAGGGATGGTGCCCAGATATCATTGTTGCAGCTATGTTAGGTGCAAGGTACTTGGTTCAACATGATGGCATTACCTGTAAACGTGACACAGAGGTACCGTAAATACTAAACACTACATTTTGTTTGAGTTTGGATGTTTATTTATAAATTTTACCTATCTAAATGAAAGGAAAACTTATATGATAGCTTATAAGGAAAGAATAAATAAACTTCTTTGCTTGCATGCAAAGAATAAGACTAGATGTTTTGATCCATTCATTATATATACATAAGGAAGAGTCTAGTAAAGACATTGAAACAATTGTAAACATAATTCCAAAAGATACTAATTCACTTATGTTAATTGCAAACATAAACTGGAAAAGATACTTAATCATTCAGTTTCAAGGTGATATGATAATTAATTTGTCATACATCAAGTGAACTTTATTCAAAGTAAAACAATGATGTATAGTCACATATCAAATTAATCTTTGTTCCAAGAGTAGGGTACTAGGTCCTTTTCTTGCAAAATTATTTCAAGCTTGTATTTATAAATAGAACCAAATTAAGGCTTGTAATCTTAACAGGATAAGTTATCCAATAAGAGTTTAACTTAACTTCATTAATTGAGATCATCAAATCATAACCAAAGTGAATAATATTGACTTCTATTTCATAGGTCAAAATAAGGGATTCTTTGATCATATTACAAGATTTAGGGAATTGTTTCAAAGCACTAAGTTATCATTTGTACTTTCTAAATCATTTAAGATTAGCAATTGCTTAAATAATTATTTCAAATCCATCTTTGTTTCTTACGATAAACTTCTACATTACGCACATGTACGAGAGATAAAATATTAACAAGACTACCTTAACAAGAAATACACCAAGCACTAAAATATTGCATTTAACCACAAAATAAACCTATTTTATATATTATTAGATTGGCTAAATCAGAGGCTTATTTGGTCAACATGAGTTAATTTAATAGCCATAGTTTTGGGCATGGGCCAATAGGAAGGAGGTATGATTTCCCAAAGTACTAGCCCCAACTTTCAAGGTTATGGTTATACATCCCATAGTCTTGATTTGCATTCCATTTTAATAAAAATCCTAATGCACATATATTTATTGTTGTACATGATTAATAAATATTTGTTATATCTATATATATCAAATTGTGAGGTGGTTTCAAAAATAAATCCACATGGCGAACATACTAGAATGGGCCCAATCACATATAATGGACCATAATAGTTATTAAAGTGATTTTTATTTATTTATTTGAATTTCACTCCTCACATCTTCCTATAGTCTATCACATATAATGGGCCATAATAGTTATTAAAGTAATTTTTATAACCCTCATACTTTATACACTTTCTTTCCTTTTCATTCTTTACTAACCTGCACACCCCATGCATGCCTATTAACTATATATTTAACACATAATCATATTCTTAATCACATTTCTATTAATTTCTCCTCACAATTACACAATTATTATTACTTTCTTTTTTCACTCACTATCATTTGTTATCCACTTTAAATATTTAATTTTTTTTATTACATTGTAATCTTTGCTTGTGTTCTCGGTGCATGTAGCCATGTAGACTTAGTGTATGAGAGTTGTACACACTTCGATCATATGAGTAACTGTTATTATATTACAACTACAGTTGATTGTTATGTGTGGGAAGTTGACCTTCCCCATAGTACTGGCTAATCTGAGAACACCCTAAACTTAATAATTAAGATGCCAATAAATCTGTGTGGTTGATTTAGGTGCTTTCTCATTCTCTGCAATTTTGCTGCTTGCAATTCTGTATATTATAGATGGATAATGCTTTATCAGATACATAGATTTAGTGGATCATGTATTTGGTGAGTTCCTAAACACTCACCATTGTAATATAGATTATATACAAAACTATGTGACTTGTTTCCTCTGCAACTGATTAAAAAAAATAGAGATAAATTTTATAAATCTTTAGTTTAAACTCAGCCTGATGGAACTTGGTAAATTTATTATTTCAATGCAGTTGAGTATTGTGTGAATTATCAATCTTAACTGTGTACACTTTTTCTCCAATAATAGTATTTGAACACATAATAGCTGCTATTTTAATTTCATAAGATGAAGTTCCTTATTTAACCAGCTTCGTTCGATGATTTGGAAAGCTTAGAACTATATGCTATTTCCTATAGTCTGGTAGGCACTTGGAACAAGGTATGTCATTCTTCAAGGCATAAGGGAAGGAGGGATTTTGTTAGCATTGCAGTTGCAAGTTGTTTTAGTAGACATGTATTCAAAATGTGGAAGCACAGACAAGGCATGCGAGCGGTTTGACAAAATAACTCCAAGAAATGTGGTAACATGAAATGCAAAGGTTGTAGGATTGTACAAACTAGATTTGTTGAAAAGGAATTAGAAACTTTCAAACAAATGAAGCTGGTAGGTGTAAGGTCAAAATTCCACAACTTTGGCTAATGTCTACCCTGCTTGGGCGCGTGGGAACATGGTATGGACAAATTGGAAGGGGAATTTTAGACAGAGATTATAGTTGGAAATACTCTGATAGACACGTATACAGAAGTGTAGGCATATACAAAGCTCAAAAATTGTTTGACAAAATGACTCAATGGAATGTGATCTCACCGAACGCCATGATAGCAGGATCACACAAAATGGATTTGTTGAGAAGGGCTTAGAAACTTTTACGCAAATGCAACTGGCAAGTGTTAATCCAGACTCCTCAATCTTTGCCAACATCCTCTGTAGCTCAGATCAGAGCTTGGAGACAAGGATTGGACATCCATCAAGGCAAAATGGAAAGAGGAATTTTGTCGAATGTTGTAGTTGCAGGCTATCTGGTAGACGCATATGCCCAATGTGGAAGCATAGACAAGACATGTTAGCTATTAGACATAATTCTTCATGGGAACATTGCCTCTTGGAATGATTGTAGGATCACAGAGAATGGATTTGCTAAAAAGGGCTTAGAAACTTTTATGCAAATGAAATTGGCAGATGTGAAGCCAATTCACAACCTGAGTCAACATCCCTCCCCCCTACCTAGCAGTCATATGTGCAAAATGTGGGAGCGCAGACCAAGCACATGAACTTTTGACAAAATGCCTCAAAGAGACATTGGTTTAAGAACTAAAATGATTGCAGGATATGCACAGAAAGAAGAAAAAAAAAAGAAACGTTTCAACAATAAATCTCATGGGCAGAGCATGGACATTCGTCTTGGCATAAAGAAAAGAAGTTTACATCACAAATGCTACTTCTATTCATCAACTTTCATAAAACTTCTACACAGTTTTCAAATTTGCAACATATCATCAGCATGAATTACAAACTAAAATCTATTAAAAAAAATTCAAGAACTAGTCATTCAAGAGAAACAATATAAAATAATGAAGGAGAGAGCTCATATAGATTTCTTCAACACTCCCAAACCAGAGATGAGTATATCTCTCCTTCCTCCAATCTATGCTTTTTATAGAGAATATTGACCCACATGGAGGAACTCCAAGTCTTTGAGTCAAGTCTCTTCCATAAATGAGATTGCTCCATTTTCTAACTTGTCATTCAATTGTGTGGAAAAGGACTTGTAAATCCTAAATGTATTCTCAAATTTTCTAATGGTCTTAAATTCAAGGAGAAAAAGGACTCATTTCATAAATTGGGGTCTTGACTTGAGAATGAGGGGGAAAGTTCCTTATTTATTGCCATTTCTAGAAGTGTCCTCATTTTTTAGAATTTTAAATTGGGACTATATTTTGTTTTTTTTAATTATTTAATTTTGTTGACTTTTATATTATTTGAAAATTAAATACCTCCAATTTGAATTCAAAATTTAAATGTGGGTTGTGACAAGTTCTGGCTATATGAAGAAGAAGATGAAATTATCCAACTATTTGAATGGCTATTAGATGTTTTGGGATCATTAAAGCACATTCAAAAAGTTACATGAGGAAATATGGGTTCCTCAACAAGCCTCCATTTGCAGTATTGGACAAGGAGAGGTGCTTGAGATTTCAAAAGAAGTAGTGGTGGATTGCTCATGTGATAGTTTAGGGAGGATATTTGAGATATTTTAAGTTCTTCATTAAGGGGGAGTGTTAGAATAATGAATAATTAAATCATTGACATGTTGAATATGTATCAACAAGAGTTATAGATGTGTCAATAGTCATTAGAGTGTTGTCAATTAATTCCAATTAGATGTCATGTTAGATTCTAGGTTTGTAGGGAGTTGTTGAGCTTCACTAAAGTATAAAATTGTAATCTCTTTGTGAATGAATAAGAATGTGTGTAGCAGTTAAATTTATCTCTATTTCTTCTTTATACTACTGTTAATTTTTAATATTTTAACATTATTAATAACTAGAAAATTAGAACTTTGTCCAAATGAATGACTCTAAACTTGTCATCTGATTTTACTTTGCTTTGTTTCTAATCAGTACCAATGGAAGTAAATCTGGTACATGACCTGAACATGATCCACATAAATGAACTAACATACAATTGACAACTATTGTAGATGCGCTTGCCTCACTGTACTTGGTGTCGAATGTGGGTGACATTATGTGTAAAAAAATGCATATGACGGCTAGGAATTTTTCTTTCTGAAGAAAGCAATCTTTGATGATGTGGCCATCTAAGTAACATGTAAATAAGGAATATTTTATTCTCTTTTCTAACATATCATTAGATCATAGATGATGCAAACGCATTCCTCAGAAACAGGAGGCGAATTAATTGTTCTTCCTATTTTTATGGGATTCCTTGCAATCGCTCCGACATTTAGGGACGGTTAGTGCGTATATGTCATATTTGGAGAGTTAGACTTAAAGTTTGCAGGCACCTTGAGGGGAAGACAGAGATATCTGTTCACAGTCCAATTTGGTTACGGGAAGATGGTTCTTCAGAAAGTAATAGTTTTGTAGAGATAATCATAGCATATATCTATGTGACAGCAGTGAATAGATTCAGTGAAGTAGTTAGCCGCTGCAATGGGGAGTCAACTGGAACTAACGAATAAAGGTTTCTTTTCCTTATTTCACTATGTTAGATAGTATTCTCATTTACAAGAAACTTCACAATATTGTTTTTTGAGACATGATTTTGTTGCAGGCAATGAAGAAATATATGACTATTCGAGCTCAATATATGTTGAAAATAAGGAAGTGGATGACCAGTCTCCAATTGAAGAAGTGGCACTGACAGTGCCTACAACTGATGATTCCGAGTTACCTGTGTTAACGTTTCGAGTGTGGGTGCTGGGAATTTTAGCTTGCGGGCTAATGTCATTTTTGAATCAATTTGTTGCCTACAGAGAAAATCCCATCAACATTACAGCCGTGTCTGCTCAGATTGCAGTTCTACCAGCGGGTCGTTTCATGGCAGCCACATTACCCAGAAAAAAATTTCGTTTTCCTGGAACAAATTGGCATTTTTCGCTCAATCCAGGGCCCTTTAATGCCAAAGAGCATGTTCTTATTACCATATTTGCAAGCGTGGGGACCAGTGGAGTTTATGCACTCCATATTCTCACTATGATGAAGGCCTTCTATGGAAGGAACATGAATCCTGTAGCAGCATGGCTATTGGCACTAACTACACAGGTATAAGCTCTATATGAGAAATTACATTGTGTCCATGCATTTTGCTAATGGAAATGAGAATACTACTAAGTTTATAATATTTGGGGATATAAATTGAGGTAGTTTTTATTTGACCATGACCAGATGCTGGGCTTTGGATGGGCTGGGATATTCCGAAAGTTCCTGGTGGAGTCTTCTTACATGTGGTGGCCTGCAACGCTTATCCAAGTTTCAATTTTTAGGTTAGTTGGAGTCATTTCATTCTCCATCAAATTCTGTTTCCCTTAGATTGTGTGAGTGATGAATAGCAATGGCGGTGCAGGGCACTTCATGAAGAAGTTAGAAGGCCAAAGCGAGGGATGACAAGGTTCCAGTTCTTCATCATAGTGTTAACATGCAGTTTTGCATATTACATAGTACCCAGTTTCTTTTTCCCTTCGATATCTGCCATGTCCATAGCCTGCTGGATATGGAAAGATTCAGTGACAGCGCAACAAATAGGGTCAGGCTTATATGGCCTGGGGATCGGATCCTTCGCTTTCGACTGGGCAACAGTTGCAGGATTTTTAGGCAGTCCACTGGCTACGCCATGGTTCGCCATAGCCAACACTTTGGTTGGTTTCATCCTCATAGTCTACATCATCCTCCCAATCACATACTGGACAAATGTTTATAACGCCAAAAATTCCCAATTATTTCTTCCCACGCTTTTTCAGACGACGGCCAGCCATATAACACTACCAGAGTGTTGAAGGGCGATTTCACCTTCGATAAAGATGCCTATAATCAATACAGCCAACTCAACTTGAGTGCATTCTTTGCTACCGTATATGGTTTAAACTTTGCAACTCTCGCTGCAACCATCTCCCATGTCCTCCTTTTTCATGGAAAGTAAGCATACCCATTGACACATCTTTTTCTTTATGAACTTGAAGTACCCAAGCAATTTTTTTCTAACACTGTTCTGCTTTTGTAAAACCTTTTCCTATTAATGAAATCTACTTTTGGGTATTCCATTCCAATCAGTGGGAACTAATAGATCAGTTGCATTCTTATTTTTTTTTAATTTGGTGTGAAACAAATCCCTGTGCAGGAGCATTTGGCAGCAGGCAAAAGCAGCATTAGTAGATCAACGAACTGATGTACACACGAGGTTGATGAAGGCTAACTACAAGTCTGTTCCACAGTACTGGTTTTTCATCTTGTTAGCATTGACGATGACATTAGCACTAGGAGCTTGCGAGGGTTACAACAACGAACTGCAACTAAAATATTGGGGATTGTTTCTTGCTTGTGGGATTGCTTTTATATTTACCCTGCCTATTGGTATCATTCAAGCTACTACCAATCAGGTATCAATATGATAATGAAATCCCCTTCTAGTCCAACACTATGCACCTATCAATATGATAATGAAATCCCCTTCTAGTTCTACACTATGGTGCATGTGCTTGTTAGATCTGTTTAAATATCTATAGTTTTGTTTTTTAAATTGAAAACCTGTAGTTGCTTAAGTATGGCCAGGCAGGATACACTTCTACCTAAATATTATTCATTTCAATGGTCAAACAATCAATAGTGAATTTATACTTCATCCATACTAAAAGTGGTAAATATTTGTCCTATTTTTATTGGCCAAAATTAACATTTGATTGTTGAAATGGATGATGTTTAAGAATAACAATTTGACACATTATAAAATCCTTAATTTAGTGAGTTTTTTTTTTTATCAAAAGTCCTGATTTAGTCTTCAATTATTAAATTAGAGGAAAAAAAAATGAAACTAATTATTTTATAGAGGTTTTTTTCAATTTCGTAAGTTCATTTTTTTTTTTGGGTCTGTGTTCTACTAATCTCTTATTTCCATTCAAGGGCCAGCTTTTTTCAATTTTATAAGTTGAGTTTTTGTCTCTTATTTGAAAACTTCACATTTTAATTTCCCAGGATTTCTGGTTCAACGAATATTTTTTGTTTGATTGATACACAGCAACCTGGATTGAATGTGATAACGGAGTACATCATTGGATATATATATCCAGGCAGACCAGTGGCTAACATGGCATTCAAGACATATGGGTACATTAGTATGGTTCAGGCTCTTTCATTTGTTCAGGATTTTAAGGTGGGGCATTACATGAAAATTCCTCCACGCTCCATGTTTGTAGTTCAGGTTGGTGCCCTGCTCCTTTTCATTTTTTATTTGTACAACCTTTTCAAACCCATAAATATATAGAAAATTGAAAACCAACAGAGC
Organism: Cunninghamia lanceolata; assembly: GCA_027924645.1. NCBI lineage: Eukaryota > Viridiplantae > Streptophyta > Pinopsida > Cupressales > Cupressaceae > Cunninghamia > Cunninghamia lanceolata. The sequence goes on from BSBN01000697.1 coordinate 2,969,002, forward strand.
TTGTCTGCAGAAAACTTCAGTATTCAGGATGAAATGCAAAAAAATAATTGTACAGTAGATTTCATAAGGTTCTCTGGTTCTTTTGTGATGTTATGAGAAATTCTTGTCAACTTGTTAATAAATGTATTAAATAATATAAAAATAAAATATTTTAGTTTCTCTTAATTTAAATTTATTAGGGTTGCAGTTCTTTTTATGTTATTATATTATATTAATATACCAAATAGTATTAGCTTTTGATTTACAATGTTTTTATTTAACACATTACATATTAAGATAATGTTTTTTCTTCTATGTTATTAGGGTTTTGCTTTATATTAAAAATAAATATTTTTTGAATTTTATAAGAAATGTTTTAAATAGAATAAAGAGACAAAGATATTTTGTACAAGTTTCATATTTAATAGAAGTATGTATTTAAAAAATGGAGATGCTATAATGAGTTATATTTATATATTAAATTTATAAAATATTTAAATGATTTTACAGGTGGTGGGTACTCTAGTTGCAACGTTTGTATATTTTGGAACAGCTTGGTGGTTACTTGATTCAATAGAAAACATTTGTCATCCAAAACTATTGCCTCCAGGTAGTCCATGGACATGTCCTGGTGATGATCATTGTGCTATTGGAACATGCCCAATTGCCTCTGATGTTTATGTGGAAGGTTGTCCACACTTCCATTAAACCAATACTTGTGCCTTACTTTTTAATATAAGTTCAACTTTAAAAAGTTTATTGTATAAGTGTGGATTCATCACTTAAATAGTTCAATTGTAAGCTATTTGTATAGTTTTCCAATTCATATTGGCTTAATTATCTTTTAGTTATAAGTATGTATTTATTAATGACAATTATAGATTTAAATATACATTATATATAAGTGTCTTATATTTTTTTGTATAAATATTTATGTTACACATCCAATAAAAATGGTGGGTGGAAAAAGTCACACTTCAAGTAGAAACAAAACCAAACCTTCAATATTAAATTTTTCATGTGGTAATTAAATTTCTTACACATTTACTTGAGTTCCTAAATGGAAGCCAAAGAGAATTAATGTTTTTTGTTTTCTAAAATTTATTCTTCAAAGTTATTTTATTTTATATATCATGTAATTAGTTTGTAAGTAGACTTTAGAGTATGAATTAATTTAGAATTTTTTTAATGGGAAAAGTATTTAGGAAAGTTTGGAGTTAATTTATTGATTGGTTATCTTTTTGAGAGTCTAATTTTGTTTGTATATGGTTTCATTTTGTATTTTTTTATAGTAGTATTTTAACTACAATAAAAAGGAGGTTGAGGTTTAAATTTGTATTTTTTTATAGTAGTATTTTAACTACAATAAAAAAGGAGGTTGAAGTTTAAATTTGTATATGAGTGAAGGAGGAAGGATAATAATTTATGTTTGCATATGAAAAAAGTCCCTAAATTCTTTACAAATTTATTTGGGTTCTATTACATAGATGGCTAAAAGGATTGTAAATGAAATTTGTTTAGTTTTTTAAAATTTTCTTTAATTAATTTGTTTTATTTTGACATATGGTTGGTTTATTAGTAGAAGTTTTCAAGATCTTTTTTATATTCCTATTAATTTTTTTTTAGTAAAGCCCATAATTAGATATAAGTTAGTTGTGTTTTCAAAAATAAAAAATTATTTGTATGTAGTTAAATTTAATTTTAATCTATTAATGGTATGAGTTTAATTACAACAAGTGTCACATACTGGCAAGTACCTGCCTTGTAGTGTTGTGAGTATGGTATGTGTTTTAGTTGTAATTTTTTTCTTAGATTAAATATTTGTTGTATAGATAAATTGCATTCCAATTAGATAAATTGACTAGTTGAATAGAAGATCTTGGAAAGACTAAATTACATTGTAATTAGCTAAATTACAATCACAATGACAATGCATGCTAGAATGTATTGTTTCCCATTCTAGCATGTGTTGTACTAGGGTTGATGTGTATGTTAGAAGGATCTCCGTACTAGTTTCTCTTTTAGGTTCACAACTAGTTCTTCAACAAATGTTATAATAAATCTTAATAAATAATTAATATTATTATTAATATTATAACTTCAAATAATAACGATTTTGGATTTTGGATTTGAAAACGTAGGAACTAGTTCTAAAACATTAGGTTGTTCCCATGATCTCGAATATTTATATTAAAAAATTAATTAATATTTTTTAAATTTCTTATTTTAATATAAAATAAATATTTATAAAAATTAATTAATATTTGTTAAGTTTCTTATATTAATATTTATTCTAAAATTAAATAAGCATATTTAAAAAATAATTAATATTTGTTAAATTTCATATTATATTAGTTCATGGATATCATGGATATCATAGTTCACCCATATGAATATTTCCACATCATAATATTTAAAAATTAATTAATATTTGTTAAGTTTCTTATTTTAATATTTATTCTAAAATTAAATAAATATATTTAAAACTTAATTAATATTATGTAAGTTTCTATTATATTAGTTCACCATATCTTAGTTCACCATATCAAAGTTTTGTTGATAAGGCTTTGCCTTTTCAAAAAATGTTGATTTTAATATATCAAGTGTTATAATAAATCTTAATAATATAACATTTGGACCCTCTTTACCAGTTAATAAAAAACAAGTGTTATAATAAATATTAATAATATAACATGTTGTGAAATGACATCCATGCCAATTTCATTTGTTAGTTTTAGGATCAGAAATGTAAGCAATCAGAAAATGCAACACATAAGACAATGAACACAATTTTTACCCTGGGAAAACCCTCCTACTCGAGGGAGAAAAACCCAACAAATAATCTCTTATATATCAGAATAAAAGGAGCAGAAATCCAGTTTACAGAATCAGGCCTTACACAAGGCTGAGTATATACAATCAATAAAGACACTTCTCAAATAAATATGCTTCCCCTTGAAATCTTCTCTGCTTCTAAAGGAATGACCGAACTTTTGCTCGAGATGTAAATGAAGTGATTGAATTGATGTATATATACAAATCAAGGTGACTCTTCATATGCGTTGGCGTCTCTTCATATGCTTTGGTGTCTCTTCATATGTGACTTTTCATTATTTAAATTTGGGAGAAGGATATCTCCTGTTGCTAAAACATCAACACTCCCTCTTAGCTAGGGAGGTGTCCTTCCAGATATCCATGTCATGGAGTCTCTCAACATGACATCCACAATGGCTACACCCATTTGTGAAATAGTTCATTACACAGTTTCTCAATGTGATATCGTCATGGAGTCACTCAACATGACGTCCGCCATGGCTACTCCCATGTGTGGAAAGAAACATGTGTACAAGTGCCCATCACGGAGTCTCTCAACGTGATGTCATCATGGAGTCTCTCAACATAACGTCCACCATGGCTACTCCCATGTGTGAAAAAACACAAGTACAAAGGATTCATCACGAAGTCTCTCAACGTGATGTCGTCATGGAGTCTCTCAACATGATGTCCCATCTCAGTCTCAGAGATGAACAAGGGCTCACACCTCATATTTCTCCATCTCAGAGAAATATACACTACAAGGGCTTTCACCTCATATTTCTCCGTCTCAGAGAAATATATACTACAAGGGCTTTCACCTCATATTTCTCCATCTCAGAGAAATATACACTACAAGGCCTTTCACCTCATATTTCTCCATCTCAGAGAAATATACACTACAATTTCACCTCATATTTCTCCATCTCAGAGAAATATACACTACAAGGGACCTTCATGATGATGTGACTCCCTCTGAAGCTCCAAGTACTAACATCAACCTCCTGACCTCCTTGTCCAAAGTTGCCTCTATTGGTTTGTCAAACTCCTGGACAACAGTCTGTATGTAGCCTAATTTAGCGTACATGTCAATGAGAGCATTCATGAAGGACACCTCTGAATGCAAACCAATTCTAATAACATACCCATGAATGAGCATACCCTATTTCAGAGAGCCTCCACCTAGGAGTGCAGAAAGTAAGGTGATGATGGTAATAGAGGTGGGATTAAGTATGCACCTAGCAAAACTCGACATTTCATCCACATCCCCATTCTTTCCGTATGCTACAATCATAACATTACACAATATTACATCTCTTTCTCTTAGGGGAATTTTGTCAAACACCTGGCGTGTAATCTCAATAGTGCCACATTTTGCATACATGCCCACAAGAGCAGTAGCCACGAAAACATCCCACTGTAAACCATAGCTGAGGATATGAGAATGGATGCACTTTCCCTGTTGCAGACCACACGCCTCGAGAACAAACACAAAAATTAGCTTGTTGGGGATAACTTGCATTCGTATTTCATGATAAACAACAATGACTTCCTACCCTCGTCTACTCCTTGCATATCTTCTAATCATGGCATTCCATGACAATGCTAATTTCAGATCTTCCAAGTCTGTACAAACTGGCAGTACACTGGCAAATGTGTACTGATTAGGCTGTATTTTTATCCTTTGCATTTCTTCAAATAGTTTCACTGGAGCCTCAGCAACTCCATACTTGCCATATGCTAAAATCATCACAGACCACAAGAACACATCTCATTCATGCATTCTGTCAAACACTTTGCAAGCATCTAACTATCACAATCTTTGATGCCTAGATAGACTGTCCTAGATAAGAAGTTGACTTGACTGCTTAAACAAATTTGATCAGATCTTTTATTAGACCCGCTCTGATACCATGTTAGTTTTAGGATCATAAATGTAAGCAATCAAAAAATACAACACATTAGACAATGAACACAATGTTTACTCTGGGAAAACCCTCCTACTCGAGGGAGAAAAATCCAGCAAATAATCTCTTCTTATATATAAGATTAAAAGGAGCAGAAATCTGCTTTACAGAATTAGGCCTTACACAAGGATGAGTCTATACAATGAATGGAGACACTTCTCAAATAAATATGCTTCCCCTTGAAATCTGCTCTGTTGCTAAAGGAATGACCGAACTTCTACTTGAGGTGTAAATGAAGTGCTTGAATTGATGTATATATAGAAATCAAGGTGACTCTTCATATGCATCGATGTCTCTTCATATGCTATGGTGTCTATTCATATGTGACTTTTCATTTTTTAAATTTGGGAGAAGGATATCTCTCGCCGCTAAAACATCAACATCATTTGCTTCAAAACTTATAAAGCCTAATCAACAAATTAATTTCATCTTCATTTTCATAATCTTTCAAATATTTTGATAATGTTAAATTTGATATTTTAAATATTAATGAAATAGTATAATTAATGATATATTGATAATAAAGAATGTTTATAATTATAAATATAATAATAAATTTATAGTAAATAAAATTATTTAATTATAATTATAATATTATTATAAATTTATTATAATTATTATATTATTATAATATTATATTTATATTATTACATTATTAAATATAAGAATAGTATTTTTTATCTGAAAAATTGTGAGTTTTTGAACTAAGATATTCACCTGTTTTGTTGGGAGAATTAAAGATTTTTTAACTTAAATATTCACCTTTATGGGGAAACACTAAAGTTACCAAATATGTTACTTTGCTAATAAATCCTTTTATTGGCCTATTGATAGTAAGCTTGATTTAGCTAAATTTACCAATACTTTTGGGCTCCTAGATATTGAGTTGCAGAATTAGAAGTTTACTTGGTCTAACAGAAGGCAGGGTGCTCAAATGATTCAAGTTAAATTGGATAGATTCCTCATTTCCAATAATTGGGATAATAATCTTAATCTCATTCTTACCGCCATTCCTAGGACTATGTCGGATCATAATCCTATTCTTCTCAGCTAGGTTGATCAAAGAAGGAGAGGTCCTTTCCCTTTTAGATTTGAAGCAATGTGGATTAAACATCAAGATTTTAGAATTCTTCTGGCTAGATGGTGGCAATTCTTGGTCCAAGGTACCCCTATGTTTAGACTAGTTAAGAAGCTTTTGTACATCAAACAAGAGGTTCGTGGCTGGAATAAGTATAGTTTTGGGAATGTTTTTGCTCATAAAAAGATCATTTCTGATAATTTGGCTGACATTCAAACAAGGATAGCCCACGGGGATTCCACTGAGGATACTACCCAATCTGAAAATAATTTAATTGCTGAATGGAAGAATCTTATGAATAAAGAGGAACTCTTCTGGAAATAGAAATCTAGAGTTTAGTGGCTGAGAGAAGAGGATCGCAATACTACCTTTTTCCACCTTTCAGCTATGAAACATAGGAAATCTAATACTATTTCTAAATTATGTGTGGAAGATGGTACTGGAATCACTAACGATAATGAGATTGGTAATCATGCTGCTAGCTTCTTTCAAAACTTATTATCGGGACAAGCTATCAATGATGATAATAGGGGGATAATGGACCAGCTTCTTAATAATATTCCTTCCCTGATTACTGAGCAAGATAATGTTGAAATTCTGAAACCTATTTCTGAGGAAGAGGTTCGGGGAGTTCTATTCTCTATGGGACCCTATAAAGGCCTTGCCCTGATGGTTTTCCTACTATTTTCTTCCAAGAGTTCTGGGACATTGTGGGCTATGATGTTATTGCTATTGTCTGCGACTTTTTAGAACTGGAAAACTCTTAAAACAGATTAACAATACCTTTATTGTGCTTGTCCCAAAGAAGCCCAATCTTGAGATGCTTGCTGATTTTAGACCTATAAGTTTGTGCAATACCATTTATAAGTTATGTACCAAACTGCTTGTTCTTAGAATCCAACCCCTTCTTGATAAAATCATTTCTCCTTCTCAGAAAGGTTTTGTTCCTGAAAGACAGATATTGGATGTCATTTTAGCCACTCATGAAACTATTCACTCAATGGCTAAAAGTAGGATCCCAGGTATGGTGCTGAAGCTTGATATCTCTAAAGCTTATGATAGAGTTTCCTGGCAATTTCTTTTTAAAGTCATTCAAAAGTTTGGTTTCAATGACAAAGTGTCCCTCCTCATTTGGGAAGCTGTTACCACTACTAAGTTCTCAGTTCTTGTCAATGGAATTCCTAGGGGTTTTTTCTCTCCCACTAGAGGTATTAGACAGGGAGATCCTCTTTCCCCCTATCTCTTTATCATGTTAGCTGAGGCTCTAGGGAGATATGTCCATTCTAAGGTGCTTACTAAGGAAATTGTGGGGATCAAACCAGCTTCTTCTCTCCCACCTATGTCTATTCAACAATTTGTGGATGATACCATCCCTTTTGGCATATCCTCAGTCTTGGAAGCTCGGTCTTGGAAAATTATTCTTAATGATTATGCTAAGGATTTTGGACAACACATCAACTTCCATAGGAGCAATGTGTATTTCTTCAGCACTCCAAGAGACCTCTATAGGAAAATTATTAACATCCTGGGTTGTACAGCTGTTGATCTTCCTTTAGTGTACCTTGGCCTCCCTTTAACAATCATGGAAGTTACTCCAGGCTTCTAGAATGGTATTTTGGAAAGAACTCAAAAGAGGTTGGTTGGTTGGAAAGGTAAACTACTGAGTAGTGCTAGAAAACTGCAACTTCTTCAGGCCTCCCTACAAGGTATTCCCACTTACTTTCTCTCTCTTTTTAAAATGCCCAAATACTTAGTTGACAAGCTAGAATAGATCCAAAGAACTTTTTTATGGACATGTGTGGAAGAGAAGAAGAGAATGTCTCTAGTCAAATGGGAAAGGGTTGTTGGATCTAGGGCATACAACTGAGAGGGGGGGGGTGAATCAGTTGTATAGAACTTCTTGTCTTTCAAACACTTAATTCTCTGTTGTTAGTTAGCAGCATATCAAATAATCATCCATGGAAGCATAATACATAAACACAAGAGCAGATAAGCATCAACACATTGAACACCAAGATTTTGACGTGGAAAACCCGGTTAAGGGAAAAACCACGGGGTGATTAACCCAAGAATTATTCTCTGTTAGAAGAATAAAGAAAAAGAATGGCACATGCCAATAAGGGCTCACTGCCCGAGCACATTGCTCACAAAGAGGCCCACTGCCTACAAGGAGACACACTGTCTACAAAGTGATGAAAATCACAGTCTTGAACTGGAGAATGACATCTCTACCATGTCCGGATCAGTTCCAATTAAGCCCAACAATCTCTGCTTTGCCTTTCACACGTTTCTTCGCTATACCATACTCATCCTCACACCACACACTGAAATGAACTCACAAACCGTTATTTATACAAGACATCGACTTAGGAACAAACATCTAAGTTGGCAAACAACCATAGGAGTATCCGCAAGATGAATAACACATCCGGTCGGCCATCACAAGAACATTCGCAGGATGAACAACTCATCCGGTCGGCTACACAGAGCAAGAACTTCATCCGGAAGAATAACTTCAATTCCGGGCTCTACCATCAATGCGGACCAACAACACAACCTAAACATGATCCAAGAACCTTCACAAGCCTGTCTGAATGTCTGGATACATCCGCACTTCCTCTGCTTACTGGGATCTCTTGTCTTCCTCATCCGGAACTTCAAGAACACAGTCTGTCGCCACTGTCATAATGCAAGAGGTACTTCCGGACCTCCAAATCATACACAAATCAGGATGACACATCACAAGGACATCCCAAACACTCCTTCCAATCCGCAGATTAGGGTAATACAATTCCGGACCTCACCGGACCTTTTTGTGATCCTCTGTCACCTCCGGATACTTGTCGGACCCGGTTCTATACCGGCAGCCACAACTCCTTCAGATCTTCATGCGGACCTCTGAAATCTTAACTGTAGCATCTCAAGACTCATATCTACTAACCCTTTAATCCGTATCCTCCGGTTCTCATCCTATACAGTACATTTACCTTCTTCTCATCACTGTTCTTCACTGTTCCTGACTGAGACTAATTTTCTCAATATCCTCAGCACACAGCTCATCAAATCCTTCTTGTTAATGCAATATGAGTATGTTGACATCAATGACAACACTGGATAACCTCATACTTGCAACAAGGGTCTGTCTTCCTAAAACTCATGGTGGCCTCAATATCAGAACTATAAAAAAATTGAATAAAGTTCTTTTATCGAAAGTCAACTGGAACTTTATCAGCAACAATAAGGAATGGGGAGTTATTATGCAAGCTAAGTATTTACAGGGTGCTGATAATTACAACTTCCTTCATCAAGAGCGCCTACCTCAGGGGTCTGTGATTTGGAACAAAATGATCAAATGTAGAAGCCTTATTAAAAAGGGGCTTAAATGGAAATTAGGGGATGGTAACATCATAAACTTTTGGGAGGATCCTTGGGTGGCTGACAAAGCTCTTTCTATCCAAGAAGGTAATGAGGTTGCTGAGATTGCCACACAATATTTTGGTACTAAAGTTTGTCAGTATTTCCAATAGGGGAATGGTGTTAGACATTGGAAAAATCTTCTTGAAGGTTGCACCAATCATTCTGAGCTTCCTCCTCTAATGAATTCTATTCAACAGATGTTGTTGAGAACCATAATTCCTCTCTTTCCTAGACCTGATGAGTTACTTTGGACTACAGATAAAAGAGGGCTCTTCTTTGTCAAATCTGCTTACCATCTGCTGATTTCTTATGATTTTAGGGATGAGATTTAGAGAAAAGTTTGGAACCACAAAATTATTCCTAAAGTCAATATGCTTTGGTGGACTGTGGACCGTAATAAGATTTTGACTCAAGATAATCTTCAAAGAAGGGGTTTTTCTCTGGTTAACAGATGTGTGTTATGCCTTAAGGAAGAGGAAATTGTGCCCCATTTGATTCTGCATTGTGAGTTTGCTAGGGAAATATGGAGTAGAGTGCTTCTGAACTTTGAAATGCAGTGGGTCTGTAATAAAGATATTAAGGAAGTCATTACAAACTGTGTTCCTACTTTCTCTCAACCTTGGCTAGTGGAGCTATGGAACCAAACCCTTCCTTTCATGGGATGGACTCTGTGGAAGGAAAGGAATAATAGAATTTTTAGAACTCTGTCAAAGATTGTTCTTAAGTCTTCCAGTCTTTCTCTAAGAGCCTTATTGAAAGTGTTTCTAATTCTCATATCAAAACTGCTGACAAACCTCTAACTCACCAAGAGGAAAGTATGGCTACTAATTGGGGAATTCTAAATCGAATTCCTACATTTGACAATTCTAAGCAACTTCAGAGATTAAATACTAGGTGGACCCCCCTGAATTTTGGTTGGCTCAAATTAAATTTTGATGGAGCTTCAAAATCTGATGGTAGGGCTAGTGGTGGTGGGGTTATCAGAAATGACATTTGGGAGTTTGTTGCTGCCTATGCTGGAGGCTTAGGTATTCAAAGTAATAACTTTACTGAAACTTCTACACTTTTATGGGGTATCAAGCTGGAAATCACGTTGGGTATAAGGAAGTTGCATATTGAGGGAGATTCTAAAATAGTTATTGATGCTATTAATAAGGGTTCAATCTGTGGTGGTGGCTTAAAGATATAATTGTTGATATTCAAATGCTTATCTGGAGTATTACCCAAATTGATTTCTCTCACATAAATATAGAGAGGGAAATGGAGCTATTGATGCACTTGCCAATCATGGTCAGCAATTTGAAAATTGGTGATGTTGGCACCAATTCAATAATATCCCCCGTGCTATAGGGGATTTAATTCAAAAAGAAATAACTTTTCAATGATGCCTCATTACAATGTGAAAGCCATCTTGGCACATTCAGTTCCTTGTGGCATGATGACTTGGCTGCCTAAGGACGTTGTCATTATGATGAAAAATACTTTTCTGACAGATGCCAATTTGGCACTTATGATCGCCTGTGGGATGTTGAGCTAGTTGTTTGATGTTGATAGGAAGGCTAAATTTATGATTTTGGAGCATGGGAAGGACTCACAAAGATTGGAGTATGAGGTGGCGTATCTAAGTAATGATGACCTTAGGACACTCAATAATTTCCTCATTTTTTTCACTTTCCTGCTTCTTTATGTCTGTAGAGTTAATACTCAAGGGTTTTTTGAAGTTAGACGGAGACATAATGAGCCTACTTGCTATTTTCATCTACTTTGGGAGTCTGAAGGAAGGGTGATAATGGAGGGGACAGAATTTGTACTAAGCCCATTTCTTGCAGTGAATTTAAGGATAATGCAATGGTGTGGCATTATTGCAAAGGAGGCATCATTCCTTTCCTTGAATGTGTCAATGGCTACAATGAAAACCTTTCAGTGCAGTGTGCCCTATCTTGGGATAAATGCAGAGTTAGAATTGGTCAAATAGGATTTGAAATTTCTAAGGAAGTTATTGTGATGGCTACTGGCCTTTCTATGAAGGGCATGAAGCTGACGAAGAAGGCTAAGGTTGTTGACCTTCACAATCAGAAGCTTTTTCTTGGTGAGAGGGAGGCACTTGTCACTTATCAAGGAGGGTTTGATCGTGTAAAGCTTCCAGAGCCATGGGATGAGATGTGCTTCCTTTTGATGAAATACTTCACTCTCGAAGGGCATTTTACCAGGTTTTTATAATTATCACCTTCCTCTCCTTAACCATTTCAGGAGAAATGCTCTCATTACCTTTCCTTTTTATTTGATGTCTTCTTTGGAACATTCGGTTCACCAGGTGAAAGATAAAATGGAAAAGAAACCATCTAACTACCCTGTTTCCCTCCATCAAGGCCTTATTCATTGTCTCTATAAGTTTCATCTTGCCTTCGACCCCCTAAAACCAATTCTCCCCAATTCTATGGAAGTCCCTATGGATGCTCCTCCCGATGTTGCTTTTCCTATTGAGGAGCCTTGTTCTACCCCTAATAACCAAAATCTTAAAGGCGGTTCCTTTTCTGAAACCCTGGACGAGCACACTGAGAAAGATATCCATACTTCTCCTGCTAAAGGAAATTTAAGGTTTCTACTGTGGATATTTCTGAAGTTCAGGATATGGGGCCCCATACTAATCCAAACAGTGACACTGTGGGACCTTCAAAAAAAGCTAAAGCTAAAACTGTGGTCAAAGCTAAAAATGAATGTTATTCTTCGAGAGTTAGAAGGTCTAGTAGAATTGCTAGTAAATCGGCCCCTCTGGCTAAGCTCATTGATTATTTTGAAAGTGAATCTGGTTATTCTGCTTAGGGAGATGACAAGGCTAAAGGGGATGACATTGAGGTTCATGAGATTTCAGAGGAGAATGCAAGGGTTGAGGATAAGGAGGATTCTGACGGAGGAGATTTTGAAGCTGATGATAATGCTCAGGAAGAGGAGAGGGTGACTATTAAGGAAGTTGAAGACGCTTCTTAGGAAGATGGTGACGGTCAAGAGGATGAAATTGCTATTCTCAGAGGCCATGTGGAATCACTAGAACAAAGGATTAGATATATGAGATGCTTTATCAATAGTATGCTCTACCGATCGGCTATACTCAATTTATCCCTGCTACAGGAATATGACACCCTTGCCCGTGGAGCTGATGAAGAGAAGGTCAAAGAGTTTGACAAGATTTATGAATTTCTAGCTGAAGGCTAGGAGGATGTTTCTCCTTAGCTTTGTTTATTTACTTTCTGTTTATCTTCTATTAGACTGCTTCATTTTCTATTTGCTATTTTTTGGCTGTTAATGTTGTTTTTGTCACTGGGGTTGGTGGCTCCTTTTGTTTCTGAACCTTTGCTATTCTTTTTTGGGTTTATGTTGTAAGGGTTCGGCCCCTAGTTTGCTGCCTTATATATAATAAAAAACAATTCTAAAACTTAGATATTGGGAGTTTTTGAGGTTCATGAACTCTTTAATTAGCTAATGCCTTCTTAATGGCAAAGTTTATACTTCCAGAACGAAATATTTTACCAGTGATATTTATAATTTGCAAATTTTATTATATTGCTATGAAGCCTTTACTAGGAAGATATTAATTTTATAAATTCAAATTCTTCTCTCCAGTATGATATCCAAAAAGTTATAGTTGTTGAGGTTCATGAACTCTTTGATTAGTTGATACCTTCTTATTGGCAAAGTTTATATTTCTAGAACTAAATATTTTGCCAGTGATATTTATAATTTGCAAACTTTATTATATTGCTAATAAAGCCTTTACTGGGAAGATACAAATTTTATAAATTTAAATTCTTCTCTCTAGGTATGATATCCAAAAAGTTATTGTTGTTTAAGTTCATGAACTCTTTGATTGGCCGATGCACAAAGTTTATACTTCCAGAACTAAATATTTTGCCAGTGATATTTATAATTTGCAAACTTTATTATATTGCTGATAAAGCCTTTACTGGGAAGATATAAATTTTATAAATTTGAAGAATTATAAATACTTCCAAAACTAAATATTTTTCCAGTGATATTTATAATTTGCAAACTTTATTATATTGCTGATAAAGCTTTACTGGCAAGATATAAATTTTATAAATTTGAAGAATTATAAATCTATCCCGTGCTTTTGCTGATAGATGATTATTATTCGCTGGCATTTGTTTATGGGAAAAACTAAAGGATTCAAAACTTCACTTTTTCTGGCAAATATTAGGGTTTGTAAACCCTAATTTCTTCTGATGACCTCCATCAACATCCCCCTTGCAGCATAGAAAAGGCATCTCAAACAAAGGTGATTTCTTAGAAGGGAATGATTGAAAGATTTACATGAAATTGATTTGTTGATCAGACTTTACTAATATGTGATAACATATATTGCATGTCAGCCATGTACTGTTTACACATTAAGACACAACTCAAATTGTGCCTTATAAAAGGAATTATACAACTTCACATGTTAAAAAATCATGGTTTGTCAAGCTAACAAATGAGACACATTTTAAGAAGCTACTCATTTATTTGTGAACAAGTCATGCTTGTGTTTATGTGATAAAATCCATGTAGTTACAAACATGCATGCATGCATGTATAATTCTGCATCATGTGAAGACTATTTTGTTGAGCATAAATCATTGTGAGGCTTTTGGGATTTTCAATGATCTAATTTGAATAAATGTTTTTCCTTTCTTCGCCATTTTATTTGTAAAGAAAATGAAAATACCCTTTCATTATTATAAGCATATTTTATGTACATTTTCCCAAGCTAGGACACAGTGTGCAAGTTATATCTCAGGGCATCAATAGAGATATAAAATCTCCCTTTCTTTAGTTAAATTGCTTTAGCTTGAGGGTGTAACACCTCTTTTCTATGAAATGCTTTTGGTTTTTGATTTGTAGATTTTAATTTTTAGTTTTTTAAAGGCTGAAAACAATTTTTTGAAAGAGCATTGAATAAAATTTAAAAATTGGAACTTAGACCTAGTTGGGCAATGTAATCTCATTGGATTGTTTTTTAGAGAAAGATTTTAATCAAGTGGAAAACTGCAAAGCGCATATAATGATAAATCCACAATAGATCGTAATTGGATTTGTATGAGTTCTATGACAAACCAATTCACACAATAAAATTTGTAACAAGATTCAAAAAACAAATGACAAAAGCTTTTGCAAAATTTGAATAATAAAGACTTCATTAATATCAAAGTCATGTGAAAAGAGAATTCAGAGGACACTAAAACCTTTGAAAGGAACCGAGTTTTACAATTTGGGTAGCTTTAATCAGAAACTATTCAAGAATTAGAAGATTGAAGGGGAAAACTGAAGCTTCATTTTCCTTTCTTAATATTAACTACAAACTACAAACACTTTGGGTTAATAGGCACAAGATTTCTCTAGCTAATAAATATCAATTATTGTAGAAGCAAGTATTAAGTATTAAGTAGCATAATAGTCCTTCATGTTTATATTTACAAATTACTTGTGTAAAAATATCATTCTTGGAGGAATTGCGATAAAAATCAAAACAAAAATAATAACACAAATATTTTTAACCTATTATCAGTTGAAATAAAAATAAAAATAATGTAATAAGAAAAACATTACAGACCTCTTATTTCTCTATTCAAAATAATATTTATACATTTATTGCTTTGAATAATCCAACTTCAAGCAAATAACTACTCCTTAAAACGGTTGCCAAAAAATAATGAACTATAAACTGTTTCCTTCTTAATTTTAAAATAATAAATAATTATTAATTTTAGTATTTTTTTTCTTGTACCATAAATTTTTATTTCTAAGTTTATATCTGATGAATGTTTCTTTGTAGTTGTTTTTGATTTAGTTTCTGATTCGAATGTTGTTCTTGATACTCATGCTTGGTTTTGGGGCCAACATGCTCTCCTTCTCAAGCCTTGGGTTCCCTCCTTTAACTCGTTGACTGAGTCTTTCAATAGAATGCCTGTTTGGATTCACCTCCCAAATCTTCTGCTGCATCTTTGGTGCAATTCTTGTTATGAGGGTATTGGTAATTCTTTGGGTTCTTTTATTATGGTGGATCAAGAGACTACCTCATTCTCTCATACCATTTACGCTCGTGTTCTTGTGGATCTAGATCTCTTTAAGCCTCTCCCTACAGAAATTATTTTATAGATTGTTGATTGTTCTTGGAGGCAGATTTTGGACTATGAAGGTATTCCCTTCCGGTGTTGTAGGTGCTTCACTATGGGTCATCTAGCTTCTGAGTGCTCTCATTTAAAGATCCTTCATACTTCCTCCTGGTGGAAGAATGCTTCATCGGAACATCTTACTGTTGATGCTGCTGAGGATATTCTTGGGTCAGAGGCGGATAAACCTTCCTCTAATGATGATAGGTCTACTCGTGATATTGAGGTGGTTCCTGATTTTGTGGTAGAGGCTGTTGGTGGTGGTTCTACTGCTTGGATTGCTACTAAGACTTCTAACATTGTTTCTACTAATACTGTTGTTGGGGCAACGTCTACTATTGGGTTACTATTGTGTTTTTAGGGTCCTCCCTTGTTACTGGTGTTGCTGGGAGTGCTACAAGGACCTCCCCTATTGCTGTTGTTGTTTTTGGATCTGCTATAGGGACCTCCCCTCTGTTGTTGCTACTGTTGAGACCTCACCTGCTGATATTATTATGTCTTAGACTATTACTTTAGGTACACAGGTTGTTGATGGGGGCTAAAACCACAAAGCTGTGTCACACTTTTATAAAGGAAATAGTCAATGCTAATCCAACTTTTAAACTTGAATCACTAAAAAATGACATATATGTTTTGAATTTTGAAATGATGTAAACTAATAAAATATTTATTTTTTAGTATATATTATATTTGTATTTTTTGAAAAAATTAAAAAAAATATGAATATAGGTTTTAATAAATTGACACTATAATTTAGTTGCTGATAAAATGCTAAAAAATGAAGTTACATGAGACGTCAATCTTTATATAGTAAATTTTATTTTTTTCTTCAATTTTTTTTTTGTATTTATAACTTGAAACTTTAGTGCATGGATATATTTTTTTTCTAATTTTGATAAATATATTTTTTTAAATAAATAATAAAATGTGTGTGTATTAAAATGTAGTTTCCATTCGATGTCAACTTTCATATTAACTATTTATTTAAAATAGAAAAAAAAATATACCATTTTGATATAGATTCTTTTATCTAATGCATCATATTTTTTTAATTTTTTTAATAAGTTTTACTATTTTTCCTTGACATGGTAAGCGACCTAATGTTTTGTACTGATAACATACTTTTAGTAAAAATAGAAAGGAAAATATAAATAATAATTAAACTATTAAAATATATATATTTTTGAAAACTAATCTTATACATCTATAAAAGAGTATTTTTATATTTTTTAAAAATGTTATTTACACGAGTAGAAGTTGTTGAAATATCAAGTTTTTTAAATAATTTTTTTTTTGGGTAAATTGGCCTCAAAGTGGTGCCACATATGCATTTAGCCAATAATTTTAGTTTGAAAAGTTGTGCACATCTAACTTAGCTAGAATAAATCTTACAAGATCATATTTTTGACCAAAATTGATTTTTAGTTAGAAATACTTAAATTCACTTATGCTGATAAGTTGGCTGAAAGTGTGACACAACTTTGTGCTTTTACCCTGGGGCTGGTGTTGTTGTGTGCTAGGCTCCGACCCCTTCTAAGGATTTGGAGAGAGTTTCTCCTCCTCCTTTTTCTGTGGATGGAGAGGACATTTTTTGGACTATTGTCCAAAGGAGGAAGCGTGGTCTTCCCAAGCATGTTTCACAGAACCACACTCGAGCCAAGGGTGTTCGACCTGATAGGTCTGGTTTTGCAATTATTTAGGTTGTTGTTCCTTGCAGCCTTGTTGCCTTCTTGTTGCTTAGCCTGTTGTGCTTTGCTGTCCGTCTGTTGTTAAAGCACTATTTTTAGCCTGTGTGAGGCCTTTGCTTGCCCTCTAGGCTATTTTGTAAAGGGATCTTCACCCTTGTTTTGTAGCTTACCATAATAAATAATAATAATAATGATGATATAATAATAATAATTTTATATTAATATGACAGTTTAATTTGTATTCAATAAAACAATATAATTCTTAATAATAATAATAATAATAATAATAATAACAACAATAATATTTCGATGGGATTATTGATTTTATGTAATGTCCCCCTCCCAGGTGATTTTCATGATGAGTAATTTAGCCTTTAACTCTCGAAGGCTAATTGACGAAATAAGGGAGATATTATTAAATTAATTATTTTATGAGGTTATTACTTAATTTGAAATCAAAAGGTAACCTTATATTTAATTAATTTAATCTAGTGACTTAAAATACACATTAGATCATTAAAGTCACTAAAATAAAATAATAGGATTTTTCTAGAAGCCTCTTGAAAGTGTGATTAAAAAAAGTATAAAGGAAGGGGCAAGGCAAGCTTCTAGGCATCCGATTATTGACATTTACATTTGATGAGTGTTGTGGAGCCAAGGGTTTCTGCATATTTGGTCTTTGGGAATGGAAACTCCCATAGATTAGCATAACTGAGGTGGTGAAATATCCTCCGAAGGGTTGCAAATTGGAAGGGATACTTCAATCCTTTCATTTGTGCTTAAATCTGTAGTGTTAACTAGGGGTTTGGAGGTATTAATTTGCATATCAGAAGTATTTTCTATTAGTTGCTACAGTGATTGCTATAGTAGCGCTACAGTGACGCTACAGTGCATGCTACAGTGATTTGCTACAGTAGCGCTACAGTGATTTGCTACAGTGCATGCTATAGTGATTTGCTACAGTGCGTGCTACAGTGATTTGCTACAGTACGCTATAGTGTTGCTACAGTGCCGTGAACAGTAAAGCTACAGTACAGGGCAGCTAGGAGAGGGTTTCAATTTGGGTTTGGAAGGGACTCCTTTCCTTGGTTGATGAGAAGGCTTGGTGCTACACGTGAGAGGCATGATTGGGGCTTGAGAGGGATGTTTATGAGCTGTTTTGAGGCTGCCATTCCTTCATCTTCATCATCGACTCACAGCAACTTACATTTCCAGGTTCTTTCATGAGTTAGCATCTTTATATCAGCATTGTTTCATAGTTGTCATTCTAGGAGTTACATAAAATTGTAGAGCCAAGAGTCTTGGCCATTCATATCAGCATTGTATTAGACAATATATCTCAATAAATGAGTGATAAGTTGTAGGCCATCTATTTGATGTAATGTGCATATTAATATCCATCATGATTAGCATAATAGTATGCATGCCAAGTGTTTGACAAAATGTCAATTGGCTGTAGGTATGCATTTCATGTCTAATTTTCATGTATATGCATTGAACATACCAAAAAAGGAAGTCATAAATGCATCTAGATTAATGCTTAGACATTGTAGTTTGGATTTATGAGCATTTAGAGTACTCAGCTATCATTTTCAAGCAAAAATATTAGACTGAAAACACAGACCAACAAGCATTGAGTTTACATCAGAAGTGTTTGACAATATTCCTTGAAGTTCAAATCAGCAAAATAAGGTCTGAAATAGCAAGGGATATTACATTTTACATATGAATGGAATTATAATTTATGTACTAACAAATTAATATGTTTGATTAAATAATGAGTGACTAAATTAAAATATTGTTTTTGATTAGTTTAACTAGAAAAGAGGGTCCAAAACTTATTACAAAGCAGCCCCCAGGGCAAGATAAGGCCTTCAACAAGCTAGAGACAACACATTGATAGCACACAAACAAAACTGCTTCAGAAAGGCAGCGAGGAACAACAAAGGACTAAACTAAAGAAGAACTTGACCTAGCAGGTCGAACACCCTTGGCCTGAGTATAGATTAGAGAAATATGCTTAGGAAGACCTCTCTTCCTTCTTTGGACAATAGTCCAAAAAACACCATCATCTCCATCAATAGAAGTAGGAGAAGTAGGTGGTGAAACTTTCACCATAACCTTTAAAGGGGGTGGACCAGAACCGGTCACCGTAACAACAACCCTAATAATAGACTGCTCCCCAGCAGCAACAGTCCCAATAGCAGTCCCAGCAATAGAACCACCCCCTGAAACATGTGGCACACTAGCAGTGATAGCAAACCCAGTAGCAGCAACCTCTGAAGTAGACTGAACAATAACAACAAAGTTTTCAATAGTAGGACACGTCCCAACAGATACTTGTAGATCAGTCACCAATGGCTCTTGGACAGGAAGAAGAGCAGGAGATTGTTCCTCAGGCTGGGGAGCCCCAGCAGAAGGAGAGGATGGAGGTGTAGCCATAGGATGAATAGTGAAGTCTGTGGGCTGAATACCTTGCCACCAAGAAGCTAAATAGGATTTGGGCTTAGAGTGTGAACACTGCTCAGCCAAATGACCAGTTCCAAAGCAACATCGACAATGAAAGGGAATACCCTCATAGTCCAAACTTTGGCACCACTGTCGATTAGAAACATTGAAGATAATTTCAACGGGAGTGCCTTAGTTAGATCTAGTTCCACAAGGATCCAAGCATAAGTCGTATGTGTAAACAAAATAGTAGTAGGATCAGACATAATAAACCTCCCAAGAGAGTTCCCAATCGTAGAATAGCAAGATTCTAGCCAGAACTGGAGAGGGAGGTTAGGAAGCCTAACCCAAATAGGCAAAAGATTCAGAGAAGCAATTGCAGGATTGAAAAGAGGAAACCAAGGATGAAGCAATAGGGGGTGTTGGTCCCACAACCAAATAGAGCCCCCAAAGATAGTATCCCGGTCCTCAATATCATGAAATGCAACAATAAAAAAACCTCTAGCACATGGGTAGATATAAATTAAAATATTGTTGTGATATAAATGTTTATATATTATTAATTATTATTATGTGTGAGTAAAGTTTTGCGGGAATTTGGTTATGAAACAAGTAATTTTTGGTTATTAAAAGACTTTTTTAAGTTAGACAAATATTATTTGTTTTCTTCAAATGTGTATTGTTTAACTCATAAAATGTATATTCTCTTGACAATATAACATTTTGATTTAATTTATTCCTAGTTTATATATTCTTCAAATGTGTAGTTCGTTCACCAAATATAAACTTAGAAATAAAAATTTATGCTACAAGTAAAAAACAATCTTAAAATTATTAACTATTTATTATTTTATAACTAAGAAGGAAACAGTTTATAGTTCATTATTTTGGCATCCGCTTTAAGGAGTAGTTATTTTCTTGGAGTTGGATTATTCAAAGAAATAAACATATGGATGCTATTTTGAACAAAGAAATAAGAGGTCTATAATGTTTTTCTTATTACATTAATTTTGTTTTTTATTTCAACTGATAACAAGTTAATTATATTTGTGTGATTATTTTCATTTTGATTCCTGTGATTTTGTTTTAATTGTAATTGTAGTTGTACAGGGAACCAACATTATTTTGGGTGGATTTCTTCATCTATACAAAGTCATGAAAGGAAAAGGATCACAATTGATTCAGTTACAATGGTTGTCGTACCTATTAATCACCAATTGATTCAACTGTAATGGTTGTCGTACCTATTACATTGGATTTTCTTTAAATCATTCATGTTAGATATGGGTTTGTGTTGCACTAAAAGACTCTCAAATGTCTCCTTATGGATATGAGAAACTTAGTTTAGCTACTGGAAAATTTATCACATGTAATCTCTTCATCTTCAATTTTCTAGCATTTTGTGTTTAATAGTTGTCTTTACTATTGTGATCTTGGCAATACAAAGTAAATAGTGAGAATTTGTTAACCACATGTTGCTCTTTAAAGGGCTCATTTACATGATTTAATCACATCTTCTTATCATATTCTTCTCATGAATTAGGCTACTTTTTGGTTTTACTTTGTCCATAGTTGTATTTGAAAACTATAAGATCTCGCTACGTAACCACCGAAGGGTAAGAGCCAAAAGAGGACAAGATAATTTTTTTTAAATATAAAGTGATAACATACACATAAGATGGTTGCCGATTCGATATGTCGACAACATTCATGGCCAAGTATGGCCAAATGTACAACCCACAGGAGAGGACTAAGTCACTCTCTAGAGGAAACATTGTTAAAACTATATTCATTTTAAACACCAACTCAAATGTTCATACATCCAATTTCCAATTATAAACATGAATCTATAATCATCATAGTATAAGAGGATCTGATACACATCGAAATTCGTAAGCCAAATGAAAAACATATCATTTCTTCTCATTAAATTATATGATTACATCTTATCTATCAAGAGAGTACAATTATATAAAAGAATATACAAGTACAATGGCATAGCCATGAATATGATACAATAACTGAATAAGTACAACAACTGATAAAGTAATGAAGAGAGAGAGAACATATCCAACTAGTGCTCCAATAACCTGTTCACCGGTCCCCAATGGTGGTGGCAATGCCTCCCAACCATGTGGACTCATACGATACCACCCCACTATGCTCGGAGGTAGTCACAAGGCCCAAACAGAAGTAACAAAGAAAGGGTATACAAGGTGGCTAACACTCACATCAATCATGAAGCAGACACGAAAAATAATGCATAAAGATAATGTCATAACATAGAGATGCTCATCCAATCATAGGTCAGGTACTACTCATGACTACTAAGGTACTAGATCTACTAGAGTGTAAATCAGATGGAGTGTCATCATGCGTGCTCAAAGAGATGGCACCACACAGAACCAAGTACACCTCTCATACAGACGAGGAGACTCAATCATGCCCAAATCAATGCCCCGTAGATGGATAACTTGACACCCCGTAGATGGATAGGCCTTCTCAAGTGCATCCTTAGCTTTTACAAGCACTCAAGGCCATGCACGAGGACTCATTATCTTATTAGTGTTTTTACCCCAATATTTTATTATGTTATCACTTGTTTACTATTACTCTGCTACTAGTTCCCCTGGCAGCCACTTGCGGGCCCTAGGCCCATAGAGAGCCACTCCAAAAGACTACTCTAATTACCTAGACAAATCTCATCTCATTTAACCAATGAGGAATGTAATTCCAAAATAAAACAGTGAAATAGTCTATTTAAAATCCATGATAATATCAATTAAAATAGCCAAGCAAATCTGCCAATCAATCCTTTAAATGAACCAATTAATGAAACAATTTATGTCATTTAAGATAATAAAACAATCCATGTTCCATCATGAATTAATTGATTTCACAAGCTACTATAGATAATTTTAGATATAACTAGGCATAAAATGACTAACTAATAAGTAACAATGTTGATGACAGGGTTTTGTCAGCATAATATGCTCAAAATAAAAAGTGCCTAGATTTGAAATCTAACCACGACCCAGTTTGTATTTTGATGTTTTTAGTTGGATTCCACTTTTAGTTTCTATTTTTATGATTGGATATAAGGTGTTGTTTTGAAAAATGTGTTTTTCTGCTAGGCTGGGCAAAAAACATGAAAAAATGAAAGTGCCCAGAATTCAAATTTGACAATGACCCAGTTGAGATATGGGCATTTATACATGGAATCCACCTTTAGTTTACATTTATGACATGAGAATAAAGTGTAGTTTAAAAAAAACATTTTTCTTTAGGTTGACACAAATTTGCCAAAATTCAAACTGCCCCTAAATCTATTTGGACATTGACCCATTTGAGGTTTTCATGTTTCAAGTTGAAAACCATGTTTATTTTACTATTTAAGATAGTTCATAAGGGCTAGTTTAAGAAATACAATGTCTCATGCCTAATGTTTAAGCTAAAAACAAATGACTGTAAGAAGAGTTTAAAACTAGATTCGCCATTAAAATGGAAACAACCAATATGTCTATACTAACTCCTAATCAAGAACAAGTATTCAGCTAAGAGATTCAATAATAAGAATGAGGAGAGTACCTTAGTCTGCCCCCAATCTGCAAACAACAAAATCTCTCCCTACTGTGACCTTCTAGATTTCAGATTTGAGTAGCAAGGGGTAGATATTGGGCTGCAACCAAGAGTATACTACCCACATAATTCTCTAGAATAGCAAGTCTTCTTCACAAAATTTTCCAGCCTCTAAGCGTAGGATTCTTCCTGCTCTAAAACTTAGATTTTCCTCTTCCCGAATCCCCCGTTTGAATGGGCCCTCAATCTGGTCTTCTTTGTCCTTTCTCACCCACTCTCCCACTTAGCATTAAACATTCACCCACCTTTTCTCTCCAAGAGCTCATGTAAGGCATGGTAAGAGTTAAAATAAAAAAAACTGACTTAATATGTTTTGAAACAATCTGATTTCCTCCAATAATATCCATCGAAAGCGTAGGAGAAAAAGACTCATTCCTTTAATTAAAATATGATTTTATTACCATTTAAAATCCTCACATACCCATAAAAGAGTTAAACTGAAATGAAATAAAATATATATAAAAACTCACTTTCTTTTCATCCTTTATAAAAATCTAACTACTAACAACTTAAAAATCCATTTTAAAATATTAAACTCTCAAAAGAGATAAAAAATCATTTAAAATTACTTAATGAAATATATCATTCTCCCATAATCAACGAAAATATTATAAAATGCCATATTTAAACTCCATAACAATGCCAAAATAACCACATTGAATAATCAACAAAAACCAAGAAGAAAAGCCTCAACAAACCACACTAGCAAACTACACATGACCATATGGGATAATCTGGACATTATCGTTAGGTAACCAAATGATAAGACAACCACACTAGAACACTGCACTAACAAGGTACAGTGGGCTAGGATAGGGTATAGGGCATGTGACTATCTCTAGTAACCACCATCAAGGATAATAAGAGTACTCTCAGGTCTGTGAATCTAGGCAGAGTCAATACTCAGTACCTATATCACGCCAATCACACATCAAAGTACCTGTGCATTTAACATATATCATATAGCTGAAGCAACATAAATCATTTAAGCATGAAATCCATCATAAGTAATAATCATGTCAACATCATAATAGTATAGAGATTGCACATCACCGGTGCCAATACAAAATAATAACAGGATGCATAATCCAATACAAAATATACAGTTATTGAAATCCATCAAGGATAAGAAAAAGCAAAATGCAAACACGGGGGTTGTTACATCCTACCCCCTAGGACTAGGCTTACTCCTAGAAGCCTGCAAAAAGATATGGATAAAGGTCTCTCATCCTCACTGTATCTTCCCAAGATGCTGAGGACTCACCATCAAGATCCCACTAGACCCTTACTTGCTCTATGTCCTAACCCCTGAGGGTCAACCTCTGATGCTGAAGGATGTGTACGGGCTCCAAAGAAAGCTTCTCGTCTACCTTGACCTGTAAAGCAGTCCAATAAAAAACATGGGTCACATCAGGAATATAGTATCGAAGAACTGAAACATGGAAAACATTGTGAATGTGCGATAGACTCGGTAGCAACGCAAGGCGATAGACAATAGGACCAATCCTCTCAAAAGGATCTCAAAAGGTGACCGAGAAGTGGTGATCCATCCTACGGGCATCGGCATACTTCCTCTGCCAATCCTGAGCTATAGCCAACTGCTCTCTGATCCACACTACCTGCTGCTCCATATCCTGAAGTATCTCTAGACCCAAAAGAACTTGGTCCTCCAAGTGATCACAACTCAATGGAGCGTGACATGGCCTACCATACAAGGCCTAGAAGGGAGACATACCAAGAGAACTATGGTACCCATTATTATAAGAAAATTCAACTAGGTACAAGTAGTCCATAACGTACATCTGAAGCATATCCTCTAATCTACCTGATTAACCTGCTCCATCTGTCTGTCTGTCATGGGATGGTATGTAGAGATAAACTTAAGTTGAGCTCCCAAAGCATGCTGAAGAGAAGTCCACAAAGCTAAAGTGAATACTAGATCACGATCGGAAATGATCCTACGAGCAATTCCATGCAGATGCACAATATCCTCCATAAACACTCGAGATACGAATGTTGCAGTGTATGAAGATCTCATGGGTGAGAATTGTGCCACCTTGGACAACTTGTCCACTGTAACCATAATAGCATCATGATGACGTGAAGACATAGGTAGCCCCACTATAAAATCAAGAGATATCGTATCCCACTTCCATCCTGGAATGGAATGAGGCTGCAATAGTCTTGCTGGGTGCTGATGTTCTGCCTTCTCTTGCTAGCAATCAAGACACCGAGCCACAAAATGAGTAATATCACACTGTAAACCTATCCAATGATACAACTGTCGAAGATCGGCATGCATCTTCATGACACCTGGATGAGCTGAATAGGGTGCACGATGGGCCTCTGACAAAACCAAGGAATGAAGATCTCTAGAATCTAGAACATAAATACGACCAATATGTTGCAAAAGTCCATTAGACTCAAGAGAGAAACCTACAAACCCACCCTCAAGGACTCTCCCATACTCAATCTCCTCTCTCACCTCCTGATTCCAAGTATCACTAGGAAGTAACTCCAAAATACAGCTCCATAAATCCATTCCAAGAGACAAAACTAAAATCTCATGTCTCCTCCTGCTCAAGGCATCCACAACAACATTCTCCTTACCCTAGATGTAGCAAACGTCAAAGTCATATTCACAGAGGAACTCCATCCAATAGTGCCACCGAGTATTTAGATTCAGTTGAGTGAAGATATACTACAAACTATGATGATCACTATGCAACTCAAACCGATGTCCCAAGAGGAAATGTCTCCAGCACACAAGTACATGGACGAAATCTGCTAACTCCAAATTGTGGGTGGGGTAGTTCAACTCATGATCCTTGAGCTTACGAAACTCATAAGAAATCACTTGTCCCTCCTGCATAAGAACTTCCTCCACACCCTCCAATGAAGCATCGGTGCACACTATAAAGTCACCTATAGGATCTGGCACTGCCAGGATAGGTGCACTAGTCAGCTACTCCTTAAGAGCTGAAAAATCTGACTCACACTGATCTGATCACACAAACTTCTTCCCTTTCCATTGAAGAGAAGTGATGGGATGGGCTACCTGAGAGAAATCTCTCACAAATCAGAGATAGTAACCCACCAATCCCATGAAATTGCAAACCTCAGCCACATTCGTTGGCGCTGGCCAATCCACAATGGCCTGAATCTTAGAAGGATCCACTGAGATACCCTCTCTTGAGATGATATGGCCCAAATATCTTACCTCAATCTGGAAGAACTCACACTTGGCCAAATTGTCAAACAACTGATTATCTCGCAAGCACTACAACACTTGCCGCAAATGCTCTTCACTCTCCTCCATAGTCCTCGAATAAATCAAAATATCATCAAGGAACATGAGAACAAACTAGTCAAGATAGGTGTGAAACACCCCATTCATCAAACTCCTAAAAACTGATGGAGCATTGGTCAACCTGAAAGGGACAACCGTGAACTCATAATGCCCATATTATGTATGAAATGCCATTCGATGAATGTCTACATCATGAATGCGAAGTTGATCATATTCTGACATTAGATCTGTCTTGGAGAACACCTTGGCTCCCCTCATCTGATCAAACAAATCATCTATCCAAGGCAATGAGTAACGATTCTTCACTGTCACTTTGTTCAACTGGCGATAATCAATGTACAAGCAAAGAGATCCATCCTTCACGAACATGACAGGCACTCCCCACGGGGATACACTAGGATAAATGAAACCCTTCTCCAATAACTCCTCTAACTGCAACCGCATCTCACTCAACTCTTGAGTAGTCATGTGATATGGTGCTCGAGAAATAGGCTCCACACCAGGAATGAGATCAATATGGAAGACTATGTCGTGCTTAGGTGGCATACCTGGAATATCACTCAGAAAGACATTTGTAAACTCCTAAAGAATAGGATGATCCTCAAGAGATACCTCCTGAATCTCACCCTCAGCAAGATCACTAACTGAAATAGCAAACATCTGACAACCTTGCTGGAAGGCACGCTTCAACTACATAGCCAAAATCACACGAAGAGAAATGGGTCTATGAACCCCAACAAACTTAACATGCTCACCAACATCATCTACACACTGAACCAACTTACGCTGACAATCTATACTAGCTAGATGGGTCTCCAACCAATAAACGAAAGAAACCGCTTACCCACACAAAGTTGGAATAGAAGAAACCCTAATAGGAGAAGAGAAACTAGTGACCCTTCGGATCATAGGGTTATCTCAACAACAACTACAATTGAATGAAACATTCAACTTAGCACACAACTACAAAGGCCACAGAACTTGTTGACCCCTCTTCGCGAAGTCCAGCTCTCCAACGAGCTAGACCCCTGTCATGTCTCACCTCCTCTCGACTGGCTACTTCCACGAGAGTAAGAGTGATGTAGAAGATTGCCCCATGGCAAGGAGGGAAGGGTCTGTGTGCATTCTGAAATCTGACCCGACAGCCCCAGGCAACTGGAGTCATGATTTTGAGCGTACATTTTCCTAAGGAATTTATGTTTATAGATCATCAAGCTTTGCAGTATTTGAACAGTCTTGAAAGAAAAGTTGAATCAATGAGATATGAGATGGGTAGAGTTCATGTAGAGTTACACTTTTGTACTGAAGCATAGGAGTGGTAAGTCAAATAGAGTTGTAGATGCTTTGAGTAGAATAAGGAATTTGTTGATAGAAATGAGAGTTGAAGTGTTATGTTTTGAAGAGTTGAAGAACATGTATGAAGATCTTGATTTTATAGAACCTTGGAAAGCATGTAAGGAAACTATTGTGATAGATAGGAGTAAGTGGTTGGATTATTTTATTCAGGAGGATATGTTGTTCAAAGGAAACCAGTTATGCATACCTAGGAGTTTAATGAGAGACAATTTGATCAAAGAGAAGTACAATGGTGGATTGGTAGGACATTTTGGAATTGACAAGACTGTGGATTTGGTAAGTGAAAATTACTTTTGGCCTCAAATATATAAGGATGTTAGGAAGTTTGTGCAGAGTTGTAGAGTATGTCAAATTGTAAAAGGAAGTAGTTAAAATACTGGGTTGTACAAATCTTTGATAGTACCAGAGAGACCTTGTGGTGTAGTCACGGTAGGAGGGTTCACAGAATGAACTATACAGACCGTGCAGCAAGAGTAAACACAACGGAAACAACTCAAAGAAATAAAGCAAATACAAATTCAATCATTCAGTATATCATAGAATTCAAAATAGAGATCCATCAGTAACATGTGGGCTTACAATTAGGGCTCTCAGGCCTGATTACATACATGCGCAAGATAAGGCTTTGAAGCTCCTTCACACAAAATCTAAACTACAGAATATGAATCAATCACTAACTACTCTCCTAAGGATCTATTACATCTTTATATATCATTTTTGGACCAATAGAGTCCTCCACGTCAGCTAAGGAAGAGTTGTAACGTGTTCACAGATAGGTCAGACCTAAATGTATAGAACATTGACTGATGTGTCAATGAGATCCGCAAGTCAAGGAACCATCTGCAAGCCTTCTCCTTCAGCTGGTTTCCAGGAACTGTTAGAATGTTGTACTCTGAGAAAATAGTCAACTTCTAATAGCAATATCTTTCCGGTAACTGATCCAAATTCTCTAAACTCTTGATATGATGTAGATGAATGAATGAAGATGCTAAGTCTAGATCCACAAGATGTGAAATGCCAAAACTAGACGACAAGCTAAAAACTGCTACTGACTGAACTGCTTGAACTGAATTGGAAAATGAAAGAACTGAAATGCAAACAAATTGAAATGCAAATATTTTTGGTTGATGTAAGATTTCTCTTGAACCAGGGATGCTCCTGCATCAGACATCTGGGGTTATTGAAAAAGTGAGTCCCTCACTTTGCTGGGGCTAGGGGAGAACCAAGACGATCCACCTCAACCTAAGAAATCCAAGATGAATCTTCTTCCGGTCTACCTTTCCACTTCACAAGGTATTCTTTGTATTGTCTTCCTCTAGTGCTCCATCTAATTCTGCTGTCCAAAATGTCTTCAATTTGCTCCGGTGCTTGTTGTGGTAATTGCTTCTTCAAGTGTTCTTCCATGTTGTCACTGAACTCTATTTCATGATATTGATAAAGATCTGCAATGTTGAAAATAGGTGAAATACCCAATGTCTCCGGTAATTCCACTTCATATGCATTTCCTGAAACAAATTTCCTGAGTATCCTACAAGGTCCAAACTTCTTCATCTTCAACTTGTTATGTCCCAACTGGAAATCTTTCTTTTCTTAAGTACACCATTACTTCATTTCCAACTTCAAATTCCTTATGTCTTCTCTTCCCATCTACTTTCTCTTTGTACTTACTATTCATGTCCTCCAAATGCTTCTTCACCTGATTATGCACTGTCTTCATATGATTTGCAAATTCTTCTACTTCTACACTCCGCTTATCTTCTATACTGATATCTCTTAATTCTGCAACTCCTCTAGGATTCACTCCGGTAACAATCTCAAAAGGTGTTCTTCCGATACTCCTATTCACCAAATTATTGTATGCAAACTCTGCTTGCGAAAGAATCAAGTCCCAACTTCTGGCTTTGTCTCTAACCAAACATCTCAACAAGTTTTGCAAACTCTTATTCAGTACCTTTGTCTATCCATCTGTCTGTGGATGAAAAGTAGAACTAAACTTCAAATCTGTCTTCATCTTGTTCCAAAGTGTCTTCCAAAAGTAACCAACAAACTTTGTGTCTCTGTCTGAAACTATACTCTTAGGTAATCAATGTAATCTCACAATCTCCTTGAAAAATAGGTCAGCTACATGCATTGCATCAGTTGTTTTCTTACAAGGTATGAAATGAACTATTTTTGAAAATCGGTCAACCACTACAAATATTGAATCAAATCCTCTTTGTGTCTTAGGTAATCCCATTACAAAATCCATGCTTATGTCTTCCCAAGCAATGTTCTGACTACTCCCTTTTGCAACTTGACAAACTCTACAACTCTGCATAAATCTCTGAACATCCTTATGTATCTAAGGCTAAAAGTAATTTTCACTTACCAAAGCTATAGTCTTATCAATGCCAAAATGTCCTGCCAATCCACCACTATGCTTCTCCTTGATCAAATTATCTCTCATTGAACTTCTAGGTATGCATAACTGACTTCCTTTGAACAACATATCTTCTTGAATGAAATAGTCCAACCACTTACTTCTATCTGTCACAACAGGTTCCTTACATGCTTTCCAAGGTTCTGCAAAATCAGTGTCTCCCTCATACATATTCTTCAATTCATCAAAACCCAACACTTCAACTCTCATCTCTGTCAACAAGTTCCTTCTTCTACTTAAGGCATCAACAACTTTATTTGATTTACCACTCCTATGCTTCAACACAAAAGTATATCTTTGCATGAACTCTACCCACCTCATATGTCTCTGATTCAACTTTCCCTGACTATTCAAATACTACAAAGCTTGATCATCTATATACAACACAAACTCCTTAGGTAACAAGTAATGTCTCCACTTCTTCAAGGCTTGAATTATGGCATAGAACTCTTGATTATAAACTAAGTATCTTTTCCTTGCATCATTCAACTTCTCACTAAAATATGCGACAGGTCTACCTTCTTAACTTAACACTGCTCCAATTGCATTTCCACTAGCATCACAATCAACTTGAAATACCTTATTGAAATCTGGGAATGCCAAAATAGGTTGCTATGTTACTTTCTGCTTCAACAACTCAAAACTTTTATTTGCTCCTAATGTCCACTTGAAATCTTGTCTGTCACCTCTCATTGTCTCTATCATAGGGTTACAAATTGAACTAAAATTTCTGATGAACTTCTGGTAGAAACTAGCCAAACCATGAAATGATCTAACCTCTCCAATGCTCTCTGGTGTAGGCCATTCAATAATTGCTTTCACTTTCTAAGGGTCCATCTTTAATCCTTCCGCAGAAATCACAAATCCCAGATATACCAATTCTTCTTTCATGAAACTACACTTCTTGATGCTTATCAGTAATTTCTCCTCTCTCAACCTCTACAAAACTTGTCTAATATGCAACAAATGTTCCTCTTTTTCCTACTGAAAATCAAAATATCATCCAAGTACACAATCACAAACTTACCCAAGAATTTCTTCAAGACCTCATTCATCAACCTCATGAAAGTACTCGGTGCATTTGTCAATCCAAAAGGTATCACTAACCACTCATACAATCCTTCATTTGTCTTAAAAGAAGTCTTCCATTCATCTCCTTCTCTGATTCTGATTTGATGGTATCCACTTTTCAACTCTATTTTTGTGAAATATCTTGCTCCATTCAAACAATCCATGATATCATCCATCCTAGGTAAAGGAAATCTATACTTAACTGTGATCTTGTTTATTGCTTTGGAATCAGTACACATTCTCCATTCTCCATCCTTCTTAGGTGCTAGCATTGCAGGTACTGCACAAGGACTCAATCATTCTCTAATCAAACCTTTCCTCAACAACTCTTGTATCTGTCTATTCAGTTCTTCATTCTCTATCGGTGTCATTCTATGTGCTGCTTTGTTAGGCAAACTTGCTCCTCATATAAGATCCATGTGATGATTGATACTCCTTATAGGTGGTAATCCTTCAAGTATATTATCTGATATGATGTCTTCAGAATCTGTCAGCAACTCTCTTATCTCTTTTGGTTCAGTCTCTCTCTTCAAGATTTCAGGCTTCTTAGGAATCAAGGCATAACACATACTTTCCTATTTCAAACCATCCAAAAATTTCCTTCCATCTACCAAACAGATTCTAGCATTCCCACATACCGCATTTTTAGGATCATCTTCTAAAGAAATCAAAGTAATTCTTTTCCCATTTCCTATTATAGTATAAGTATTCTTTCTTCCATCATGCATAGCTTTTCTATCATACTACCAAGGTCTACCCAACAAGATATGACAAACATCCATAGGCATAATATCACACAAGACTTCATCATGATAAGATCCAATATGAAATTTCACCAAACATTGTTCACTCACCAATACCTTATGATCATCCTGAATCCATGCTATCTGATAGGGCTTAGGGTGTTTCAATCTTTCCAACTTCAGCTTAGTCACCATCTCCTCTGAAACTAGGTTATCTGAACTACCACTATCAATTACAACTTTACAACACTTACCTCTTGATTTACATTTAGTTCTAAATAGACTTTTCCTTTGTGATGGTTCCTCATTTGTCTCTACTTGAAATAGTGCTCTCCTCATCACCAATGATTCTCCTTTCTCCGGATTGCCAACTGAACAAGTTGATTCAACAGGTTCTTCTTCAACATAGGCTGCTCTCCCACTATTCTCTGTCTTCTTGCTTGTACTATCCTGATTACATTCAAATACTCTATGTCCTTCACCTCCACACTTGAAACAAGTACCTCTAAATGTCTTCTTATCAAGTTCTCTTCCTTCTCTTATGTATCCTTCATTCTGGTATGCACTAGGGTTTCCTCTCCAGTAAAAATTTATGTAATCTCTCCGGTAAGCACTGTTATCTCTGTCATCCTTTCTAACTGGGCTATCAATCTTGTTCTGCTCCACAAATGATCTTTTCATATCTAGAAAATGATCTTCCCCTCTAAAATTTACTTCCTCTGCCTCTCTGTCTCTTATCATGCTTCTTATTTAGTTTTTCTTCAACTTTCAGGGCAAATTGATATGCTTCTTCCAAAGATGTCATCCTTACCAAACTTAGTTCTTCTTGAATGTTCAATCTCAGTCCATTGATATATCTAGCCACTTTCTCCTTCCTTTCTTCACTATGTCCTATTCTTATGATCATCTTATGAAATTCTTTAGTGTATTCCTTCACAGATTTCTCCTTTTGTCTCAAGTTTTGCAATATTTTCAACAATTCCAACTCATAGTCAGCAGGTATGAATTGATTCTTCAACTTTGTCACCATCCGGTCCCACTTTGTAATCTTTTCTTTCCCTCTTCTGTTTCTTTCCAACTAAACTTCTTTCCACCATATAACAGCATGTCCTTTCAACTTTGTCTTTGCAAATTTCACCTTCTCCAGATCTTCAATCTCCTCATATTCAAAGTATTCTTCCATGTCATTTATCCAGTCAATCAACTCTTCAGGGTTCAAATTACCAGTATAGTTTAGAACATCAACTCTAGGTCTCTTTACAATCTTTGAAATAGCTCGCAACATCTTTATCTGATCTAATTCTTCTTCTTCATCACCTCCTAGGGTTTCGCCAGTGTGTTCAACAGATTGAAATTCTTCCTCATCATCACTTTCAACATTAGGTCTCGGTGTCAATCCTCTTCTTGTATCTTCTTCAACAACATCCAAACGAATTCACATTATTCTCATCAATTCCATCATCTCATCCATTCTATTAGCCATTGTACCAACAAGAGGAACTCTTTGCGATAGCATCTTCCTAGGATCAAGTGCAAACTACCTCAGGTTCAGAGATTGGGCTACAAGCGACAACTGCCTCTCAATCAGTGATTAGTTGTGCACAAATAACCTGCCTCAGATCAGTGATCTACTTATAACAAGATCTTACGGAATCCCCTTCGCCAATTTGCTCCAAAGAATCAAACTTTCACTCTGATACCACTTGGTGCAGTCACAGTAGGAGGGATCACAGAATGAACTATCCAGACCGTACTACAAGATTAAACACAATGGAAAAAACTCAAAGAAATAAAGCAAATGCAAGTTCAATCATTCAGTATATCATAGAATTCAAAATAGAGATCCACCGACAACATGCGGGCTTACAATTAGGGCTCTTAGGTCTGATTATGTACATACGCAAGATAAGGCTTTAAAGCTCCTTTGCACAAAATCTAAACTACAGAATATGAATCAATTGCTAACTACTCTCCTAAGGATCTATTACATCTTTATATATCATTTCCGGACCAATAGAGTCCTCCGCGTCGGCCAAGGAAGGTCACAAACTCCAATGAAGAGTTGTAATGTGTTCATAGATAGGTCAGACCTAAATGTATAGAACACTTCCTCAAATGAATGGAACAACATGTGGACCTTTGGGGACGGTCATCCATGAGCCATAGAACATTGAATGATGTGTTAATGAGATCCACAAGTCAAGGAACGATCCACAAGCCTTCTCCTTTAGCTGATTGCCATGAACTATTAGAATGCTCTGCTATGAGAAAACAGTCAACTTTTGATAGTGATACCTTTCTGGTAACTAATCCAAATGCTCTGAATTCTTGATATGATGTAGATGAATGAATGAAGATACTACATCCAGATCCGTAAGATGTGAAATGCCAGAACCAGACCACAAGCTAAAAACTGCTACTGACTGAACTACCTGAATTGAACTGGAAAATGAAAGAACTGAAATGCGAATATTTTTTCTTAATGCAAGATTTCTCTTGAACCAGGGATGCTCCTGCATCACCTTGGGAAGACATAACCATGGATTTCATGTTAGGATTTCTAAAGACACAGAGAGGACATGATTCTATATTTGTAGTGGTGGACAAATTTTCAATGATGGCACATTTCATACCTTGTAGGAAGACAACTGATGCAGTTCATGTGGCTGACCTATTTTTCAAGGAGATTGTGAGATTGCATGGATTACCTAAAAGCATATTTTTAGATAGAGATAAAAGATTTCTTGGATACTTTTGGAAGACACTATGGAAGAAGATGAAGATAGATTTGAAGTTTAGTTTAGCATTTCATCCACAAACTGATGGACAGATAGAAGTAGTAAATAGGAGTTTGGGTAACTTGTTGAGATGTTTGGTTGGAGAGAAGATAGGAAATTGGGATCTAATTCTTTCACAAGCAGAGTTTGCATATAATAATTCAGTGAATAGGAGTACTAGAAAGACACCTTTTGAGATTGTAATCAGAGGAAACCCTAGAGGAGTAGTAAATTTGAGAGATATGAATATGGAGAAAGAAAGGAGTACAGAGGCAGAAGAATTTGTAGAACACATGGAGACAATGTGTAATCAGGTGAAGATGCATTTGGAGGAGATGAATAGAAAATATAAGGAGCAAGTAGATGGGAAGAGAAGACACAAAGAGTTTCAGTTGGATATGAAGTAATGGTATATATGAGAAAAGAAAGATTTCTAGTTGGGACATATAACAAGTTGAAGATGAAGAAGTCTGGACCATGTAGGATACTCATAAAATTTGATTCAAGAAATGCATATGAAGTGGAGCTACCAGAGACATTGGGCATATCACCTATTTTCAACATTGCTGACCTATATCAGTATCATGAAGGAGAGTTCAGTGACAACATCAAAGAAGACTTGGAGAAGCACTTACCATAGAAAGCACCAGAGTAGATTGAAGACATCTTGGATAGAAGAATTGGATGCAACACAAGAGGTACAAGAAATACAACAAATATTTGGTAAAGTAGAAAGGTAGACCAGAGGAAGACTCATCTTGGATTTCTCAGGTTGAGGTAGACCGTCTTGGTTTTCCTCTAGCACCAACAAAGTGAGGGACTCGCTTTTTCAACAACCCTAGGTGTCTGATGCAAGAGCATCCCTGGTTCAAGAGCAATCTTGCATCAAACAAAAATATTTGCATTCATTCTATTTTCTTTTCATTTTCTAGTTCAATCAGTAGTAGTTTCTATATTTTGTTCCACATTCTACCATAGTTGTATGTCAGACCTTGCAGAGCTAGACTTAGCATCTAGACATCATCATTCACATCATATCAAAAATTCAAGTCATTTGGATCATTCTCTAGATAGATATCGCTATCAGAATATCAACTGTTTCTCAAGAAAATAACATTCAGAACAACTAGCTGAAGTAGAAGACTTGTGAAACACTTCCATGACTTGCGGAGCTAAAACACACATCATTCAAGATAGTTTGGAACCTGGCTGACCTTCCCTAAGGTTCACACCTTGTTTCATTCACTAGCAGAGGAGTACAAGTTGCTTAAGGCTGACCTATCCATGTACACATGTTACTGTTGAACACAAGGAATACTGAGAGGGGGAGTGAATCAGTATTCTATGAAACCATTCTTTCACATATTCATTAATCCATTTACCAAATTCAATAAAATGAAAGCAAAGTAAGCATAAGAAAAGTAACCACAAAGTTATAACACATAGACACCAGGATATTTACGTGGAAAACCCAAAAAGGGATAAACCACGGTGAGTGTTAGCTCACAATATATTATGATATCAAAACCAGATTACAAAAGGCTTATAGCCTAAGGGCTCACTACCCAAGGACTCACTATTCCAAGAAGTGTTCACTGCAATAGGATCACTACCATAGAGAAGAGAAGAGAGAGAAAGGGTGGCTCACTGCTAAGAGAGGATTGCTACAAATGCATCTACAAAATGTTGAAATGTAGTTCCATTTATAGCTCAATATACAGATTCAAAAGTCTTCATTATATTTGCCCTACTTTACTTCTTTGCTTCACATATACTCTATTTTTTTGCCCTTACTATTCTTTTCTGATCACAAAATTGCCTCGGATCACATACACATCGAATTCATACCTCATTCACACAATCACATCACTCCAATACTGAAATCTATCAAATATATATATCCGCAACATGAATTATCCCAAAACTAGGTCGACATGTAAAATATAAAACTTGTATACAAAAGTTGTACTTTGTCGGCTTGATCCTTTACACAAACAAAAATGTGAACTTATACAATCATTTAGAAATCTTCATATAGGTCTTGAACTATTATCTAACCACTTAGAATAATGATCTAAACATTATCTCCTTACCGCACATCGATCGAGCTATCTGTCGGCCTTATCCCAAAGTACACACTTAAAGCTTATTGTCTGTCATATCATAAGTTCTAGTGCGGACCACTTGAAACTTCAAAATTCACATCAAACATTCATTAGACATCACCAATCATACCTTCATAACCGTAGGTCAAAATATTCTTATGTGGTGATATGCAAATCTTAGAATTGTTACCTTTGTCTTAGTTAAACACTATCAAATTGATTGCCAAAACTTGGAAGCTTGTAGATGATCTTTTGGTGGACTTGAGATACTACAAATTTGGAATTAGATAGTTATCATATGTGCTTACAACACCTTCAAATCACACATCAAGATAACCAATAATGGAGGAATGCAGAGTGAATTACTCAAGTGTTTTGCACTGTTTCTCACTACACTCTGCTTACTGGACTTAGGAAATTTACAATATGACTTCCGAAGATTGTTAAGACATGAAACTTAGGATACAACATTGTGTAACATCTAAGTAAAACATACCAGAACTGCATAGCAGGATGTTCATCTGTGGAGTAGTACCAATTGAATCACTATCACTGTCTTGGTAAACTACCAACACTTAGTCAATTTTGGCTGAGTTAGTCTTTCTAGACCAAAAGGCTACACACAAATTTGTCTCAAGAACTGTTACAAATCATGTTTAATTGTTCCATCAATGACAACATCAAGTCTCCAACATATCAACAGTGTCTCTTGAGCATGTTGCCAACAATCTGCCCCTTTGGCATTGATGGCAACACCTAGTGAAAAATGATTAAGTTTCTCCCCCATATGGTGTACACTCTAATTTTCTTCTCTCCTTTAGATGTTTGACTATTTTTCACTATTTTTTCTTCTCCCCCCTTTCACATCAATGGCAAAGGCATACGTACAAGTGTCAAAATTATGTCAAAGCTTCAAAACTATCATACTCTGCCGCATATGTACAAATATAATATTTCAATTTAGTTAGTTGTGGTTGCAAGGATATCATTGTAAATATTCTTTAATTGTGCTTGTTCTCTATCCCACCTATTTTTAGCATTGTTCAAGATTTGAATGTTACCATTAATCTGAAAAACTAAGTCTTCTGCCTTCTACACATTAGTAGGTATATCAGTTATTGCCTTGACCTTTAAGGCTTCAACAACTAAACTTGTCATTGAATCAATTTTAGGGCTTATTAATCCTCTCAATTGGCACATTCAGATTTTCATTTCTTCCTTTTTGCTCAGCAGACTACTTATGTTATTATGAATATTTACATGTATTTCTTTATTTCTTATTAAATCAACTATCGAATCATAAGACTTAGAAATATTTATTGATTGAAGTTCCATAGATTTGATCTTTTCTTCCATTTCCTTAGTGGTCTTAGGGCATGATAAGTGAAATTTGTATGTGTCACATGCTTCCTTAATATCACACTCTATAGTCTTGATGCTATTATCTAACAAAATTGCAGCTTTATCTAACTTATCCTTTAGCTCAATTAGCTTCTTATCACTAATTTCTACTATAACCTTAGTACCTACCACTATTTCAAAGGATTCAAAAATGAGTACTTACAGAGTTTATGAGCCTTTTAAGTTGCTCAGATGATGCAAGTGTTGTATCTTTCTGCAGTCTAGGAATCAATTTCTCCAATACATCAGATGCCTTATCAATGAGCTCACTGTCTTGAATATGAGACCTCAAGATTTCTTCTTGAGATTTGGCTTGGACAATTGACACTAAATTGAGTTTCTGCAGAGGTGACATTGAGGCCAAGTTTAATGGTCCTTACAGAAAATTAGGTGCATCCAAAACTTGTGTTCCTTGTTGCTTCTCCAAAAATTCCTTGATAGTATTTACCGAATCCTATGTGGTAGCAGTGTCTCTTTCCATATCATCAGACACTTCTTCTTGATTCTGTTCTGGTGGTTCTAGGTCCATAGCCTCTTGTTTATCAATGTTTTATTCTAGAGGAGGGCTCTTCTCATCTTGTTCATCCTTTTGACTATCATCTTCATTTTGCTCCGTAGGGGTTTCAACATTCTCAGGAGATTTACCCTCTTCTTGCACTTTCATTTCTTCACCTTTTCTTGGGCTTACCAGAGGATTCTTTGTTTGATTTAAACCTTGATCAGGACAGACTTCTAGTGTTTTCCTTTTTCATAAATGTTTGGGATGTTAAGATCTCTTAGGATATCAAGTATTATTTGTTTTGTGTCCTTCACAATTTTTTTGTATCCCCAGACATTAGAGTGTTGATCCTCTTCTTTATTTCAATTTTATCTCCAAGGATCTTGAAGACTTTGGATTTCTCCTCAGGAGTTACATCTAGACATAGTTTCAACAATGTATTTTCTCGTCTCCAAGTCTTTTACCATTTCTACTTCCTTCTTGGTAGACATTATACTTGCAAGGTTGTCAGGGAGATCTGTAATCACTTCAATAAGAGCTTTGTTGTACTTCTCCAAATATCTTATTACAGTAGTATCAATGATGTCTTTATTTGCATCATCATAATAATCATATAGTTGTGCTATGGGTTTTAGGTTTCCATTGATTGTCATAGTGTAATGCCCACTCAAGAAAATAACATTAATACACCAATTTATAAAGAAATAAAGAAAATACAATATGATTACAGGAACAAAATTTACTTATTTTGAATAATTAAAATCTGATATACAATATTTCATTGTAAATAAATTACAAGAAACCAATGCTTCATATACAAAAATACACATTTGCAATAATTGTCTTAAAATCATCCTTGCACAAGGTGGAGTATACTTTCTCAACTTTGGTATTCTATACTGTTATCAATTCTGAATCTGCACACTAAGTGATAACATTAGTTTTGCATAGTCACCAAATACACAAAACAAATATCAATTGCATAAAATGACAAACCTAAGGCCTTAAGGGGCTGACCTAATGTCTTAGGGACTCATCAATGGTGGCCTTGCCTACGTACGCATAGCGCAGGGACTTTGTAGTTTGGGACTTAAACTTGCAACCACAAGATGATATCAAACAAATTCAAAACCTTTAAATGATATTGCAATCTTCTCAAGTTCAGATACACATTCACATTTCCATTTATACTTAGAGACCAAAGAAGATTATGGTTTACCTTTCCCATTCTCTTAGAGCCTCACAAAACGTTAAATGAATTTCTTCAAATTGATATACTAGTCATTCAACGTTAACATAAGATCTAGTTTATAATGAAAATAGTTACTTATTCCTCTAGGCTAATTTAATAATTGAACATAGTTTAAATCTTAATGTTCAAGAAAGAAATGAATTAGGGAAATAATTCATTCTCTTTCATTCTTTACAACAACCATAAAGTACTAATTAAAACAATCAATGCAACATATTACTAAATCATATCGAATCATTTTTATTTCCTATCTATACATTAATTTGAAACACTTCCTTCACACAAATTCACACGTATATACAAAATCCTAAACTAATAAAAGAGATTATAATGTAACATAAAATAAGATACCTACTTCTACATGACCTTTATTAGCAAGTTTGCACATTTGAAAGCCTTAACAACCTTATATTTAAACACCAAATCTCATCAAAGACCACAATTTAACTAACACTCTTATGATTCTTAACATGGGTTACTTAGGGTAAAACTATTGTCACAATCCATCATTGTCTATGTAAGGTGAGAAGATTTCAATGAGGAGAGAGATAAAGATAGCTATAAACTTGACAACAACCCAGCAAGGAGTTCATGGCATATGAACTCAAACCACCTAACTCAAATTACTTATGAAATTTCATTGGTATTTTGACATTCCATAAAATATTTGATGTCGATTTAATGATTATATCTTGTTTTGATGCCAACTTGATAACTGAACTGGAATTTAGAAATAGCTTAAGAAAGAGATGGCCCTACTCATTTTCCTAAAAACTGAGTTAAACTCAGGGGTGCCCAGCTACTGGTGAAGAATAGCATGACTACACATGCATGCGACATTATTGTGTCAAAGCATTCTTTCAAATTGAGGAGATACAAACACTAGGGTGTTGTACAATATCTGTATTAAAATAACTAAATGAAGTAAATACAATGTGAAATGAAGCATGAAAGTGAAATCAAACAAACATGGGCTTACAGTCGGCCATAACTAATACAGAATTCTCCATATCTTCATATTACCCACAATTTTTTTTTTAAAATCAAATGTTTGTATGTTTTTATCAAGAATTGAAATCCGTGACATGTAACACTTATAAAGAGAGTGGATGTATATAAATAGAAATCGATGAAAGCACCGTATAATTGAACCATTTAGTTCAAATCTCATAGTAATTAAGTTATATGCGTGGCTACTAGGATAATATTACCATAAGTATTTGGGCATTGTTTTGTAAATCAATTAAGTTGGCTACAGATACAACAAACATTTTTACCGCTTTGTTATTGACACAAAAGACTCTATCAAATGCGCTATGAGAGGTGAAACTTCTTAGAAATATATGGAAAACATAGACAAGGCACGGATCTATTTTCTATGATGTCTTTTCATCTTCTGTAGAGAAAGAACAATGTTCTAAAATTGGTAGTAAAAGAAATACAGCTCAAATAGAACTAAAAACAATGTATCAACAATAATAGCAACTATGAAGATGGAATGGAAATCACGGTGACAAATAAGAAGATTAGGGAAAACAAATGAGTTAAACTGAGCATTTGAAAGACAGACAAGGAAGCCCCGAAAGCTCAAGCACTCGCTAGAATGATAAGGTTTTGAAATTGGATAAAACAATGTAGATTTAATCTCACAAAACATTACAAATTATTGAACTCGGATAAATTCTCACGGAACATAATAAAGTATTGAAATTGAATAAAATTATTACACACCTATAATGGATACGACATACCAATGGAAAATTTCACCCCGCAAGGGAAATTTGCATTCCTTAAAATTTTCCCTAATTATAGTCAACTTAGAAAGTTCGAGGAGTTTGTTACCTCAAAAATTCCACAACATTTTGTTTATTCCTGTCTCGATTTGAATTACAACAATCTTCATCATCTCCTTTCCAAAATTATCCTCCGTTTCGAATAGAACCTTCTATTTAATTACCATTTCCAGAGCCCTCTTCCAGAAGATGAATGTTTGAAAATAGAATAGGAAGAGTCACCCAATTCCACTACCCTCAAATATTCTATTTTAAAATTTTCCAATAATTAGAAAACTTAAAACCTAAATAACTTCTAAGATTCTCTCATTAAACTTCCACTAAAATATAATAATGAAATAAACACATAATGGCAAATGCATTATTCACTTTTGTAAACATTATTAAATTATTTAATAATAAAATATTATAATTAAAAAATGAATTAATACCTTACACATAGCATTCAAGACATCTTCTAGATTTATTGTTGCTTCTCCTTTCTCAGGCTCATCTTGCCTTGGCTTTTTACTAATTCTGCCCTTACTAGAGGGCTTCTCCTTTTTTCTCCCAGAGGCTTTAGTAGCCTTACCTTTTATTTTCTTCACTTCTTCATCTATCTTATTTTCCTCATCATCAACCCCTATACTTGTTAGTTTTTATGATCAGATTTAAAGCAATCAGAAAAAATGCAACACAATGAACAATGAACACAACAAGATACCCTGGGAAAACCCTCCAACTTGAGGGGAAAAAACCCAGCAACAATATATCTCTTATATATTGAATGATAAGAACAGCAATTTGCTTTACAATGGCCAAATCAAAGGCCTACATGTATGGCTTCACTTCTTGAAGCACAATGAATAAGTCCATACTTGATAAATCTGATTTGATCTTGAAATAACTTGATCTGCTCCTTAGAAGTCTGCTCTACCTTGTGAATTAAGCTTGTAATTGAATGTGTTGAAGTGTGGAGACTATCTCCTATATATAGCAGACTGGGCAAATCTCTGCTAGGCCGACCAAGTCTTAGAGAAGAATATCTTATAGGAAAAATTAGCTCCCGTAGCTAAAACACTAACACTCCCTCTTAGCTAGGGAGGTATTTTTCCAGATATTCATGTCATGGAGTCTCTCAACATGACACCATCAATGACTACACCCATTTGAGAAAAAAAAGTATTCATCATGGAATCATTCAACGTTATATCATCATGGAGTCACTTAACATGATGTCCACCATGGCTACTCCCATGTGTGAAAGAACCACATCTCCGTCTGAGAGATGGACAATGGCTTACACCTCATGTTTCTCCATCTCAAAGAAACATACACTACAAGGGCTTTCACCTCATATTTCTCCGTCTCGGAGAAATATACACTACAAGGGCTTTCACCTCATATTTCTTCGTCTCAGAGAAATATACACTACAAGGGCTTTCACCTCATATTTCTTCATCTCAGAGAAATATAAACTACAAGGGCTTTCACCTCATATTTCTCCAGCTCAGAGAAATATACACTACAAGGGCTTTCACCTCATATTTCTTCATCTCAGAGAAATATACACTACAAGGAACCTTCATGATGATGTGACTCCCTCTGAAGTTCCAAGTACTAACATCAACCTCCTGACCTCCTCATCCAAGGTTGCCTCTGATAGTTTGTTAGACTCCCTCCGAATGTTAATTCCTCCTCTTCAAAGAAACTAATCGACTTTAGAAAAAGAAACATTCTGAATTGACTTTAGAGCTTCGCTCCTTCTAAGATGTCCCCATGGCAATTTTCGCAGTAGAAACAAGTTGAGTAGACCTTAATTTGTAATCTCGAGCAAAGTGACCATACTTGTCACACCTGAAACACTGAATGAGAGAGAGATCCTTCTTCTTCTTCGGTTCTGGGGCAAAATCTGATTCTCTATCTCTATTCCTCTTTCTTCCTTTTCCTCTTTCTCTAGAAGTATGTGTAGCAAGAACTTGATTTTCTACATCATGATAGTTTCACTCAATTCCTCTTGCTACCAACCTGGACTCTTCTTGAATACAATCAGCTCGAAGACAATCAAACTTAGGCAACTTAGATCTCCCACTGATGCTTTGGATAAAGGGCTCCCAAGATTGGGGAAGACCATTTAGTGCCAACATAACAAGATCTATGTCTGCAATTATGTCCCCAATAGCACTCAACCGATCTCTTAAATCAGCGATCTTCATAAAGAATGAGATAACCAAATCTTCTTTATCCATTTTTACATGGTGAAGCTAATGTATCAAAGCAAGGGCTCTGCTGGTATTGTTGATCTCATACAATCCTTTTAGAGTATCAAACATTTCTTTAGCTGACTTCAACTTGGAGATGATCGGTACTAGGTGATTCATCACACAGTCTATCATGATCTTTCTAGCCTTCGTGCCCTTTTTCTTCCACTAGATTTTCTTAGTATCATCGGAAGGCTCAGGTATATTACTTTCCACGAAATCAAGATCATTTTCCTCTAATGCAATGAGTACCCTAGGTTTCCAAGAGTTGAAGTTTGAGGCTCCATCAAGCCTATCTTCTACCTTGACACCGTTCACCATCTTCTTTTTCTGCATAAATTTTCCTACAAAGATCTGCCCTTAGGTCTAAAATAATTTGCAACCTTAGATCTACAATACTTTGCCTTCAAGATCTACCCTAGATGAAAAGTTGACTTGACTACTTAAACAAATCTGATCAGATCTTTTCTTAGACCTGCTCTGATACCATGTTAGTTTTTATGATCAGATTTAAAGCAATCAGAAAAAATGCAACACAATGAACAATGAACACAACAAGATACCCTGGGAAAACCCTCCAACTTGAGGGGAAAAAACCCAGCAACAATATATCTCTTATATATTGAATGATAAGAACAGCAATCTGCTTTACAATGGCCAAATCCAAGGCCTACAGGTATGGCTTCACTTCTT
Organism: Cunninghamia lanceolata; assembly: GCA_027924645.1. Lineage (NCBI taxonomy): Eukaryota > Viridiplantae > Streptophyta > Pinopsida > Cupressales > Cupressaceae > Cunninghamia > Cunninghamia lanceolata. The sequence goes on from BSBN01000697.1 coordinate 3,013,858, forward strand.
GAAGCACAATGAATAAGTCCACACTTGATAAATCTGATGTGATCTTGAAATAACTTGATCTGCTCCTTAGAAGTCTACTCTACCTTGTGAATTAAGCTTGTAATTGAATGTGTTGAAGTGTGGAGACTATCTCCTATATATAGCAGACTGGGCAAATCTCCGCTAGGCCGACCAGGTCTTAGAGAAGAATATCTTATAAGAAAAATTAGCTCCCGTAGCTAAAATAGTAACAATACTCACATGCATCCTTTTAGCTTTGGTCTTCTTTCTTTTGTGCTTTTCATTAGTAGGTTTCTTTTCAGGTGCTTCCACAGAGGATGTGGGACCAAAGAATGTAGATGCAGTTTGTGAAGTTGAGGCTCTTATTCTCTTTTCAAGTTCTTTTGGAGCCTTGACTGGTTCATATTGTTGTTTCTCTCTTGCTGCCCTCTCTGCTTCAGCCCGTGTCCTTGTTTCTATTATGTTCTTTTGTAAACCCATGGCTCTTGGCATATTCCTCTGCCATTTTCTTCACCTTTTTCTAAGCTTCTAGCCTTCTCAATTCAACATGGACTTTATAGATAATTCCTCATAGGTACCAAACCTTGCCTCATTAGTGTCCCTAGGTTTTCTCAGCATTATCTCAGCATAATCATCCAGTATATTTTCAGCTACTTCATAACCCATTGGAAGGACCCAGATTGTCCTAGGCTCAATAGCCTCCATCAAGCATTGATCTTTGTTTACAATAAAACATATATCATTCTTGTATTTCTCAACTATTTTCTCTGATATTCTTTCCATAGATTGCATTGTCTTTTGAAAATTCTTGAAGTAGCCCCACAAGACTGCATTCTATGCATCCCGGCTTCCTATGGTATTCAAGTGGTTTCTAATTTGTACAACAGCCAGTTGACTACTAGACCAAAGCAAGTTTTTGATTCCTAACATTTCTTGCATGAAATAGAAAAATAAGCAAATGATCAATGTACCAAAATTGAAGGGATATTTATGCTCTTTTGTCTTCTTTAGATTTTCCATTAATTGTTGTCGGAGCAACTTACAAAGGTCATAATCTACATTCTCCTTAACCATCTCATAGGCAGTGTAGATGGCTATACCAGAGACAAAGTTCTCCCAGTTTGTGAAGTATATCTTGTAACCAATTACCATGGATGCAAACCTAACTGGCTTGTCTGCAATTGTATTTACAGTTAAAGCTCTTTTATCGAATTAAGCATCGGTAGCTTCCGTCATAGTGTTGTTCTTCACAACCTTCAACACAGGCACTACGCCGGTAAAGTTCAACCCTGTAATAGCCCTTAGAGTGTCTTTTGTGATCATGAATGGTGTGTTAACCCACATAAACTCATCATGAATTCTACTCAATACATACCGAACCCATGAATTCTCTTAAATGATGGAAAGTCTATGTATTGCATGAATTTCTTCTCTTATAGGGCTTTATATTCCTCCTTCAATTCATATCCCTCACCACATAGATGATTCATATACAATTCCCCAAGTTTGCTATTTTTGTTTTCATCTAGGGCAATGTGGATGTAAGCCCTAATGTCTTCCTCATGTATCACACCATAGGGTACTTCCAAAAATGCACCGTCAGGATTGACTTTTATAGATTTGTATGGATGTTTCTCAAATTTCAGCTGTGGTCTCTGAACAATATCAATAACTTGTGGTGTCACCCTTTTCACAAGAATTCAAACAAATTCACATTAGGGTTTCCAACTGTAAATACCTCTTTTGCCTAATTAGGGTTTTCTTCACTTGAAATCGCTCTGAGTTGCTTTGAATCACTAGAAATTATTGAAGTCACTTAGAATTCTGCTTTAGTTCTCATTGGACACTTTATAGCTTGAATTCAAAGTGATTAGTCTTTCAAATGCGCCCCTTTTTAACCCTTGTTATGCTAAAATCTAGTCATCATAAATGTTGTTTGCAAAAAGCTATCAAACACTTCACTGCTAGGCACAATTAGTTATGACTACTTCAAAATGTGCCACATTAGGTCTTTTTTTGTCAGTTTCTTCTCCAAATGATTCATCCAATACTACTTTAACTCATACCTTAGTAGTGGATCTCGGTACCCACTATCTAGCTAGGGGATTGAAATATTCAATAAAAGCTCCCCCTGAGCTAGAGCTCCCAATTTACTTCCTGAAGGAAGTATCTGCACCAGAAGTATCAAGTGTCACCATTTCCACAAGAATTCAAACAAATTCATAGTAGGGTTTCCAACTGTAAATACCTCTTTTGCCAAATTAGGGGTTTCTTCACTTGAAATCGCTCCGAGTTGCTTTGAATCACTGGAAATTGTTGAAGTCACTTAGAATTCTGCTTTAGTTCTCATTGGACACTTGATATCTTGAATGCAAAGTGATTAGTCTTTCAAATGCGCCCCTTTTTAACCCTTATTATGCTAAAACCTAGTCATTATAAATGTTGTTCTCAAAAAGCTGTCAAACACTTCATTGTTAGGCACAGACAGTTATGATTGCTTTGTAATGTGCCACATTAGGTCTTTTTCTACTAGTTTCTTCTCCAAATGATTCATCCAATACTGCTTTAACTCATACCTTAGTGGTGGATCTCGATACCCACTATCTGGCTAGGGGATCAGAATATTCAATAAAAACTCCCTCTGAGTGAGTGCTCCCAATTTACTTCCCGGAGAAAGTATCTACACCAGAAGTTGGTGTGGATCCATCCTTGACTTCTTTAACATCCTTCTTAATTCAGATCTTGCTCATTTCCTTCTTGGTTTCTATTGGATCCCCTTATCTTCCTTCTGCTTTGTTTTATTCTCTTCTGCAAAATAGTTTCTTTTCACATTATTGCTTCTATAGAATTTTGCAACAGGTCCAAGTCTATTGCAATTGGAGCAAACAATATTCCTCTATCCTTGATTCCTTCCATTGATTAGATTCATTCTTGATCTACATTGGTTAGCCATATACCCAAATCTATTGCATGCAAAGCATTTTCCATTGAAGGACTAAGTATTTCTTACATTGTTAAGATCATTCCTTATCACACTCCTACATTCACTTGCTTTATGACCAATTCTTTTGCAATTAAAACACTGACCAGAGAATGATGGGACATTTTGATTTATTTTGAGCATTTGGTTGCTTGACTGGAGGTCTTCTAGGTCTATTTCTTTGATTCCTGACTTGGTTTCTTTTGACTCTCTTCATCTTAGTGTTAACTTGTCCTAATTTAGAACTTTCTCCTCTTTCAAAACCCAAACCTTGCTTGTCATCTAGACTTTTCTTGCTATTAATCAACTCATCTAGCTTTGCAGAGCTTATCCTAAACATTTCTTTATAACTATTGGCTACTTCCATGTCATATTTCAAAAGCAAAACATCTTTTGCCAATTTTTTACATTTTCTAGACTTACCTTTCAAAGCTTGATTCAAATGCTTCTCAATCTCTTCTTTCTCTTCAATCAGCATTGATAAATCATTTAGAGTTTCATTTGTTGCTTTCAACTGTTCGCTTAGCTCTCTACTTCTATCCTTGATATCTTAACTTGCTCTCTTAGCTTTAGGATGCATTCATTAGCTTCTTTGACATTTTCCTTCAAATCTTGGATATCTGATTCATACTTATCAAGATCTTCAAAAGACGTTTTTAGTTCTTGATTACTAACATATGTGCAATCATCAATTGTGACACTTCCTAGAGCAGGATACTGTCTAGCTGTCATGTGTACACTTTCCCAAATCATCCTTAAGCTGTTAGGATTCTTCTAAGGAACCTTGCTCTGATACCAATTGTTGAACACAAGGAATACTAAGAGGAGGGGCTGAATCAATATTCTATGAAACCATTCTTTCACATATTCATTAATCTATTTAACAAATTCAATAACATAAAAGCAAAGTAAGCATAAAAAAATAACCACAAAGTCACAACACAGACACTAGGATTTTTACGTGGAAAACCCCAAAAGGGAAAAACCATGGTGAGTGTTCGCTCACAATATATTATGATATCAAAACTAGATTACAAAAGCCTCACTTCCTGAGGGCTCACTGCCCAAGGACTCATTGTCCAAAGAAGTGCTCACTGTAATAGGCTCACTGCCATAGAGAAGAGAAGAGAGAGAAAGGGTGGCTCATTGTCAAGAGAGGACTACTACAAATGCATCTACAAAATGCTAAAATGTAGTTCCATTGATAGCTCAATATATAGATTCAAAAGTCTTCATTATATCTACCCTTCTTTACTGCTCTACTTCACATATACTTTATTTTTCTGCCCTTAATGTTCTTTTCTTATCACAAAATTGCCTCAAATCGCATACACATAGAATTCACACCTCATTCACACAATCACATCACTCCAATACCAAAATCTATCAAATATACATCCGCAACATGAATTATCCCAAAACTGGGTCAACATGCAAAATATGAAACTTGTATACCAAAGTTGTACCTTGTCAACTTGATCCTTTGCACAAACAACAATGCGAACTCATACAATCATTTAGAAATATTCATATAGGTCTGGACCTATTATCGAACCACTTAGAATAATGACCTAAATATTATCTCTTTATCGCACATCGATCCAACTATGTGTTGACCTTATCCCAAAGTACACACTTAAACCTTATTATCTACTATATCATAACTTCTCCATTAATATCTACTTTCTCCATTAATCCATTTAGCCTTCACACTACTTAGTTTAATCAATGCATTAGTTATCAATATTTCATCTTTGCAACAAAGGAATGGATCCTGGATAGCTTGTTTCTCCCTTGAGGATAGTAGCCAAGCACAAAGTCTTTGCTAGTGTTGTGATGCTCACAACATACCCCATTTTACCTTTTAGAAAAATGAGGACCCCTGCTGTTTCTTTTTCTTTTGTGTTGGTTTGGTTCTTCTTTCTTGGTGGTATGGGTAAAATGTCTCCAATGCTTGAAATTCAAGTTGCACAATACCTGGTGAAAAATGGTTGGTGTCAATGAAGTCTGTGTTAAAAATCAGCTACGGTTGCTTTTGAACAATTCAAGAATTCTACGTATTTTGAGAGTTATGCTAGTTTATGTGGAAAGTCAACATTGGATTGTTTTGGTCAAAATGTATCTCATATACATTACCATTTGCATGTATCTCATATACTTTGTGTTTTTGTGTTGTCGGGTTGTGCTTTATGTATCATGTTTAAATCCCATGATATGTTTACATCTTAAGTGGTTCAAACATACTTATGCAAATTCAGACCCGATGGTATTTTATTGTGTACTTTATAAAGTAGAAGCCCGATGTTGTATTTGTATGTATAAATGCATGTATCTTTTATGCAAATCCAAAGTATGCAGGAACGAACCCAAAAGGAAAGTTTAGCTGAGTTTAGAAAGTGGAAGCAAGTGGTTATATTTGTATGTATCTAAAATGCAGATACAAATCTGGACGTGATTAAAAATTTATGGTTTCATAAACTTCAGGTGAGCTCCGTGTTTGTATGTTTTGTAATTGTATAAGATATACATGAACAGATATAAACAAATATACAAAACAAATGAGAGGAGACATTGCAAAGGCATAAATGTAACCTGTGCATGGTTGGAGATACAAAAAGCAAACTTAACATTAAAACGGGTCATTAGGTCAAAATGTTTGTTATGATGTCATCACTCTTTCCTTGCATATTAATGAAAAGTGCATGTATAATATATACAAACACAAAAAAGTGCAAAAGAGCCAACACATACAAAATTAAAAATATGCATTGAACAGTAAAAGTAAAGAGAAAATCAAATTACATATATTGACTACATCATTCAATACATATCTACCATAGGAAATATCTAATGTTGAATGAGTAAAAGGGGGAATTTCAATTGCATTAACCTTACAATTGCATTTAGAATTCAATTGCAAAGTATTCCATAGAGCTAGGGTGAACAAAGGTGAATTGCAATTTCAAAGATTGTTGTGGTCAACTTGAATGGTAAAATCCCTTGTCAATAGTATAAAAGTCAATGGTTACAAATCTAGGTATCTAAAACTCCCACTTGTGCTTAATGAAATACGATTACGGTGAATTTTACAGTAATTACAGTAGGGTAACGAAAATGGTTTAAAATTAATTAATTACTATGATAAATTGTGAAACTTAAACACAGTAGGATACCCATATAGAATTCAAAGAGGTAAAAAGGAAAACCTTAGGGTAAAATGTTAAATGGTAAATTGATATGGTAAAACCCTAGAAAACATGAATATCATTGTAAAGTGAATATATTTCTTGACAGGATGCCGCCCAAAGGGAAAAAATCTGAGAAGATGGCCAGAAAAGGAGAAAAGAAAGATACCAGGAAAGAAATGGTTAAAGAAGAATTTATGAGCAAGGGTTATAATTCACAAATCTACTCTATGGGAGGAAGGGTAATTGACATGGAAATTGGAAATTTTGATTCTGTTGAATTGTTACAAAAGATTAGAGTGCCTGGAGTGTCTCTGGCAATGAAGAATATACTGGATGTGGGTTTGTATAATGTTACAGGATTCCCACTTACAATGGAAGCTAGGGATTTGGTTATTGAATGCATTCAATGATATGCTATGAACTCTAGGAAGGTGAAACACAATGGTGTTGTATATGCAGATTTGTCAGTTGAAGGAATACCTGAAACCTTTGGTTTGAAACTCACTGATAAGATGAAGGAAATAGCTATGGAACAATACTTACTAATTTTAGAGGAAATGAGGCATCCTGCAAAAGTGCAATATTCTATGGATGGTATTCGTGGGACAAGAAACCTAAAGAAGCTGCTAGGATTCCAAAACACTTATATAGGATAGACTTCAAGGAAGACATTTATATAATGATCACATTGTTAAGCAGATTAATGGACTTCGTAGATGCAAGTACATTTGAGCCATGGATGTTCTCTGTAATTCAATTTATCAGAGAAGAAACAAGGGTAGTTCATTGGGCTTTGGCCGTTAGCAATGCCATTTTTGCACAGGTTATGAGATTTAATAAGAAAAAGATGTTCTTTATGTAATCTTATATAGTATACTCATGTGTAGCCAAGATGCAACTAGGAGGAATACCAAGGCTTGGTACATTAGGAAATGGCCCAGGGCAGATGCTAGTTTATGATCATTACCCAGGTTTGCAGGAGAAGAATGTGATATAGAATTATACAAGGGTTAATGATGTATTTTATATGTACCTGGTGAGAACAGTGACAGGGATATAAATAAAAGGTTGTTAGACGAAGCATGAAATGCAATTTGTTGGCACATTACATGGTACATTCAATTTCCTACTTTCACTTACATTAGAACAGAAGGGTTCATGGGGAATCCTTTCAAATCACCAAGATACCCAATAGACAAAATGGTGTTGTTTGAATTCACATGACAAATATTAAATGTTTATGGGATGTATGAGGCGAAGTTCAATAGAGGTAATATCAAGTTTCCTTTTGGTATTGGTAGATACCAATATTTTAATAAGGAAATAGCTAAACTATTAGAAGCAAAGTTGCAATATTTTGGCTTTCAAACTTTTGATTTGGCTAGAGCATTTGACCCATTCAAGTGAATACAAAACTTTTTCGACAAGAAGTTTAGTCATCAGCCACACCTTGAAGATTTTTGGGCTGATTGTGACAATGAAGTAGAAGTTAAGAAAAGGGCTCATTAAAGACTAACCCTTGAGCAAATAAGGACATTGGGAGTACTTGAGGTACCCCAAGAAATTAGAGATGATGATGAGAAAACATTGCATACAAGTTATGACATCAAAAGGGTAGATGACAAAATTATAATTGAGCTAGACTAGAGTCAGCATGAGGAGACATCACTAGACAATATCTCGAGGCCAATAATAACATATTTAGATGTTTGGATAAAGGAGAAAATAGAGGAACTAAAGGCTAAAGGGATAACAGTCACTTACCAAGGGAAGAAAGGGAAAAAGAGAAGCCTAGAAAGTGAGGATAATTTTGATGATACCTTGAAAAGAAAGAGGCAAGTAGTAGAGGCTTAGATAGCCAAAGAAAACACTGGAGCCACATTATTAGATCCTTATGCATTAGGTATAATAGTGGCTATCCTTTCAGGACCATTTACATCTGGAAAGGGAGGAACATCAACTGTAGCTACCACAGTAGAGCAGGTTCGAGTACAAACACCAAGTGTCCAAGTTGCTCCAACGGCTCAACAAACACCTTTGGAAACACAAACATAGAAAGAGAAAATACAAGGATTCATCCAAATCAAACAAGAGATGACTGAGGAGATGAAGAAAAAGGCATCCATGGCCCAAGTATCCATAGAAGAGAATATAGAAGTGGTGGATGTAGACAAAATTGAAGATGTGGATGATGTTGAAGATGATAACGATGAAAGTGAGGATGAAAGTAGTGGGGACAGCTTGGAGATGAGCAGCAAGGAGGAAGAATTAAGATAAATACCTAAAAATCACCTCATGCTAGAGGCATTTGATGCAAGGGTGTCACAAAACGCAGCAACAACATCACAAGTTCTAGAGGATGCCACACCATTAGTAGAGGATATAGAAATGATTGATCCATTTGATAACTTGGTGCCTAAAAACATCATGGAAGAGTTAAAAGAAGCTACCAAAGAGATATTGAGAAATTAGGTAGAGGAGAAAGAAAGTGATAATGTAGGTAATGTACCACCTTCTCGGGGAGAAGATACACAGAGTCAGGAAAATGTTCCTGTAGATAAGATGGAGGAATGAGGAAATGATGAGGGAAAGGATGCATCACATGAGATTCTTAATCCTAAAATGCCTCATGAAGAGGAACAACAGAATGTGGAGGAGCATAATGTCCAATAGGAACAACAACAAGAGGGTCAAAATGATAATCTAGAACAGCCTCCTCAACAACAACCTCCACAACAGCAACATGATCAACATTAGCTACATCAAGAACAAGAAGAACAAGGGAAATAAGTGATAATAGAGGAACCTCAAGATGAGGTAATGAATGATAAGGCTGCAAATACAAACATGACAGTACCATCTTGGGTTGGATCTGAGGTAAGACAAGACCCAGTAGTATAGTTGGTGCCAATTGATATAAAAATCTTATTAGCTAATGAGGCCACCAAGAGGGGTAAAAGGAAGGAAAGGATCATGTTTTCAATAAAAATAGATCCTTCTAGTACTAGAACTATACAAATGGTCATTCCTCAGGCAGACAAAGAGAAAGGAGAAATAGGCATGGAGGAATAGGCAGTTATAAGTATGAATCTTAGACATGTTAATTGAGAGCAACATATTGAAGAGCTACAATAAATGACAAAATTAACTGCTACCAAGATGAGGAAGGATAAATAGAAGATAGTGCAGTTGAAAGGACACATTACCCAATTGCAACAATTCATCCATGGAATGATAGATCTTGGACAAGGTTTACCTGAGTTGCCTTCTGAATTGACAATTTTTTCCAAAGAACAAATAATTGACATGGAGAATAAAAGGTATGAAGCTAGCATATTTGAAGAGTATGTAAGGACATTTATACAAAAAGGAGAAGAGGTAATAAAGATTGCAATTAGTAATTGGGACACCACTCTTACTGAAAAGAATAATTGTGCTAGCCTTTTACAAAAATGTCAATCAAGAATAAAATAGAATAAAGATGAACTGAATAAATTCAATGCCATGGATGAGCATATGGAATCATTGATTAATGAAGGAGTCTTGACCATAAAGATTACTTTTCAAAAACCTTGATGGAAAATGGAGCTGAAATTTGAGGAAGGTATACTTAGAGCTTGTATTATTAGTGTGCAAGAGTTAGAGAAAATTGCTTAGGCAATGTTGGAAAACATGTTAAGATAGTGCAGTATTTAGTAGGGCATCCTTGCTCTAAAGCTTAGGTGTATGATGGATCCACAGTAGCAAAAGAGTTTAAAGATATCTTTCAGTCATGTATTGATGACCCTATGAATAAATTGAGTGAGGAGGTAATAGAAATGATAATGGAATTGAGTGCCAAAATTAAGAAGTATTAGAAAAGAAGAGAGGATATGGAAGGCAGGGCACATGTATTGAAGAAAAGTGTGGAGATGTAGCAATATACATGGGAGGCATCTCAAAAGATAGGTCATGCACCCATATCCACCTTGGCCAAAAGATATACAAATTATATGGGACATAAGAAAGGAGATATGCAAATGGAGGATACCAGAGATAATGACTCATATGCTCATTTCATTCTTTATTTTATTATTCTTTTTGCACCTGCAGAAAAGTCAAAGATAGAAAGTCAACCATTGAAGACATTGTAACATTTCAAAAATATTCTAAAGGCATCTTTGTGACCAAAATAATATTCTCTCAAGATATTTTGGGAGTGACAACTGGCAAAGAGTATATTCCAAGGATATTCCTATGTGCTAGATGGTGCATAGCTGGCAAAATTTTCTCCACCGTTGATATTGTATTTTGAATTTGAGCCCTTGATGGGACTTTGTAACCATAGCAAAGGATTTAGATCTATATAAGGATATTTGCTACATTATTTTTAGTACACATGGCCTGCATAGAAAAACACACCAGAGTATTTACAAGATAAGTGACTAGGGAGAGTGATTTGAGCATAATAAGTTTAAGAGGAATCCGCCCGTGTCTGAAGGAAGGATTATGTGGAACATCTTGTTTCCTTTCTACATCTATAAAAATGTATGTAAGTTTGATAATTTTGTTGATACATTCAGAAGATTTGAAGTCATTGAACATTGTAAATTTGAAATGGCTAGCATATATCAGTAAATGCAAATATCAAATTTATGCGTCTATTCCAGAGTGTTATTTGATGCCTATGTTTCTGATATATTTCCTTTAAAGATTACAATTCTATATGTGAATTTATGAAATGATCTGGATTAGCATATGTGAAATTACTTACTTTTGAATTGTCCAGGATAATCAAAGCTTGTACACGTGAGTAACAAAACATCGTATTTTATCATGATCATGTTCCTAACCTTAGCTTTTATCTTTCTTTTACTAGTAGTTTAAATAATTAGCCAACATGTAGTAATCTAGAGGAAATTGTTAAAGATTCTGGTAAATACATGCAAATAATAAAGATCTTTAGTAGTTTTCATAAATTTGAGATACAGAGCATGTTTCTTTAGAATTCATGCAAAGAAAGGTATAAATATAAGTAAATGATCAATGCTATGAAAGCAATTCAAAGTTATTTGTAAAGAATAAGTAATCATATCTAGCAATAAACATTTAAATCACGTAAGGCCCCTTGTTAAACAGCTTCACATTGAACCCTACATAAATTTGACACAGTCATGACTTGACTAATGAAGCCTTGGGATTGTGAATTATTATTTGATAATTCTCCATATCTTTCAATATAGATTAAGTTCATAGTGAATTTTATCTCATGTTGTGTGTGTATAACATCTGCATCAATAGTTAGTTTGTTTTCCAATGTAATGTGGAGAAAGATTAACCTAGATTAATGTATTGATTAGGCTAGATCTCATTTTCCACATAACAAAAGGAAGAAATAGGTCACAAAAATGATGATGGGGAATGATTTGGGAGGCCAATTAGAGGCCTCTAAATTGTTGAAATGGATGAAAAGATCTTAGGAACCTAAGTGTATTTCCCATCTTGCAACACTAGGGGTTAAATCGATAAGGCTATAATGTCACAAAAATTAATTATTGACAAGGGGTGAAGGATGAAGAAATAGGACCTAGGAAGGTTAGCTAGGTGACTAGGGAAACACAAACAAGATGAATACTTTGTTCCACTTTTCACCAAGAGGAATACTGCTAAGAGGGAATATTTACATGCATACATGTAGTATTTAAGATTAATACCCATCATCAGATCATCATATAGGCCCATGCATATTTTTAGTGCCTATAAATTTGGATGGCTAACACTTTAGCTATTATTTAAAATAAGTATTGAGTAGAGTAATTGGCCTCCAACCAAAAATAGTGTCTTACTTTTCCCTTTAGGTAAGATGTTAATTAATCCTCTATTTATGTTGGGGCCCAAGGAACCTTTCTTAAAAGCTCCCAAACATAATAAGTAAAAATTATTCTTGATATGTGGCCACATATCTTGGTAGAATTCTACTAGAAGCCCATCAATAATTGGGCTCTTATTATAAGACATCAAGAAAACTGCATGTTCTTGCTCCTCCTGTAGACACCCTAAAATGACCGTGTCGTCAAATCACTTACATTCCATTATCTGTCTAATCACTTGCATTGCAAACGTTAATTAAATAATCTAATTATTTAATTAATTATCATCAAATTCTTCTAAATCTCCTAAATTCAACATTAATTAAATAAATCCTCTTTATTAATTAAATTCCTCTATATTCTTCCACAATTAAATAATTTTAATTATTTAATTTGATCATTATCCTCCTTCCAAAATTCACATCCACATTAATTAAATATATCCCATTATTTAATTAATTCATCACAATTCTATCTTATCTACAATTAAATAATTTACATTATTTAATTAAATCAATTGTTCTTCTAAATTTAAATAAATCAAATCAAATTTATTTAAATTATCTCAATCCTCTAAAAATAAATAAAATCAAATATTTTATTTATAATCTTCTGTTCTTCCAAAATCATGCACAACAATTAAATAAATTTATTTATTTAATTTTTCTTTTAAATCTTCTAAATTAAATAATTCTAATTATTTAATTATTTCTTCCAAAATATCTTCTCTAAATTTAAATAAATCAACTATTTATTTAAATTACTTTTTCTTCTAAATTTGAGTTATCTCTAATATAACTCAAGTTTTCTATATTTAATAAAACAAAATATCTTCTTATTCTCATGCAAATCCCTTCTTATTTTAAATCACTTAACTGATCATTACATTCTGTTAATTGCTTTAACTCATTCTTCTATTCTTGATAACTCCTCTCATGCAAAAGCAAGCAAGACACATGTCTTCTTCTCATTCGTTACACATTCCTCAACTTATCTCCTCCGTTGATTCTTCTAAATTATCTGGACCATTGATCGATCTTCCTTGAAATCTATATAAACCCTCCTCATCTCCTTCATTGAGCCTCCCTCTTCGATCGTATTCTCAGGCATACTTAACAGAGCTTCGAGCATACAAAACGCATCGATTGAGCACTATCACGATCTTTTGACATTGATCTCTTGAGCACTACTTGCTTGTTGCAGCCATGGCTTTGCAACTTCATTGAGCAATCCACATTCAATTCAAAGGAAACAACACAGATTTCGGTAAAAGTCTTTATTTCATTGATTATTTGTCATAGCTTTTATTTAAATTTATTTTCTTTATGTTATTGGGTTCTTTGATTTAATTAGTTTGATTTAATCAATTTTTTCTCATACACATTCTAGCACGCCCGGTGGGACCCACTAATTCCTTTGTTTCTTTGAGAAATTTGCTTTTTTTGAAGTCACAGTACGGCACAGCGCAAACGACACCCCACAACGCTTCTGGAAAGACTTTTGAGTGCTTCTGGAGGCACAGTTAGGCACTTTTGGAGGTTCTACGGTGCTTTTGGCAGTGCAGCACAGCACTTTTGGCCTGACAGAAAGGCGCTTTCGGCAGTATTCTACAGCGCTTTTGGCTAAATTAGGGTTTTGACCTTGTTCACTGTTTTACAGGATTTTCACGCCATCTATCTTATTACTTTGTATGACAAGTTGTTGTATTTGTCAGACAAACTTGTTTTTCTTGTTTGACATCCTAAGCTGATTTATTTAGGAGTACCTTCGACTTTTGTGTTAATCCTTGGTGTTGTTACAGCTTTTTGAGTTCTTTAAAGATTGCAAAACACAGATCTCTCAGCTACCACTCCTCAGAACAGTCAATCAATCATGGAATTTTACTTTAGATCTGATTATTTTGAAAAAGTTCCCCTCTTTGTGATCTGAGACAGCGCGGCGCTTCTGGTTATATCGTCTCACACTTTTGGTAACACAGTTTCACGCTTACGGCTATTATTCAGCGCTTCTGGTATTATTATAGTGTGCTTCTGGTCTGCATCACAGCGCTTTGAAAACACAGTGAAGCACTTCTGGTTATTTTGTTGCGTCTCTGGTAATATTATACAGCGCTTCTGGTCTACAGTACAACGCTCTTGGAATACAGTACATCGCTTCTGGTAAAATTGTGCAGTGCTTTTGGTTCAAGTTGATTTATTTTTTGCTAACTTGTGAATTTTTGGTGGAACTAACTCACTTGTTGCAGCTTCTTATTACTCACACAGAGCCAAAAGGAGTTTTCCTAATATGTTCATGCAGGACGAGCGTTGAAGACCTCTTTTGATTTATCTCACTAAGTCTTAGAAACACATTGCATGCTTAAAAGGATAATTGAACAAATCTTTTCTTGCAATCTAAGTCTTAGGAATATACTGCATTTCTTAAGGGACAATGGACATGTATGAACAAACACCTCAATTTTCTAAAGGACAATGGACATGAATGCCAAACACTTCATTTCATAAGGGACAATTTACAACTACAATCGTGTGTGTGCATAGCTTAGTTGCACCTTATTTTTCTTATAAAGGGACAATTGAACCTTTGTTTGACGTGCTTGCTTTTTACTGTTTTTACTTCCTTGAGAAGGGCCTGCTTTTGGATTGTGATTCGTCCAAAAGGGACGACCCTAAGCGGAGTTTTCCTTTGAATCGCTATATAAGAGGGATAAGGCGAAAGCCAAGTCCTAACCGACGTCAGCCTTACCTTGTGGTGCCAAACTGAAAAGAGGTGTACTAGCTCTTTGTGGAAATGATTTTCACATTGAGCAAAGTGTTTGAAACTCTTAGTAGGATTGGTTAAAGCTTTTAGTAGCTTGTCACATTGCTCATAAGGCGTTGGTCCCTCAAAGTCACTAAGAACCAATTTAGATAGAGACTACCTGACCTACCTCCGAACATTGCGGTAATCATCAGTGCAAGGGAAATCGATTTAAACCCTTAAGATACTCACCATTGGCTCCCTTGAGAAGAGATAGTATTCCCTTGGACATAAAGCTCTTGTGACCTACTTGAGCTTTCCAAGGGGAGGGTGAGATATCCCTACCTATCGTCTCTCGCAAAGATACTAAATATCTGACACCTTTATGGAATGATATTTTTATCGACGGAGTATTAAGCTGTGAGCTGATCTACTGCAATGAAACCTTGTCTCTAGGGATAAAAAGTGCTTGTTATTGATTGCAACTATATTAGACCTGTGGAAACATTGGGCTTGTTTGGAGCCTTGAACATACACTATCTATTGTGTCAGTCCTCGTGCCTTTTTTGACCACTTGTTTGCTGTGTTTTCTCTTGCCAAACCAATCCACTCAGAAACAGAAAAATCTTACCTTTGAAAAACATCAGACACTACTTTAGCGCCCTTGGTATTACAGCAGCTTGCCTTTGGTAATACAGTAGATCGCCTTTGGTCAGTAGTAACCCGCCTCTGGCAAAACTCTACTTCAACGCCCTTGGTATAACAGTAGCTCTCTTTTGGTCATCGTAGCTTGCCTTTGGCATAGCAGTAACTCGCTATTGGTAGCTCAGTCCGTCGCCTCCGGCCCACAGTAGCATGATTTTGGTAGCACAGTCCTGCGCCTCTGGTCAAAATAGTATAGTGCTTTTGGTCCAGTACTTTGTGCATCAGAGTTTGTCTGTTTCTTCAAAGCATCTCACAAATTTCCAGCATTACACTGTGTCCTAAGTGTATCCCATGGTCACCACTAGGCTACAGCAAACCATGAAGTCTAGGCAAGTTGTCCCTAAGAAGCACAAGTCACCCCCTCGCACACCACAATCAGGTCGTCTCAACATTACTCCCAAGGTGACTCCTAGTACACCCGCGGCAAAACCACACATCTCTCCAAACATGCCGCACATAGATGAACCAAGCAATCCTCATGAGGGTAGAACCCCTTTGCTAAATGCACCTTAGTATACCACAGGCTTGCCTCCGGATTTTGTCCCACAAGGTTATATCATAGATCAAACCCCATCTCAAGAAGAGCGACACTTTGAAATAGGTCAATCCTCTCAAGAACATGGGCAAGATCTTGATGAATTTATATAAGATCCTAGAGCTATAGCTGCCTTTGATAAAATCCCTAGTGAGAACTAGGATCATTTCTTTCGCTTGCTTGCAAAGCAAGGCACCAAGTTACCTCAAGATTTTGATGTGTCCACTCTCAAGGAGAGCACCAACACCCAAGAAACCATACAAGTGGTGCAAACCATGTCCACAGTAACTACGCCCTTACCTACTCAAGGCTCGTAGTATAGGAATCCCCTTTTCCAAAATCCAACAGAGGAGAGGCCCATATCACCACTTTTGACTCCTATGGAGATCTATCAAAACCAACAAGAAACTCTCCAACGTCAAGCAGAGTTAGCTAAGCAAGCCACCTTAGCTCGATCGAATGTGCAACCACCTCCTAAAGTGTCCACCCCAAGCGCAAGCAGAATCTTGGTTACCCCATCACACCTAGGTTTCCCACCCAATTACAATCCGGGGAACACTTATGTAGCCATGCAACAAGGGTCTCAACAAATGCCACCTCCTATATCATCACACCTGCATGTCTCTCAACCAATTAGAGTCACGCAGCCCCAACCACAACAGTCTTCTACTCTCATCCTCAAGCAACCCCAACCATCACAAATCACTTCTACCTATGTTCCTCCACCACAACATTCTTCTACTCTCATCTTCAATCAACCCCAACCATTGCAAATCACTTCTAACTATGTTCCTCCTCCACAACGTTCATCCTCGCTCAACTTCTTTCATACATTGCCTAGCCACTCTCAACATGCCCAACATCAGGTTTCCCAAAGCTATGTGCCACCATCACAACCTAATCAAATGCACTTTAGCTTTCCTCCCCCTAATGCCTTTCTTCAACCGTCGCAAAGCCAACATTCTTACCTAGCGCCACCTCCACCTCTCCCTAATCAAGGCCTCCAATTCCAACCCAATCTGAACCAATCGTACAATCCATACAATCCCAATCAATCTTACGACCCTTATAATACCAGTACGCATGGCTTACACTATAATCTTCCATATGGGCAACACCAACCGCTTTTTGGACAACAGGAGATGTTACCAACCCCTCCCACGACTATGGAACTAAAGATTGCGGAGGTACAACAACAGCTATCTGATCTTACGTTTGGCCACACCAAAAAGACCTCCTTAGAGGAAGTGTGCCCTTATCCTTTTGATCGGTCGTTACCAATGATCCCTTTTCCTCAAAATTTCACTATTCCCAAGTTTGATAAGTACAAAGGAAAAGGTGACCCAAAAGACCATCTTAGGGAATTCTATCTTGCTTGCTTCGAGGTCTCTCATAACGACACATATCTTATGCGTATTTTTCCTCGCCGTCTTGGAGGTCAAGCAATAGAATGGTTCTCACACTTACCTACGGGTATCAAGTCTTTCAACGAACTAGCAGAGAAGTTTGCCACCCATTTTTCTTACAACGCAGAGCATGAGATTTCCATGATGGACCTATGCAACAATAAACAGAAAAATGGTGAAACTTTCATTTCTTTCCTTCAACAATGGAGACAAATGGCTAGTGAATTCCCTTTCAAGATTCTGGAGAAGCAGCTTGTTAGCATATTTGTGCAGAACCTCAACCAAGAGTTAGGTTTCCATTTGCAAATTCTTAGTGCTACAACCTTCGATGAAATCACATACAAGGGTATCAACATTGAGAAGGCCCTCATTGCTAAGGGTGTGGTCAAAATCTTTAAGGAGACGAAAGATAGTACTTCTCATCAACAGTCGAACGACAAACCCAAATATTGGAACAAGAACAAAAATGTGGTCAATGATGGGGTGGTCGATACTAAGCATGTCCAAACGTTGCAAACACCGCTGCAACTCTCCAAACCAAGTCAAGCTCCACCTCAACAACATCAGCAACAAAGGCAGCCTTATCCCAACCAACAACAACGACAACAAGAGCGGCCCCAACAAGATTACCCTCCGCGACATCAATTCACTCCCTTGGGAGTGCCCATCAAATCGGTCTTACAGCAAGCTTTGTAGAAAGGGCTCATCACCTTACTTGATGCTCCCCCATATGGAGAACCTATCTACAAAACTACACGTTACAGAGACAATGAGTATTGTGAGTTCCATAGGAGCAAAGGTCATCGAATTGTGTCTTGCATGAAGCTTAAGCACCTCATCCAAAACCTCATCGACGGTAATCAAATCACTTTTGAGGATGAATCACCAGCGCAACACATGAACAAGGATCTTGATATGTACAAGGAACCATTCCCTCATCACGGTCCACCTCCTCCTCAGGATAGAGGTAAAGGTATCAATCACACGTCCACGTCTTTCGATTCCATTGTAGGTTGTTTTGAAGAGAGTCGAGTGTCTACCCTCACCATCAAAGGCAAATCTACGGATTGTGCTGTTACTACTCATCGAGGTCATGTCACCATCCGTGCACCTACACCTAGACTTCCGGTTCAGTTTGATTATAATCTTGTCAAACATCTAGGGAGAACACCAGCACAGATCTCTATTTTGGACCTTCTACGGTCATCACCTGCACATAGAGTGGTGCTAGAAAAAGCCCTCCAAGAGTCTTTCGTTCCTAACAACATAGCAGTCGCGGATTTCCAAGCTATATTAGGTAACATTGCTTTGCCTTACAACGTGGTCTTCTCTGAGAAAGACCTCCCCTCCCATGATCCTTGTCACAACGATGCCCTTCATATTGAAGTTCTCATCCATAAGCGCAAAATCAAACGTATACTCATAGATGGTGGTGCTGGTCTCAACATCTATTCTTTAAATTTACTAAAGCAATTGGGATACTCTGAGGATCACGTCAACACTGATCATAGTATTACAATCAAGGGGTATGATGATGCAGAACGCCGTTCAGAAGGTGTTATTCACTTGCCTATACAACTGGGCCCTATCATGCTTGAAACTAGGTGTCAAGTCCTTGACATTGAGCTGCCTTACAACATTATCCTAGGCCGCCCATGGATCCATGCAATGAAAGCTATTCCCTCCATGTACCATCAGTCTCTAAAGTTTCCATACAATGGTACGGAGATTACCATCCCAGGAGATCCTAATCCTTTTGAATTTTGCTGTGTCTTGCAAGGAAGCTATAAGAATTGCAACCAAGTGCCTAAAAATGACAAAGCCCTTGAATCCCCTCTTTATGTTGACCCTGAAACTCTCACGCAAGCCTCTACAAGTGAGCCTACACCCCTCCCCAAAATCACAGCACGCGTCCAAGATATAGGCTTTGGCACTTATGATATCTCTGAATCTTGTTGTGTAGGGCGGATGCCTTTATCTCCAAAATCTTACAGCAAACCACCCATTGCCAAAGTTACCAAAAAAGCAACTATTCCTCCCCCAACATTCCTAACCCAATTCCAACATGGATAGTTATTGGAAGAGGAAACCATTGAGGACATCTCTTCTTGGCTCTACAAGGAGAAAGAACCAGTCACGATACCAGTCAAGCAATATGGCAATGGCTTAAGGATAGTGAAAAACATGGGCTATAAAGGCAAAGGTGGCCTTGGGAAACAGAATCAAGGCACTATGGAGCCCATTGTGGTAACAAAGAAGCTAGACAAGAAAGGATTAGGATTTGGTAAGAAGGTACCATGCGCCTCAGACATCGAGTATATCCTCGACGAGGTAGCTGACACTTTTCCCGCTGATACGACGTCTATAGAGGATATCATCGATGACTCTTCCCTCCACATGACCAATCTATTCGCAGAATCCTCCATTTTTATACTATCCTCCGTATCCTTAACTTCCACCACCAGCACCCAGAATGTCATGCTTGTCTACCCTGAACTTATCGATTGGGACCAACAAGGGGCCCCCGTTATGGATGTATTTCAGAATGACGAAGCTCTAGCTGAGTTTATGGGACTTCGGGAAGGTATCCCTCTTGGCGATCACAAGGCAGGTTTTGTAATGGAACTAGAGCCCACGGCTTATTTTGGTGAGAATGCTAAATCCTCTAGTCGCAAAAGTGCAAATAAAGAAAGATCTCTAGGTGAAAACCACACTGTGGCACCTCCTGATCATAAAATAGTAAAAATAAAGGATGTATCCAAAGGTGAAAACCTAACTGTGGCACCTAAGAATGGAGGATTTGACCTTCCCTTACCATCTAAGTACCAAGAGAAATCAGCTCTCCTAGTGGAAGATTCTACAGAGATCAACCTGGGTACAGAACAGAATCCAAAGACAACATTCCTAGCGGCATCCTTATCTGACACAGAGCACAAAAATCTTAACAACTTCTTCTTGCAACGAACCATCAACTTTGCATGGACCTATGTAGATATGCCAGGGCTAGACCCTAAGCTGGTAGTTCATTATCTCATAGTTGATCCCAAGGTGAAACCAGTCAAGCAGAAATTGAGAAAGATGCACCCACAGATAGCTCTCTTGGTGAAGGTGGAAGTACAAAAGCTATTAGATGCCAAGTTTATAGGACCTATTGACTATTCAGATTGGGTCTCAAACATTGTACCTGTGTCTAAACCCAATGGGCACATCCGCATGTGTAATGATTTCAGAGATCTCAATAAGGCATGTCCTAAAGATGACTTTCCACTACCAAGCATTGACATTATAGTGGACTTGACAGCAGGTCACGAGATGCTTTCTCTCATGGACAGATTCTCAGGTTACAATCAGATAAGGATAGTTGAAGAAGACCAACATAAAACAACCTTTACTTGTCCTTGGGGCAATTATTGTTGGTGTGTCATGCCGTTTGGTCTGAAGAATGCAGGAGCAACCTATTAGAGAGCAATGACAGTGATCTTCCACGATCTGTTTCATCACATCATGGAAGACTATGTTGATGATATATTTGCTAAATCTTCTCGGGCGGATCACATACAGGTCCTAGGATAGATCTTTGACAGGCTTGAAAAATACCAAGTAAGACTCAATCCAAAGACGTGTGTATTCGGTGTAACATAAGGAAAGCTGTTGGGATACATCGTATCTCGCAGAGGCATCAAAGTAGACCCAGGGAAAGTAAAGGCTATAGTGGAGATGCCTCCACCCAAGAACCTTAAAGCACTAAGGAGCCTTCAGGGAAGGTTGCAGTCCATTTGACGTTTCATATCATAGCTAGCAGATAAATGTCAACCCTTTCAACACTTGCTCCGAAAAGATGTCTCATTTCGATGGGACAACAAGTGTCAGGCAGCATTTGATCAACTTAAAGAGTATCTAGCTACACCACCCGTATTGGTTCCACCAGTTGCGAACAAACCTTTGATCTTATACATCTCCACTACAAATTCAGCCCTAGGGGCCCTGCTAGCACAGAATGATGACATAGGAAAGGAGCATGCAATTTATTACATTAGTAGAACCTTGGTGGGATATGAGCTCAATTATTCACCAATGGAAAGGGCTTGTTTAGCAGTAGTGTTCGCCTCCCAAAAGTTGCGGCATTACATGCTGAACCAACACACCAATCTGATAGCCAAAATTGATCCCTTAAAATATCTACTTGCAAAAGCAACTCTCACAGGTAGACTAGCTAAATGGGTCATGATCCTTAGTGAGTTCGATATTGAGTACATGGATCGTAAGGCACTCAAAGGACAAGCCCTTGCGGATCAACTAGCAGATGCACCTATGAAAGATACACATCCTATGGTAGCAGACTTTCCTGATGAGAACCTCTTCACTCTTGCTACCTCCATAATGTGGAAGTTATACTTTGATGGTTCTTACACACAGCATGGATCAAGAGCTGGCATCTTATTTGTTACACCTCAGAATGACTACATTCCAAAGTCATATCGGCTAGCATTCCCTTGCACCAACAACATAGCCGAGTATGAAGCACTCCTCATAGGTCTTAATACAGCAGTTCAATGGGACATCACAGAATTACAAGTATATGGAGACTCACAGCTAGTCATTCGCCAAGTCATAGATGAATACCAAACAAAGGATGAAAAGTTGGTCCCCTACAAACAACTTGTGGATGCCTATAAACCACATTTTTCTAGCATCACATTTGAGCAAATTCCAAGAGAGCATAACAAAGCTGCGGATTCTATGGCTTCTATAGGGTCACTGATTGACATGCCTGCAAATACACAGAAATGTGAATTCTTAATCGAGCAATTGTTAATACCAGCCGTCGATGTTCCTGTTACTGAAATCATCTGCGAACTTGTTGGTCCCAATTCCCCATGGTACGAAGATATCTATGAATACCTCAAGAACAAAACCTTTCCCCCTGACCTATCATCCACTCAATGCAAAACCTTTATCCATCGATCCTCTCGTTACATCATTCTGGGTGATACACTATATCGCCGGAGTCTCGATGGTATCCTCTTACGATGTCTTAACGCGGAAGAAGCCGAAGCTACCTTACGAGACATACACGAAGGTGTCTGTGGCGCACATTCTACCAGTCCTAATCTTGCTAAGAAGATACTTAGAACAGGTTATTACTGGCCTACAATAGAGCAAGATGCTACACAGTTTGCTAAGAAGTGTCTACAATGTCAGCAGCATGGAGATTTGATTCACGCACCAGCTCATGAGTTACAACCTGTGACAACTCCATGGCCTTTTTCTCAATGGGATCTCGACCTCGTAGGACAAATCCACCCTTCCTCCTCCAATGGCCACAAGTTTATCATTACAGCCACTGAGTACTTCACAAAGTGGGTGGAAGCCATTCCCATGACCTATATCACCGGTAAACAAATAGCCAAGTTTATCCTAAACTACCTCATATGCCGACATGGTATTCCCCAAGCCATTGTCACTGATAATGGGAGACCATTCAAGAACCAAGATGTCCGTGCCTTATGCATACAGTACAATATCCAACATCGCTTTTCAACTCCCTACTATCCGCAGAGTAACGGCCAAGCTGAGGCTTCCAATAAAACCATTCTCAAGATCCTAAAGAAAACGGTCAATGAAGCTGGTCGTGATTGGCACTTGCAACTCAATCCCGCCCTATGGGCCTATCACACTAGTATCAGAACACCAACTGGTGCCACACCCTATGCCTTGGTCTTTGGCTCTGAAGCCATCCTACCTATAGAGGTCGAGATCCCATCCCTCAGAATATCCATGCAAGACCTGATCAGCGGAAATGAGTATCGCACTTCCAGATTAGCTGAGCTTGAACTACTAGATGAGAGGTGCCTCGCCGCACTTAATCATCTCCATGTCTATCAAAACTGCCTTCGGCGTAATTACAACAAAAAGATCAAAGAAAGACAGTTTCAAGTTGGTGATCTTGTACTTAAGGAGAATCAGAGAAATCAAGCAGATCGAGAGAAGAAGGGTAAGTTTGAGCCTAACTGGTTAGGTCCCTTCATTGTGACAGCGGCATATGGATTAGGAGCTTATACTTTAGCTACACCTGACGGCATTCCTCTAGATGAGCCACTTAACAGTGTCCATCTCAAGAAGTTCTATGCCTGATCCTTAGAGTATTCTAGTAAAAAATAAAAATAAAAAATAAAAATAAAAAAAACAAAAAAAATAAAACAAAAAAATCCAAAAACAATCCGTCCTCTGGTGAAAACCTGGCAAACAGGCACCTTGGATAAGTACCATAGTGAAAACCTGGCAAACATGTGCTATGTGTAGAGTCAGCATCCATTGTCTATCGAGTCATGTCCACTCCTTGGCCAGTTCACAGTGCCTCTCCATCCATCCATAATAAAACCATTGACTTTGTTTGCATTTCCATCTCCCTATCTAGTATAGCTTGGAAATTTGTCAATGTCCATTGTCGTCTCCCCATGTCTTGGTCTCGGTCTACAGTTAGCACTGTCTTGTCCTAGGTCATGTCTTTCTGTGTCTTCTTTGGTAGTCACCCCTACAGTTTCCTCTACCAGAATGGGGGCAACTCTTTCCTTAGCTTCGGTCTAGGATTGGTTCCTTGTTCATGGTTCGCAACGCATATGTCAATCTCCTGCTCATTGTTCACAGGTAACACCCTTTAACGGACACATCGCTCCTACGATAAGGCTGTTATCCTCTCAACACTTTTCCACATCATCACATCAACCAGAACTACATATAATCTCTTCTCCATCTTAAAGTACCTTGATCCCATGGATATGGGTATGTAGGCAGTCTGGAATACGAAGGAAGTATCCAGTACTCAGGTACATAAGATCCCCTCCTTTCATCTTGACCCATTCATCACTCTATCCAGAACTACATATTTATCACATTCATCTTCCATCGTAAGTGTGCCTTGATCCCGTGGATACAGGGTATGTAGGCAGTCTAGAATACGAAGGATGTATCCAGTACTCAGGCACACACGATCCATCATTCTCCACCCGTCCCAATCCATTAGCATTCCATCCTTCTAGTCTTCCGTTTGTCAAAATCCATTCGCCTCGACTTGACTAACTCAAGCAGCAAGCTAGCACATCCTTTCAAAGCAAAAGTCCTTAACAAACTTGAAGCAAAGAGGCCTACTTCCAGAGTCATCTACTGTCCTGCATACCGATTGCCAACATCAGCTAAGTACTGCTTAACCAAGCCCTAGATCCACAAGCTTGTCTTCTGCGAAGTGTTCCATTGTCGAGACCAACACACGCGTCTCCTACGACATGTGGCATTTCCTGCAGCGAGATATTGTCTTTTTAGGTAGATAGCACCCTTTAACGGACACAGAGTTCCTACGATAAGGCTGTTATCTTTCCTATCCAATCTATCCTGAGCAACCTCTTTGGCAAGAGAATATGTTGGCTGTATGTTTACTTTATAAGTTAGTCAATTTGCTTTTTGGTTTTATCTTTTGTTCCTTTTCCTGTACCTATTCAAGACTACCTTGATTTATCTATAATCTTGGTATGTTGCGATGCAGTACAGATTGGGGGCATAGTCATTGCTTGTGTGTGCCGTGTTTGAGGAATGATCTTTAGTATCTTTCTTAGCATTCTATTTATCTTGTGTGTGTTAGGACCTAGCATCTTACATATTAATAATTCTTCTTGCATTTACATGTATTGAAGTTTATTTTATGTTCAAGACTATGGCTTATTCACATGTACCAACAAGGTCATAGTATGTCTAAGGGGATCTAAGTTCAAACCGCTTGCTTGCAGAGTCAACGTACACACACTCGGATATTACAGCACCTTGGTCTTTTATACCTTTGTGGCAAACTATCCACGTGCTATATCAAAAATAAGGATTGCTCTTTATAAACAAATGTGAAACCATTGCAACAAGCTCATCCATTTACACCATCCATTTTTTCATGGCCTTATATAGTTTTCCAGCAAAGATCAATCAACAGTCTTTCTCTTATGTTCTCTCCTATCTCCTTTCTTCTATCTATCATCAACCCAACCTCGCCTATCTCCAACAAATCTTCTGTCGCTTCCCTATCTTTCCTCTCGAGGGGGCACCCTACGCCAGCTACGCTGGGGCAACTACCTACACTGGGGCATAAAAAAATTGTATTACATCTTCAACAATCATTTTCTTTGACGCAACGCTACATGCTGCATTGCATCAAAGAGGGGCAAAATGTAGACACCCTAAAATGACCGTGTCATCAAATCACTTGCATTCCATTATCTGTCTAATCACTTGCATTGCAAACGTCAATTAAATAATCTAATTATTTAATTAATTATCATCAAATTCTTCTAAATCTCCTAAATTCAACATTAATTAAATAAATCCTCTTTATTAATTAAATTCCTCTATATTCTTCCACAATTAAATAATTTTAATTATTTAATTTGATCATTATCCTCCTTCCAAAATTCACATCCACATTAATTAAATATATCCCATTATTTAATTAATTCATCACAATTCTATCTTATCTACAATTAAATAATTTACATTATTTAATTAAATCAATTGTTCTTCTAAATTTAAATAAATCAAATCAAATTTACTTAAATTATCTCAATCCTCTAAAAATAAATAAAATCAAATATTTTATTTATAATCTTCTGTTCTTCCAAAATCATGCACAACAATTAAATAAATTTATTTATTTAATTTTGCTTTTAAATCTTCTAAATTAAATAATTCTAATTATTTAATTATTTTTTCCAAAATATCTTCTCTAAATTTAAATAAATCAATTATTTATTTAAATTACTTTTTCTTCTAAATTTGAGTTATCTCTAATATAACTCAAGCTTTCTATATTTAATAAAGCAAAATATCTTCTTATTCTCATGCAAATCCCTTCTTCTTATTTTAAATCACTTAACTGATCATTACATTTTGTTAATTGCTTTAACTCATTCTTCTATTCTTGATAACTCCTCTCATGCAAAAGCAAGCAAGACACATGTCTTCTTCTCATTCGTTGCACATTCCTCAACTTATCTCCTCCGTTGATTCTTCTGAATTATCTGGACCATTGATCGATCTTCCTTGAAATCTATATAAACCCCCCTCATCTCCTTCATTGAGCCTCCCTCTTCGATCGTATTCTCAGGCATACTTAACAGAGCTTCGAGCATACAAAACGCGTTGATTGAGCACTATCACGATCTTTTGACATTGATCTCTTGAGCACTACTTGCTTGTTGCAGCCATGGCTTTGCAACTTCATTGAGCAATCCACATTCAATCCAAAGGAAACAACACAGATTTCGGTAAAAGTCTTTATTTCATTGATTATTTGTCATAGATTTTATTTAAATTAGTTTCCTTTATGTTATTGGGTTCTTTGATTTTATTTAAGTTTAGATTTAATCGATTTTTCCTCATACACACCTCCAAGGAAAGGATTTAATATAGGAAATTACTATATCTAGAGTCAATGTTGTTGGGAATATAGTCTTCAGTAATCTTCTCCAAAGTTGATGAAATATCTTTCCAATGTTGATCTTCTTCAAGAATATTCTCATAATTTATTTCACATATTATGCTTATATTGGAGGGATACTTATGAAGGCTACCAAACTCATCCATTATGGCACATGTTTTCTCCTTTCTATGCTTTTAGTTTAAAAACTAAAAAAAAATGGAACCTCTATTCCCTTCTTTTCTATGTAATGTCCCTTTTCTGGTCCATTCTAAAATTCTTGGAAATCTCCAAGATTCTTGGAGAATTTCATCATCCTTAGAGAGTGCTAACTTTATGTGGGTGATGTTACATATTGCAATACATATTGTAAGTTGGGATGTTATATACTAAATTACATACCATTTATTGGGAAAAGTTATATACTATAGCACATACCATAATTTGGGAAGTCATATATTCCAATACATACCATAAATTGGGAAAAGTTATATATTGAAATATATTCCATAAATTAATAATTTAACTTAAGTTTCCGAAAGCAACTTTATTTTATTAAAGCAACTTATGTTATATGGTTAAAAATATGTATTTAGAAGAGGATCTAAAGTGACTTTATAAAGTGTAACTAGGCATGGGGGTATAAAATTATTAGGTAAAAAGGCAACTTTTAGGGTTTGACTTAAAAAATAGAAGAAAAAGAAAATAAATGAGAATATTTCCTTAGAAATTTATAAAAGGATGAGTTGTGGATTGGAACAGGTTACAAATTTGATAAACCAAAACCCTTGATATTAAGATTGAACTCTATTCATTTTTTCTTTTCCCTAGGATGAAAACACTATTGGAAATAATGATTTCAAAAATGAAAAACCTCCTAGTCATTTGATAAATTCAATCCAAAGATTTCCTTTGAGATGAATGATTTGTTTCAAATGTTGTTTGTGTGAACTTTTAGTTTTAGATATTTGGATTTTAGTTGTGGTTTTCAGTATTTTGGGTTTACAGAGTTTTTTTTGGTTTATAGTGTGTTTAAGATTATAGTATGGGAGTTTTAGAATTTTTTTGTTGTGTTAGATTAATGTTGTTATGAATTTTAGATTTATAGATGAATGATATTATTAATATTTTATGGCTTGAAGTTATAGCTCCAAGAAATAAAAGTAGACCATACACATTTTTACATAGGCCATACCTTTTTTCTTAGTACTAGATGGTCCCAAAGAAGCTAATATTGAATATTAATAGTGGTTGTACCTCTTGATAGGTAGTAGTTGTACAATATAAAAAACCAAGTGCAAGTTTGATTGGACTTTTAAGGAGAGTTGTATAATTTGCAAACTCTTTTTTGTTGGTGAAATATTAAATTTTAATATGGCAAAGAGGATGGTGTGAGAATTAGGAAAAGGAATCGCATTAATTTGAAGTGAATATAAGTTACTGTACAATGCCAAAGGGGTGGCAAGACAATTTTCTTAAGGTTTTGTATTAATTTGAATGACTTGTGGTTATCATACCTTTTTGAAAAAGGTAACAAAATATTAGAAAATTACTAAGACATTATTTTATCTTATGTGTGAGACTTACTATTGTCAAGGAAGAGTTGTACACCTTTGGGTTTGAACTTTATTAAGTTTAAGCTATGTTAGTAGCTTTATATCTAAATTTTGGGTAATATCTATATTTTGTACAATAGTAAGAAAGGTTTTAAACTCATCATTTTATTTGTAAATTTATAGCTATAAATTATAGCTAATAAAACTCATTCTAATCTAATATTTTGATTATAATTAAGAGATTTACAAGTGACAAATTTGAAGATAAAATTAGAAAGAAATTTCAATAGTTTTAAAGGATAAATGTTACAAATTTCTAATTTTAATGTGAAAGACCAACCTATGGAAAATTATATAAATTAGTATTTTGGGTTGGAGTTATTAGTAGTTTATTATATATTTGGTCCAACTTGTAATATAGGAAAAGATATATAGGCTAATGCCTTCATCAACCTAGATCAATCTTTCTTTATACCACATTGGAACACAAACCAATAAGGCTTGTGTACTTAGCTACAATCCTCAAGGGAAACCCAAGTTGTCTAGGTTCTATTCCTTTGTTGTAAAGAAGAGAGGTTGAATTAATGAGACTAAGACCTAGGGTTTTAAGTGAGCTAAATGACAAAATGAACAACTTGCAGTTGTTATAGACCAAACTTATGTAGGAACTGAGGGCAAATTCAGAAGAAGTAGAGCTGTGAGAGATAATTGTTGAAAATAGGAGTAGATCTGGGAGGCCTAGGGTGTTGGGTGCCTTGGTCCTAGGGTTTTAGGATAGGCAATATCTGTGTGCAACTATATCTTCTACTTATGTCTTCATGTCATCCGTCAGGTGTCTAAAACTCCTAATGTGACCTATACACATGAAAGAGGGAAAATGGTTGTGCTTTGTAGAGGCTTTCCTTAGTCAAACCTTACGTAAGTGTTCTCACTTCTACAAGAACAAGTATAAGTGTGATAGAGAGTGTGTGCTCTTGGTGAGGAGAGGCAAAAACATATAACAAATATTGTTGTAATCAAATGAAATGAAATAGAATTACCATGAGCATGAAACCCTAGGTGAATGTATGTCACAACATGAATTATCCACAAGGTATTGATGAAGAAAGGATCTTCCTTGAAAACCTGCAACAAAGGTTAATGAATACACCAATAATCTACAAAAATAGAGATCTTGTAGATAGAGAGATAAAATCCATGTTAGAGAGAAATATCATAGAGAGTCATTAGGAGAGCTATTAGGAAGGATATTTTTGTTCAAGACTTGTTTATATATGATTTCTGATTACCTCCCAAGGGCCCAATAGAGTTGAGGCCGACAAGGTGCATCACTTAAGTCATAAGGCTGACATTCAAATATAACTTATCAAGGCCAAATTTCCAGGACCCAAGTGCTAGGTGCCCTAATCTAGGTAATTTGGGATATCTAAAAGCTAGATGATAGAGATATAAGCCTTGTATCTCATACAAGTCATGAAAATTCCATATTATAAACAAAGGTGAACATACAAGCCACAACAAGTGCCAAATATAGTGTGCAATTGTAAGAGGTGTCAATTTTATATGCTACATTTAGCCCCCACTTTAGTGAGGGTATGATCTTATGCTCATACACTCGTTAAAATATGGAGAAGATAAATCTCTTTCCCAAGCGTCATAGCCATAGAATGTCACTAAGTTTGAGAGTTCACTAGCTCCCAAGCTTAAGATTCTACAATTCT
Organism: Cunninghamia lanceolata; assembly: GCA_027924645.1. Classification (NCBI taxonomy): domain Eukaryota; kingdom Viridiplantae; phylum Streptophyta; class Pinopsida; order Cupressales; family Cupressaceae; genus Cunninghamia; species Cunninghamia lanceolata. Next base: position 3,043,991 of record BSBN01000697.1, read on the forward strand.
GCAATGCTTAGATAAAGCTCGGTTATACATACACAAGACATATAGCATGATTAACACACACAAAGTACACATGGAGCATTCACAAAGCATACATGGAAAACATGAAGTATACACATGGAAAACATGAAACAAGTCCATGGAAGACAAGATGTATACATGAAAGACATGAAGCATACATGAAAACATGAAGCATACATTGAGCCTACATGAAAACAAAAAGCATGAAGTGAGAAAACACATAAGCGAATGGAAAAGGAACTTTGAGTCAACAAAGTAAGGAGACCTATGTTGAAAGGATGTTTCTGTTGATAACTGAGAGGGGGGGTGAATTAGTTATCTTAATTAATTTAACTTTCTGTTCTTCTTTAACAACTAGTGCAATATCAAAACAAATAAGCATTTATAATCATGAAAGCAGAAACAAAGTTAAGATACATAACACAATGATTTTGATGTGGAAAACCCTATTAAAGGAAAAACCATGGGGTGACTAACCCAAGATTGTATTCTCTGTTAAAAGAATAAGATAGTACAAAATGACACTTTCCAATTAGGGCTCACTACCCGAGCACACTGCTCACAAGAGGCTCACTGCCTACAATAGTTTATACAAGGAAACTAGATACTTGAACTGATGAGAAGCATCCACATATGCTGAGGTTCAGTTCCGGTTAGGCTTAATACACTGATTTGTTGCACTTCATTCTTCCTCTTCTTTGGTACTATTGTCTTGTCACATTCCGGACCTACCTTGCTACTTCCACACTACTCTTCTGCTTTTATTCACACACTTCAACACACAACACACACCTTCATACTGAAATCAATCTAGTATATATATTCGCACCAAGGATTTCATCCACTTTCTAGTCGGCATCCAGAATACTTACTATTTTCCCAAACTCTTGGTCTGTCAGCTGAATCCTTGCTTATCAAGTGATGCGTATCAAAGAGATGCTCATAGAAGTCATCAATCATGTCAACCAATCATGAATGATACCTTAGTAAGCTTGATCACCATCAATATCTCATCCGGATCAAGGTCTAATGCTCTGCCAGTTAGTTCTTCCTCAGTCTACTCTACCAAATAGGAACCCAATACCTAGGTGCTTATATCTCTTCACTCTTTCATCACCGGAGGCTCAATCCCTGGAAACTATCATTCAAGGTACTCCTCTTGACTACCCCAAGTCTACACTTTACATAGATACTTCCTCTGAGAGATCCGGACCTGATTGTTAGACCTTGATGCATACTCTGTTCTTGGTCACTGGACCAAGTTACTCTACAATCTAACTTCCGGTATAGAAACACCATGTCTTGCGAATGGGTGAGATGAACTTTGTTGCCATCAATGACAACACTCATGAAGCTGCAATGTGTCTCTTGCCAACAATCTCCCCCTTTGGCATTGATGGCAACACTTAGTGAAAAATGACTACGTGTTCTACTACACTCCCCCTTGGCTGATGCTTTGTTCTAATGTACATTTTTCCGGAGCTCCCCCTTAGCTATGCTCCACATTTTTCATTGCTCCTCACTCCCCCTTTGACATCAATGGCAAAGGGTAGGATCCGCAAACAAAAATTTCTCAAAAACAATCTATACTTAGCCACATAAGTATATATACATGCTATACTTACATATACTGAAGTATATCTACAAAAGTATTCTTCAAATGTACAACTTCTGTCACCCAACTCTACTTCATCCTGTCCAAAATTGAGATGTGACCACTCAATAGGAATGCAAAAGCTTCTGCCCTTTTTAGATCTGTCAGATCACTGGTCTGGGCTGTGATCTAAGCATCAGTTAGAGCCTCATGCATGACCTCTAACTTAGGGATAATGATCCCTCTAAGTTCACTTAACCTGTTTATTCTATTTTTCTTCTCCTTCTCAAGCTTCTTTATTTCATCTATGACTGCAATAGTCTTACACTCTTGATTTACTATGGAGGAGGAGAGAGGATCAAAACTTTGAGATAAACTTAACAGTTTATCCTCTTGCTCTTTTACTTTCTTCTCAATATCCTTGGTCACTTTAGGCAAGGATAAACAAAATTTATAGATATCTCTGCCATCTTTAAGAGCATTTTCCAAGCTCTTCATTCCAATATCCATAACTCTCCTATCATTTGTTATTAGACCCTATACTTCCGAGAATATTTTTCCCAAAAACTCCTTCCAGACCTTTTCTTCTGCTGACTTCTCTAAGGAATCAAAATGTGAATGAACAGAATTTACAAGAGACTTTAGATTACCAGATGTGGAGGATGAAGGATCCTTTTGGAAGGATGGCATGATCTTCTCCAATACACCAGATGCAGCTTCTATGAGCTCACAGTCTTCCATGTGAGACTTTAGGAGTTTTTCTTTTGCCTTTGCTTGAGTAAAGGATGCTAGCTTCATGGTTTGAACCGGGGAGAGGGAATCAAAATTGAATGGACCTTGAAGAAGTTTTGGTTCATCAAATTCCATCATCTCTTTGGTTAAGAAATCTTTGACTGCTTCCACTATGTCTCTTGCCAGTGATAGGGTTTTCTCCCCTTCTGTAGCCTTAGCACTATCATCTGTGGTCTTTTCTGTTTGACCTTCTTCACTTCCCTTTACTTGTTCTTCTTGACTAATGCTCTCTTCTTTTCTTTCTTCTCCTTCAATTTTGGAGTATGCAGGAGGATCCAAAAGAGAAGTGTCTTCTTCTTTATGAACTTCCTCTTTCGGAGTAGAGGAATCTAAGTCTTTAGCTTTCTCTTCACTTGTCTCCTTTGCCTCTTCTGCCACTGTCTCAGTAGATTCTTCTTTGTCATCCATGGCTGAGGGGTCATCACCTAAGTCCTCTATAATAGGAATATTGAATCTTTTGTATGCATTCCAGAGGATGTCTTCTATTTCTTTAGCCACCTTGTCAGTTTCTCCAAGCATAAATTGATTCATCTTGGCTTTGCTTCGGAACTCATCCTTGGAATCTTTGAAGATCATATTCTTTTTCTTAGGAGTGATGGAAGGATAGAGCTGAATGGCTATCTATTCTCAGATCTCCATATCCTTTGCTTTAGCATTATTCTTTCTGATTTGAAGTTCCTTCTCAAGGCTTTTAGGAATTAGAGATATGATTTCGATAAAAGCTTTGTTGTAGATACTCAGATACCTCACTGTGGCATCTTGCAGGATCTTCTGGTCAGCTTCACTATATTCATCATAGAATTTTGTTCATGTTTTCAAGTTTCCATCCACAGTAATTGCCTTGATGATATCATCAAGAGTAGGCTTCTCAACACTTTTATCTGTCTTTTCTTCTTCCTTGTCTAGACCGGTAGAGGATTCTCTGGATACTTTCTTCTTCTTCTTCATCTTCTTGATCTCTTCATCAGATTCTATCTCTTCATCATCTTTGAGGCTTGTGTATGATCTTGTAGCATTTGTCTTAGTTCTCTTTTCTCCTTTACCAGATGATTTTGCTTCCAGTTTTGATGCCTTTGATTTCTTAGTAATGGCAGGTGCAGAGCTTTTAGAGGATTTGGTTCAGGAGGGGGCTTCTACCGGAGTACTCTCCTTTTCTGCTTCATCCTTTTCTTTCTCTTCCCTTTCCATCTTCTCTCTATTTGCATCAAGTGCCTTTTTTGATATGCCATACCTTTTGGCAACATTCTCTACTTATTTTCTCACTTTTCTCTTCATTTCTGGTTGTCTAAGCTCCACATGGATCTTCACACTTAGCTCTTCAAAGGTTCCAAACCTTTCTACCTTAGGATCCTTGGGTTGACTAAGCATGTGTTGAACATGTAGGTCTACAATTTTCTCATCTACTTCATACCCCATTGGCATGATCTAGACTGTCCTTGGCTCTATTGCCTCCATTAGGCATTGATTAGTTTCTACCATAAAGCATACTGTATCCTTATACTTTTCAACTAGGGATTGGGGAATTCTTTCTCTAGCCTGCATCATGCTTTGGAAGTTTTTGAAATAACCTCATAGTGCAATGTTTTGAGCCTTGGCATCACCAAGCCCATGCAATTAATCTCTGATTTGAATTGCAACAGGTCTATCATTCTGCCATACCCAACCACTGGATCCGGGCAGCTCATTCATAAAGTAGAAGAATATACACAGTATTAGCCCACCATACTTGAAGGAGTTCTTCTTGTCCTTCTTGATCTTTTGTTGGTTTTCCATTAGTTGGCTCATAAGGAGTTCACAAAGATCATAATCTGCATTCTTTATCAACATTTCATAAGCAGTGTATATTGCAGTTCCGGATATAGAGTTTTCTCTGCTAGAGTGATATATCTTGTAGCCAATAATCATGGAGGCAAACTTGATGTCCGGATCTATGATATCCTCAATTGTCATTGCTCTTTTATCAAATTTAGATCTGGTAGCCTCACTCATAGTTTGGTTTTTGACTGATTTTAGAGTAGGTAGCCCACCGGATGAGTGCAATCTGGTTATTGCCCCAATTGCTTCCTTGGTTATCTTGAATGGCCTCATCAACCACATAAAGTTGTCATGCATTCTGCTCAAAACATACCGGACCCAATCATCTTCAGTAAAATAGGGGAAATGAATGCACTATCCAAAATGTTTATCCTGAATGGCCTTATACTGAGGTTTTAGTTCAAATGATTCATCTATCAGTTCCTTGTGGTAGATATCCATTAGCTTGGATTCACCAAATTCTTCAATGTTTCCATGAATGTAAACCCTAACATCTTCTACATGCAGAATTCCATGTGGAATTCTAGAAAATACACCTAGGGGATCAACTTCTAGGGATTTATAGGGATGTTTTCTGAATTTAGGGCGTGGCCTATCAGTGATCTTCACCACATTCGGAGTAGCCATCTTTCAAAGATTCATAGAGAGATTTTCAAGAGCGGAAAATACCTTTTACGCTTCTAGGGTTCATGATATGAACTGGATCAGATTGCTGGATGAATCAACTTCTGCTGTTGATCTTTGATGGGCTTGAGGCAATTTGTTACAGAGCTCCTTTTCTCTTCTTCTAGAATGTAAAATTAGAAAATGTTCAATAAGAGAACCCTTATATTTCTCTGCAAACCCTAATTTCATTTTGCAATAAATGAGTAACTTAAGTCATTCCGGTTTGCCTTGTTCTCCTTGTTCTGAGAAAAATCTTTTCTAGATTACTGAGAAGCATTTAGAGATGTTCTTGGTGATGATTGACAATCTATCTTCCTTTCTCCAAACATTTCATCTATCCGTAGATCAAGATTCCTTAGTTTAAATCATATCGAATCTAACTGTGAAAGACCTACTTCTTACTGGATGACTATTGAACTAGATTAGTCCTGGAAGATTAACCTACTCAAAACTTCTTGTGGATCTTCCATCTCTTTACCAAAGCTTATTTAGATGTTCCCCTATGAACCCTTTAATCTGCAACTTTCCTTGTGCCAATTTCAGGCACCAATTAACTGGCTGGGGGAAAATGTTTTTCCTTGTGTCTCCCCCTGAGCCGGAGCTCACCATTTAATTTTTGGAAGGAATATCAGCACCAGATTCTGGTACGGATCCATCCCCAACATTTTTTGTACTTCTCTTCATCCAAATCTTGTTCATCTCCCTTTTAACTTCATCCACATTCACTTTTCCTTTTCCTTTGTCTTGATTCTGATTATGATGCACTAGACCCCTTTTATCCTAATTCTTACTTCTGTAGAATTTGGCAATATGACTGGATCTATTGCAATTGTAGAAAACAACATTTCTTTGCATATTTGATTGATATCCTCTTGATCTACACTGATTAGCCATATGTCCCATTCTATTGCATGCAAAACATCTACCATTAAATGAATTGTTCATTTGCATATTTCTGCATTCATGAGTTTTGTGACCATACCTTTTGCAATTAAGGCACTGTCTAGAGAAGGATGAATTATTCTGATTTATTCTTCTTCTGCACATATTTGCTTTATGACCAAAGTTATTGCAATTGTGGTAGTATCCATTAAAGGAAGGATATCTTTGAGCATTTGGTTGTCTTACCAGAGGTCTTCTAGGCCTGTTTCTTAGATTTTCTGATCTAAAGTTCTTCTGACCGGATCTGAAGATTTCACCTTTTTCATACCCCAAGCCTTGCTTGTCATCTACCCTCTTTTGGCTTTGAAGAAGAACTTCAAGTTGAGCAAAGCTTATCTTGAATTTCTCTTTGTATTCATTTGTTGTTTGAAGATCCCTTTTAAGAGTGTCAATCTAATTCTCAAGTTGTTCTTCATTATCTCTAGCTTCTTCAAGATCAGATTCTAGATGCCTGATTATTCTATCCATTTTGTGGCAGTCTTCTAATTTCTCCTTGAGAGATTGTCTTAGATCATCTTCCATTTTTCTTTTCTCTTCAATTTCTTGAGTGAATTTCATAACTCCTAATTCCATTTCATGTCTTACCATAATGACCTCTTTTGATAACTTCTCACATAACTTAGTTTTCTCCTTCAGATTTTCATTTGTAACATTGGCTTCACCTTGACTTGCCAATTGCTAAAGTAGATCCTTTCTCTTTTTCATAGAGATACTGAGTTTCCCTTTTAGTTCATTTATGAAATCATCAGCCTGTTTGAGTCTTTCCTTCAATTCATTGACTTCAGAGTTAGATTGCTCAAGATCATCTAGGGTAGACTGAAGTTGTTCCCTCATACCATACACATCCATTTGAATTCCTAGATCTTCCTCAAGCTGTTAGGCTCTGTTTGGAGGAACTTAGCTCTGATACCAATTGTTGATAACTGAGAGGGGGGTGAATTAGTTATCTTAATTAATTTAACTTTCTGTTCTTCTTTAAAAACTAGTGCAGCATCAAAACAAATAAGCATTCATAATCATAAAAGCAGAAACAAAGTCAAGATACATAACACAATGATTTTGATGTGGAAAACCTTGTTAAGGGAAAAACCATAGGGTGACTAACCCAAGATTGTATTCTCTGTTAAAAGAATAAGATAGTACAAAATGGCACTTGCCAATTAGGTCTCACTGCCCGAGCACACTACTCACAAGAGGCTCACTGCCTACAATAGTTTATACAAGGAAACTAGATACTTGAACTGATGAGAAGCATCCACATATGCTAAGGTTCAGTTCTGGTTAGGCTCATTACACTGATCTATTGCACTTCATTCTTCCTCTTCTTTGGAACTGCTGTCCTATCACATATCGGACCTACCTTGCTACTTCCACACTACTCTTCTACTTTTATTCACACACTTCAACACACAACACACACCTTCATACTGAAATCAATCTGGTATATATATATCCGCACCAAGGATTTCATCCACTTTCTAGTCGGCATCCAGAATACTTACTATTTTCCCAAACTCTTAATCTGTCAGCTAAATCCTTCCTTATCAAGTGATGCGTATCAAAGAGATGCTCATAGAAGTCATCAATCATGTCGGCCAATCATGAATGATACCTTAGTAAGCTTGATCACCATCAATATCTCATCCGGATCAAGGTCTGATGCTCTGCTGGTCAGTTCTTCCTTAGTCTACTCTGCCAAACAGGAACCCAATACTTAGGTGCTTATATCTCTTCACTCTTTCATCACCAAAGGCTCAATCCCTGGAATCTATTAGTTAAGGTACTCCTCTTGACTTCCCCAAGTCTGCACTTTACATAGATATTTCCTCTGAGAGATCCGGACCTGATTGTCAAACCTTGTTGCATACTCTGTTCTTGGTCACTGGACCAAGTTACTCTATAATCTAACTTCCAGTATAGACACACCATGTCCTACGGATGGGTGAGATGAACTTTGTTGCCATCAATGACAACACTCATGAAGCTACAATGTGTATCTTGCCAACAGTTTGGATATCTTGTATCATCCCCAAAGTATAACAAAAAGTAAAAGAAAACCAAAAATAGAGAAATTCTAAAAGGGAGATTGAATAATGTAATGAGTCGATTGATTGCTTCAAGGAGAGAATGTTTACAAATAGACAAGGGAGCAATCAATATGAATGAAGAAGCATGTACATGACTCTAGCACTAGCTTGCTCTATTTCTAGGGGTCATGTAGATCAAGATACATTCATGGATCATGGGATAGAAATATGCATTATGTTAGGTGTCCATGAGTGTAACAAGATTAGGTTGTATGAAGCACACATGCTATCAAGTTGCTCCAATATGAATGAAGAAGCATACATGACTCTAGTACTAGCTTTCTCTATTGCTAGGGGTCATGTAGATCAAGATACCTTCATAAATCATGGGATGGAAAGATGCATTATGTTAGGTGACCATGAGTGTAACAATATTAGGTTGTATGAAGCACACATGCTAGCAAGTTGTGTTATGCTAGGTGGCTCATCAACTATATCAATCACTGGCTAGAAAGTTAAGTTATGCTAGGTGACCATATACTACCAATGCCTTACGGAGCATAAAAATAAATAATGCCTAAGGGAGTGTAGCACCTCGAGGAGTGCAAAATAAATAATACTTCAGGGAGTGTGAAAATAAACACCGTAGGGAGCGTAAAAATAATCAATGCCTCAGAGAGCATATTAATAACCACACCTCAGGGGGCACTATGAAAAACATCACCATAGGTAGGGAAAATCAATAAGCCAAAACTTAAGAACAATGAATGAATAAGGGTGCATGTATGGATGCACAAGTGAATAGGGAACATATGCCCCCTTAAAATGTTTGCATGTATAATATGCAAACATTTTAACATAAAGAGGAGGGAGAGCATAAGAGGAGGGAAGATACTTGGAAATAATGCTTACCCATTAAACGAGTTGTCATACTACCCCTAGAGTATGGGTGAGAACAACAATGAGAAAGATAATTGTTTTTATTAGAAAAGGAAAGAGAAGAGATTGTACCACTGTGCATGGCAACGAGCTTGATAAAGGAAAACTACAGGTGCTATATTAGTGGTGAAATGATTAATGAAAATTATATCAGAAGGAGGAGGAAGAGAGAACTTGAAGCATGAATGGAAATAAGAGTTATAAAAGGGCCACCATCGATGGACAAAAACAAATTCTTACCACCAAAGAGGGGAAAAGTGTAGTACCACAATTGAGGTTACTAATGCTATGTGTGAAAGATGTAGAACACACAAATATACTGAGAGGGGGGGTGAATTAGTATATCAGTAAATTTCAACCTTAGTTACTTTGTCAATAATCATTAACATATTATTAAGAATTTTAACCTGAACAATAATAGAGAAAGTAGTAAACACAATCACATAGAAAGAAAACAACACTAGATTTTATGTGGAAACCCTAGCAGGGAAAACTACGGTGAGCAAGTTGCTTGGATCTACTACCCAAATCCAGCCTCAACAAAGAATATTGAATTACAAATATTTTGTAGGCACCAACCCATAGAAGTTTCAACCTAAGAGGACACTAGTCCTCTTTACCAATTTGTAGGCACCAACCTATAGGAGACTCAAATCCCCTTGTCAAATTGAGCACCAACTCAGATTATGAAGCACCAACTTCAAACAATTGAAACATAATCAAGTTCATTCCACACATATTCAATTATGCAACATCACACACACTTCTCAACTCTTTTGTTCTACAATTTAGAATATAACATTATGCTCTTGCAAACATGGATACATACTACATGAATCTTGAATTATCCTATGCTCATTTCCTTCACACTTTATTCGCATTCACACACATGTGTATACTATACACTACACCACTTAAAAACTTAAATCACACACACACACACATATCATCTACAACTCTTCAAAAACATCTACATCGGCTACAAGGTGGTGCATAAGTCTATGTCACAGGAAACATGTAGTCATCCTTGCATATACAATTTGATCCCAAATTAAATGCGGTAATGTAGGAATAAAATACCAAAAGATATACTAGACCAAAATTTCTTCTACATGATGTTAGTTCTTGGTGCATGATCCAAAATCATTCATGTTAGCTAGATAAATCTTCTAAACTTCAACACATGTATCCATTTTGTAAGCCAGTCACTCGATCTTGTCTCAAAGATATCCATGCACTTTTATAGTAAGTCAAATCTTCTAAAATCTTGATATAACATATTTCATGCCTTATTCTATGTACTTTATAAATTACATGTCCATACGATCACTTGTGATGAAATGTGGTAGTCTCACATAGCATCCCTATTAACTTTCATGTGACCAGTCACATAGTCTTCATTTTGATGCTTTCAGGTATTAATGTGGTAGCTCAAAACTCTTGAATTTTGGGTCCAACATATTTTTTGACTTCCTTTATTTATCTTACAAACTATGAGATGAGAAACTTAATTGTGGTGGATTGCGGTAGTCTTCCATGGCCTCCCTATTATATTTCATGCAACTAGTCATATAGTCTTCATTCTAATGATTTCAGGTATTAATTTGGTAGCTTAAATCTCTTGAATCTTGTATCCAACATAGTTTTTGACTTCCTTTACTTATCTTTCAAAGTACAAGCCAAAACAACCAACTGTGATAGAATGTGGTAGTTTCTAATGACACCTTCTTTGACTTTAATGACAACAATCTTAGAAAATGAACTTCTTCTTGAATCAACAACAACATTTGTAACAATATCCCCCTTTGTCATTGATGGAAACATAATTCTCCCCCTTTCTCTAACTCTCCTAGTAATCAAGGATAATGAGTTTGATTTTGACATCAATGACAGCATTTGCAATAATCTCCCCCTTTTCATTGATGGCAACACCTTATAGACATAACTTGTGAAAGGAATGTAACATGAACATAGTTATCCCTCTAACTGTAATGATCCACCTTGCACTACTTCTCCCCCTTTGCAATCAATGGAAAAGAAGTCCTTGGAGCTGTAAAATAATGCAATGATGAACTTCCCTTGAATTTGTCTATACATACATGTCTACTCCACCTGAGGGGTATATCTTCTATTTTGTATCTCTGATATACTCCAAGGATTAAGAATATATCTTTGAGATGCTCCCCCTAGACACATACTTCATCTATTTGATTAAATATGCAAGGAAGGATCCATCACTCCTAGGTTTCACCTGAGATAGTCAAAAGTCTCCTTAGGAAGGGGTTTTGTAAAAATATATGCAATCTGATCCTTTGTTGCCACATAATTGAATCTGACTTCATGATCTATAACTTTCTCTCTCAGAAAATGATATTAATTTAAATGTGCTTTGTTTTTTAATGCATCACAAGATTCTTTGAGATATTGATTCCACTTGTGTTATCACATATAATGGACATAGGCTCATCATACTCAACTTTTATGTACTTTAAGGTTCACTTCATCCATAGCACTTGAGTGTAACATGACACTACAACAATGTATTCTGCCTCTATTGTTGGCAATGACATTGAGTCTTGTTTCTTGCTTAGCTAAGATACTAGTTTGTCTCCAAGAAAGAATGCTCTCCCACTAGTGTTTTTTCTATCATCAACACTTCCTACTCAATCAACATTTGTATATACAATTCTAGAGTGAGATCATCACTACTAGGATACCATAGACCATAGTCTAGAGAACTATTCAAGTATGTGAAAATCCTCTTCACAACCTTTACATGTGTCTCCTTAGGTTATGCTTGAAATCTTGCCACCCTACATATTACTTGCATAATATTAGGTCTAGATGTAGTTAAATACAACAAGCTACAAATCATGGATCTATACATAGTCTAATCCACTTGAGGTGATTCATCATCTTGGCTCAACTTACATCCTATCACCATAGGTGTACTAACTGGCTTGCAGTCTTCCATTCTAAACTTCTTTAACATATCCTTGACATACTTGGTTTGTGAAATGAAAATACCTTTATCAGACTAAGCAATTTACAAGCCAAGAAAAAATGATAACTCACCAAGCATAGACATTTAAAATTATTTTTACATCTCTTCTACAAATTCCTTGCACATTTTGTCATCACTTTCTCAAAAAAAATGTCATCAACATAGACAATAATAACTAACATATGATTACCATTTATTTTAATGTACATGTTATTGTCTACAATACCTTTATTAAATACTTGTTGTCATAGATATTTGTCCAACCTTGAATACCAAGCCTTAGGAGCCTATTTGAGTCCATATAGTGTCTTTTTCAACTTGTAAACAAGGTCCTAATTTTCTATCAATTAAAAACCTTCAATTTGTTCTATATACACTTCCTCAAGATTACAATTAAGAAATGCATATTTGACATCCATCTGATATACCTTGAAATTCTTGTAAACTGAAAATACCAAGAACATCCTAATTGACTCTAATCTTACCATAGGAGAAAAATTTTCTTCAAAGTCAATACCTTCTACATGAGCATATCCTTTTTAGACTAGTCTTGCCTTATTTATGATCACATGTCCATCCTCATTCATTTTGTTTCTAAACACCCATTTTGTGCCAATTGCATTCTTGTCTTTAGGTCTTGGGACAAGTTCCCAAGTTTCAATCTTTTCAATCTGATTTAGCTCTTCTTGCATTGCATCAATCCAAATTTCATCCTTGCTAGCTTCTACAAAAAAATTAGGCTCAGTTGTAGAATAGAGAAGAGTTTACTTGTTCTTTCATATTTTCCAATCTTCTTCTTGTCAGAACACCATCATCCTTGTTTCTAAGAATCTAATATTTAGAATGATTTCTTTGAACATATTGTGTAGGTGTCTTTATGTTTTCCTTTTTTGATTCCACTTCTACAACTTCATCTTCTTCTTCAGTGCAAACTAATTCATCTAAGTAGTTGTCTTCTTTTTCATATGTTGGGGAATGTAGGTCTTCATCAATCCTAACATTTATGCTCTCAACTATCTTCTGCACTCTTTTAATATTATAGCATCTATATGTCTTGCTTCTAATTGAGTAGCCAAGAAAATTCCTTCATCAAATCTTGAGTCAAACTTACCCAAGTTGTCTTCATCTCTTCTAATATAACATTTACTTCCAAAAATTATGAAATACTTGATAGATGTGGATCTACATTTCCATAATTCATATGGAGTCTTTGTATCATTTACTCTTATCTTTCCTCTATTAAGAATGTAGATAGTGGTATGGACTTCTTCTTTCTAATACAAATCAACCAATGTAGCTTCATTCAACATTGTTCTTGCCATCTCTTTAACTATTTTGTTCTTCCTTTCAACTACTCCATTTTGTTGAGGAGTCCTTGCGGTAGAGTACCATCTCCTTATTCCATGTTTTTCACAAAATTTTTCAAATTTATTAGAAGTAAATTCTTTGCCTCTATCAAACATCAAACATTTGATTTTAGAACGCATTTCATTTTTAACTAAAGATTTGAAAATCTTAAACCTCTCAAAAGCTTCAGATTTTTCTTTTAAGAAAGTAACCCAAGTCATTCTAGAAAAATAATCAATGAGCAACATGAAATACCTTTCACCTTGTAGACTTCTTATTTTTGTAGGTCCACATAGATTTGTATGAATCAAATCCAAAGGCATTGTATATGAATATTCCTTTGTCTTGAATCTTATCCTTGTTTTCTTTCCTTGTTGACACTCTCCGCAGAACATGCTTGAAGGCTTTGCAATCTTAGGCATATATCTTACATCATGCTTGGAACTGATCTTCACCAAATGGTCAAAGTTCACATGATCCATCCTTTTATACCATAACCAAATCTCATCTATCTGTCCTAAAAGACAATTTCTCCCTTTGATCTCATTGAGATTATACAGGTTGTTTTCGGTCCTACTTGGCACTGCAACAAGCTTTCTAGTGCTTGGTTTTCTAATCTCACATCCTTGAACATGAATGATAAGGTTGTAACCCTTGTCAAACATTTGACTCACACTTAGTAGGTTATGCTTTAGGCCTTCAACATATAGATCATATTATGACTTTGTCTTCCCATTAATTCTTAAAGTGCCTTTTCCACAAATTTTTGCAGATGTATTATCACCAAACTTAACTCAACCACCATTCCACTTTATCAAACTAATGAACTTGCTTCTATATCTAGTCATGTGACTAGAACATCCACTATGAATCATCCATGGATTTCCTTGACCTTGAGCATGGAATGTAGTTTGAACAATCATTGATTTCTCAGACTCCTTATCTCCTTCATTTTCCATTTCTTCTTAGGTTGATTGTCCTAATTAGTAGGAATAACCAATTTCTTTTCTTGCATAGAAGGAACATCCACTTTACTTTTCTATCTAGGAGTATTTACAAAGCCACTTCTACAAAATCTTGTTATGCACCCAAAGTTATTGCACATGTAGCATATGACATTGAAATCAACCAAAGGTGCAAATAGATTCTTGCTCACAAAAGTATTTCTTCTTGCACTAGCTTTACAATCAATTGCCTTATGACCATATTTATTATAAAATAAGTATTAACCAAAGAATGAGTAATTGGACCTAGTTATGTAAGATTGCCTTGTTAGAGCTAGTCCTTTGAGTCTCCTCTTTTGATTATTGAATTTGAAAAATCCATCTTATTTTTCTTTCTTGTCTTCATTCTTCTTAGGGGCTTCTCTATTTTACTCAGAATTATCTATATTTTTATTCTTAGGGGGTGCAGTAGATTTTGCATTCATGTCATCATATCCCAAGCAAGACTTGATAAAGCATGCCCTTTGACTGTCTATTATTTTATCAAACATCTTTGTACTTTTTCCAAACTTTAGAATTTTGTTCAACTTAAAAATTCATCTTCTCTAATTCCTTCTTTAGAGACACAACTTCAACTTCAAGCTTAAGACATTCCTCTAATTTTCCTTCTAGTTAAGATCTCATAACTACTGTAATTTTATTTCCTTCTCCTAGAAATTTCAAATTTACAATCATCTCCTCATATTCTTCAAGTTCTTTTTTCTTCTGATTTTCTTTCCTCACATATTTTAGATCATCTAGAGTAAAGATGAGTTCTTCTAGATCTACATCACATTCTTCTTCATTAGGATCTAGTATTTCTTCACCATATTCTACAAGGTTATCTTTGTTTTACAAAAACTCCATTTCCATAAATAGAGCTTCTTCTCTATCACTTTCAGATGAACGTAGATTACATTCTTTTGATGAATTGTTCTTCTCTTTTGAATAAAGGCTCTTCTTATGCTTGTGAAAATTTTCTTTTTGTACTCCTTATGACTCTTATGCTAATCACTATTTTCACTTTAGCCAAAGGGACATTTAGAAGCATAGTGACCTACTTTACCACAGTTAAATCATTTGAAAGGTAACTTGCCTTTGTACTTGTCAGAGCCCTTCTTCAACTTCCTCACAAAGTTAGTTTCCTCATCATCAAACCCATTTCTTGGATCAGATGCATCACTCTATTCTTTCTTAGATGCTTTAAAATTAGATTCCTTAATAGATATCTCCTTACTCACATTCATCATTTCATAAGAGTGAGAGATCCATACAAATCATCCATTGTGAACTTATTCAAATCTCTAGATTCTTCAATAGAAGAAACTTTTGAATCATACCTTTGGGGAAGGGTGTTGCACATGTTGTCATTGCTATCAAAGGAGTGGATGTCAAAGGAGTGGTGATCAGAGGAGGTGTGATGTGAAAGATATGGTGATGAAATATATGAGCATGCTAATTGATCAATATCATCTATACACATTTATACCTTATCTTCTAAAGTTTATGAATAGAAGTACATGAGATTGTACTGCATTATACCACAAATGAAGATATGGCCTCATGGCTTGGTGGATAGATAGAGAAAACTATGAGGTATGTATGATCCAAGTTTCAAAGCATAAGAGTTACCGCAAGGACATCCAGAGTCAACAAAATAGAAATAGAGCTATCTGATATAGGAGCATCCTAGGTTACAGAGCAATCTTGTATCAACCAAAAATATTTGCATTCTTTTGTTTTTATTTCATTTCCAATTTAGTTCAGTCATCTATAGTTTTAGAATTTCATACCACATTTTACCGCATCTTCATATTAGACCATGCAGAGTGGGACTTAGCATCTACACATCATATCTAAAATTCAAGTCATTTCGATCTATCTACTAAAAGTTATAGCTATCAGAAGATCATCATCTTTCACAAAGTAGAGTATTCAGCTAGTCATATGAAGGACAATGTTTGCAGATCACTTCCATGACTTGTAGAGCATAATGAAGCATATCACAAGGCACATAATAATTAGATAGACCTTCCTTAAGGTTCGCACCCAGTTTCATGCATTTGTAGAGCAATACCAGATGATGTAGGCCGACCTACTTGTTTCTACACGTTACATCCTTCATTGGAGTTTGTAACCTCTTTTGGGTGACGCGAAGGATTTCATAATCTTGAAGATGATATATATAGATCTCTTATATGTATTAGGAAGGTAGTTAGTTGATTTCATAAGATAGTTTGTTAGATTCTTTTCGAGAAGGCACTTTAATGCCATATCTTGCATATCTGTTGCAACCTAGAAAGTAAGCATGTGAGCCCTCTAATTGTAGCTTGCATGTTGCCAACATATGGGCATTGTAGTTCATTGATATTCTAAATATATGAATCTTCCATTGTGTTTACTCTACCTGCATGGTTTGGACATTTCATTTTGTGAACCTTCCGACCGTGACTACACCAAGTGGTATCAAAGCAAAGTTTTGAATCCTTTGGGGAGTGAAGGCATTCCAAAAGATCTTGTGGTGAATTGATCACTGGCCTGAGGTAGTCTGCTTGTTTTTGTTAACAGAGTACCGATTGTGAGGGAGTTGCAGCCCTATAGTCAAATTGTCTAATTGAGGCAGTTGCATTGGAACCTAGGAAGAGATGCCACCGAGGAGGATACCTCCTATGGGAAATTTTGCTAGAAGAATGGAAGAAATGATGGAGATCATGAGAACATTAAACATTAGATTGGATGTTGTAGAAGAAGATAGAAGAACAGGATTAAACCCTAGACATGATGTTGAAAGTGATGATATAGAATTTCAATCTGCTGATCAAAATAAAGAAACCCTAGAAGAAGAAGAAGAAGAATCGGGTGAAGATGTTGAGGGCTATTTTGAAGATTGGTAAGATACCTAGAGTAGAAGTACCAAATTACATTGGAAATTTGAATCCAGAGGAATTGATTGACTAGATAAATGACTTGGGAGAATACTTTGAATATGAAGAAATTGAAGATTTGGAGAAAGTGAGATTTGCAAAAACTAAGTTGAAAGGACATGTTCCTATTTGGTGGAAAGAAGTTCATTTGGATAGAAATATGAGAGGAAAAGAAAAGATCATAAAATTGGATAGGATGGTGACAAAGTTTAAGAATCAATTTATACTTGCTGACTATAAGTTGGAATTATTGAAGAGATTACAGAACCTAAGACAAAAAGAGAAATCTGTGAAGAAGTATACTGAAGAACTTCATAAGATGATTATAAGGACTAGACATAGTAAAGCAAGAAAGGAGAAAGTGGTAAGATACATAAATGGATTGAGGTTGAATATTCAAGAAGAACTGAGTCTAGTAAGGATGACAATAATAGAAGAAGCATATCAGTTTACCCTGAAAGTTGACAAGTTGAATAAGAAGCACGAGAAAAGACAAAGAGGTAGAGAAGGTACATTTCAAAGAGGTAGAACATATTTTAGAGGAGAAAGATCATATGCAGAGTAGAACAAGGAGAGTAGTCCATTCAATAAGGGAGACAGAGATATCAATTCATATCAAAGAGATATCATAGAGAGAATCATAATTCTTACAACAATGAAGCATACATGAGAGATGAGAGAGGGTTTGATAAGAGAACATACAGTGGAACTTGTTTTAAGTGTGGAGAAGGACACAGAGCATTTGAATGTCATAAGGGAAGTACAAGCAAGAAGATAGAGGACAAAGCAAGAGCAACTTATGTGGAAGGAGAACTAGTTGGATCACCTAATTTAGTTGGAAAGACATAGAAAGGAGAATCATTATTCATGAGGAGAGCACTATTTCAAGTAGAGACAATTGAGGAACCACCACAGAGGATGATTTTATTCTTGACAAGATGTAAATCATGAGGTAAAAGTTGTAAGGTTATCATTGATAGTGGCAGTATAGATAATTTGGTCTTAGAGGAGATGGTGACTAAGCTGAACCTAGAGAGATTGAAACATCCTAAGCCCTACAAGATAGCATGGATTCAAGATGAACACAAGGTACTAGTGAGTGAATAATGTCTGGTGAAGTTTCATATAGGATCTTATAATGATGAAGTATTGTGTGATATTATGCCAATGGATCTATGTCATATATTGTTGGGTAGACCATGTCAGTATGATAGAAAAGTTATACATGATGGGAGAAGGAATACTTATACTATAGTATCTAATGGGAAGAAAATTACCTTGATACCTTTGGAAGATGAGATGAAGAGTGAAGTATGTGGGAATGCTAGAATCTGTTTGGTCGATGGAAGGAAATTTTTGGATGGATTGAGACATGAGAACATGTGTTTTGCTTTGATTCCTAAGAAGTGTAGAACCCTAAGTATAGAGATTGTTACCAGAAAATAAGGATCACAGCCAGAGGAGATAACTGAATTGTTGATAGAGTATGAAGACATCATATCGGATAATGTACCTGAAGGACTGTCACCAATTTAGAGCATTATTCATCATATGGATCTTATACCTAGAGCTAGTTTTCATAACAAAGCAAGACACTGGATGACACCAGCAGAGAATGTGGAGATGAATAGACATATACAGGAATTGTTGAGGAAAGGTTTGATTAGAGAAAATGTGAGCCCATGTGCAATACCTACGGTACTAGCACCTAAGAAAGATGGAGAATGGAAGATGTGTACAGACTCTAGAGCAATCAATAAGATTACTATTAAGTATAGATTTCCATTTCCTTGGATGGATGACATTATGGACTTTTTGGGTGGAGCAAAGTATTTCACAAAGATATACTTAAAGAGTGGATACCATCAGATTTGAATCAGAGAAGGAGATGAATGGAATACTGCATTTAAGAAAAATGAAGGACTGTATGAATGGTTATTGATGCCTTTTGGATTGACTAATGCATCATGTACTTTCATGAGGTTGATGAATGAGGTTTTGAAGAAATTCTTGGGTAAGTTTGTTGTTGTATACTTGGATGATATTTTTATTTTAGTAAGACAAAAGAAGAGCATTTGTGGCATATTAGACAAGTATTGTAGAGGTTGAGAGAAGAGAAATTGCTAATAAACATTAACAAATGTAGTTTCATGAAGGAAGAATTAGTATATTAGGGATTTGTGATTTCTATGGAAGGATTGAAGATGGACTTGTTGAAAGGCACAAGACAACTGAGAGGGGAGGTGAATCAACTGTATCAAAATTTTAACTTTTTTAAACCACAATCAATTTTACAATCACTTAACTTATTTCCTTATTCTACTATGAACATTAAACATGAATAACAGAAGCAAAAAATGAACACATCAACACCATACACACATGAACACCATAATTTTTACATGGAAAACTCTAAACAAGGAAAAACCATATTGAGTTTTATCTCACAATATAATGTAGTAACAATAATGAATATCAAAAGGTGGCTCACTACCAAAGGACTCACTATCTAGGTCTCACTGCCCAAAAGAATGGCTCACTACTGGTGGCGGCTCACTGCCAAAGGGTGAAATGATTTAGTAGCATCTACACCATGCTAGAGTTTAATTCCATTGAAGCACAATATGTCACCTCTACTCTGCTTTGGTTTTACACTTCGCCCTTATCTTCACATCTTTGCACTAACACCCTCAAACATGAATTCATTACATACATTTATACCTATCATCAAGCTTGGAATGAAATTCAAGGTCGCCATTACATTCTACAACCATTGGAACTTTCCCCAAGGTCGACATACATACATAGATCAAATTAGGACTAGACCTAAACAAACTTGCGGAGAAAATGAACACATCATGAATTATCTTAGACCCAAATACATCTTCACATGCTTGGATATGCTTCCACAATCCACTAATCACCTCCACAACAAGTGTGACCAACCAGGTCAGCCAAAACTTATGCACATATCAAGAATACTTAGAAACATGCTTGCAAGATCTTCATTGTATCTTGTGGATCAATCACATTCCTTCAACACATTCTAGAGATAACATAGAACCACTTGGTAGCCAACAGATCCAACCAAAACAGATCTCACTTGAAGACAATAGATATCACTTGAAAACACATCACATACTGCTTCTTAATAGACACTGTCAAACTCTCCTAATCAATAATTTGCCTTCCAGAGCACCAAATGACAAATTATTTTGAATGAAAAAGACTAAGGACCTTATTAGCTTAAGTCCAGAACCATAAAGCCAAAATCCAATCTATGGAGAAATACAGAGCAAAACACTTTCTCCCTGTCACTCTGTAAACCTTTCCAGGCATCATCTTCATACTGGTGAATAGAAATTTTTCTGCATAGCAATCTAGACCACCAAATTCTAGATTAAACATCTTCAAACACTTTTCTAAATCATATCCAAAGATCATACTCCAATCTTTAATATAGAAAAAATGCAGAGCAAAATACTCAGACAATGTTCTTCAATCAATCAACAAGCAACAATATCAGAAGATACAGTTGGCACCAATGACAACACAAACATGTTGACATCAATGACAACACCAGTTAGCACATACTTGCAACAATCTCTCCTTTGTCATTGATGGCAACATATGATGTGAAAAAAAAACATGTTCTATCATCAATACACAATTTTGCCTCAAAACTCCCCCTTTCTTTTTACACTTCTGCACTCTTACTCCCCCTGAGTTTTTCACATGATCTCTCTCCCCCTTTGACATAAATGGCAAAGGGAATCACATCTCTTCTACTACACATACTTGCACACTACTGCTCTAATTAGTATGAAACTATTCTTTACTCCCGCTAAATGCAACAATCATCTCAAACCACTACCTGCTCCCTCTGAGAGGTAGTCTCCAACATTAGTCCAAAATAAGAAATGTACTTTGAAGCACACTAGATTGATGCAGCTCCTTATGCATCTAGTTCAAGGAAGTGTTGTGTGGTTACACAACACGCCCCATTTTGACTTGGCAAAACAGGGACCCAGCTTTTGTTTTGGCTTGTGTTGTCTGTTTCTGGCGGTTTGGTAAAAATAAGTCAGGTACATCATCATCATGAAGGTCAGGATGAGGTAGGTTATCATCATGAGGTTAGTTTTTCAAAGTTCATATTTTGTTTCTATGACATCATGGTTAGAAAGAGCTTGAAATTTCATGCAGGTTTGCCTTTTGCATCACTTGAAAATTCGTCCATATGAGGGAGTTGTGAGCGGTCAAAGTTTTGGTCAAACCTGATAATTGCTGTGTGAACATCATCATCATGATATTTGGAAAGCCCCCCGATAATATCCTGAGGTCGAAACATCCAGACGTCAAGTTTAAGTCGTAGTAGGTTCTCCCCGTCGGGTGGTCTTTTGTGTCTCCAAAGGTCATCATCATGATCTTACCTTATCACCTGATGAAAATCATGCAGTCCCGACATCCGGACGTCAATCTTAAGTGCTAGTGTGTTTTACCCGTCGAGTAACCTTAGAAACATTGTCAGCATCATGATATTCTCACATTACGAACATCATCATGATATTCCAAAATCACCCGATATGATAATATCATGCTGATGATCATTGTCACCTTACTTAGACAAATCTGCCATCTGCATAATTTGCGCGCGCGCGACCAAGTCTTGGTGATCAACATCATCATGATATTTCGAGACCCGGCATTTCCTAATATCCTCCTGACCTCCTTTTGCGTGATCATGATGATCACCTTATCTTTCGAAGCGGAGGGTGTTTTTCATGTCTTAGGTCATGTTGAACATCATCATCATGATCTTTGTCTCTCCCAGCAGTTCGTAATATCCTCCTGCCAAGAAGTATAAACTTTTGCGAATATGATGATGACGATGACGTCACCATCACCTTTGTCCTTCGGCAGGATATTTTCCAAGGCATGATCCATTTCGCCAATATGATGATGACGATGACGTCATCTTCGAGGATTAACATAAGCCCCGGATATCCTGATGACGTCCTCAGGACTTTCAGCAGGATCATATTTTTTTATCACCCAGTGTGAATATGATGATGATGATCATCATCATCCTGATCTTTCGAGCGGATTGCCTTGGCCGAAAAGGGTCATATTGCTTTCATCCACCTGATCATCTTCCTTAGGGGGAGCCCGATATTCCATTTACCTCCTGGTCTTAACGAAGCATGACGATGACGTCATCCCTTTGCATTTTAGTGAAGCCTGATGATGACGATGACATCATCATGATTTTCCTCGGCGGCAGGATCATTTTCCAGGTCCTCCTGTTTGTCTTCATCATGATGATGATGACGATGTCTTTCTTTCCCGAGTGTGCAAAAAACAAAACATCCTGATGTGCTTTTCATCAGAGCATTAGGAAAGGAGGATCATCATATTTTATGATATCCTGCCGCCGCTTTGAAGATATACAGTTGGTCATCATCATGATATTTTTGGCGTCGGTATAACTGTTGCCGTCGGCCTAAGGTAAAATTGTCACCCTGATCATATGTAGTCACGCCGATGCAAATATGATGATGATGCAAGGCCGGTTTCTAAGGATGGTTGAAAGGCGGTTATTTCCTTGTATAGTCTGGGTCATCATCATCATATTTCGAACCCGATATGCAGAAAATGGGCAAAAACATGAAGCGATGGAAATCTGAAAGCCCGACCACCTGATTTTGGTCAACGAGGGTTGACCTGGTTGTTTTCATGCTGTTTATGCATTTAGTGCATATTTTCACAGGTAAGACCTGTTTGCCTGTAGCTGCACATGGGGAGGTATGTTTAATAAAGTGTTTACTTCCTGCTGTTTATCATGATGATGATGAACCTTATGTTTGTCTGTTTACTTGCAGGAAATCATCATGATGCTGCTGAAGCTGAGCATGGAAATCATGATGATGCTGCTGAAGATGAATATTGAAGTCATGATGCTGCTGAAGCTGAGCATTACAAAGTTGCGCATGGAGTCAACATGGGCCAGAAATGAGGAGGATATTGTCAAATATGCTGTTCGCCAGCTGGAGACCGAATCAAGTTGAAGATGCTGGAATATTCTGTGCCAGCTGTACATTTGCTAACTGACGAAGCATGTGCTTTTCATCTGGGCCGTTGTTTGTTATGAGAGGATCCGGATCCTTGGATCATTGTAACCGTTTTCTGGCAGTTGCTCTATATAACATCCAGAGCTTGTCATTAAAAAAAAAGAAGGAGGAGAAATACATTAGAATACATAGACGCATTTGGCGCAAAGAGTCAATTACTGTAGAATAAGTTAGGAGATTGGATTACTGAGACTAATGAGGATAGAATTGTTGAAATGTCAAGGTTCTTTCTTCAGATCACTGTAAATGTACCTGTTCTTGAGCATACTGAATGAATATGAAGTTCCAGATTACATCCTAATTGCAAATTTTACGTAATCTTCTGTTGATTTCTGGATATGTACTGGTGAATGCTGTGTTCAACTGGAAGCGCTTTCATTTCATTGCATATAGTTGTCAACTTTCCTTTGAAGCTTTGCACTAGATCATGCGGATTTGTGGAATGTCCTGGTGAAGTATGATTTCTAGTTTTCCTTCTTTTCATTGCAAGTATGGGAGCTTGTATGTGAATCAGTGATCTAAGTCCAGTAATTTTAGGAATCTCACTCTCTAACCCTTTTTCCTTTTTTCAATTTCATTAATTCATCACCATAACTGCAAATCATGATAAATAACAAGCAGAAGCAGTGAAATATGCTGAAATCCCGTAGGTAACTGAAGATCCTTAGCATATTTGAGTTAAATGCATGTAGTATTGAAAATATCATGCAAAGAATCATAAATAATGGTAGAAATCATGCAAATATCAGCCTGTATGCACATTGTTTGACTAAATTTACAGTGCAGAGGTAGAAATTATTGAAGACTGATGCAGAGCGAACATCCAGAGCAGGATATTTGAAGAAGATGATGATGAACAGTGCAGAAACACGTAAGGCCCCTGAATGGAAAACAGCAACGCACATCAACCACTGAGTAACGTCAGTAGATTAAGACCTAATCAACGGAGACTTGGGATCATGAATTCTTTGAATTCATCGTATCTTTCAAGATGAGTAAAGGTTGTTGTGTAACTTTTATTCTATGTTTGTAAATGAATAACATCATGACCAACATAAATTGGCGCTAGAAGGAGGGCCAAGGATTGAAGATCACATTCATCATCAGTATTTCCAGGTTTGATAACGCTCAGAGTAAGGTAACTTCAGATCGTTTGTGAATTTCATCAAATTGCGTAAATATTTGCTGCGACAAGTTTGTATTTGCACATTCTGTGTAAAGATTTCCAAATTTCACATAAATATTGCAAGCTTTGCAGTAGATTTCTTTAAATTCACTAAATATTGGCCAAAGATGCATAAATTTGTTCAAGCTTTGAGGATTTGAGCCTTAGACGCGTGAGATCTGGTGCTACCGGTCGAAATATCCCAATATCCTGCCATATTTGCAGTATCTTCGCAAATATTGCGCAAATATTCAGTCTGATTTGCAAGTTGACCGCAAATATCACCTCGTCCGGTGGAATCCAGCCAATATTTGCAAAGTTTCAGCTAATTGGCCTCCAAATCGAGAAATCCTGGCTCACAAGATAAATACCAGGTCTAGACATAGTGAAATTTTCGAAGAATTGCCTGTCAGAGGTTTTAGACCTAAGACTGTAGACGTTCACCATACTCCAGAGTCTAGTACGTCCAGAGCTTCACCAGGATCTCCTCCTGT
Source organism: Cunninghamia lanceolata (assembly GCA_027924645.1). Classification (NCBI taxonomy): domain Eukaryota; kingdom Viridiplantae; phylum Streptophyta; class Pinopsida; order Cupressales; family Cupressaceae; genus Cunninghamia; species Cunninghamia lanceolata. The sequence continues at coordinate 3,068,829 of BSBN01000697.1, forward strand.
AACTCCTGTTGGTTTGCAAATACCTTCAGGTATACCAGTGACACCTCCTGTTCAACCTCAGGGTATACCTTTAGTCCAACCTCAGCCAACTGCACCACCAGTTCAGCTCCCTCGGGTTGCAATGTCGTTCTTTGCAGCAGAATCACCATTGACCTTTACTGCGTATCATGAGTTACCAAAGTATCCGGACAAGCTTTGTCCAAAATACCATCCTTATCAGGATGCGGATGATCATATCAGGACGTTTAAAGAAGCTTGCTGCAGAGCCAGAATAGAGCATCAGGATGTGGTGTGCAGATTATTCCCTTTTTCCTTAGGAGAAGAGGCTTATAATTGGTTCATCAGTCTTGGTCAATCTTCTGTAGGTTCGTGGGCTGTCTTAGAGAAGGCCTTTCTTGACAGATTCAAGGTCCCTATTGATCCATCCATGAATTACCACCTGTTTGCCACAATCAAGAGATTGGAGCATGAACCTATTGCAAATTTCAATGCTCGGTTCCAGAAAATGTTGTCCAAGCTAGTTACCCCATATGTGGTGGCTGATGATGCTGCTAGAAGTATTTATTATTCAGCCTTGGATCCATTAACCGCCATGTTCATCAGGAGAACACATCCTGCGATCACCACATTGACAGGAGCTTTTCAAGAAGCTATCAAGGTAAATCAACAGCTGATACCTGCTCCTACTCCAAATATAGCATTCCCTGCTTTGCCTGGCATGCAGTCACAATATCCAGCACAGTATCCTGCAGCTTATCCTTCACAATATCCTGCACAATATCCAAATGGAGCAGTGATGCCCCCAGCAATCATGCCTGCACCTTTGCAAGTACCTCCATTGAGTATCATGCCTCCTCCTAATGGAAATGGCCAATTGCCACAATATCCTGCACATACTCAGACACCTCAGGGTACAGATCTATCCCACAATAACCATGGATCTTCTTTTTTCCAGCCTCAGCCTGAAAATGTAGTGGCCAAAGTTCAAGAGGAGAAAGAGGAAATCAAAGAAATTGCTGCTCAGTTGAGAAAGCTCACCACAGAAGTAACACACTTGAGAAATCAAGGGTTTTATTCACAGTCAGGTCAGAATAGGAGTTATTCTAATGACAGACCAAATTACCCTGACAGAGGATACAACAATAACTTCAACAGTAGTGCTGCAAATAACAATAATCCTCCTAGGCAGCCCAGAGTGTGGAACTCCAGGCCAAATAATGGTTCATTACCATCACCCCTAGACAATCAGCCTCCTGGTGAAGCCAAACAGACTACTAGAGTCAATCTTGCTGAGGCAGCCCTTACCAATTGGTGCAGGATCCACAACACCAATGCACATGCAGAATTAGATTGTCCACAATTTAGGATTGCTGCCAGCATCTTTCAGACTGAAGTGTCTAATACTTCTGGAAATCCACCTCAGGCAGAAGGAAATGAAATAGTTCCTTGTGGATATGACTCAGCTTTTGTGCTGGAAACATACACTAATCAGCCTCATCAGGATTATAATCAGACCTGTGAAGAATCTGCCTTAACCTTTGAAGCAAAATATGTCTTCCCTTTTGAGGATGAAAATGAACCTACAAGAGAGCATGAGGAAGTACATGCATACCAGCAGCAATACCCTGGTAAGCATAATTATAACCTGAGGAGTAATGCCAACAGACCTGCCGGTCCATTGACATCATCTCTACCTCCAAATAACTTCAACACACCTCCTGATCCTAAGGCTAGCAATAACCCTGGGTTCCCTAAGGTGAATGCTCAGTACTTGTCTCCTCAAAACACAGGAACAAAAGTTGCAAATGCACCTCATGAGTCTGACAGGTTAGTCAGCTATTTGGCTGATGAAATGAAGAAAATCAAGATCAGCCTGTCCCTATCTGAGTTACTGAAAACTCCTGCCATCAAAAGGGCATTCATGAAGTCACTGGATGATCCTGCTTCTAAAGAGGATAATCACCTTTCGAGTCAATCCAATAGCAGAGATCATACTGCTAAAGATAACACTGTCAAGCCCAAAGTGTCAGCCACAGTCCAAGCTGCTGAAACCTCTCACATGACCTTGTACAGAGACAAAACTGAATCACCTCCGTTTCTCCTCACCATAAGAATGTTCAGTAAGAATTTGCACAACTGCTTAGTTGATTCAGGAGCCTCAACTAATGTTATGCCTTTGTCAATATGCAACGCATTGGGACTGCATCCTGCTAAATCCTTAAAGAAAGTCACTCAACTGGACAAGACAGAAGTAAGTGTCGTAGGAGAACTCACTCATATTCACATGCAGCTAGCGTCTGATCCCAGGATCCAGTATTACATTGACATTCAGGTAGTTGACATACCTGATACATATGGGATGTTGCTTAGCCGGGACTGGTCTAAAACGCTTAACGGATACATGTCCACAGACTTCAGTCACATGTGGTTGCCATGGAAAGGTATACCTAATCAGATCAGGATTGATGCTGAGCCTAGGATGAAACATATGATCACCGAATATAACAGAACAAATGAGATCATGTATGTAAACGTAGAACCTGGGGTTTATCACATCAGGCCGCAAACTGTCCAAATAGAAGAGGTCCTGATGCTTGATGTTCATCATCATCATGATGACGATTATCATGAGGATATGCCAGTTGTGGAACTTAATAATGATCCTGATAATGACAACGAAATAGATCGCTTCAGGGATTTTCAGATGCATTTATCTACTCAGATAAAACGTTGTCAATTATTAAATATACCTGCTAATGATATCTTGATTGACGGATGGTGCAGATTGCATGGAGAAGCACACTCGGAAAAGACTTGCGAACCATGCTTGGACATGATCATGCTGGAGCAGACGTATAGTGAAGCATCATCATCATATTCCGAGGTGAGTGCTACATCTGATGATGATGATGATACTAATTTTTATTTGTCTTCTGCAGGAACAGAAGAGTCGACGGATCCTGATGAAGATCATATTCGAAAAACAGAAGAGATCCTGGTGTCCAATCAAACAAATGATGCGAGAAAGGAAAAGATCACTCCTGGTAGTGATTGCTTCATGGAACCGGATTACGATTTGTCTGATGAGGACAAAGGCAGTGACCTGACGAAGTTCGAAGAATTTCTGGTTAAAGAAATAAAAAAAATGACACAACAGTGTAGATCTCCCCAGGAGGTTTTAATCAAAAGTTGGTGTAGGCTGCATGAGGCGCCTCACTCAGAAACCACTTGCTCACTGTGCTTGCACATTTTGAAGAAGCATGCAGCTGTATGTGCTGAGCATCATCCTCCTGCTAGGATGGAAGAGAAAACAGAAAAGCCATCAGGCTCATCAGATAAAGGAAAGAGGAAGCTTGAAGATGACACACCTAAGACAAGGTGGATATCAGGCGGAGCAGCAGCCAGAGCTGCAAAGAAAAGGGAAGGTTCAAATAAATGTCCTGCTGAAGATACGCCTTGGATCCTGAGGTTTGATGGATCCAAATCTAAGCAAGGTTCTGGAGTAGGGATTGATCTTACTGATCCATCAGGGAAATCCCATTTAGCAGCTTACAGATTGCAGTTCCCCTGCACTAATAATGTCACAGAGTATGAAGCTCTGATTCATGGACTGTTGTTTGCACATAAGAAGAAGGTAAAGATCCTGCATGTCTTTGGAGATTCAGAACTAGTTGTGAGGCAAGTAAGAGGAATCTACTCTTGTAACTACAGAAAGCTGTCAAATTACAGACATCGTGTGTGGGACCTGATTGAAGACTTTGACGCCTTCAACATCGTTCACGTGCCAAGAGAACAGAACCAAAGGGCAGATGCACTTGCTCAGGCCGCCAGTACGCTGGAACCACTGTCTATATCTGGTCTGAAGAGATTTGCAGTAGAATTGGTGTCAGTACCTTCGGTACCTGACAATGTGACCAATCTCCAAGTGTTTGATGATGATCAACACATCCTGGACTTCATATCAAACAGAGATGTATTTGAAGCTCAGATCATAGATGAAAATGGTATGGAGGATCATGCCTGGGAAGAAGATGAGATTTTAGAGTTGCCTGGCAACACAATTCCCAAAGGTATGATTGAGTTAGAAAGAGCCTTTGATCTGGATAATATGCTCAAGCATAAGGATCTGCCTAAGGCAGATGGAGGTCAATATTCACAGGTGAATATTGGACAAGCTGATTGCAAGAAGAATGTCTTGTTGGGTAAGGTTTGTACACCTGAAGAGTTAGATGGAATAACTCAAGCCCTTAAGGATTATATACATGTAATTGCATGGACTTATGACGAGCTGAAGACGTATGACACTTCTGTCATAACACATACTATACCCCTCAAGTCAGATGCAAAACCTTTCAGACAGAAGCAGAGGCCAGTCAATGCTTTGCTTGAGCCCATCATCCTTGAAGAGGTCAAGAAGTTGTTGAATGCCCGGATAATATTTCCAGTAAGGCACTCCACTTGGGTGGCAAATCTGGTACCAGTCAGGAAGAAGAATGGAGACATCAGATTGTGTGTGGATTTCAGGAACCTGAACAGAGCATCAGAAAAGGATAACTATCCTTTGCCCTCTTTGGATGAGGTTCTGCAGATGGTAAATGGAGCCAAGATGATGTCCTTCTTGGATGGGTTTTCAGGATACAACCAAGTGATGGTTGACAAAATTGACAGATTAAAGACTGCCTTCACCACAAAATGGGGGATATTTGCATATAGACGTATGCCGTTTGGATTGATAAATGCTGGAGCTACATTCCAGCGAGCAATGGACATAGCCTTCAGAGGCTTAATAGGAAAATGTATAGTCATCTACATGGATGACCTGACAGTGTTCTCCAAAGAAAGGGGAAATCATGTTGCTGACCTCAGAAGTGTGCTAAAGAAGTGTGAAGAATATGGAATATCTTTGAATCCCAAGAAGTGCATATTCGGGGTAACAACAGGAAAGTTACTAGGCCACCTAATCACAGAAGATGGGATTATCATTGATCCTGACAGGGTGGAATCTATTATGAAATTACCACTTCCAGGAAGCAAAAAGGAGCTTAAATCTTATTTTGGTAAGATAAATTTTGTGAGGAAGTTCATCACTGGCTTTGCTGAGATTGTCAGACCACTGAATGCCATGTTGAAAAAGGATGCACAAATTGACTGGACACCAGAAGCCAGAGCTGCTTTTGAAGATATAAAGAAGGCCATTTCAGATGCTCCTGTCCTCATTAGTCCAGATTATACAAAAGATTTCTACATCTACTCATTTGCTTCAGAACATACTTCTGCAGCAGTGTTAACTCAAAGAAATGAAGATAAAGAAGAGAAACCAATTGCCTTCATGAGCTGTCCTTTCAGGGATGCTGAGTTGAGATATGTAGATGTTGAAAGACAGGCACTTGCATTAGTCAGAGCAGTAAAAAAGTTCAGACATTATATACTGAGAAGCAAAGTGATTGCTGTGGTACCAGATGCAGCAGTAAAGATGCTGCTGATGCAGAGTGAACCTGGTGAAAAAAGGGCCAAATGGATTACGGTACTACAAGAATATGACATGGAGATCACACCCATGAAGCTAGTAAGAGGACAGGCTCTGAGCCAGATGATATCTGAAACTGATCCAAACATCATCAGTCAGCAGTATGTGATAGATGAGAAAGACAATAATGAATGGTATTCAGACATCAGGCACATCCTGATCACTGGAAGATGTCCTTTGAGGATGCAGGCTTCACAGAGAAGAGCCTTGAAGATGAGATCCCAGAAATATATGATGAAGGGAGGAGCCCTGTTTAAAAAGAATTATGAAGGGATATACCTGAGATGCTTAGAGAAACCAGAAGCTAATAAAGTTTTGACAGAGCTACATGACAAGTTTGGAACTGCCCACGGATCAGCGTTGGCCACCACACATGCAATCCTCAGAGCAGGATATTACTGGCCTACAATTTTTAAAGACACAGCTTATCATGTTAAATGTTGTCATGTTTGCCAGGTTGCTGCCAACAGAGAAAAATATGCTGCACAACCATTGCAGCCGGTGATGGAGGAGCGCCCATTTGCACAATGGGGCATGGATTTCATAGGACCAATCAATCCTCCATCTTCTTCAGGCCAGAGGTATGTCCTAACAATCACTGATTATTGTACCAGATGGACTGAGGCTATCAGCAGCAAAACTTGTACTGCTGATGATGTCATTAAATTTCTGGAAAGCAACATTGTCACCAGGTATGGAACTCCTTATGCATTGGTAAGTGATAATGGTTCTGCCTTCATTTCCACTAAATTGTCAAGTTGGGCTTTTGATCATGGGATCATACTTAAGTTCTCATCCAATTACTATCCCCAGGGAAATGGACTAGCAGAATCCACCAATAAGAATTTACTGAGTATCATAAGAAAATTGATAGAGAAAAATCCCAGGGAATGGAATTCACTTCTGAAGTATGCCTTATGGGTAGACAGAACTAGAATGAAAATTGCATTAGGAAACTCACCTTTCCATCTAGTATATGGGGTAGATCCTATCCTCCCTGTAAACTTGAAAATTCCTACTCTGCAGTTTGCCCAAGACTACCTAGGCATAGATAATAAACAAGAAGTCAGGTTGCTTCAGTTGATGCATCTGGAAGAAAAACGAAGCCAAGCAATTGACCAATTTGCAAAACATCAGGCTGTTGTCAAACGTTGGTTTGACAAGAGAGCCAAAATTAAAGCTTTCAGGATATCGGATTTAGTCCTGATGTGGGATAAAGCCCATGAAAAGAAAGGTGATCATGGTAAGTTTGACAGACTATGGATAGGTCCCTTTCAGATTTCTGAAATTTTAGGAGACAGCACTTATAGGCTTAAGAACCTGACAGGTGAGGATGTCCCATTGCCAGTCAATGGACAATTCCTCAAACATTATTTCCAGGCCTAAGTGACCTCATGGCAGTCCTGTGTATCATATTGTATATTTGTATAGTTGTTTGTACAGTGTTTGCTTGTTGTTGTTGTTGTTTTGTTGGTTGAGACCTTGTTCTGGTAAGTCAGGATGATGCACTTCATCACCTAAGAAAGTAACTAAATTGTTAGGATTCAAGTGATGAGATCAGATTTAGATATAGATTGTAATTCATTCTGATAAATACTCATGATCAGGTTTATGATGTCTTTTCATCAGGGTACTTTTTCTTGTCCAAAGTGAATCAAACACAATGAAACACCTAACAGCCTTGGGTTTGTTGAAGATATGAGTATAGGTGTTAAGTGAAAAATCTAAAGGGACTCCCTTGCTACCAATACAATCTCCAACCTAAAGCTGCAAGTGACTACACCTTGTACAAATGAGCAGACATGATGATATCAAATTTAAATTTTTAAAAAAAAAATCAGAAACTAAATAAAATTAGGCCATCTAAGTAACTCTACCGGGGCTATGGACGCCTGCTGGCAGTGGGGCTCTACTTAGGGAGATTGTATAGATAACCTTGCCGGGGTTATAGACACCTGCTGGCAGCAAGGCTCTATCCAGGTTGGCTATGAGGGATGATCTCCAACTATGTAGTTTAACACCAGTTACTTATGTTTTCAACTTGCTTTCAAGATGAGGATAATTAATCATCTGCACACACCTGATCCTTTGTTAGCTTTATCACCGTAATGAAATTTTATCATTCAAAGATCATGAGGATTTACTTAGACAGAATTAGAATACTATAGATGAATATGATCATATAACTTGAATCATTTGAATTTTGTTGTTTTCTTTGGTGGCAAGTTGTTGTGTGGTTACACAACACGCCCCATTTTGACTTGGCAAAACAGGGACCCAGCTTTTGTTTTGGCTTGTGTTGTCTGTTTCTGGCGGTTTGGTAAAAATAAGTCAGGTACATCATCATCATGAAGGTCAGGATGAGGTAGGTTATCATCATGAGGTTAGTTTTTCAAAGTTCATATTTTGTTTCTATGACATCATGGTTAGAAAGAGCTTGAAATTTCATGCAGGTTTGCCTTTTGCATCACTTGAAAATTCGTCCATATGAGGGAGTTGTGAGCGGTCAAAGTTTTGGTCAAACCTGATAATTGCTGTGTGAACATCATCATCATGATATTTGGAAAGCCCCCCGATAATATCCTGAGGTCGAAACATCCGGACGTCAAGTTTAAGTCGTAGTAGGTTCTCCCCGTCGGGTGGTCTTTTGTGTCTCCAAAGGTCATCATCATGATCTTACCTTATCACCTGATGAAAATCATGCAGTCCCGACATCCGGACGTCAATCTTAAGTGCTAGTGTGTTTTACCCGTCGAGTAACCTTAGAAACATTGTCAGCATCATGATATTCTCGCATTACGAACATCATCATGATATTCCAAAATCACCCGATATGATAATATCATGCTGATGATCATTGTCACCTTACTTAGACAAATCTGCCATCTGCATAATTTGCGCGCGCGCGACCAAGTCTTGGTGATCAACATCATCATGATATTTCGAGACCCGGCATTTCCTAATATCCTCCTGACCTCCTTTTGCGTGATCATGATGATCACCTTATCTTTCGAAGCGGAGGGTGTTTTTCATGTCTTAGGTCATGTTGAACATCATCATCATGATCTTTGTCTCTCCCAGCAGTTCGTAATATCCTCCTACCAAGAAGTATAAACTTTTGCGAATATGATGATGACGATGACGTCACCATCACCTTTGTCCTTCGGCAGGATATTTTCCAAGGCATGATCCATTTCGCCAATATGATGATGACGATGACGTCATCTTCGAGGATTAACATAAGCCCCGGATATCCTGATGACGTCCTCAGGACTTTCAGCAGGATCATATTTTTTTATCACCCAGTGTGAATATGATGATGATCATCATCATCATCCTGATCTTTCGAGCGGATTGCCTTGGCCGAAAAGGGTCATATTGCTTTCATCCACCTGATCATCTTCCTTAGGGGGAGCCCGATATTCCATTTACCTCCTGGTCTTAACGAAGCATGACGATGACGTCATCCCTTTGCATTTTAGTGAAGCCTGATGATGACGATGACGTCATCATGATTTTCCTCGGCGGCAGGATCATTTTCCAGGTCCTCCTGTTTGTCTTCATCATGATGATGATGACGATGTCTTTCTTTCCCGAGTGTGCAAAAAACAAAACATCCTGATGTGCTTTTCATCAGAGCATTAGGAAAGGAGGATCATCATATTTTATGATATCCTGCCGCCGCTTTGAAGATATACAGTTGGTCATCATCATGATATTTTTGGCGTCGGTATAACTGTTGCCGTCGGCCTAAGGTAAAATTGTCACCCTGATCATATGTAGTCACGCCGATGCAAATATGATGATGATGCAAGGCCGGTTTCTAAGGATGGTTGAAAGGCGGTTATTTCCTTGTATAGTCTGGGTCATCATCATCATATTTCGAACCCGATATGCAGAAAATGGGCAAAAACATGAAGCGATGGAAATCTGAAAGCCCGACCACCTGATTTTGGTCAACGAGGGTTGACCTGGTTGTTTTCATGCTGTTTATGCATTTAGTGCATATTTTCACAGGTAAGACCTGTTTGCCTGTAGCTGCACATGGGGAGGTATGTTTAATAAAGTGTTTACTTCCTGCTGTTTATCATGATGATGATGAACCTTATGTTTGTCTGTTTACTTGCAGGAAATCATCATGATGCTGCTGAAGCTGAGCATGGAAATCATGATGATGCTGCTGAAGATGAATATTGAAGTCATGATGCTGCTGAAGCTGAGCATTACAAAGTTGCGCATGGAGTCAACATGGGCCAGAAATGAGGAGGATATTGTCAAATATGTTGTTCGCCAGCTGGAGACCGAATCAAGTTGAAGATGCTGGAATATTCTGTGCCAGCTGTACATTTGCTAACTGACGAAGCATGTGCTTTTCATCTGGGCCGTTGTTTGTTATGAGAGGATCCGGATCCTTGGATCATTGTAACCGTTTTCTGGCAGTTGCTCTATATAACATCCAGAGCTTGTCATTAAAAAAAAAGAAGGAGGAGAAATACATTAGAATACATAGACGCATTTGGCGCAAAGAGTCAATTACTGTAGAATAAGTTAGGAGATCGGATTACTGAGACTAATGAGGATAGAATTGTTGAAATGTCAAGGTTCTTTCTTCAGATCACTGTAAATGTACCTGTTCTTGAGCATACTGAATGAATATGAAGTTCCAGATTACATCCTAATTGCAAATTTTACGTAATCTTCTGTTGATTTCTGGATATGTACTGGTGAATGCTGTGTTCAACTGGAAGCGCTTTCATTTCATTGCATATAGTTGTCAACTTTCCTTTGAAGCTTTGCACTAGATCATGCGGATTTGTGGAATGTCCTGGTGAAGTATGATTTCTAGTTTTCCTTCTTTTCATTGCAAGTATGGGAGCTTGTATGTGAATCAGTGATCTAAGTCCAGTAATTTTAGGAATCTCACTCTCTAACCCTTTTTTCTTTTTTCAATTTCATTAATTCATCACCATAACTGCAAATCATGATAAATAACAAGCAGAAACAGTGAAATATGCTGAAATCCCGTAGGTAACTGAAGATCCTTAGCATATTTGAGTTAAATGCATGTAGTATTGAAAATATCATGCAAAGAATCATAAATAATGGTAGAAATCATGCAAATATCAGCCTGTATGCACATTGTTTGACTAAATTTACAGTGCAGAGGTAGAAATTATTGAAGACTGATGCAGAGCGAACATCCAGAGCAGGATATTTGAAGAAGATGATGATGAACAGTGCAGAAACACGTAAGGCCCCTGAATGGAAAACAGCAACGCACATCAACCACTGAGTAACGTCAGTAGATTAAGACCTAATCAACGGAGACTTGGGATCATGAATTCTTTGAATTCATCGTATCTTTCAAGATGAGTAAAGGTTGTTGTGTAACTTTTATTCTATGTTTGTAAATGAATAACATCATGACCAACAGGAAGGAGGGGTAATAACCCCTAATTTCCCCTGGAGGTACTCAAATGTGTCTTTCAGAAGAACCTTAGTGAATATATCAGCAAATTAATCTTTTGTAGGCACATACTCAAGCTTTACCTCATTCTCTGCAACTTTCTCCCTCAAAAAGTGACACTTGATTGAAATGTGCTTTGTCTTTGAATGCAACACTAGATTCTTTGAAATATTTATGGCACTTGTGTTATCAGAAAGAATAGGAATTGGTCATTCAAACTCGACTTTGATATCCTTCAAGCTCTACTTCATCTAGAGCACCTGAGTGCAGCATGATACTGGAACAATATATTATGCTTCTGCAGTAGACAAGGAGATTGATTCTTGTTTCTTGCTATGCCAAGGTACTACCCTCTCTCCAAGGAAGAATGCACCTCCACTTGTGCTTTTTCTATCATCAGCACATCTAGCCCAATCTGCATCTATATAGGCACTTAAAGAAAAATCATTATTCTTTGGATACCACAAGCCATGCTCATGAGTTCCCTTCAAGTACCTAAATATCCTCTTTACTACTATCACATGTGATTTTTTGGGATCTGATTGGAATCTGGCCACAAGACAAACTACATGCATGATATCTAGTCTGGTAGTAGTCATGTAAAGAAGTCCTCCAATCATTGATATGTACTTACTTTGATCAGCCTTAGTAGATTCATCATTCTTTCTTAGTTTACAACCAATAACAATAGGAGTAAATACCGGTTTAGAGTCTTCAATTCCAAACTTCTTCAACAATTCCTTGACATACTTTGATTGAGAAATGAAAATGCCTTTGTCTGTCTGATTGATTTGTAATCCAAGGAAGAAATTCATCTCACCACACATAGACATCTCAAACTCTTTTTGTATTTCATTTCCAAAATTCTTGCACATTTCTTCATTTCCACCAAATATGATATCATCTACATAGACTTCAATAATCAAGATTTGATCTTTTCTTACCTTATATATAAATTACTATTTGTTGACCCTTTATTGAATCCTTGTTGTAATAGGTACTTATCTAGTCTTGCATACCAAGCTCCGGGATCTTTATTCAATCCATACAAAGCCTAAACTTCAACTTGCATACCATGTCTGGTTTGTCTATTAATTGGAACACATCTAGTTTCTCTATGTAGACCTCTTCTTCTAGTTCACCATTCAGGATGGTAGATTTCACATCCATCTGATATACCTTAAAATCTCTATGTGTTGTAAATGCCAAGAATAGTCTAATAGCTTCCATTCTTTCCACTGGAGCATAGGTCTTTTCACAATCAATTCCTTCAACTTGGGAGTTGCCTTTACATAGAATTATTGCCTTGTTTCTCACAACTTCTCTAGCTTCATTCAGTTCGTTCCATAAAACCCAATTTGTTCCAATCACATTCTTGTTTGTAGGTCTAGGGACAAGTTCCCAAGTCTTGTTCATCTCAATCTGTATTAGTTCTTCCATTGCCTTGTCTGAATGCTCATCATTACATGCTTCATTTACTATTTTAGGTTCCACTTTTGAAAGTAGACAAAGATTTACTTGTTCTTTTGCAATCTTGCTTCTTGTCATCACACCTTTCCTTATGTCACCAATAAACTGATCTTTAGAATGATCTCTTTGCACATACCTTGGAGTTTTAGGAATTCTTACTGAATCTTCAGCTTGAACTTCTTCTTCTTCCAGAGTAGCTTGTACTTCAGTCTGAGCTTCCTTTTCTTTTTCTTTTTCTTTTTCAACCTTTTCAGTATCAACAAATTTATCTGAATCATATCCATCTAATTGAATATCTTCATCTACCTTTACATTTGCACTTTCAATGATCTTTCTTAGTCTTTTATTATAGCACCGGTAAGCCTTTTTTTAGTAGAGCACCCAAGGAATATGCATTCATCACATCTATCATCAAACTTTCCTAACTCTTCATCCCTTTTGATATAACATTTGCTTCCAAAAACTTTGAAATATTTCATAGTAGGAGTTCTACCATACCACAGCTCATAAGGTGTCTTTGTTTCTTCTACTCTGATTTGCACTTTGTTTTGAATGTAGACAGTCTTTCCAGTACACTTCTGGTAGGTCTACTTCCTTGATCATTGCTCTAGAAGCTTCTTGAATAGTTTTGTTCTTCCTTTCAACCACTCCATTTTGTTAAGGAGTTCGTGGAGCAGGCAAATGTCTTTTTATTATATGTTCTTCAAAAAAAGCATTGAACTCATTTGAAGTAAACTCACCACCTCTATCAGATCTTAAGAATTTGATTCTCAAATCCAATTCATTTTCAACCATAGATTTGAATGCCTTGAACTTATCTAGATCTTTTGTCTTTTCTCTAAGGAAAGTAGCCCAAGTCATTCTAGAAAAATCATCAATAAGAAGCATGAAATACCTTTCACCTTGCAGACTTCTTGTTCTTGTGGGACCACACAAGTCTGTATATACCAGCTCTAGCAGAGCGGTAGAGGAATGTTCTTTGCTTTTGAAAGTAGTCTTTGTCATCTTCCCAAGATGGCATTCTTTGCATATAGCATTGACTGGCTTCACAATCTTGGGTAGGTCTCTTATAGCTTGAACAATGCTTATTCTTACCAGATTATTAAAGTTAATGTGACCCATTCTCCTATGCCATAGCCAACTTTCATCTTGCTTAGCCAACAAACAATAATTTTTAGCACCTTTCAAATGATACACATTACCATGAGTCTTCTTACTAGCAGCAATTAAGGTTCCAGAGCTATTCTTTATCTTACACCCATTTTCCTTGAACATAAGATTATACCCTTTGTCACATATTTTTCCAACACTTAGAATATTATGCTTTAGGCCCTTGACATAAACAATATCATCTATATTATGCTTGCCATCAAAAGAAATAGATCCCATTCCATAAATCTTACCAGCTGCATCATCACCAAACCTAACAAGTCCCCCACATATTTTTCCAACTTAACATACTTTTGTCTCTTGTCATGTGGTTTGAACATCTGTTGTCAATGATCCATTCATCTTCCTTTTCAGCATGGAATGCAGATAACTCCCTTGGACTTCCTTCCTTCCTTCCTTCTGTAACATGCCCTCAACACATTCTAGAGACAATATAGAACCACTTAGTAGCCAAAAGATCCAACCACAATAGATCTCACTTGAAGACAACATATCACTTGAAAATACATCACAAACTGCTTCTTAACAGACACTGTCAAACTCTGCTAATCACTAATTTTCCTTCTGAAGTACCAAATGACAAATCCTTTTGAATGAAGATGACTAAGGACCTTATTATCTTAAGTCCAGAACTGCAAAGCCAAAATCTAATCTACGGAGAAATGCAGAGCAAAACAATTTCTCCCTGTCACTCTGCAAACCTTGTCAGGCACCATCTTCATACTGGTGAATAGAATGTTTTCTATATAGCGATCTAGACCACCAAGCTCTAGATTTAGCATCTTCAAACACTTCTCTAAATCATATCCAAAGCTCATACTCTGGTCTTCAATATAAAGAAAATGTGGAGCAAAATACTCAGACAATGTTCTTCAATCAATCAACAAGAAACAATATTAGAAGATACATTTGGTACTAATTATAACACAAACATGTTGACATCAATGACAACACCAGATAGCACATACATGCAATAGGACCTTGAGAAAGTTAGAGCTATTGTTGAGTGGCCAACACCTGAGAGCATTGGAGAGGTAAGATCATTTCATGGGTTAGCAAGTTTCTACTAGAATTTCATTAGAAATTTTAGTTCAGTATGCACACCTATGATAGATACAATGAGAGTTGACAGAAAAGATTTTATGTGGATATCATGAGAAGATAAGAGTTTTGAATTGTTGAAGTAGAAAGTGACAGAGAAACTAGTATTAGCCCTACCAGATTTTGATAAAGTATTTCAAGTATATTGTGATGCAAGTGGAAATGCAATAGGAGTAGTGTTAAGTCAAGAAGGGAGACCAATAACATATTTTAGTGAGAAGTTGAATGATGCAAGGAAAGGAGATTCAGTTTATGATCAGGAATTCTATGCCATAATTCAAGCTTTGAAGAAGTGGAGACATTGTTTGTTGCCTAAGGAGTTTGTGTTGTATACAGATCATCAAGCTTTACAATATTTGAATAGTCAAGGAAAGTTGAATCATAGACATATGAGATGGGTAGAGTTCATGCAGAGTTACACATTTGTATTAAAGCACATGAGTGGGAAGTCAAACAAAGTTGCAGATGCATTGAGCAGAAGAAGGAATTTGTTGACAAAGATGAGAGTAGAAGTACTAGGTTATGAAAAACTGAAGTACATGTATGAAGAAGATCTTGGTTTTGCAAAACCATGGAAAGCATGTAAGGAACCTATTGTGATATATAGAAGTAAGTGGTTAGACTATTTCATTTGAGATAATATGTTGTTTAAAGGAAATAAGTTGTGTATACCTAGAAGTTCAATGAGAGACAATTTGATAAAGAAGAAGCATAGTGGTGGTTTAGCAGGACATTTTGGAATTGATGAGATAGTAGCCTTGGTAAGTGAACATTACTTTTGGCCTCAGATATATAAGGATTTAAGGAAGTTTGTGTAGAGTTGTAGAGCTTGTCAAGTTGCAAAAGGGAGCAGTCAGAATAATAGATTTTACAAATCTTTGACAGTACTGGAGAGACCTTGGGAAGACATAAGCATGGATTTCATATTAGGATTTCCAAAGACACAGAGAGGACATGATTCTATATTTGTAGTGGTGTATAGATTTTCAAAGATGGCACATTTTATACCTTGTTAGAAGACAAGTGATGTAGTACATGTAGCTAACCTATTTTTCAAGGAGATTGTGAGATTGCATGGATTACCTAAGAGTGTAATTTCAGATAGGGATACAAGATTCATTGGATACTTTTGAAGAACATTGTGGAAGAAGATGAAGACAGACCTAAAGTTCAATTTAGCATTTCATCCATAGATAGATGAACAAATAGAAGTGGTAAATAGGAGTTTGGGTAACTTGTTGAGATGTTTGGTAGGGGATAAGTTAGGAAATTGGGATCTAATTCTACCACAAGCAAAGTTTGCATACAATAATTCAATGAATAGGAGTACATGGGAGACACCATTTAAGATTGTGACTGAAGTGAAACCTAGAGGAGTTACAGAGTTGAGAGACATCAGTATGGAGAATAAGAGAAGTACAAAGGTAGAAGAATTTGCAAGATACATGGAGATAGGACATAATCAAGTCAAGAAGCATTTGGAGAAGATGAATAGTAAGTATAAGGAGCAAGTAGATGATAAGAGGAGACATAAAGATTTTTTTGTAGGAGATGAAGTAATGGTATATCTAAGAAAGGAGATATTTACAATGGGATCATACAACAAGCTAAAGATGAAGAAGTTTGGACCATGTAAGATACTTAAGAAGTTTGATTTAGGAAATGTGTATGAAGTAGAGATAACAGAGACATTTAGTATATCACCTATATTCAACAGTGTAGACTTATACTGGTGTCATGAAGGAGAATCAAGTGACAGCATGAAATATGGATTGAAGAACCAATTACCACATCAACAATTGGATAAGATAGAAGACATCTTGGATAGAAGAGTTGGATGCAGTACTAGAGGCAAGCAATACAAAGAATATTTGGTAAAGTGGAAAGGAAGACCCAAAAGAAGACTCATCATGGATATCTCAGGCATAGTTAGACTACCTTGGTTTTCCTCTAGCCCTAGCAAAGTGAGGGACTCACTTTTTCAACAACTCTAGGTGTCTGATGCAGGAGCACCCCAGGTTGCAGAGAAATCTTGCATCAACCAAAAATATTTGTATTCTTTTGTTTTTCTTTCATTTCCTATTCAGTTCAATCATTTGCAGTTTTAGCATTTTGTACCACATTTTGCCACATCTTCATATTAGACCATGTGGAGTAGGACTTAGCACCTACACATCATCATCTACATCATATCCAAATTTTAGGTCATTTGGATATGTCTGCTAAAAAGTTATCACTATCAGAAGATCAACTTTCATAGAGTAGATTATTCAGATAGTCAGCCAAAGGATAAGGTTTGCAGAGCACTTCTGTGACTTGCAAAGCATAATAAAGCATATCACAAGGCATATAAAGATCAAATAGACCTTTCTTGAGTTCTACACCTAGTTTCATGCATTTGCAGGGCAATACTAGATGTTGTAGGTTGAGCTACTTGTTTCTACATGTTACATCCTTCATTGGAGTTTGTAACTTCTTTTGGCCAATGCAGAGGATTTCATAATCTTTAAGATGATATATATAGATCTCCTAGATGTATTAGTAAGGTAGTTAGTTTATTTCATAATATAGTTGGTTAGATTCTTTTTGGGAAGGCACTTCAATGCCATATCTTGCATATCAGTTGCAACCCGAAAAGCAGGCCTGTGAGCCCTCTTATTGTAGCCTGCATGTTGCTGGCATATGAGCATTGCAATTGATTGATATTCTAAATATATGAGTCTTCCATTGCATTCTACATTTGTGTTGTTTCCATTGTGTTTACTCTAGCTGCATGGTTTGGATAGTTCATTCTGTGAACCCTCTGACCATGACTGCACCATTGTCATAGTGTAAGGTGACTACATATGAAACTCAAAAGCTGTTGCATTTCACCATATTTGCATATATGACTTTATAATTTGGAGATTAAGTAAAGAAAATGTACAAGAATGACATGTTCATGTTTCAAAGGATATAAGTATTGCAAGTGTGTTTTTCAATGATCTATGTCAAGATAGGGTAACCAGACTGTGTAAGGGATACCAACATCAGTGTTTGATTCCTCGCACCAACAAATAGAAGAAAAAATAGAGAGAGGAGTATATGAGAAGGATTTTCAAGTAATATATTATTTGTGGCATGATCTACATGATGATTTATCACTTCTCTGATACCACATAGGGTCTAGAGATAAAGCATGAATGGATAAGTAGTTGCAGAGCTAACATGTGTTTGGGTGATTGCGACATGTGTGTGGAAGTGTGTGCCAGTAAGAAAGTTTGGGAGAAGGTAAAATGGGTCTAGTAGACCTGTTGGTATGAACCGCAATATGGCATTTCACTCTTATGTACCAGTAAGAAAGTTTGGGAGAAGGTAAAATGGGTCTAGTAGACCTGTTGGTATGAATCGCAGTATGGCATTTCACTCTTACATTACCATAGATGATTTGGGAGCTGACAAGTAAGGTTGATTACATGTTTCATGTTACACGTTACATTTAGGATGAAAAAGTTATTGTTTAGAAGGCTTGTAGAGGATATTTATGAAGGTGAGAAGATTTATACAAGTGTCTGCATGAAAGATGTCAAGTGTATGATTTGAAGTGACATAAGTAGCTATATAAGAAAAAATGCATAACCTATAACAGAATGGATGTTGTGGAGGTTTTTGAGGTATCATAATCAGTCAAATGATCAAGATGATAGCAGAGAGGATAGTGTAGAAGTGTTAAGTCATTGAGAATATGTCATGGAGGAAATTGAACCATTAGAATCAATTGAATGTTTGAGAACAAAGGTTGGAGCCTTATTTTGCAAGAGTTGTAGCTCTTCAAGGAGTTGTTCCTTTTGGGTTAGAGCCCATAAAACTTTGTATCAGGGAGTTGTTACTTCCTTTGGATTGGAGACCATAAAACTTTGTATCAGGGAGTCAGTGCTTCCTTTGGGTTGGTTCCCATAAAATTTATTGTAAATCTAATTTTATTTGTAAGGATGGATTTGGATAGTAGATCCAAGCAACTTGCTCACTGTGGTTTTTCCCATCTTAGGTTTCCACGTAAATCTGGTGTCATGTGTGTATGTGCTTTTATGATTCATTTGGTTTAAATGTTTAGTTCGGATTGAATACATTTAAAAAGAAAGAATTTGAATATGTACCAAATCACCCCCCCTCTCAGTACTTATGTGTGTTCAACAATTGGTATTAGAGCAAGGTTCCTTGATGAAGTCTACACTAGTACAAAAAGAGAAATATATTACTAAAAAACTACTAAAAATGGCTTATAAATGACCAAACATGGTCACGTGACCATTAGTAGTTTATTGCCAGTCATTTATAACACGACCAAATTGATGACTAAACTATTTTTAGTCATTTATTGATTATTTTGATTGATTGATTTGGTAGTATATTTAGTCATAGATTTAGTGATTGATTGATGTAATCTGGTCACTTATTTAGTCATTTTTTTATTCACTGATATATTTAGTCATTAATTTAATCATCGATTGTTGTTAACTTGTCACTTATTTAGTCATTAATTTTAATCATCATTTTGATCAATTTGGTAGTATATTTAGTCATATTTATTCATTGTTCACTGATTTCTATATATTTAATCAATTTAATTATTAATTGATGTGAATTAGTGGTATATTTAGTCATTTTGAAGCTTACAATCTATGTAGATTTGCATCTGGCATTAATTGTTTGCTTCACACATGTCTCCTTGATTATATTCATTGAATTCTTTGTAATAGGAGTGTTGGGAGCTGAGCAATATAATCCACATTTGGATCTTATCTACCATGGTTTTATTTCCTTGCCAGCTTGAATGACTTAAATTCATTATGTTGTCTTGTGTGATCCTCTTTTTATGCAAGAGACCATGGTATCTATGTCATTATTTCATTCTTGCCTCTTCATTTTTCTCTTGTTGTGTATCTACAATGTCTATCTATCCCCGCAATTGTCAACTTCATTTACCTATTCAACCATGGGAACAACCAATGCAAAGAAGAATCAACTTAGATTTCATGGCTAGGGCCTTCAAACTGCTCAATGAAGAGCTAGTGGAGGATGCTTTGATAGATGTATGCTATAGAGATTTTCTACTACAATCTAGGGTATGTTATACTTCACATCTGGTATCTTATTTTCTCTCAAATACAATGGGCTTATTTCATTAGGTTGATAAGGTTAAAAGAATAGCATCAATGTTTGTTCATGACTATCTAGTCCCAGATGTCAAGCTATTTGAAGATTTTGCTACTTATAATCTCCATGATGGCTCAACATTGGTAGGGGGACTCTTCCTCCATGAAGTTTTCAATAATAAACCCAATTTTAACTATGTTTATCAAGTGATGATTTCAAGTTTGCAATCAGGTAACAAAGACCTCTTTGATAATTCACTGTGGGTTCACAATTTTGCATTTGGAAGGTCCAAGAGAGAAAGGATAGATGAAGTATTCAATGCATGGAGCTTCTTGTCAAATTTCCAACCACCGGTAGTTCCTATTGTGATGTTCACAACATGCCCCATTTTACTCTCTAGCAAAATGAGGACACTATTTGCTTTTATTTGCTTGTGGCTTGGTTTGCTTGGTGGTAAAGGGAAAAGAGTATGTAGTGTAAGAAATGCTTGAAAAATTAAAATACCCAGTCTTAGAGAGAAACAAGAGGTACTAGTGAATTCTATGTGAAAAATGATTTATTGCTTTTTGAACCAACTTGAAATTCCTGGTATTTCGTGAAATATGAAGGTTTTGGTAAAATACGGTGTTCAGTTAAATTTGTATGTCATGTACAAGTTTATTTGCATGTGAGATGCTAATTTATTTGTATTATGATGTATTCAAGTTTTGTATATCTTGTCTTTTGCATGTACATCGTGAATGATCAAACTTTAATATGCAAAGATAGACCTGATTAAGTTCAGAGGTTAAGTGAATAAAATTTAGAATCTGTGTTTGTATTTGAGTATTGTATTGTATGCTCAAAAAACATGCACTTAATATGCAAATCGGCGAACATACATGCCCGAACCTAAAAAAAATATGTAACCTAGTTTATAAAAGGTTGAAATCTGAATAAATGTTGTATTATATCTGTTTGTATAAGTGTTTGTATCTAAAATACAAATACAATAGCAGATTTCAAATGGAAGTTAAAAGGGACTAAGTTTGGTGGGACCCACAGATGCATTATCGAAGGGTGTATTTAATATGCATGGGGTAATATACATAAATAGAGATGCAAGGGCATACCTGACAATAATTAGAATATGGTTCATAACAAATTGAGGCCCGAGAAGTTTGTATGTATATTATGTATTATGCATACAAAGATCAATATACAAAAAGGTAAGGATACAATGCCGGAACTGACATAAAATCAAAATGAAGTAGATACCTTTTCAATTCCGCACTTGTATGTTAGAATGTATGTTTTACATATGCATTATGATATACAAAAGGTAGATACAAAACCTGAAGCTATTAAAAGTTGAGAATTGTATGCATTGGGTGGGGTCCACAGTGATAGGATTGAGGTGCAAAATATATAAGGGATACAAACGATAGATATACAAGGCCGAGTATGAAATTAAAAGCAATATGTTTTATAAACCCAGGCATGTCTGAGTTTGTATATTTTTATGATTGCATTTAAGGTGAGATACAAAGATTGAGATACAAAGAAAAGGAACGGGAAGTAACGAATACAAAGTTCAAAATACAAATTTAAATGGAAAGTTAAACACAAACTGAACTATATGTATTAATGGTAGCATTTAATGTGCATCTAACACCAGTCTAACATTGAAATGTAGAATTTAAACAAGTTAAAAGGTGAAATTTGATTGACGTTTATTTTCACAATTGCATTTGAGAGTAAAATTGCAAAGAATTTCACATAGCCAGAGGAACGTGATTTAGGAGCTGAATAGAATGGTAACGGTAAATTGTTGTATACATTCGTAAAGTCAAAATGGTTGTGAATATAGGTATGTACATTGAACACCGTTGGATTACAGTTAAGTAAAATAAGGGTCAATTATAGTAATTTCATTAAGAAAATGATGCAAATTGTTAGTCATTACTGTAGTTGATTATGTGAGTAGAATTTGATGTTAAATTCTAAAAATCCTTATTAGCAAAATGACAAGAAAAACCCTAGGGTAATTGGTAAAAAAAATGTAAAGATTGTGGTAAAACCCCTAGAACTGTACACAAGCAAGAGGGTAAAATGTATAATTTCTATTGGCAGGATGGCACCCAAACAAAAGAAGGTGGATCTTATGGCAGCTGATGAAAAGGAAAAAGTTAAAAGAGAAAGAAAACTGAGGAAAGAAATGGGAGAGGAGTTGCCGCCAGTCAGCGGATATTCATCCTTGATATACAACACAAGAGGAATGATTATAGATATGAATATTGGTCACTATGATGCAAAGGAGGTGCTACAGAAAATCACGGTGAAGATGCCACTGCAGACATGAAGGAAATTTGGGAAAAAGGATTGTACAGAGCTGTCGGGTTCCCATTGGCAATGGAGGCCAAGGATTTGATACTAGAATGTATAGACCAATATAATTAGAGTACCAGAAAGGTAATGCATAATGGGCGATCTATTGCAGAGGGCATAGCCAGAACTTTTGGGCTGGAGATTAAAATGTAAATGATGGACATCAACATTGATCAGTATGCTACAGATTTTATTAAAAATGAGAAAGAATGTAAAACTGCTATTTTTTATGGGTGGTATACAATAGAGAACAAACCCAAAGTTGTTGTAAGAGTGTCAAAGAATTTATAATGGATTGACTTCAAAGAGGAAGTGCACCTAATGATCACAATGTTGAGTAGAATGGCTGGTTTAAAAGATGCAACAAAGTTTGAGCCATGGATGTTCACCATCATCCAGTATATTAGAGAAAAGAAGGGAACCATTCATTGGGGTAGAGGTATTAGTATAGCAATATACAAACAAGTAATGGCATTCAGGAAGAATAGAAGGTTTTGTTTGTCTTTGTATGTGATTTATGTATGTACAGTTGAAATTCCACCATTGGCTGGAACTGACAGAGTGGGTACCTTAGGAAATGACTTAGGTCTAAAGTTGGTCTATGATCATTATCTAGACCTAAAGGAAGAGAATACATTGTGCAAGTATGCAAGGGTTAATGATGTTTTTTATGTACTTATTTGGTAAGAATTCTAATAGGAGATAGATACAGAAGATTATCAGAAGAGGCGACAAAGGCCATAAGTCTTTACAGTTCTTGGTATATACAATTCCCTACCTTCACCTACATTAGAACTGAAGGATTTGAGGGTAAACCATTCAAATTGCCAATATATCCCCTAGACCAATTGATTGTGTTGGAATTTTCAAGACAGGTTCTGAATGTATTCAGAATGTACAAAAGGATATTTGGCAGAGGAAACATCAAGTTCCCTTGGGTAATTGGTAATTATTCATGTTATAATGAGGACATTGCTAAGGAATCAAAGAGAGAGCTGAGATATTATGGGTTTGAGGAGTTTGACTTGGTTAGACATTTTGACCCTTTTCACAGAATTCAAAACTACATTGATAAGAAATATAGGCACCAAATCTACATTGACAATTTTTGGTCAGAATGTGAGAATGAGTAAGAAGTGAGGAAAATGGCTCATCAAATATTGACATTGGAGCAAATGAGAACCATGGGGAAAATCAGTGTGGCCGGAAAATCAGTGTGGCCCAAGAGGTTACAGATGATGGTAAAGTATTACACCAAAGTTATTAAAGTAAGGGAGTGGCATTATTACTTATCAATGAACCCAATTGGGAGGAGCCAGTAGAAACATCTTTGGATGTAATATCTAAACTAGTTATTTTATTTTCTAAAACATGGCTAAGTGATAGGATGGAAGAGCTTAAAGCCCAAGGTGTTATAGCCACATATTAGAAAAAAGAAAGAAGAGAGAAAGAGAAAGTAAGGATGAGTTAATGTGTTTTTACGAAAAGAGAAGAAAATTTGTAGAAACTACAGTGCTTGACAAAGATGAGAATGCCACACTTTTGGATCCCTATGCTCTTGATATCACATTCTCTATTCCTTTAGGGAAATTCATGGAAGAAGGAACATCTAGCCAGGGGGTTAATGTGGAGCAGTCACAAACATCTAGTCAGGAGGTTAAGGTTTAGCTCTAGGCTCTTTAGAGTGCATTGAGGACATTTTAGTTCATATTTTAGCATCCCGATGGAATGAGACCTAAGTCCCATGACATATAGGACCTAGGAGGACCCCTTGAGTTGTACCATACCTAAAACAGGGGGGAGGACTTGGGCACCCGCACCATAGTCTTGCACTATTTTAGGGCAGCCCCAATTTCTAGGTTTCGGTTAGTGACCGTTATCAGGTCCCTCTGCTTACACGGTAAGTTTGAATTTCAAATACCTTGGAAGGAATCCTTGTAGATGCATATATAAGCATGTGTAGGCATTCATTTGTAAACTAGATTTCAATTAGATAGCAAGTGTGATGTTCAAGTATTCTAAAGGTGATTCAAGGCTTCTATTGTGTTGCAACAGCAGACTTGTATGTTTTGTGTGTTGATATTTGCATATTTGAGCTTCAATCTCCTCATGGCATGAAGAGCATCTTTCTCCATGAGAGCTTCATTACAAGGTGACATATCATTATGTTTTTATCATTAATTCCTTTAGTTTATGGCTTCTGCCTCACAAGGGCATGCCCTCTTTATCTGACAATGGTGTTCAGAGACTTAAGTGTCCTCCAGGGTTTGACTGAGGCAAACCTCTAAACACCACAACCCCCAAACCAAGTCTTGTGATTGCAGATTATAGGTGTCGTATCCAGGAAAAATGGAGTTGTAGGAAGACTAGGAAGACATCAGGGATTCAGGATCTGAAGGAAAGATAGACAAAGGAGAACTTATAGGACTAGGGCGCTCTCTCCAGTGTCCTCCACAGATAGATTCCAGAAAATAGAAGTTACAGGGTTGTTCAGTGTCTGAAGGAGGTCCAGATTCCTTGAAAAAGCAAATACCTTGGATTTGGGCACCCACTCCTGTGTCCCTGATTGTTCCGCTTCAGAACCCCAAAAATAGGTATTCTATAATTTTGTATTTTACTCCTGTCTGTAAGAGCTTTTTCCGTTATTCATCAATTTGTTGTCGTATTTGCATAATTAGGGTTTTAATGGTTAATTGGACATAAGAGAAGGAAAAATTGATAATTAATTCCCTAATCCAAGTTTCCCTACATCTGAAAGTGACTCTAGGGTATGATAGTGCTTTCCATTTGACCCTTGATCCTTCAATATATAGTGGAGAGGCCGATTTAAACACCTAAACAACAAAAGATTAACAAATCCAATTTTCCACTAAACACAAAGCATTAGAAGGCCTCATTTGGTTCAAAATTGATAGTCATGACTTAGAAAATGACAGTCAATAGAATGGTAATAAAATCCTTGGTTGACACTTCACATTGGAAACTCATTTGTTAAAATAAGTCAAAATAGCAGACAATCACTGCTAATCTCATTTTTTAAATGCCTATTGGTATCCTAGATGATATCACCATTAATAGCATTTTTTGGATTGTGTCTAGATGTATGATTTGTTTTAGCTTTCGGTATTATCCCATCTCCAGGGTCATGTGCCTATGTTAGTAAGATGTATCATTTCTCTTTGTCAAGCTAACTTAGTGAAGCCTCAAATCAATTTTTATTTTTGCCCATAATGCTATTCATTTGTGTAATAATGTTGGGCAATGTATTGGTAACGAAGTTGCCAAAGACACGGTGATATAGTTGAATTTTTGAGACAATATTTCTCATTGGCCCGATCAAATCAAAGAACACTTTTTCTTCCTTTTCTCCAGTATTCTTTTATGAGCTGAGTAATTTCAAATTTGATTGCTATCATTTGCAATGCATTTCTATTGAATTTCAATCTAAAATGTTTGATCCATTGTTGGACTATTGTCACATTTACAGACATAAAAATGTACCTATTCTAATATTTTGAACTTATGACAAGTCAAAGTGGGTTGTGCTTGTTTAACAGCAGGTTGAAATTTAATTTGAATGTACTACTTTTTTATGTTCCCCTTTCATTTTTTTTTATCATCTTGCTTTTTGTCTAGCAACAAAAATGTGATGCATCTATTGTGATGTCTTATGGATGGTGGCTTTTTCCAAATTATTTTCAAACTATTTTAAGTTCTAGGTGTACACCTTGTGGAGACTTATGCAATATTTCTATGCTTTATTTTTTTTCCAAGGTTACAGTGAGATGATAAATGCAATTATTCCAAAGGTATTGGAAATAATTTTGGAACAATTATCTAAGTTCTCTCTTAATGTTTAGATTTTTGTAATTTTTTATTTTGCAGATTTTTAATAGCCTTGTTTGACGAGTCTTGGAAATTGGTTTCAATTTATAGGGTAAAGCTTCCATCTGGAGCTAAGAAGATTGTGCCAAGAATTTGTAGAGCCATGATTGGTCAGGTTACTGGTGGTGGAAGGACAAAAAAGAAAATGCTCAAAGCTGGCAATGCATATCACAAATATAGGGTCAAAAGAAACTGTTGTCCTAAGGTTCGTGGTGTGGCAATGAATCCTGTTGAGAATCCTCATGGTGGTGGTAATCATCAACACATTGGGCATGCCAGTACTATGCATCATACAGAGAAGTCTTAGCATGTACACATACTTAATCCTAATTAAACAATTATAGATCTTTGATTATTTAAAAATGTCATCTTTTAGTTTCTTTTTTCTTTAGGTTCCTTTGTGTCAACAATTTATCAGGGCCAGGTTGTAAACCATGTTTCCTATTATTGTTTCTTATCATTAGTGGTTTATTCTTCATTCAAAATTTTGTGAAAGACTTCAAACTAGGTTGTAATCCTTTTTTCCTTGTATTGTTTGAGGCTTATTTTAGGCTGCCATATTAATTGACTTTGTTATTTTTTATTCTTTCTTGAGTGCTTGTTATTTTCTTTTAGATCATAGAAATGGCAAAAAGATTGATGATTTCTTAGTAGTATAAACTATGAACTTTCTATTTTAAAAAAAGTAATAATCATCATGCTAAAAGGACATTTTAGTTAGACGATCATTAGGGAGAGAAATATTCGAAAGGGTGACTTCCATATCATAGAAAAAAAGCTAGAAAACCTATATTGATCTACAAGCTCATCACTTGGGCATTTATGCCAAGCTGAACAACCTAAGATGATCCCAATTAAGAAAAACCAAACCCCATTTTAACAATAGAGAATATTGAATACTCTTTAGAACACACCAACACTAGTATTAATAACCAATACTTCAATACAATAATGACTATTCAGGGGACTAAACTACGATAGGGCTAGCAGAAACTAAAATGGGTATTAAGCAATATAAGATTATTTGTTGTTTTCTTTTAAAAACATTTGCAAGGTTGAGGTAGTTCTTCTACAATTAGGTGAAACCCTGATCCTTCACAACTGAGATTTGAAACCCTGATCCCTAATAAGAGTGGGGTATTGTTTGAGTATTAATAGTCAATAGATTAAATTAGATTTTGGTGTTTATACTTATAACATTTGGCAAATGGGCATAACTGAAATAGTGTACCAAACATGACCACATATTATAGTTTAAAAAACACATGAATACCAGAGCTGCTAGTAAGGTTCCTCAGTGATTGAATGCAATGCATTTGGCCATGTCCTTCTTTAGAAACTCTTCTATCACTTTCGGGAAATCCCCTGAAATGGGTCTACCCAATACAAAATTTAACAAAATATAATAAAATTAACATCTTCAAGCAATTGTGTTCCAATTCATCAATGCAAAAAAGGGACATCAATGAGCCTTACCTATTTTTTAGCATGAATTCAATCCCTATACAGTGCATCCAATGCATGAACAAGGTCTTGAGTGTAGAGGCAGTCAGGTTTCTTTTGTTTGAATTATTTTTCATGGAAAAAATTTCCCTCTCTAAATTTCCCTCTTTCCAATTTGAAACATTTTTTTTAATTTCCCTCTCTTTCTAATTTTTACCTATGTGACTAATTATTTAGTTATTTATTTAGTCATTTATAGCTCTATTTTTTACCCACCATCAAATTAGTCATTTATAGTTGTGTTGCAAAACATGACTAGAATTTAATCATTTTTAGTTGCCGTGACTAAAAGTTTTAGTCACGTAGTCATTTATTTGCCAAAATTCTACTAGTGCTAATAGCTAGAGGTAGATCTTGGATTGGAACACATGGAAAGTCAAGAAGGATCATTCCCTATTTATACAATTGTATGTGGTTTTACAAAGTATGAATTTGTCAAAACAGTGTGTTGCAAATATGCTAAGGATATCTGGAAAAAACTTCATAACATGTATGAAGGCAATCATTGCACATCTGAAAGTGAATGAGAAGTATCCCTACTTATGGAAAATGAAGTTCTAGATAATGATAAGAACCCTGTAGAGGATGAAGACATGATAGTCATTGATGAAGAATAATGTGAAGTTGATCTTGAAGGAGAACTCATTTTCGCTCTAGATGATTTGAGAGTAGCAAGGAAAAGAATTAGAAGCAACAATTAACAACATGAAAGTTCAAATTCAAGAAGGTAAAAGAGTTGTGGATTGCCTAAATGCTAATCTTAATGCCAAATTAGATGAATGCTCTAGACTTGAAGAAGAAATTGTCTCCCTGAGGAAGGAACTAAAGAAAGCAAAGGATCAAATAGATAGGAATCTGAAACTTAAGAAAAGCACAAACATCCTTAATGAGATAATTAGCAATCAAATTCCACTTAAGAATAAGGGCGCTCTTGGATTTGAGAAAGTTCATAATTCAAAAATAGATATACTTGAAGGCATGTATGAGATGAAGAAGAAATAACCCTACACTGAAGTCTCTAAGAAGACTGGAGTCAAGAAGTAGAAATTAGATGATGGCTTAATAAAGGTCAAAGAATGGAAGAAGAGTTTCAGGGGTCCTCCTCCTATAATACAATATGTTATAACCAAGTACTCTTAATTCTTTTATGATTATTGTTATTCATGCAATAGGTTTGGTCATAAGGCAATGGATTGTTTAAGTAAGACAAGAAGAAATGGTCATGTGGGAAAAAACCTCAACTTTACCTCTGGAGTATAATGTTATATGATACAAATGCAACAACTTTGGGCATAAAGCAATATTTTGTAAAAGTGGTTTTGTGAGTTCAGCTAACCAGCACAAGAAGATGAAGGTTACCATGAATAAGAAGAAGATTACAAAATATGGAGAAGGAAGCAAGAGAAATACAATGAAATATGGAAGAACCTTTGCATGTGCTTCATGCAGAGGATTTCATACTAGATTAAGAAAAAGCATGGGTTTAGGGGGAGCTATCCATTGCATAATCTTTTAGCTTCATGTAAAAATGAGTTGTCAATTTTGTTAAGGTGAATTGAAGTGAAGTGAGGTATACATGTGATTTGATAAGATCTTAAAGAAGGATATTTTATTAGGGTAATTCTAAGTCAATGTCTCAAATTTCCAAAATGAAAAACATGAATTGTGGAGGAATTATGGATGGAAATAGGTCTCTATGAACCTACAAAACTAATCGACAGCTAATAACCTAATAGGAAAAAGGTGCAATAAATGAGAAAAGTTAGGGGAAAATGAA
The DNA here is from genome assembly GCA_027924645.1 of Cunninghamia lanceolata. NCBI lineage: Eukaryota > Viridiplantae > Streptophyta > Pinopsida > Cupressales > Cupressaceae > Cunninghamia > Cunninghamia lanceolata. Next base: position 3,098,232 of record BSBN01000697.1, read on the forward strand.
TGTTACTTAAGATCTATTAGTTCAATTCAACCTCATTCATATCCAAAGCAATTAACAATCTTGAGCAGAGAAGAGTAGAATGCAAAACCCTAACATTTAGAGTGTTTGGAGAAATTGAGAGAAGAAGTGACAAGTGAAACCCTAGCTGCAGAAGTAAAGGAGATGAGAATGGCGACTCCAAAGTTGGTTGATGTTTTGGAGAAACCAAGACCAAAGTACAAGAAATGCCCATACAAGACTATGGAAGTGGATAAGGACAGAGCATTCTCAAACATTCTAGTTGATGTCATGTATACTAAGGATGTAATGTTATATATCCACTCTCTGCTTAATGAATTTGATCACATGAAGTTTTAGGAGCTAAGAGATACCCTCTTGGATGATAATGGATACAAACCAAGGTATGCGAATGTTGTAGCTAAAAGGATGTATGTCTAGAAAGATTACCCAGATTTGTGCGATGCACATGAATGGGTAAGGATTTCTTAAGTAGAATTCATGTTGAATTTTTATATTTTTACAAACCCTATCTGATTACGAAAGATGCAATTGTTGCAAGTATGTGCAGTTGGTGTTGTCATTGATGTCAATTGTCATTGATGTCAACAAGCTTGTGTTGTCATTGGTGTCAACTGTATGAGAAAGAGATTATTGCAAGAGTGTGAGTAGTTGGTATTGAGTTGATGTTGTCTCTAATGATGAGGAAGTGTTGAAAATGTTGATGATATGTTTCTAGTGCTTGGTTTCCAAGTGCTTTTGAGAAATTTGAATAAAAGAGGAAACAATGTGATGTAGAGGTGTTCTAGCATAAAGAGTGGTGCTCTAGTTTGGCTCCACATTTCTTCCATGTTGAAGATCTACTTGTGTGGTTTAGATATGTTGATCAAAGGTGTTCAAAGGTGTTGGATTCAAAATTTGGTGTGTTGGATCATTGTGTAGAGGAAGGCGTGTCCACCAGTGTGTGAATAGTGTATTGTAGAGGTGTCTAGGAGAAATGTTTTTGCTCCACATTTCTTTGTAGAATGGTTTCAGTTCTTGCAGATTTGGAAGTGTTTTATAAATTTCATATATACCTTTAGTTGATGTTGTTTGTGGTTTGGTGCTTTGTAAGTTGACTTCTTGAGTTGTAGTGTATGGAAAAGATGCTTAAGTATAATGGGTGTGTACTTTCTTCAGGGGAAAGTTGTTGTGAAGTAATTTGTTGGATTTTAGGCATCTATTTATGGGATATTCTAGATTGTATTCAAGCATACATGGTGTGTGGTCTATGAGTCATCTTTAGTTTTGAGGAAGTGTGTACTTAAATGATTATGATGTTAACACAAGTTTGGCTGACCTTGGGTGTTTACACTAATTGTGGATCTGCTTTGATGATTGTGGAAGTGTGGTGTGGTGTGTATGAGTGGTGTAATAGGTAAATTAGGTTAATAAGATCAAGCATATAATTGAAAACCTAATCCTACCACCATTAAAGAATTAAATCCAAGTGAAACCAAAAGCATGCAATTCAAGAACAAAATCACCTAGATTGTATGATTCCTTGTTATGATGTGGTTTGCTTCTCAACAATGAACAATTATGAAGATCAAAGCTGCCACGATGGATGGATGATAATGAGAATATGCTAAATGGATGCTAAAATGCTCAATATGTTCAAGATGATAGTGTAGACGCTATATGGAAATGATGGATACATGTAGTATGGAATGAGAGGGTGTTTATATAGACCTCAACCAAAATCAATCAACGGTGGAGATTTGGTGGCTATGTGAATGGTTAGGATGAATTGATAATCATAGGTGAATGTGTAGATCACAAGTGAAGGGAAGATAAGGCTTACGTGTGACCCTGTACATAAAAAGTACTACATGTGAAAGATATTAAATAAAAGATGTAGTACCACACATGTTTTTAAATAAAAGATACACACATGTCAGCTCATGATAAAAGATAAAGATAAGTGATAAGGAAAATTAATTAAATAAATAAATTTTATTTAATTAATTGGAAAGTGGGATTATGAAGGGATTTTAATTAAATAAATAAGATTTATTTAATTAAAATAGATAGAAATAGAGATAATTAAATAATTAAAGATTATTTAATTATAGATTAGAGGAAATAGATAATGAATTAATTAAATAAATATGAATTTATTTAATTAATAGAAGAAATAGGTGATTTAGATAAAATAGGTAAATTGCTCAAGTGTGTTAGACAAATGCAAATGATAGGTAATGTAATATTTGATACTAATGATAACTAGGTCAATTTTGGGTGTCTACATTTTGCCCCTCTTTGATACAATGTTCATTAGAAGGTTGTGTCAAAGAAGATATGATGATTTGCTCGATAAATAAGGTTATGCCCTAGTGTAACTGGCAGGTGATGCCCCCTTGAGAGGTAATCCAAGCTAACCAAGAAGGGCTGGGTTGGCTTGCGATAAGATAAAAGGCTAGAAACAAGGTTGACACAAAGAAAATGAGGTTGGGAGGGATAAATGGGGATGGTTCAGAAGAAAATGGGCTTTGGTATAGAAGAATTAGGGTTTGGAAAGGGGTATAAGTAGGTCCCTAGAGGGCAAATAGGCTCATTTGTGCTGGCTGTCTTATAAAAATCTAGAGCTCTGGAGTGTGATAGTGCTTAGGGTGTCAGAGAGCTATCAGGATGGTGATTCCACGTAGTGATCATCATACCAAGCAAGTGAGGACACATGGGTGACCAGCAGGAGTAGGCACACCGATATGTACCAAAACTTTTGCTAAATGCCTAATTTTTTTAGGTTAAAAGTGTAATAAATTTGAGCACACATCACCAGAAGTGATCAGTTTTAGGATAGGTAGTTCAATTCACATTTAGATGAAAAATGGTCTCTTATTGTAATATAGGTCACTTATAGGCACAAAGTAGTCACTTAGGGTAAAATGAGGTCGCTTCTAGTTACCTAGGTTAGTGAGAGAAGCGAAATGCACATATGGTAAAATTTGGTCGCTTTTAGGCAAAAAGTGAATGCTTATTGTTATTCAGCTCACTTTTAACTAGCAGTATCTCGCGTCTAATAATTAAGTCACTTGTGAGTAGAAACTATTTGCTTATAGTGAAATCATTCGCTTATGGTCAAAAGGCTAGTGCATGTAGAAAAGTGGGTCACTTTTAGTAAAGATAGTCAGTGTTTAGTAGTCAAAAGTCAATTTTTTTCACAAGAGACTGATACGGTGAGCAGAATGATGCAGGATATACTACCACCGTTATTATCACGGGAGCCACACCCTAGGGATTTACAATTGGTGAGATTGTTGGATGTAGAGGAGTGACTGTTCTTAGATATCATTGGTTTAGAGCATGTATCAAGATTAGAGCCAATATAGGCACATCGAGGACTTATGACAATGATGGTTGAACGATGGAGGAGCGAGCATAGTTCATTCTTATTGCCGATGGGAGAGGCAATGATTACACTGGAGGATATGTTCCAGATTTTGCGCATCTCGATTGATGGTGATAGAGTAGATTATGATCCTAACTTGGGTCCAACTACATTCAGACAATTGTTTGGGACTCAAGATATTCAGGCTGAGGGCTCAGAGATTCCAATGGCTAGGATGGAGGAGCTCTACGATAGGTTACAGTGAGTAGTGGTAGCTATTATCATATGGTTGGTTGGAGATAGATGGGCGAGAGGATTTCCAGTTGGATGGGGGATAGTGATGGAGGGGATGTTCTCATATGGGACTAGATATGCATGGGCTGAGTGTGTATTGGGATAGCTATGTCATTATTTGCATGATTGTGCATATATGTTTGGAGCTAGTATGTCTACGAGGCTCACAATGTTGCACGTATGGGCATGTGAGCACATTCGAGTGACGAGGCTAGATGGATGGGTGGCTAGGGTAGCAAGAGAGCCATATGCAAGGATGTATAGGGGAGCTCTTACCTATCGGCAGTGCAAGGGTATAGTTTACTAGAGGCAGACTCTAGATGAGACTGATATGTTTATATGGAGGTCATGGCTTGGGTGTGAGAGATGGGAGGAGGAGGATGCAGAGAGGATGCAGATCTTGTCTATCCTAGGTAGGAAAGATATATTTTTGGTCGCGGCATATATATTATAGAGCGCTATTTGCCCAAGAGGGTGTTGAGGTAGTTCAGGATACCACATGAAGTACCAGTAGGTGATGCCATTTTTGGGAGGACTCGGTAGGAGGTGTTTGATTGGGGGCTAGAGATAGTGGTTGATACGGCTTTGGTAGAGAGAGGGACTATAGCCAGTTGTATGGCAATGGGGACAGGGTCCTACAGATCTAGGGACTTTACCAGATTATGATGCATACTAGACCATAGCTAGGCTGACTCGATTGACAAGGCCTAGGGAGATAGGGGAGATTGGGATGGAGAGGCTAGTGAGGAGGAGGTGATGAAGAGTTCCACCAGTACAAGCAATAGTACCAGTAGCTCCAGGGATTCAGGGACATGGGCAAGCTCAGCCACAGGTACTTGCACAACCATAGGTACAGGTGCTAGGAGGTGATGATGTTGGGGTTCAACAGCTTAGGCAGAGGATTAGAGAGGAGAGGAGATGGAGGTAGTGGGCTCAGTTCAGGTTGAGGAGGGTGGAGATAGATAGACATCAGGTGGTCTTGGGATTGAGGCATGCTAGAGCACAGGATCAGGCTTACCAAGCACAACTACAAGCTAGAGTGCAGGGAGGTGATGGGAAAGATGATGGTACTCTTGTGAGGGTGACAGGAGAGAGAGATTCAGATAGACAGAGTGAGTAGGCTATGAGGCTAGAGAGAGATACTACTTTGTAGTAGATGCAGGCTATGAGAGCTGAGAGGGATGCCTTGAGGACTGAGAGAGATTCAATAGTGCAGTAGGTACAGGCTATGACAGGGGAGAGGGATAGAGTAGTAGCTGCATTGGGGACAGATGGAGCCACCATGTATCTAGCTACTCAGTTGACACAGACATAGGGAGAGCTGAGGAGAGCACAGGGTGAAGCTGAGTATTATAGAGGCTTGTATTATGAGGCAGTACCTGCGGAGCAGAGAAAGCCTAGGTTCAAGAGTAGATCAGGGGCTTTGAGTTCACAGAGGATAGGGGATTGAGATCTATAGCTTCAGTGATGGGGCCTCCTAGAGATGGTAGACCAAGGATAGGACCCAGTGGTGGTGGACAGGGTGAGGGAGTTGCCAGTAGTCATTAGGGCTACCTTGTTTATGTATATTTTGTATCATGATGAGGCCGATGAGGTGATTATACATATAGTTTTGATGGCTCATGGATAGCCCATTTTGTATATGTAGACACTTGTATATTGACTTGTTCGATGATATATATATATATGATAGTGATTATTGGTTATCTATGTGATGCTGTAATGATGATGGATGCACTTATGTTATGATGTTATGCATTTTTGTATTTTCATGATCTATATGGATGTTTATGAAAATGATATGAGTATGCAAGTGGTAATAATGAAAATGTGTTATGCTAATGGTATTATGATAATGGAAATGTGTTATGGTAATGCAAATATATAGATGGAAAATAATGATAATGATATGGACCTATATATGCCTAACACACTTGTTTTGTAGGGCAAGGACAAGGGAAATGAAGAAAGTGGAAGGAGGAAGGACGATGAAGGGAAGATGATTGATCTTGGTTGAGGACTATATAGGATGATAATGGAATGGATAAATGATATGACAACTTTTAAAGTAATTTCTCAAAAGTAAAGAAATGCAATCCTTATGTTTGATATAGCATATGGATGTTATGCACCAAGGTGTCAAGGTATCCAATGCATAACTAGCATACTACAATCTTCTCTAAACGTATGAAGTCAAGATGTTGAACCAACATACACTAGATATGAATAGTGGCTAGTGTTCTGAGATGGACTTTGATGCTACAAGCAAAGGTTTGAGCTTATCTCCACTACACATAATGACACCTTGCTGGTTATATGTATGGAATAGTCTTAGCATAGAATAGTCTCAATGCATAAGAGACTATTTAGCTTCTCAGATGCAAAAGATATTGATATGCAAGATGCTAAACCCAACATGTACAAGATACCAATATGCATAGGAAGAGAATAAGATCATCCCACAGTCATAGCATATGAAAGCGGTATGACCATGCCCCATTCTGTACTTCCTCGCAACATACCAAGATATGATAGATCAAGGCAATCTTGATTAGGCATAAGAAAGGGACAAAAGATAAAACAAAAGATACTGTCATCATGTTCTCTTGCCAAAATTAAGTGCTCTTTAGATGGAGTTTGTTAGCTGTCATTGCACCAAAAGATTAACCTTTTAATGCCCGATACAACCACTTGATTTAACAAGCACGGGAGGCGGTTAAGCCCTTGTCGCAAACCATCGCAGTGCAGTACTAAACAAGGAGACCAAAGGCCACACCTTGCAACAATCCCCCTCCCAGCGCAAGCGCGGGGTTTGAATCCATGACCTCGACTATGATACCAATTGTTAGTTGTCATTGCACCAAAAGATCAACCTTTTAATGCCCGATACAATCACTTGATTTAACAAGCATGGGAGGCGGTTAAGCCCTTGTCGCAAACCACCACAGCGTAGCGCTGAACAAGGAGACCAAGGGCCACAACTTGCAATAGAGTTAAGTTGGCACCTTGTTGAGAGGAAAGTTGTATCCTGTTGAAGGATAAAGATGTTGATAAAATGCTATAGTAAATGTTAGCTTAAGGCATGTGGACAAATAGATTTCAGCTTATCCCTGATTGGTTAAAGTGCTTGAGCTTTCATTGATGTGCATAGTTTACTTCTTGCTTGAGCTGGTCAAAGAGAAGAAGATGGAAGATGAAAGAAGATGAAGATGGGGTGGATCGTCTGTGCTTGCGTACTGGATACTTCCTTCATATTCTAGACTGCCTACATACCTTGTATCCATGGGATCAAAGAACACTTTTGATGATGATGAGACATGATGAATATGTAGTTCTGGGCTTATTGATGATGTAAGTGATGAAAGATAGAAGAAAGGGAGATGAAAGATTGAAGGATGATCAGAAGAAAGATGAAAGATGCATGATGAGAGAGAGGCTATCACCTATGTCTGAATCAAAGTACTTCCTTCGCATCTCGGATTGCCTACATACCCTGTATCCACGGGATCAAGGCTTTGAATGATAGAGATGTGATGTAGTTCTTATTGATTGTGTTGATGGTTGATGTCAAAGGATCAACTTTATTGCTTGGATTTTGTGATGTTTGGATTTTTTTGGATTTTTGCTGTGTTTTTTATTTTGGTTTGGATGATATGAGCTAGAGTTATGGATATCCACTTCCAAATAAGGCTCAACAAGTGCCCCCAGTATGGGATGAAGTTTGTTAGGGAGAGGTTGCGATGGATGTGTTTATCTAGATAGTATGCTAAGGTGCACAATGATATCTGAACCTCAATAAAGTCCAAACTATGACAAATAGCATGGCAGAGGTAAGAACGAAAAGGCTTTTATTATGGATGTATAAGGGATAATGACTTGTGATGTCAAAATAGGAGAGATAGTGGATTATGATATGGATTATGAAGGAAAGATAATAGATTGTGAGGTTGTGGAAAATTGTGATCAAACAAATGAAGTAAATGATGGAGGCTAGTCTCTACACATAGCACCTATTTGCCAGATTGTTACTATGGTACTTATCCAAGGTGCCTGTTTACTAGGTTTTCACCAGAGGATGAATTGTTTATCTTGTACTTTTTTTTGTCATCCAAAGTGCCACAAAGTGGTTTTCACTATTGGATGGATTTTTTTAAAATGGGATGACAATTACACATGGTGCCTATTTGCTAGGTTTTCACCATGGTAATGGATAAGGACTCATGTGTCTAGTTCGATGGATGTTGATATTCTTGTTGGAGATGGATGTCATTGCATGGACTATGTCATTATGCTTAGAGATGTTGGTAAGGGTGATGTTTGCATGGACAGGAGATGAAGTAGGTAGATAGTGGATTAGGATGTGGATTATGAAAGGTTCATGCAAGGATGGATAGATAGCGTATGCATGGAAGAGGATAGTGGTTTATGCAAAAACATGGACCATAGGAAGGTGATGGGGAGATATGTAGGATAATGGATGAAAGTTGTGGAGATGGAGGTATGTAGGAATGTTTTGAAATGGAAGGGAATCATGACCAATGATTGCACACACCATGATAAACAATGAAGCTTTTGATTGGAAGGTGGTGTAGGAAGCAATGGAGAGGTTTGCTTAGGAGATAGGTGATGAAGTGATTTAGGAACCCACATAGACTTAGTATTTTTAATAATTTTTTCTTTGCTTGTGGGATTTTTGAATGGAATGGTGATTTGGATGGAAGGAGATGGCTGGGATTTTTTGAAGGTAGATAAGGATGCCTCATTAGGCTTGCTTGCTTGTTTGCTTTGGAACCCAAACCATTTTAGTCATGGGCTCTTCTTGTAAAGTTATACACTCAGATGGCATTTTGGATGTACTTGGCTGAGATTCTTTGCATTGATACCTTGAGGCATGAGAATCTTTATAATTCTTGGTAAGATTTTTAGCTTTAGAGGTAGAGGCATCCAAATTTTTATTTTTGAATCCCTTGGATTTGATGGAAGCAGGGTTGGCAGAATGAGTGAAAGCTTTATGTTTAGACAATGTGTTAATTTGTTGGCCATGATAAGGAATGTAAGGACACTTATGGATAAGTGGATAATTAGGTGTTGGGAGTAACAGTGGTAAGGAAAATGGAGGAATATTAGGAGTCAGAAGGAGTGGAGGTAAATCAGATGGTGGAAGATGTATGATCACATGCTTTTGCAATTTATAGGTTGGCGGATGTGGAAGTGGAAGATATGAAGGTAGAGTTGATGGTGGGAGTTTAGGAGTTGGGAGAAGCGGAGGTAAATCAGATGGCGGAAGGTGTACGGTGACATACATTTGGGGTTTAGGATGGGGTTTTTGATGGGAAATGATGGACTTAGGAGGGATGGAGGAAGTACCAACATTTTTATCTTGTGGGAGCATGTGATTGACAATGGGACTAGGGGTGTCTTGGGAACTAGAGTCAAGTTCAACATGAGATGGAGAAAAAGGGGTGTCTGAAATCATGAAGATGGAGGTTCCTTGAAAAAGATTGGTGATATGAAGGGAGGAATCATCGATGATATCTGAATTAGAATTTTTTGCTACTAAAGAAGGTCCAGCTTCTATATCAGAAGTGGATGCGGATGAAGATTCTTGTAGCGTGTATTCACTTCATCCTTGTTTAGTGTACTTGATACAGAGATTTGAAATGGCTTTCCTAGATGACGGCTTGAGTAAGGCGGATGGGTCAACATAGGATGAAGATGGATAAGCTTAAGTTTTGATAGGAATATGGTTAGAACTTTGATATTTGTCTTCAAAGGCACGACAAAACTCGAATGGATTGGGATCAACATGGATAGTAACTTCAACACCATTATGTGAAAACTTGATACATTGATGGTATGTGGAAGGAACGGCTTTAAGAGTATGGATCCATGGATGGCCAAGGATGATGTTTAGGGAAGCTCAATATCAAGAACTTGACAATGGGTGTCAATAGTGACCGGAACAACTTGGATAGGCAAATGGATGACTCCTTCAGTATCTCTCTCAACATCATCATATGCTTTGATAGTAATGACCTTGGAAGTGTCAATGTTCTTCTTAGAATATCCCAATTGTTTTATGAGTTTTAAAGAGCATATATTGAGACCAACTCCACCATCCAGTAGGGTTCATTTGATATGGCATTGGTTTACAAATACTTCTATGTGGAGGGCTTCATTATGTGATGGGTTGATGGATGGTCGAAGATCTTTGTCAAAAAAGGTGGGATGGTAAGGGGCTACAATGCTAGCTACCATAGATTGAAATTGTGTGGTATCTATATCATTAGGCACTGAAGACTCTTGCAATGTTTTTTCAAGGATAGCTTTATGGGTGGGGGATATGCGAATCAATTCTAGGATGGAGATGTGTGCGAGAGTTTTTCCAAGGTGATCAAGGATATTATAACTAGAAGGTGATCAAGGAGGGTTGATAGGTTCTCCTTGAATAGTAACATGGCCTCTTCTAGTAGTTACAGCGTAATCAGGTGCTTTGCCTTGGATAGTGATGGTAGAAATGTGAGCTTGGTCAATGTGGCCAATCGTGGATGACTCATAGTTGTAATGGATAGCATTCCCAGTATGAGGATTACTTGTTTGTCATGAGATGGAAGTGGATTCTTGAAAGAATCTAGGTCATAGTTTGAAGTAGGTTGTTGTGCCAGTTCTGATGTTGGTGGTGTGATTTTAATTAGACCTTGATTGATGCAATCTTGAATGACATGTTTTAAGCACATGCAACCATTTGTTTTATATCCTTTAACTCTATGGTATTCACAATATTCATTCTCTTTATACCAAGGAGCTTTGAAGACAGGTTCTACATTAGGTGGAGCTTCAGGTAATGTGATATCTCCCATTTGGACAAGTTTTTGAAAGATTACCTCCATGGGTTCTGCTAAAGGAGTAAATTATCATCTAGGTGCTGGGTTTGTTCTTGGTCAATTTTGTTGAAAAGGTTGATTAGCTGTAGACATAGCTTGGATGTTAATGGGAGCTTTCATTGTTTGTATGTTCTTTGCATCCACAATGCAATCATTAACAACATTTTTGTTTTTGTTCCAGAAATAGGATTTGTCATTGAGAGATTGAGGATTGTCTTTGTTGTCTCTAAAAAATCTTGATAGTGCCCTTAGCTATTAAGGCTTGCTCAATAGTGGCTCCTTTGGAGATAAGTTCGTCAAAGGTGCTATCACTTTGCAATTGCAATTGAAATGAAATCTTAGGATGAAGATTTTGGACAAAAATGTCAAGTTGCTATTACTCAGGTATTTGCCATGATAGTTTGCTAGCCATGTGATGCCATCATTGGGTAAATGAGGAGAAAGTTTCACCATTGGGTTGTTTTTTATTGACAAGGTCATTCATATTCACCTCATGTTCAATGTTGAAAGTGAAATAGGATCTAAATTTATTCTGTAATTCTACAAAAGTCTTGATTCCTGGAGGTAAGTGAGAGAACCATTCAAGAGCTTGTCCCGCTAAGCTTCAGGGCAATAGTCTCAAAAGATATGTATCATCCTGAGTGACATCGAGACATGCAACATAGAATGCTCTAAGATGGTCATTTGGATTACCTTTCCCTTTGTAATTGTCAAATTGTGGGATTTCAAAATGTGGCGGAAAATGTGTCATATGAAGTGACATGTCAAATGGATAAGATCATATATCTCCCAAGGAAAATATGTTCTTGTTTTGTCCTACCGCCTTGTTAATCATTTGTTCAACATCCACTTGAGATAGTTGCTATTGTTGCAAAGGGGGTTGATGGATTGGAGGTGGCATGTAATATGGTGTATATTGTGGTTGCTATTGTGGAATGTATGAGGGTATGACCATTTGTTGAGGTTGCATGCTCACATTATATGTCGAAGGATTGGTATGCGACACATATGTGTTTGAGGATTGCTATCCTTGAGACACAAGTGGTGGTTGGGTGTATTGCGATGGATTAACTCCAAGATTTTGCATCACATGGGAGGTAGAGGATGGATTGACGTTGGTCAATGGTTGGGGATTGGGAGTTGGATTTGCAATATTGTAAGCAATGGAAGGATTGGTTGATGAAGAAGGATGGAAATTTGGGTTTATGTTTTGGACAACATTAGTAGCTTGGGATGGATTGGTATATGGCATATGTTGTGTGACAATGGGTAGTCCTTGGGTTACATAAGACAGATTGACATTTTGTGAGGGATTATATGGAGGTGGAGTGAGTGATGTAAGTTGATCAACATAAGAGACAACAATGCTAGGATTGGCTTGTGAGACAATAGGTGGGTTAGTCATGTCAATGAGACTAACATTGGGGTTATATGATGTGTTGGATGGATTTTTGGAAATCATGGAAACCATTGTAGAGGTGATAGGAACATTAGTTTGGGGTGTGGTTTCCACATGTGATGTAATAGGAGTAGGAACTTGTAATGGTTGCGAGACTTGTATGGCTTGCGGTGTTTGGATAACTTGTGAAACTTGTGGAATTTGTGGTATTGGGACAACTTGTGAAACTTGTGGAATTTACGCTTGTGAAACATGGATATCTTGTGATACTTGAGGCACGGATATGGTCATGGTAGGAGCGGGGGTATGTTGTGAAACATTGAAAGGTGGGAAGATCAAATTTTGTGAAAGGTAGGGAAGTACCTCGAGTGGAGTTATCAAAGGTTCTAGAGTGTACTCCGAACATGGTGGGTTTGATGGTGTAGCAATAGGCAATGAAGGAGATGGGTTGGAAGGTGGATTTTGTAGCATGGACATGGTATGAGATGGTGTGGCTGTAGTGGATGGTCCTTTTGTAACAACAACGGGAGTGTTTGGATTGTGTTCTCGAATAGTGGATATGTCAAAGTCACTTGGTAATTTGGCTCCCATATGGGCTAATTGCAATAAATAGTGATTAGGATTAGATAAAACAAGCTTCTCAACTTGGTCCCATAGGTGTGTGTCTCTAAATTCTGATAAGTCATCTTGGGATTGCTCTTCATAGGTCTCTGAAAATGTTTGAGGTTGCACTTGTTGTGAAGATGATGGTTTAGCAGTGTATCCTTTGAGCACAAACATGTAAGAAGGCATACCAGTTGTGAATTGAGTTGCAACTCTAAGGGGACTTGATCATGATTGTTGCATTTTGGCTTCCATTTTAGCTTGCAATTTTTCTTCCATTTCATCTCTATATTGGCTTCTAGTTTGAGGCATGATGGTTGATGTTTTGAATTGGACTAGCTCGTCAAGGTTGAGACCCAAAAGGTGATGGTTTGTTGTTTGTTTGTTGATGGTTTGCTTTGCTAGTTTGCTAGTTGCTTGGTTTGTTAATGGGTTGTTGGTTGGTTGTTTGGTTGTTGTTGTTGTTGCGTTGCCTTATTGTTTGTTGTTGTTGGGTAAACTCCCTACAGAATAGCTCACAAACTCAAGGGAAAAGCTAGTTGTTGATGTTGTTTGCTGATGTTGTTGGGGCTAAGTAAAGCCAAAGGGATGATGTTTTCTACTGCTAAGTTGATTGTTTTAATGTTTGGTTGTTGTTTAGGGTCTCAAGGATGGAAAGTTCAAAAGTCCAATGGTTTTGATATGTTCAAAATAGGAAGTGATGTTTAGGTGGCTGCAAATGATCAAAGGAATGTTTAAAAGCTAGTGACAGAGCTAAGAAGTCTGAAAGTGCAACTGATTTGGCTGGGCTGATATGGATTGCTGATGTTTTGGCCACAAGTGACAGGTAATAGCTCAGAAGTGATCTGGAAAATGCTAAAAGCGACAGGTAATAGCTCAGAAGTGATGTGGGTTTGTTTCAGATGACAGATTGCAATATGAACTAGAGGCGAGAAGTTTTACTAGAGGTGATCAGTTACAATTCAAAAGTGAGCTACTACTATTTAAAAGAGACACAATGTTTGCCAGAAGTGAGTAGTTGTCAGTTAAAATTGATCTAGTTTTTGCAAAAGGCCAGCAACTATTGTTTAAAAGCAATCTCGATTTGTGCAAAAGGTAGGTAGCTGTTGTTTAAAAGTGATTTGGATTTCTAAAAGTGGGCAGTTATTTTTCAAAGGTGATCTGTGTCTGACAGAGGATGTGTTTGAATGATGTTTTTGACAAGAAAATAGTGATTTCAGTCACTCACACTCACAACAATCAGAAGCTTGTACAACCTAGGCTAGGAAAGGGTTGTATTTGTTGAGTCCCCTTGCTGTGCCTATTCAAAGAGGATAGCTTCAAGATCTTGGTAGGACACGGGTTCCCCTCCATAGCACTCACTTCTCATGCATACCAAGATCCAAGTTTCCCAAGGCTTGTCCCCCCACCAAACCTTAGGATTGTCCCTACTATCTCTACTAAGAACCTCAAGAATTGGGGCTACTACACAAGGTTTCTATCAAAGGCATCCGTTCAGGTGGCTACATGTGCAGCGATTCACTCCATTAATGGAGGCTTCCTAGCCCAAAGAGGTTACACTCTTAGGGGTCATGGGAGAAACATTTGTTGGTGTAATATAGTGGCACCCATTGTTTGTGGCTTTTGACACAAACACTTTTCTTATATAGCGGTTCGGAAGGACTTAGCTTTAGCCTATTACCGCTTGAGTCATACCCCTTCTCACACCGAGAAGGTAGGCCCTCTAAAGATAATAACAAGTTCTCATGCACCCAAGATCCATTTGGTAGGCAAGGGGAGAGGATACTTTTGCTATTAAATTTGGGTTACAAACATGCACAACAAGCAATCAAGAAAGATGAAACAAGCATGGAGCAAACAATGATTATTTTTAAGCACCAAGCCTAAATATTCCTAAATTAGTGATAAAAATGAAGTGTCTTGGATTGATCAAAGTTGCAACAGATATGTTAGTAGTTTCACAACCTCCTTTTCTTGGACAATCGATAAGATGCTGCACAAATAGATGATTAATAACTAGGAAAACCCAACTGTGAATGATAAAACTAAAAGTGACACATAATTACCAGAGGTGACTGACTATTGTTCAAAAGTGATCTTTATTCTATCAGATGCAAACTATTACTGCTCAGAAGCAATGTAGATAATTTGGAGGTGAACTAGTAATGCTCAAAAGTGACCTATTTCTTCCAGATGCGTAAAATTCCCTGTGAAAAATCAAATATTAGCCAAAAACCCTAAATTGCAGGAAGCAACCTAGATAGCTAGAAGTGATCAGTTTCAGGTTAAAAATGATGTGGATTTGATCAAAGGAAACCACTGTTGGTTTAAAAGTGATCCAAAAAATACTGAAAGAGATGGCTAGTAGCTTAAAAGTGATGCGTAAATTCTGAATGCAACTAGTTTTCTCTTAAGTGTGACCGTGATTTGCTGTAAGCACTCCAAAAGTCTAAACTTCATGAAAACAACTTCAAACAACAAAGTTAATCAATGACATGAGTCCCATCGGGCATGCCAAAATATGATAGGTAAAAATCAGGTTAATAAGATCAAGCATATAATTGAAAACCTAATCCTACCACCATCAAATAATCAAATCCAAATGAAACCAAAAGCATACAATTCAAGAACCAAATCACCTAGATTGTATGATTCCTTGTTTATGATGTGGATTGCTTCTCAACAATGAACAATTATGAAGAGCAAAGCTGCCATGATGGATGGATGATAATGATAATATGCTAAATGGATGCCAAAATGCTCAATATGCTCAAGATGATAGTGTAGACGCTATATGGAAATGATGGATACATGTAGTATGGAATGAGAGGGTGTTTATATAGACCTCAACCAAAATCAATCAACGGTACAGATTTGGTGGCTATGTGAATGGTTAGGATGAACTGATAATCATAGGTGAATGTGTAGATGACAAGTGGAGGGAAGATAAGGCTAATGTGTGCTCATGTACATAAAAAGAACTACATGTGAAAGATATTAAATAAAAGATGTAGTACCACACATGTTTTAAAAGATACACACATGTTGGCTAATGATAAAAGATAAAGATAAGTGATAAGGAAAATTAATTAATTAAATAAAATTTATTTAATTAATTGGAAAGTGGGATTATGAAGGGATTTTAATTAAATAAATAAGATTTATTTAATTAAAATAGATAGAAATAGAGATAATTAAATAATTCAAGATTATTTAATTATAGATTAGAGGAAATAGATAATGAAATAGATAATGAATTAATTAAATAAATATGAATTTATTTAATTAATAGAAGAAATAGGTGATTTAGATAAAATAGGGAAATTGCTCAACTGTGTTAGACAAATGCAGATGATAGCTAATGCAATATTTGATACTAATGATAACTAGCTCAATTTTGGGTGTATACAAGTGGATTTAGGTCCAAGATAATGTGTGTTGTGGTCTTCCTTCATTCCTTTCCATCGTGGGAATGTTTTGGTGCTGACCTAATTTGAATTTACATGGTTAAGGTGCATTTCCAACCTTGGAGAATGTTTTTAAGATTTAAGATAGTATAAATAAGTGTTGAGTTGTTGAGGGATGCAAAGATAGGTGTGTCTAATGTGTGAGATGAAAATTACAGAGTTGTAGAGTGTGAATTTGTAAAGTGCAGTGCAAGCTTTCATGTGTTAAATTACTAGATACAACGAGTAGGTGTCTACAATTCTTGAGTAAGACTGTGAAGGTGTAGGTGATGTTGTGGTAGACTTCTCTGTTGCATTGAGATGGTTTTCTCATTGTAACATTCTTCTCTATCTTCTTTTTTGTTCTGGCAGTGAGCCTTTCTTTCTTTTTGGCAGTGAGCCCTATTTTATTTGGTGTTGATATTACTTTATATTGTGATGTAATCCTCACAATGGTTTCTCCTTTCTTGGGTTTTTCATTTAATCCAGTGTTTTCTTGTGTTTGATGTTGATTTAGTTCTATTTATGTTATCTTCCTTCATGATTAATCATTCCAACAGATTAAGGGTTAACTAAATAAATGTGGATCTAATTATTTGTGAGGGTTTTGAAATTATAAGATACAAATGATTCACCACCCTCTCAGTTGTTTTGTATATTCAACAATTGGTATCAGAGTGAGGTTCCTTAGAAGAAATCTTAACTACTTGAGGTAGATCTGGGATGGTGCACAAGAAAGATGTTCCCCTGTTTGATGGATCAGACTATGCATTCTAGAAAATAAGTATGGAAGGTTATCTGCTTTCTCTTGGATATAAAATCTAGAAGTCTTTTTAGTATGGATACATTATACTTGAGAATGGTTCAAGTACTACTAATGAGATCAAGGCCTATGAAAACAATGGTAAAGAAAGGTATTATCTTTTAAGTGGTCTTACTAATTCTAAATTGGTGAAAGTTATGAATCTAAAAACTGCTAATGAAATTTGGGAAAAGTTAAAAAGCATTTATGAAGGAGATGATAAGGTCAACCAAGCTAAGATGTAGAATTTGACGATCATGTTTGAGACCCTGTGAATTTCTAAAGATGAAAACATCACAAGCTACTTGTAGAAGGTGGATGAAGTTGTCAATGGAATTAGAGGTCTTGGTGGAGAATTGGAAGAAAAAGAAGTGGTAAAGAAGGTACTCAGAACCCTTCCCAAAGCTTATAGTCATAAAGTTTTTTCTATTGAAGAATTACAAAATCTGGATGAATATACCAGAGATTAGTTGTATGGTTTTTTAACTGCTTTTGAAAAAAGAGAATTTGGTACAAGTAGTACAAAAGTTGAGACTGCTTTTAAGGCTAGCAAATCAAAGAGGACTATGGAATCAAATCAGGAAGATTCTAATGATGTGGAAGCTAACTTTGTCAGAAGAATGAAAAAGTGTACTAGAAAGAATAGTGGTAAGTTGTCTTTCAAGTGTTTCAGTTGTGGAAATACAAGTCATTATGCTTCAAGATGTCCAAACAGAGCTCTGAATAAAAAAAATAGGGACAACAAAGATAAGATAATTAAGAAAAGTTATTATGTTAGAGAATATGCAAGTATATCTAATGATGAATCTGATTTTGAAGATGATGAGGATGGAGAATGCTTGTTCATAGCTTTAAAAGATTATATTATTTTTGCTAACCCTGAGGGATGTGTGAAGGAAAGGGCTTTAGAAGTAAGTACCAATGCTAAAGGCACCTTGATGTCTTCTTTTCATGCTAGACAAGAAAAGAACTACTAGATCATTGACAGTTGACTCTCTAATCATATGACTGGTGATAAGAGTGAGTTTGTTAAACTTGAAAAATGTGAAGGAGGACTAGTTAGGTTTGGTGATGATATATCTACTAAGTATGTGGAAAAGGTTCAATCAGTTTTGATGGCAAGCATAACATTGATGATGTTTTTTATGTTAAGGGTTTAAGACATAATATCTTGAGTATTGGACAAATGTGTAGCAAAGGAATCTTATGTTACAGGATGATGGATGTAAGATAAGAAAAGATTCTGGATCTGGGATTGTTTCTAGAAGGAGGATAGATGGAAATGTCTATCAACTCAAAGGTGCTAATGGTTATTATTTCAGGACTCAAATTAGTGAGAGTTGGCTATGGCATAGAAGAATGTGTCACATCAATTTTGATAGCCTAGTGAGAATAAGTTCCGTTCAAGTTGTGAGAGATCTACCAAAGATTACTAAGCCTATCAATGTTGTTTGTAAGGAATGTCAAGTTGGAAAGCAAGCAAGAAAAAGTTTCAAGGTCAAAGATCAATCTTCTACTAGACTATTAGAATTGGTGCATACAAATCTTTGTGGCCCTACCAGAGTAAGGATTTTTTAGGGTGACGGGTATTTCATGTTACTAATTTATGATTGTTCTAGAATGACATGAGTTACTTTTCTCAAAGAAACATCAGAAGCCCTACATAAGTTGAAAGCATTCAAAGTTATGGTTGAGAATGAAATAGATTTGAAAATCAAATGTTTGAGGTCTCACATAGGTGGAGAGTTCACATCCAATGAGTTTAACATGTTTTGTGAGAATCATGGAATAAAGAGGCATTTATCTGCCCCTAGGACTCCACAATAGTATGGAGTGGTTGAAAGAAAGAATAGGTCTATTCAAGAAGCATACAAGGATGAGTATTGGGTCAAGGCTATAGAAGAAGAACTAATGTAAATTGAAAAGAATCAGACTTGGGAACTTATCCCTAGACCAGTAAACAAAAATGTGATTGGAACTAAGTGGGTATTCTGGAACAAACTGAATGAGAATGGAGAAGTGGTAAGAAACAAGGCAAGGCTTATGTGTAAAGGCTACTCACAAGTAGAAGGAATAGACTTTGAGGAAACATATGCTGGGGTGGCAAGAATGGAAGCTATCAAATTTTTTTTGGCTTTTGCATCACATAAGGATTTCCAAGTATATCAAATGGATGTGAAGTTTTCTTTCTGGAATGGTGAATTGGAAGAAGTATACATAGAACAACCAAAAGTATTTTAGTTATCGGATAAACCAAATATGGTTTATAAACTAAAGAAGGCACTATATGGATTGAAGCAAGCTCCCAGAGCTTGGTATGAAAGGTTACATAGGTACTTGTTACAGCTAGGATTCTATAAAGGTACTGCAAATAGTAATCTTTACTTCAAAGTTAAAAATGATCAAATCTTGATTGTAGTTGTGTTTCTTGATGAAACTATGTGTAATAGATTTGAAGAGGAGATACAAAAAGAATTTGAAATGTCAATGTTTGGGGAGATGAATTTCTTCCTTGGGCTACAAATCAATCAGACAAATAAAGGTATTTTCATTTCACAATCAAAGTATGTCAAGGAAATGTTGAAAATTTTTGGAATGGAAGATTCTAAACCAATATGTACCCCTATGGTTACTAGTTGTAAGATGAGAAAGAATGATGAAACTTCTAAGGCTGATCAGAGTAGGTATAGATTAATGATTTGAGGATTGCTATATCTAACTGCTACTAGACCATATATTATTCTTGTAGTTTGTCTTGTGGCTCAATTTCAAGAAGATCCTAGAGAATCACATGTTGTAGCAATGAAGAGGATATTCAGATATTTAAAGGGCACTCCAGATCATTGCTTGTGGTATCCAAAGGATACTAAATTTACTCTATGTGCTTACATAGATGCAGAATGGGCTAGTTGTGTAGATGATAGGAAAAGTACAAGTGGTGGTACATTATTTCTTGGATGTAAATTGGGGTCATGGCTAAAAAAGAAACAAGATTTAGTATCTTTATATATTGCAAAGGTAGAATACATTGCAGTAGTATCTCGCTACACATAGGTGTTGTGGATGAGGAAAACCTTGAAGGATATAAGAGTTGTATATGATGAACCAATTCCTATCTCCTGTGATAATACAAGTTCTATTAATATTTCAAAGAATCTAGTAATGCACTCAAGGACAAAACATATCTCAATCTAGTATCGCTTTTTGAGAGAGAAGGCTGCAGAGAATGAGGTGAAGCTTGAGTATGTGCCTACAAAGGATCAGGTTGCTAATATATTCACTAAGGCTCTTCCTATGGATACTTTTGAGTATCTCTAGGAGAAGTTAGTGTTTATTGCCCTTCCTTTGAACTAGATGCATAAGGAGATGCATCAGTCCAATGAATTTCAAGATTTATTCCTTATTATGGACCGATGTTAGAGGCTACCTCTTAGGGGGAGTAGGTAGTGGCTTTGTTGGTTGTTGCAGTCAGGGGGAGTAAGTGTTGGTGTAGGTTGGTGTTACTCTTTGTTAGCTATGTCAAATGATGTGTACAGTGATTATTGATTGATATAGTACGTAGATCCATAAAAGAAAAGATGTTGCACAACAGAGATGAGCAAGTACAAGTCTAATTATTGTCCAAATGGGAGAATGAAAGAGAGATGTGTCACCCTTTGCCATTGATGTCAAAGGGGGAGAGAGATTAATGTGAAAAAGGAAAGAATCTATTAAGAAAAGGAGAGTAGTAAGATGAGGGGTAGAGAAAGAGAAAGAAAAAGAGTTGGTATGAAGTAGAGTATTGAGGATGTTGTTATGTTGATGGTTTTTCACATCATGTGTTGCCATCAATGACAAAGGGGGAGATTGTTGCAAGTATGTGCAGTTGATGTTGTCATTGATGTCAATTGTTAGATGTGGTTATGTCTAAAAATGTCCCCTTGGGGGCTTTTCCCCTCTTAAGGTTTAGCTCCCAAGTCCTTAGAATACATTTATAGCATCTTACATGATAATTTTGAATCCCAATGAGAATAACCTCAAGTCTTATGGCAAATAGGAACTAGGGGGTGCTATTTTGATGATCCCTGAACAAAAATGGGAGGGTGGACTTGGGTTCTAGCACTCTAGTCATGCCCTATTTTAGGTATGCCCTAAATTTAAATGTCAGTTTTATGACTGTTATTTAGGTCCTATGCTAACATTTCAAGTTTGAATTACGAAATTCATAGTGGGAATCTTTGTAGTTGCATATATAAGCATGTTTAGGTTTCATTTGCAAACTAGATGGAAATTAGATGACATTGTGAACATGTGACTTTATGTGAAAGTAATTCAAGGCATTCATTGTATTGTAGAGCAGTATTTCATTGTTATTGTGTTTGTATTTGCATATTTGACTCCATCTCCTCATGGCACGAAGAGCATCTTCCTTCCATGAGATCTACACTTCAAGGTGATATCTATTATGTTTTTGATTATTTATCATTTGGATTTTTTCCTCTATCCTGCTAGGATATGCACTCTCATCTGACAATGGTGTTTGGAAGACTCTAATGTCTCTTTAGGGCTTGACTAAGACAAGCCTCTAAACACCGCAACCCCCTCCCACACTCATTTGTGATAACAAGTTACATGAATCTAGTTTTGTAGAGTGGAGTTGCAGAAAGGAGGTTGCTAACAATAGGGATTCAAGATCTAAAAGAGGATAGTGTTCAACATTTTAGAACAAGGGCACTAGTGCCATTGTCATCCGCTTTTTCTACGGCAGAAACGGAAGATATAATGTAGATCAGTGTCGGAAGGATATTTAGGCTCTGTGCAAAAAATCATACCTTAGACAGGGGTGCTAGTTCTAGTGTCCCTAACTATTTTTCATTCTGAATTTCAAAAAATAGTGAGTTAACAATCTATGTCATTCACCTTAGTCTAAAAGGATTTGTTGTAATTCATTAATTTGCTTACTGTTTTGCTTATTTAGGGTTTTAAGAGTAATTGAGCATTAAGTTGAGATATTGTTTGATGCATCTGAGCTTTTGCATCATTCCAAGAGGTAGCCCAACCTGATAGGTGAATGCTTTTGCTCAGTGGAGATTCAACTTAGTTGATATTCCCTTGAATGTTTGGTGAGAAGGGAGGATTTGCCTTTGAAACTTAAACCAAAACATTCCCCCCTTTTTAACCCTAAACATTTTGGTGAACCCATTTTTTGTACTTTTTGCACCTTGTCAAGTGTTGTGTGATAGATTTGCATTCATTTATCTTATTGAATTCGAAAAATTACAAAAAAATTGAAAAATTTAGAAAATTTGAAAAAATTGGCATCTTAGGACTGTATTTTGGCATAATTTGAATTAACTGGTATTTAATTTCATTAAATTTCTATTATTTTCATCATATTTGATTTAAATTTCAGAAATTCATCATTTATTATTCATTTGCATTGCATATTCATGATTAAATTGTAAAAAATTGCTTGAAATTGTGCATTTTTCATAAAAACCTAGTTTTGCATTAGCTAGGGTTTGTAGTCAAAATATTGTTTCAAATTTTACTACCCTTGTAAAACACTCATTAGGACTGATTTTGTATTGTAGTGTTGCATCATAGTGGCTTTCTTGCAATATTTCATGTCTAGGGTTTGAAAACCTTGCATTTTCACTAGATTTGGCCTTATCGTCTCTCTAGAATTGCATTACAAGCATGAACATTGTGAGGGATTTTGCTATATCATTTGACTGATATTAGGGTTATTATCTTCTGCCCCTCCTCAAATTCCTTACAACACCCTTTCTTTAGGCGTTTACATTGAAAATTGGTGAAAATTTGCATAATTTTGGTGTATTTTAACTAGGTTTTGACTTATCATTACTCTAGACTTGCATCAAAGGTGTGTTGTGAGGGATATTGTTGCATCATTGTGCTATTATTAGGCATATTATTTTCTTTCCCTCTTGAATTTCCTTACAACACCTCTTCTTTCACGTATTTGCATTGAAAACAAAAGGTGAAAAATCAAGCATTTTAGATCTTAAACATATCTTTCTCCTAGGATTTGTTCTATTAGTTTGTGCATTGAGTGTTGGATGCTTTTGTATGAGAATTATAACCCACTTCCCTAATAGAAATATCCCTTTATGAATAAGTAGAAGTCTATTGGGATCTAGTGCTCCTAGAGAATATGATATTCCTACCTCTGAAAAACCATTGAATACCTTATTTACGAATGGAGAGATAAATTTTGCAAGACACTATCCCTCATACAACCACTATGGAAGATCAAATATTTCATGATGTAGAGGACACTACTGAGGTGGTCATACATGTACCTAATGAGCAAATAAACAAACGTAATAAAGAACTAGCTGATTTTCAAGCATTTGTTGAAAATGAAAGAAAAGCAGAAGAAGCTATACCATGATAATATATCAGATGAAGGATGAGGATGTTCAAAAGGTGTTTCTTACAAATCTACAACCTAACATCCATGATAATATTCTCTTGATGAAGTATAACTCCTTTCAACATTTATGTACTACCCTTCATGATTATCGACTTTCGTCTAGTTAGTATGAAAACCAAATCTCGTCAGCTCAAGTTGGTCAATCCACGGGTGGACCATCACAAAACAAATTTAAGAGGAATAATAAGACTTTCATCAAGGTTAATGGACACAATTCAATTAATTTCTCACAAGTATAGACCTGTTATCACTAATCCAAAGAAGGCACCATTTCAACAAAGAAAATTTACTCTGATACTTGAATCATATCATTCTATCATGAATCAAGCTATGAGTAATAACCTCATGAAGCTTCACCCAATTAAACCTTTGGATCCTAGTAGAACACAAGGACCTTATTTCGATGTTAATTCTTTTTTCCATTACCATCAACAACAAGGACATGATACTAAATGATGTATGCATCTTAAACATGAAATACAAGACCTCATCAACTAGAATGTTATAAAGGTATCGGGTGTGAATGATAATGGAAATAAGTCAGTTGCTCTGCCAAATCAGAATTTACAAGTCTTTACTAATCCTTTCCTTAAGCATACCGATAATAAAATGATGGAACAAAATACACTTGAAGTAGAAGATGACTATATGAGTTACGATGAGATAATTGCTACAATAGAAGTGGACAAGGAAAATACTGAAGTATTACCTCACCCATAAAAGAATGATATTTACACTGAGGTTCCTCCCCTATTATCCCTTCAAGGATCAGGGGCTAATCAAAATACATCAAAAAACAACTAGAACAACAACAAAAAAGACATCATGACAAAAGAAAAGATTGGGTTAGTACAAGATAGTCCTTGTCACTATGATAGACAAACTCAACAAAGAAAGAGAGCTAAGGATCAAAAAATAGTAAGAAGATTATCGTCAGTTGGCAATAATAGTGGTTCTCCTACTCATAAGCAATAAAAGATCTCACATACACAAGGACTTAAGAACAAGCATCGCATAGACTTCCTGACAACAAACTGAACTCATAAGAACCACTCAAGCTTCACACAAAACTTGATAGAGCATCTCTCCAAGAGGCTCACAAGTCACAAATTTTAGTATGGTTGAACTAGCAGGTAAGTATTTCTAACCCTTTACCTCTGTGTTGTGTTTCCCCCATGATGTGTTGTGTTGTTTAGGCCTCCTAGGATGACCCTTGATTCTCTTGTAAGGTCAAGGATACTGGGAGACCACCTCTATTGTGACCCTTCTTCTATTTTTATCATCATTCTTCTATATTACTTCTCTATTTTCATTGTTGTGTGTTGTGTCTTATGGACATAGTGTGCGGTTGGTGACTTGGGGGCACCCTCCTACGTGATTGTCCCTAAGGAACTTGTTTCTCCTCTCTTGATTTATTGTTTACCTTCCTCTAGTGGTTCTATCTAGCTAGCGGATGAAGAAAAACATATTATAATGATATGGATCTAATGTCCCTTCAGTGAGAAATAAAAAAATGGACCTAGTCTATACATGACGATGGGGTTGATATATATTATGTGATGCTTGGCTAGTAAAATCACTCTGTGTCCTATCTTGATCTTGTCTTATCGCACTTACAAAACATAACGATATTGTTGCTTTGTGCACTTTGTCTATCTTGGATCTAGTCTTGCATTATTTTTTATCATGATTATATGGATGCTAACACCTTTTCTTGCAGGAAATTGTGTGTTTGTGGGAAAAATTAGCGATTGTAAAGTACATGTCACCTCTTGGGGGCATGGGCTTTGCAAGAGATCATGTTCCCTTGTGTGTTTTCTCTCTAACTTAATGTGCTTGATATCAGTACACAACATCAACCACCTTAAGGTGGGGGCGTATATAAGGTAAGTTGTTTGATGATTTTGGTACTAATGAAGTGTGTTTGAAGCCCTCTACGAAGGCGGGATGTTGTATCTCTGAGCAAGTGCACATCTCTCTTTTCTATATTGCAATCATTTAAGCCCTCTGCAGAGGTAGGGATGGTGTATTTCTTGAGGAGATTGTACATCTTTCTATTTTCTAAAAGTCCTCTGAGTAGGTAGGGAGTGGATCTGAGACTATCATAACCCTTAAGCATGTCTTCGATGATTGTTGTGGTGAAGCCCAATTGTCAGTGTGTGTCTGTAGTGTGCTTGAGATGACTACAAACCTAGAAATAGTTTTCTTCCATCACTTATTGGTTGTGTTTTCTTTGTGTCTTCCATGTGTGTGTTTATGGCATGTTTGTTCCCAAGCATAATCTAAAGAATGGTGGCAATGAGTCCCTCCTATGCTTTGGAATGTATGGCATGTTTGTTCTCAAGTACAGTCTAAAGATGTGTGGCGACGAGTCCCTCCTACATTTTGGGTTGTGTGTTTACTTTCCTTACACTTGCATTTGCATTTCATATATGAGAAAATGAATAAAAGAAAAAATCCTTGCATTCATTGTATTCACTGTGTTTTACGTGTCTTCAATGTTATCTTCTCCATGTTTTGCGTACCTATTACTGTCTTCATTGTGTTTAACATGTCTTCACTATGCTTGGCATGTTTGTTGTGTTTGTTGATCAAACTTTAATGCATGTATTGGCCTTGCATTTATACATACATTAAAGTGGGGGCTAAATGTTATGTCAGAAAATGTCCCCTTGGGGGCTTTTCCCCTCTTAAGGTTTAGCTTCCAGGTCCTTAGAATGCATTTAGATCATCTTGCATGATAATTTTGAATCCTGATGAGAAAACCCTGAAGTCTTATGGCAAACAAGACCTAGGGAGTCCTATTGTGAGGATCCCTAAACAAAAATGGGAGGGTGGACTTGGGTTCTAGCACCCTACTTCTGCGCTATTTTGGGTCTACCCTAAATTTAAATGTTGGTTTTATAACCGTTATTTAGGTCCTATGCCAACATCTCAAGTTTGAATTATGAAATTCTTAGCAGGAATATTTGTAGTTGCAGATATAAGCATGTTTAGGTTTCATTTGCAAACTCGATTGAAATTAAATGACATTGTGAACTTGTAACTTTATATGAAAGTGATTCAAGGCATCCATTGTGTTGTAGAGTAGTATTTTGTTGTTATTGTGTTTGTATTTGCATATTTGATTCCATCTCCTCATGGCATGAGAGCATCTTCCTTCCATGAGATCTACACTTCAAGGTGATATCTATTGTGTTTTTGATCATTTATCATTTGGATTTTTTCCTTTATCCCATTGGGATATGCACTCTCATCTGACAATAGTGTTTGGAAGACTTGAATGTCTCTCTAGGGCTTGACCGAGGCAAACCTCTAAATACCACAACCCCCTCCCACACTCCTTTGTGATTGCAGGTTACAGCTACCAAGTTTCATGGAGCGGAGTTGTAGAAAGGAGGTTGCAGACAATAGGGATTCAGGATATGAAAGAAAGAGGATAGTGTTCAACATTTCAGGACAAGGGGGCTAGTGCCATTATCGTCAACTTTTTATGGGGCAGAAACAAAAGATACAGTGCAGATCAGTGTTAGAGGGAGATTTAGGTTCCGTGCAGAAAATCATACCTTGGATAGGGGCACTAGTGCCAGTGTCCCTGACTATTCCATATTCCAGATTTCAAAAAATAGTGAGTTAACAATCTCTATCATTCACCTTAGTCTAAAAGGATTTGCCGTAATTAATTAATTTTCTTGCTATTTTTCTTTTTTAGAGTTTTAAGAGTAATTGACCATTAAATTGAAATATTGTTTGATACATCTAAGCTTCCACATCATTCCAAGAGGTACCCCAACTTGATAGGTGAATGATCTCACTTAGTGGAGATTCAACTTGGTTGATATGCCCTTGAATGTTTGGTGAGAAGGGAGGATTTGTCTTTGAAATTGAAACCAAAACATTTCCCCCTTTTTCATACTAAATAGATGTCAACAAGCTTATGTTGTCATTGGTGTCAACTGTATGAGCAAGAGATTATTGCAAGAGTGTGAGTAGTTGGTATTGAGTTGATGTTGTCTCTGATGATGAGGAAGTGTTGAAGATGTTGATGATAAGTTTGTGGTGCTTGGATTCCAAGTGATTTTGAGAAAATTTGAATAAAAGAGGAAATAATGTGTTGTAGAGGTGTTCTAGCATACAAAGTGGTCTGGAGGATAATCTTGAGAAAAATAGAGAATAATTACATGAGAAATGGGGTGTACTGCCAAAGCCTAAAACCTCATCACAAACCCCTAAGGAGGATCCTCAATCTATCCCCATTGATCCGCAAGCCGCCACCTCATCCCAAGTGCCAAGAAGGACTAGTATATCTACTTCCATTGCTATAAGTGCTCCGCAATGCTCCACCTCAACAAAAATATCTTCTATTGGAAGGAAGGTTGTCTTAGAAATGCTGGTGTAGATGAAAACTGAAAGTAATAAGCATCCTAGGCCAAATCAACAAGCCAAATGGAAGAAAGTCCAAACAGAGGAAGTCATTGAAGAGGAAGAAGAAGGGGGGAAGGAACTTCTAAGCTGCAAAAGAAAAAGAAGATAACAAAGTAGAGATCTCTGAAGGCTCCTCCATAAGATCCTCTTCAGCTAGAGGTCATCTATAATGGGATTGTGCATCATGGACTACTCATGGAGACTATTAAGTTACATTCAGAAGTATCTCCTACAGATCACAATACCATAGAGAAAGATACGATCATGTATATGACCAAATAAAATAAGCTTATTAATGAAATCATTGAAAATTTTTCAAAGAATCTAGCTTAGGCCTTGAGACAGAGGAGAGAAAAAGCACTAGAAATGGATGAAGAGATGAGACAACAAGATCTAGATAGAGCTTAAACTATAATCTCTTAGGAGGAAAAGACTAAGTTGTCACAAATGTAGGGTCAAGAGTTGAGGACCAAACACGGGTAGATACCCTAATGACTATGGAATAGGATGACAAAGACAAAATTCAAAAGGAAACTAAGGAAGTAACAAAAGATATTTGAAGGGTTGAAAGAAGCTAATATAAATGTGGACCAACAACAAACTTCTCCTCTACACAACACTAAGTCTCCTCCACACAATACAGATCAACAAGATAAACAAGAGAAGCAAGAGGAGCAGGTCAGACCAAATATAGGGGAGAGTTCTCAAGTAAATTAGGAAGCATCTTCCTCCACCTCTCCCATTCATTCTATTAAGGATTTTTTAGCGTAGCAAAATCAAATTCAACCTTTGGTAACTTCTCAGCTTCTGCAATTACCTATTTCTTGTGGACAAGTGGATCTGTCTAGTATTTCTACTATCCATAAATTGCAATTTGGAGATATTTTTCATTCCTTTGTAAGGGAGAAGATTTTGTAGCAACAAGTGGAAGGCATAGAGTTGTTAGTGGGTGTAATCAATATAATACAAAATGAAATTTTGTAAGAAAAAATGGATTCAACTCTACCTCCAACACAACAGTTAAAGCAATTAATGGAATCTTTTAAAACACATTCCTCATTTTTGGAGAAACTGTAAGCACAAAAATTACACACAACCTCCATGAGGACCCCTATGATGATTTTTATCCTTGTCATGTACATATAAGCATGAAATAATGGCCTATGAGCAGCAGACCTCTTGATGACGTCTTCTTTCTTGTCTTGTGTTGTTTCTTCTTTGTCATTGTCCCTCTTTCTTTGTCGTTGATGCTTTTTCGACACTTTTTTGACACTTGTCGATTTGCATTTTGTGAGCTTTTTACCCTACTCCTAAGATTTGTGAGTGTCTTGTAGGTGATTTTTCACCTTTCCCCTATGATTTTCATCCTCTCCACCCCCTAGAAGCCTTCTAGAGGTCCCCTGAACCCATCTCCCACTTTCAATTTTTAGTTTCACTCAAGCAATCCAAATCTCCCCCTATTATTTCTAGACCTCCCCCAGGAGATCCTACGTCAAAAGTGGAGATTTGGATTCTTGCACATGATTGACATGTTTCTAGAGGCATATCACCTCCTTTTCATCTTCTCTACCATCTCCCATCATGCATTTCCTCTCAGACCACTTTCTTTTTGAATCTCCCACCGAGTGACCCTCATTTTGCAGGATCTCCCCTCAGGTGATCCTACTAGTGAAAGGGGCAGCCCTGTTGCATTTCCAGTTGCAGAAAAAATCAAGTTTCTTACTCAAAATAGCTCTGTTTTTGCTCATTTTTCTTCCAGTTTGCATGATTTTTGATGCCTAATATGGAGTTGACTATTTCATGCACCCACACATGCATAATTAGCTCCATTTGATCTAAAAGTAACAACTCATTCTCTCTCATGCATTCTTCCAACTCCAATTCCTCTTCAGTAATAAGCTATTATTGATTTATCACTCTCTAATCAACTGAGTTTACTGGGTAATCAATCTAGTTCACTCCCCAATCAATCCTTGTTAAGTCATCAATCAATTCTTGTTAACTCATCAATCAATTGAGTTAACTTCCCAATCAATTCCTCTCTTCCAACCTATAAATAGCCCCTCTCTCAAGCATAAAGGGAGGCAAGTTCATTGTGCACATAGCTCTTACTAAGTTTTTGCTCTCCAATCATCATGCTCATGCTCATACAAGATAAAGGTGTCTTTTATTTATTCATTGTTCATCAAAACTTTTAGATAAAGCTCTTCTAGCATCATTATGCTCCTTCAATCAATGCCATTGTTCTCTTCAACAACTCTCATTGAGCTCTTTCAAGCTTCTACAAGCTTCTTTTGCTTCTTTGTGTTGTCTTGTCACCAAGAGGTCTTCTCGCTGCTTCAAGAGTATACGAGGTTGCCTTCAAGGATTTCTAAGGGTAGTGGAGTCACATAAGTCTTCTCTATTTTCAGGTTCCTTTATGCTTTTATCAATTTGTAGTAATTAGAAAATCAAAATTTGCTCTTGGGATTGGTAACATGTTGCTTTTTCCTTGATAGATAGATCTTGCATGTTAGAGTAATTTGTTTTCAAATTCCTAGATCTAGTTTATTTAGAAAGCAATTTCCTTTTCTAGATTAGATTGTTTCAAAACATTCAAAAACCCAAAAAAACATAGAATAATTGCATTAGGTTAAATTCATTCTAGTTGCACTCATATTTCCTTTCTTAGAATAGAAAAGCATCTTTATTTTCCAAAATATAAAAAAAGCACAAAAACAAGTTTGTATTTCATAAATTTTTGCATGCATAAAAATATAGAAAAGAACAAAAACCTTAGGTATCTTGATACATTGCAAACCCTTGATAACATCACAAGGTCAACCACGGTTAACAAAAGTCAAACCCTTGGTAACATCACAAGGTCAATGAAAGTCAAACACACAACTAAACCCTAGGTCAACCAAAAACCCTAGGTCAAACCCTAAAGTCTAGTTAAGGTTAGTCCACAAACACTTATCTCTTGTCTCGGCTCACGCATGTGCCTAGGATTAAGAGGTGAGTGGGTGAGGGAAGTCTTATGCAAGATTGAAGAAATTCATCCAAGACCTCAACAAACTCCATTCATCTTGCAACAAATATAAGCACTTAGACAACTACAAATACAATGTGCAACCATTCGACAAATTAAAAGACAAGAAGCCATCAATGAAAGTAATAGCTTACCCACATAGAGGTGGAATAGTAGAAACCCCAATAGACAAAGAGTAACTAGTGACCCTTTGGGTCATAGGGTTATCTCTACAACAATATTTATTGAATGAAACATTCACATTAGCACACAATGACAAAGGCCCAAGGACATGCCAACCTGTTTCTGCAAAGTCTAGCTCTCCATTAAGCTAGACCCTATCGTGTCTCACCTCCTCTCGACTGGCTACTTCTACGAGAGCGAGAGTGACATGGTGGATCACCTCATGGCAAGGAGGGAAGGGTGTGTGTGTGTGCCGAAATCTAACTCGATAGCCCTAGGCAACTGAGGTTGCGATTTTGAGCATACATATTTTGGTGAACCTGATGTGAAGAGAAAAAACTTCTGTTTATGTTTCTCGTGTTCCAAACGTGCATGTCACATCATAACTTAAGCATTCAAATGATTCAAAATAACAAATTCAAGACATTTTCACTTTATTCTTCATAGTCACTTCCACCGCTTCAACTTTTATCGCCTTTCCATCATCCATTCCATTTATTATGTGTTGTCTATGGCACCCTTGAATATGACAGAACCTAATTTAAACCAAGGGAATATTCCCTCAAGAGAACCAGAAACTCCTTCCTTTGATAGGTATGTCCCTCCACACCTAGATGAACCAATCACCACCTGCTATGATTAAGAAGACTCCAATTAGGAGTAAGATCAAAGAGACCAAAGAGAATCCAGATGTTCTCTGTCTTTCAATGACCCAACTTGGGAAAACAGTCTGACTGTACAAAATGTGCCACATAAATCTAGGAGGGTAAGGTCAGAAATACATCGACTAGATCAACCTTCTAGAAGAACATCAAGTACTCATCTCGATGAGGAAGTCAAATGATTAGAAAGACACTTGCAAGAAGTGAAAGACACTCAAAAGGCATTGGGAGTAGCTTTACAAGAAGAACAAAGAGAAAATGATGCACGAGAAGAAGCATACCATTATGACAATACTCGGAGAGAAAATCCTATAAATGAGTAAACACCTAGAGCTACCACTACCACAAACTTAATCACAACTCTAGCGTAAAGGATTAGATTCTTGGAAGTAGATCAAGTTACTCCTGAAAGAAGGAAAAAAATCCCATGAAAAAAACTAGGGGGCATCTCAAAATCCCCCCTACCTCAACTACTATTCATGAAATGCCAGTAACGACATGTGTTTGAATTGGAACCCTCCTGTTCAGAACAATCCAACAAATCCAATAGTGGGTTATCAAAACCCACTTGGACGGTTATTACTCTCAACCCTGCAATCTCAAAGTGCCTTTCTCAGAACATATATTGAGTATTTAAAAGAACCTCTTGATCAAAGCATAAGGAACATGCAGTTGCCTTGACCATTGCCAGATCTCTTGAAATTCAAAGGAGAGGGAGATCAAAACTCCCACATTAAATCCTATACTATAGCGATAAGAGAACTCCTCCCTAGGGATGGGGTTGTCACCAAAAGCTTTCCCAAAACTCTCAAAGGAATAGCTGTAGATTGGTACTATCATTTGCTGGAGGCTTCAATTCACTCATTCAAACAACTAATTAGAGAGTTTGTCATGGCATTTGACATGAACAAACTCGTCAAAACAAGAATCAGAGAAGTCCTCACCATGAACCAAGAACCAAACGAATCCATAGCCCATTTTGTTACCAGATGGAGACAAATCCTCTATTCCTCAACCAGCACCCCAAACATGGGTCATTGTGAACTATGTGATCTTTTCTTAAACACCTTGAATAGAGATATGAGAGAAGGTGTTCAAAAATTGCCATATAAATCCTTTGAAGAAGCATTATAAATTGCTTTAACTATAGATCAAGCTACCATCGACAGTGGTCAGAAAATTTACGATACTAAAGGGAGACTCAAAATGCCTAAAACAACAGAAAATACTACATACAATGTTTCTCCACACAAAGATGTCAATGTAGTGAAAAGCAATCCTAGCAATGACAAGCGGTGACAAAAGGGAAATCAAGGTTCAAACCATCCCCTCTACAACCCCAACACTTATTGTTGGTTCCATGGAACAAAGGGTCATGAAACAAAAACATGCTATCGATACAATAAAGCTATCTCAAAACTTACTCTGGAACAACAACAAAACTTCCTCAAACTCCTTCAATCTCAAAGGAAGGAGAAGGAACCTCAAAATGAGAAAGGGAAGACCAATCAAAACAATTCCAATCACGTAGAGTTGAACCAAGAAGTGTTTGTAATCCATGAAGAAGAAAAAATAGATAAAACTGAAAATGTCTTCTCACATGTGATAAATTTATTAAGAGCCTCTCCCTCACACCGCAAAACATTCTTGGAAGTATTAAAAGTGGGATGCTCAATGCAGAAGGAACCACCTTCTCTCACATTTGATGTTTCCAAACTTCCTCAATGTGAAGGAAATAAGAAAATGGATTCACCCTTATACATACAAATTCAAGTCGAAGAGGTCACTATAAAAAGAGTAGTGGTGGACAAAGAACCGACAGTCAATCTTTTGCCAATGTCATTCCTACAAAGAATGGGATATAGAAAAATAGGAATCAAGCAGCAAACTGCCACATTGAGGATATATGATAGTCATAATATTCAAACAGTTGGGAAAATCAACCTACCACTCACTCTGATGGATAAAACCATCTTCGCAGATTTCTATGTTATCAATAAAGAAACCAATTATAATATGATCCTTAGAAGGCCTTCGATTCATGCCATGAAGGCCATCACCTCTACTTTGTTTCAAGAAATCTACTTCCATCATTTGGGAAAAGTCAGCATCATCAAAGCAGACTCTAATCCTTTCAGTATTTACAGAAAGGAATAGGAGGAAAAAGACAAAAAGCTAAAGACATAAGAGAACCCAAGAGAAGAAGCTCAAGATACCAAACAAACACAAGTACTCACAACATATCTTATCAGAGAATGGATGATCTTAGAGAATTCCCCTTTGATCCCCACACCACCAAATCCCATGCACTGTTTGGCTTAGAAGCCATTCTGTGTAATGACAAATGGGACATCAAGAACCTCTCAATTGGAACAATAGAAATCAATCTAGAAGGAGAGGGAAAAGAGGAAAAATGGAATTCCACATACAAGTTTGGAGAAACATCTCAAACACATTTAGCCATCAAAACCTATGGACTCTACATTTTGATAGAGCTAGTTGCAAAACCGGGGTAGGGATGGGAATAATCTTGACATCCCTGGAAGGAAAATCCCTCCCCTTTGCGTTTAGACTTTATTTCTTTTGCACAAACAATATTGTTGAGTATGAGGCTGTATCCCTGGGAATCTTGTTATCCATGGGAATGGGGGATCAAGAAGATTTTTTGCCTTTGGAGACTCTCAATTAGTGATCAACCAATTTGTGGAAAATTACGAAATAAAATCAGAATGATTACGACCTTACAAAGAAACCATAAGGAAATTGGTCCAATTCTTTGACTTCTTCTCCATAAAATCCATACTCAAAGAAGAGAATCAAGTAGCAGATTCAATGGCTACATCAGTCGTGCTATTCTCACCACATACTCAACTTCAATTTTTAGAATACATTGTGTCAGTACGTGGAGAGCCATTATTAGAAAGTGAAGAATTGCGAAGCATCCTGAATTACGTCGTAGGTCAAATGAAGAAACCAACCCGAGATTATGCTGAGAATGACAAAGCCATCCTTGAATATTTACATGCCTATGATGGACTTCCAAGAGTATACCACAAGAAAGGATACATGCTCCTTCCTCATCTAGATAACTATTTTGGAAGTGAGAAAGAAATCCTTTAGATTGAATCCAATTCAGATTTACCACCCGCTCCTCAAAAGTTTGAGGAAGGACATCCATCCCTAACTAGGGATATGACTGACATCGATGTTAGAACACCTGAAAAGCCTAGGATATTAAAACTAGAAGGAGAACTAAATGACCAAGAAACAGAGAAATATACAGAGTTTCTCATTGAATACTCTGACATATTCACTTAGACATATTCAGACATGCCAGGATTAGATGAAAAATCATAGTGCACAACTTAGTGACAAAACTAGACACAAAACCAATGAAGCAAAAAATGAGGCACATAAATCCACAAGTAGCTGAAATGGTAAAAGAAGAGATGAAGAAATTGTTGAATGTCAGCTTCATTAAACCAGTGGATTATTCAAGTAGGGTGTCAAACATTTTCCTAGTTTTAAAGAAGAATGGAAAAATTTGGATATACCTCGACTTTAGAGACATAAATCAAGCCTATCTAAAAGACAATTTCCTCTTACCATCCATCAACCAAACTATTGACTCAACTGTAGGATATGAGATTCTCTCTCTCATGGATGGATTTTCAGGATATAAACAGATCAAGATTTTAGAAGTTGACCAAGATAAAACAATGTTCACCACCCCTTGGGGAACCTTCTATTATGTTGTCATGCCATTCAGGCTGAAGAATGTAGGAGCAACATACCAAAGTGCGATGACACACATCTTCCATGATTACATTCACAAGATAGTAGATACATACATTGATGATCTTCTAGCCAAATTGGAACAAAGGTCAATGCATGTGGAGGACCTTTGCAAAATTTTCAATAGGCTTTGGGAATACAAAGTAAGGATGCAGAGCTGCTTGTGGAAGCGTGTGAAACCCACTTAGGAAATAAACTAGAGTTTAATTACTCCTATTGGCAAAAATTACCATTATCGACATTTAACTTTATTTCGATGCCACAGTCTTCCTAGACACATTCGGCTTTGACAGTCAAAATGAGCCGAACTGACACAGTGGTTGAACCTTCGAACCACTTGAACCCTTGAGCCAAAACTATCAGTTCAATCCCTTAGCATAAAATCGCTATCAGCAACCCCCAGTTGCACAGTTGAACCGCAGGAACCCATCAGCTTTACTGAACAGGCACACCCACTGAACACTCGCTACTCACTGAACCCTTGAACTACTGAACCGTTGAACCATTGAACCGGTTCAACCATCGGTTCAACTATCGCTAACCCCTAGCGTTATTAATGACCACTTAACTTCTTCAGCCCGTGCGCTGCTTACACTGACGATCCCCATTGAACCTTGAACCGTTGAACCAGTTCAAAGGTTCAACAAAAGATTTTTCCTCCACACTTAAACATGCCGATGGCGATTTTCTTCCTTTGGCTATGCTGAACTCATGGAACCTTTTGAACCTTTGAAAATTAGTTCAAACATAGGAAGTCTAACACTTCCACTTCACAGACAGACTTTCTCAAACCCCTCGTGATTGCACAGATCAATTTCTCCCACGATCGAACAAATTTCTCAACTCACCAACCTAGCACATGTAGATGCTAGGGTTCATCTCAGTTTGCTGCAATCGATTCTACATGCCCAAAACAAACAAACAAAAATAGAAACAAAACTAATCTACTATTTACAGCCATTCCACCGATTACGAAGAAATCAACCGGTGGAATGGGCTAAGTTCCCATATCGACCGCAAACTAGGAAATTGATTCCACCAGGAAATCGAAAGTCAGAAAATTAGCACAACAAGATCTTATTTTTATTGCTCTCAGAAATGCATACAAATAACTGATTTCATAGTACAACTACTACTCCCTATCTCTCTGTCTTTGTGTTTGTGTATCTATATCCTCAAATCGATCTGAGCTGGGGTATTTAACTACCCTCAGCCGGTAGTACAGACTTAGATTCCCAACGGCTGGGAGACACTTCCAAGTGGATGGGAGATAATAACCTCTAACAAACTAACAACCTTGTCATCTACAGATTGACAAGTGTCCCTACAATAACAGAAATGGTCAAACAGACCTTATTACATTAAATGCCCATTTAGGACCTTATTGAAAACATAAAAATAAGCATAAAATAGTTAAATGCCTCATGGAGGCCACTGTTGATTGGGTGCTCCTGCACCATACACCCTAATTTGAAAAGAACTCATGTCCCATGAGTTGAGTCTTTGACAAAAACCACCTGTAGCTGCTGCTATCTCCAATCCACCCCATGATCTTTATACTATAACCTGCGGCCATGGGATCAAATACGCATACCTAACACTGCAGGCTCTTCTCACATCTTGTTGATTATTCATCATCTCTGTCTGAACATGGACGAGGGAAACCTCATTAACTGCTATGGCAGAATGTGTCTATCCTGAAACTCTTAGGGGACAAACAATAGTCCCTACTATGATTGCATCCTTGTCATTCCAATTAGCCTGTGGCTGTGTACAAACCTGCTTCTGGATCTTCTGCTAATCCACCTAATCTCTATTAGTCATAACTGAAATCTTCTCCAAACTCTTATCTCCTTTCCTTGAGATATCCTCAACTACATTTATGCCTTCTATTGTAGGCATCTCCACAAACTCCTTCTTTCCCACTAAAATAATTTTAGCTACCTTCTGTGCTGCAGCATCCTCCTACAATGGTATCAACACAATAGTCCTCCCATCCTTCTTGATGGTGTATGTGTTAGCATATCCATCATACAATGCTCTCCTATCAAATTTCCATGGCCTACCTAGAAGTAGGTGACAATACTCCATGGGCAATATGTCACATAAGACCCTATCCTGATATTCCCCAATCTAAAAATCAACATATGCCTATTCATATACCCAAAGTGATTGACTCTCACTTACCCAAGATGCTTTATAAGGGTGTTCATGTGGAATCCTTTCCAGTTGCAATTTATCCACCATTTCATGAGATACCATATTATCTGTAGAACCAGAATCTATTACTACCTTGCATATTTGGCCTTTGCTTTTACAATTGATCTTGAAAAGTGCTCTCCTTTGTATCATCTCCTTGGATGTCGTCGGGATTGTTCTCCTTAACATCAATGCTTCTCCTGTCTCAGGATACGCATAATTTGTAGTAGTGTTTGAGCTTGTCCCACCTTGATCATCAGATTCTTGGACCAGATTTGTCCTCCTTCCTCCCACTGAACTTGTTTTTTCTAGACATTTAAATGCTGGGTGACCATATTCACTACAAGTGTAACACTTTCCTAAGAATGTATTGGAACCTCTTCCATTTCCAAACCT
Source organism: Cunninghamia lanceolata (assembly GCA_027924645.1). Classification (NCBI taxonomy): domain Eukaryota; kingdom Viridiplantae; phylum Streptophyta; class Pinopsida; order Cupressales; family Cupressaceae; genus Cunninghamia; species Cunninghamia lanceolata. Next base: position 3,136,136 of record BSBN01000697.1, read on the forward strand.
ACCTCTTGTACCTTTCCATCCACTGCTAAAATCAGACTGTTCCTGTCCTTTACCAGTCTCTTCCTGGTCCTCATTGGTTTGCCTTGTTGTAGGAGCTGATCCTCTTCCTCTCATGGACTTGTCCTATCTCCTTTTCATCTTTTCCTCAATCCTGATTGCCATTTGATAACAATCTTCGACACTCCTAGGGTTAGCCAAAACTAACTCATCCTATATGTTCAATCTCAAACCAGCCAAATATCTAGCAACTTTTTCAACCTCATTCTCATGATGACCAGATCTCATACTCAATTTATAAAATTCCTCAGTATATGCCTTCACATCCATTTCCTTTTGCCTTAAAAATTGTAGTTTCTTAAACATTTGAACTTCATAATCCTTGGGTAAAAATTTACCTTTGATCCTTGCTACCATCTTGTCCCACGAAGAAATCTTTGACTTACCTTGCTTTCTTCTCTTTGACTATATGTAATCCCACCATACCAAAGCATGACCTATCAATTTGGTATTGGCAATCTTTATCTTCTGCTCCTCAGGAACTTCCTCACATTCAAAGTGATTATAAAATGCAGCAATCCAATCAATTAACTCTTCCTCATTCAAACTTCTAGTGTACTTTGGAACATCAATCTTTACCTTAGGTTTGTCATTCTGAACTGCCCTCAATAGTTTTGCAAACCTCTGATCTTCAGCATTCAGTTCTTCATCCACCTCTTCAAATTCTTCAGCATCATCTTTTTCCTTTTCTGATTCACTGTCTTCCACTTCTCTTCTTTTGTTTGTCTCCAAGGCTGCAAGCCTAGCTTGAAGTGCTTCAACAAGCTCTTTCATCTTCGTCATCTCCTTAGCCTATTTTTCCTTCATCTCCTGCAATTCTCTAGCAGTACCATTACCCTTTGGAGGCATCTTGTCAACCTCTCAATACTTCTACTTCTACCTTCTCCGTGACAGAACCAAACACACAACAGCCCAAACCTTTTACTGAGCTCTAATACCACTATGATGCAAAGCTGCTTGTGGAAGTGTGTGAAACCCACTTAGGAAATAAACTGGAGTTTAATTACTCCTATCGGAAAAAATTACCGTTATCAGCATTTAACTTTATTTCAATGCCACAGTCTTCCTAGACACATTCAACTTTGACAGTCAAAATGAGCTGAACTGACACAGTGGTTGAACCTTCGAACCACTTGAACCCTTGAGCCAAAACTATTGGTTCAATCCCTTAGCATAAAATCACTATTGGCAACCCCCAGTTGCACAGTTGAACCGTAGGAACCCATCGGCTTTATTGAACAGGCGCACCCACTGAACACTCGCTGCTCACTAAACCCTTGAACCACTGAACCATTGAACCATTGAACCGGTTCAACAATCGGTTCAACTATCACTAACTCCTAGTATTATTAACAGCCACTTAACTTCTTCGGCCCATGCACTGCTTACATTGACGAACCCCATTGAACCTTGAACCGTTGAATCAGTTCAAAGGTTCAACAAAAGATTTTTCCTCCACACTTAAACATGCCGATGGCGATTTTCTTCCTTTGGCTGCACTGAACTCATGGAACCTTTTGAACCTTTGAAAATTGGTTCAAACACAAGAAGTCTAACACTTCCACTTTGCAGATAGACTTTCTCAAACCCCTCGTGATCGCACAGATCGATTTCTCCCGCGATCGAACAAATTTCTCAACTCGCCAACCTAGCACATGCAGATGCTAGGGTTCATCTTAGTTTGCTGCAATCGATCCTACATGCTCAAAATGAACAAACAAAAATAGAAACAAAACTAATCTACTATTTACAGCCATTCCACCGATTACGAAGAAATCAACTGGTGGAATGGGCTAAGTTCCCATATCGACCGCAAACCAGGAAATCGATTCCACCAGGAAATCGATTCCACCAGGAAATCGAAAGTCAGAAAATTAGCACAGCAGGATCTTATTTTTATTGCTCTCAAAAATGCATACAAATAACTGATTTCATAGTACAACTACTACTCCCTATGTCTCTGTCTTTGTGTCTGTGTATCTATATCCTCAAATCGATCTAAGCTGGGGTATTTAACTACCCTCAGCCAGTAGTACAGACTTGGATTCCCAACGGCTAGGAGACGCTTCCAAGTGGCTAGGAGATAACAACCTCTAACAAACTAACAACCTTGTCATCTATAGATCGACAAGTGTCCCTATAATAACAGAAATGGTCAAATAGACCTTATTACATTAAATGCCCATTTAAGACCTTATTGAAAACATAAAAATAAGCATAAAACAGTTAAATGCCTCATGGAGGCCACTGTTGATTGGGTGCTCCTACACCAGTAAGGTTAAATCTTGAGAAATGTGTTTTCAGGGTTATAGTCGGTAAGTTGTTGGGTTTCATCATTTCATGAAGAGGAATTGATGTTGATCTGGCAAAAGTTAAAGCAGTCCTAAACGCAACTCCACCAATGGTGCAGGGGCATCAGGGCCTTAGAAGCACTTCTTTTGTCATTTTGGGTTTTAAGCTATTTTGTGTGTCTTGAATTTCCTAAGTTCATTTATGACTATGTGTGATCATGTAATCCATTTTGGAGTGCTTGTAGGGTCATTGGTTTAAAAGTGCCAAAAGTTGTCAAATGTGAAAAAGAGTTGTCATGCAATTTTGGTAAGTTGTCAAAAAAATAAGAAATGGTTGCATGCAATGAGGAAACCATTACAAATCAATTGGAGTTGGTTGTAAATGCAATAAAGGCACCCTCCATAGTTGAATCTTGTATTGGAGACACCGTTTTTGAAGTTTTAGTGAATCAAAACTATCTTTTATGTGCATTTCTATTGTTGCGGACCTGTTCTTTCTCTTGGTATAGACTGTACGAACTCCATGGCCATTTGAAATCAATTAGATTTTGTTGGCATCTAAATCTACTTTCTTTTTGCTTCTGGTTGCATCAATTTTCATTAAGATTTGTGTTAGTTATTGCATTTCTACTAAAAACTAGTTGAAACCCTACCTAGGGTAACCAGTGAACAAAATAATCATGTAACTTGACCTTCCACCACTAGGTAATCACTAAAATGGGTGGAAAGGCATGTATAAATGTAATTTATCAGATTCCAAGCTTGCAGGGGTTAAAGTGGAGGTTTGCACGTGCCTTGGTTCACCAGTAGGTCTGATATTTGCATGTATCAGATTGTGTAACAATAAAGGCAAGGAAGAATAGATGAATCAATGTATGGTTTTTGTTTGTTTGTCATAGCTTGTGATAGGGGAGTGTGTGGAAGGGTCCTTCAAACCATGAACCATAGGTTTTGGAACTTTCTTGAAGGTTTATACAAGGTTTGTTATGATTGTTCCAAGAGGATTGATTGTGTATGACTGTTCCAAGTTGTAAACCCATGCATGGTTGCATTGTTGAGTTCTTTGTTGTGAGAAAACCTTTAAAATCTGCATGGAAACACTTAGGTTGTAAGGTGTGAAGGCTCTTGAGTCAAGTGCATGCCAAGGGTACGATCATTAGATGTTAATTCATCCTAAATCATATGTATGGCTAGTTGCATTGCTGAAATTAGGCCTAATTGGGAGAGGTATAGTCAATTTTTGAATTATTTCGTACAAAGTAACCCTAGCGCATTTTGACATATATTTAATAAGAGCCAAATGGGTATCCCAAAGAGGTATTAGATTTTGAATATGAGGTATGCAATGAAAGTTATGGTAGAAAAGGTCATTTCAAAAGGCTACTAGGTTTTAGGGGTAAAATGTCAAGAATGCACAAAGTTACAAGGTCTATCTTGAATTAGGTCCTTCCTCTGCATCAAATTGGTATCAGAGTAGGGAAGATCAGTAAGAGGTGATAAATAAGTTGTTTTGAAGTTAAGCCAAGATGCCTCCAAGGGTGAATGTTGGAAGAATAATCAGAGAGGTGAGAGACTGTCTTGCCCAAAAATTGAGAGCCATAAAGAAAAGCCTTGATGCAAGACTCACATCAGTTGAGACCAAGCAAAGAAGAATAGTGGTCATAGGAGATTTGAGTGACCAAGAAGAAGAAGAAGGAGAAGAAGTGGGCAAAGAAGAACAGGAAGAAGAAAGAGATGTTGAAGAGAAGAGATTGGAGAAATTTCTGAAGGCAGTTAAGAATGATGGTTCCAAGGTAAAAATAGAACTTCCCATGTATTCAAGAAGTCTGAATGGTGAAGAACTCCTAGATTGGATAGGATAATTAGACAAGTATTTTGAGTTTGAGGAAATACCTGAGGGGCAGCAAGTAAAATTGGCAAGAACAAAACTAAAAGGACATGCATCCTTATGGTGGGATTATGTGCAAGAAGAGAGGAAGAAGAAAGGTAAGGCAAAGATCACATCTTGGGATAGAATGGTTGCCAAATTGAAGGGAAAATTCTTACCTAGTGATTATGCCATTTAGTTGTATAGAAGGTTGCAAAATTTGAAACAAAAAGACATGGATGTGAAGACATACACAAAAGAGTTCTACAAACTAAGCGTAAGATCAGGCCACATGGAAGAAGATGTTGACAAAGTTGCAAGGTATTTGAATGGGATAAAGTATAGCTTACCAGATGAACTAAGTCTTACAAGTCCAAGAATAGTGGATGAATGCTATCAATTGGCCATAAAAGCTCAAGACAAGTTGAAAAGGAGACAAGAGAAGAAAAGCAGAGGTAGGGGAAGGACAAACTTCAGAGGAAGAGGGACTTTTGCTGCTAGAGGATAGTCCCAAAGGTCTCAAGGAGAGACAAGTAATTCACAAGAACAAACATGAGATTCAAGGGGTAGCTTTAGAGGAAGAAGACCAAATTTTAGAGGTAGATTTGGCAATAGAGGAGGCTCAAGTGGATTCACTAGAAAGTGTTACAAATGCAATAAATTTGCAGGCCATCAAGCATGGCAGTGCCTTGAGGAGAAGCCATCTATTTCTTTTAAGGGTGAAAGCAGAAATCAGATTGCACAAGGTGGAGATGATTCTGAGAGTGTTAATTCACCATCACAAAATGTAGAACCAGAAGTTGGAGAGTCCTTATTGATGAGAAGAACCTTGATCAAAGTGCAATGGAGAAGGAACCACCTAAAAGAAAGTCACTCTTTAGGACTACATGCAAATGCCAAGGTAAATGTTGCAAAGTTGTTATTGATTTTGGTAGTACTGACAATTTGGTTTTAGTTGAAATGGTAGAGAAGTTAAAGTTGAAAAGATTGCCTCATGCCACTCCAGACAAGGTGTCTTGGTTAAACAAAGGGAAACAAGTGTTGGTGAATGAACAATGTTGGGTAGAATTCCATATAGGGGGTTATAAGGACAAGGTCTTGTGTGACATCATCCCTATGGATGTTTGTCATGTACTTCTTGGTAGACCATGGCAATATGATAGAAATGCCAAACATGATGGTAAAAAGAGCACATATGTCATAGAGAAGGATGGAGTCTCATATACTCTAACACCATTGAAAGATGAAGATAAAACACCATGACTAGAATCCAATGTGATGTTGGTAGGAGAAAAGGAATTTATAAAGGCCATGGAAGAGGAGAATATGGGTTTTGCCATCATAGCCAAGCCTAGGTCTGTTGTGGCAACAACAAAGTTCGATGATTTGCCTATGGAGGTCCAAGATTTCTTGAACAAGTATGTTGACATTGTGGTTGATGAACTCCCAAACTCCCTACCACCAATGAGAGATATTAGTCATCATATTAACTTCATACCAAGGGCTAGCTTGCCTAATAAGGCAGCATATAAGATGACACCATAGCAGAATGAGGAGATTAAGAGACAAGTCCAAGAATTGCTTGATAAGGGGCTAATCAAAGAAAGCCTTAGTCCTTGTTCAGTTCTCGATATCCTAGCAAAAAAGAAGGTAGGTGAATGGAGGATGTGCACTGATTCTAGGGCCATCAATAAGATTACAATCAGATATAGATTCCCCATTCCACGGATGGAAGACTTGATGGACTGTCTAGGTGGAGCATGCTACTTTTCCAAAATAGACCTCAAGAGTGTTGAAATGAACCAGACAACTGAGAGGGGGGGGGGTGAATCAGTTGTCTCAAAACTTAAACAATTCTATACCTTAAAACATTAACACTTGTCCACTATTTGTTATGATTAAGTCATGAAAGCATAAACTGAGAAACATAAACACTTTTGCAAGATCATACACAAGTGACACCAATTTTTAATGTGGAAAACCCTATTAAGGGAAAAACCACGATGGATGTTAGTCCATAAGATATATAAGTTATAACAATACTGAAAATTAGAGGCTCACTACCAATAGGGCTCACTTCCCAGAAAAGGCTCATTGCTAAGGGGTGGCTCACTGCCAAGGGTTTTGAACTGAGATAATAGCATCTACTCCATGCCCGAATTCAATTCCATTGAAGCACAATACTCTTCCTCTGCCCTACTCTACCTTCTACACCTCTTCACTTAACTTTGCATTTTACACACAAGGACATATTTTCCACGACCAAATAACAAGTATATACATTATTCATCAACCTTGGAATGTACATCAAGGTCGGCATTACACTCATCAACCATTGGAACGATCTCGAAGGTTGACATAACAAACATTCACAAAATAGGACTTGACGTAATACAAAATTATGCTAGGGAAATGTACTAAAGATGTGTGCGGATCACTCCACGCCTTATTTGGGACTCAAACACGATCTTCCACACCACAAAATGCTTCTAAAATCTTCAATATATCTCTGCAATCACTGGAATTAACCAAGTCGGCTAAGACTAGTTACACGGTACGTTATCTGGCAATAAACTTCAAAAACAATCTCAATTCCTTAACATGGACCAATGTAAATGCAAGAACACAATCAGGAGGCATCCACAAGTACGTTGTAATCACCAGGAGTAACTAATGTAGGAGCATCCAGGGTGTAAGAGCAATCTTGCATCAACCAAATAAATAAATAAATAAATAAATAAATAAAAATGTTGTTCTTTTCAATAAGGGCTAAATTTGGCAGGGTTACTATTTTTAGTAAGTTTGCATTTGTGCACAGTTGGATACAAAATCTTAGAGGGACCTCCAGAATGGTGAATTGAAGCTAATGGTGAATAAATCACTTCAATATCATTTGTCATTTGTGAGATATTAAAATTTCAAATTCCAATAATCCTATTGAAATATTTAAAGTCAAATTTGAGGCACTTAGAGGCTCCAGATGGGCCCAAAATTTGGTGAAAAACACAAACAGTCTACCTTTAGGTATTGCTTATGCACAACCATCTTTTCGAGATCTTTCCGAAAAGGTATTATAATTGAAAATCCAACAGTTGGATCAAAAGTTATGGCCATGCGAAGTTGACCTATTTTTTGAGGGAGATGCAAATTTTGAAATTACGCTGGTGGCCGCCAAAAAGGGCCATATATGACTATTTTTGGGAACCCTTGGGGTAGTAGAGTTAAGAGGGAAGGTGTAGAGTCAAGAATAGGTGGGAAAATAGAAACCTTAGTAGATTTGCGGTTACAGAAGGCTGAAGATTCCATAGTCTTGAGAGAGAGAGCTGTAATGTGTTGTAGCCTGTAGGGGATTCATCCTCTGATTGTATTTGAGCTTCTGTAATGTAATGTTTTGCTCATATTAATAAAATATCATTCTATTTTCTATGTGAAATTTCTGTTATTGTGTGTTTTATGATTTACCCCCTTCATCAAGTGGTATCAGAAAAAGGGTTCCTGAGTGTGTAGACAAATTGCCGACCATGAGGCAGTTTGCACTAGGACCTGAGGTTGTGGGTTTGCTACGGAGATCAAGATAACTAGACGAAGAAATCATATTGGGAGGAATGCTTTGATGGAAGAGGGTTTTAGAGCCCTACAAAGGCAAATCGATGCATTGCAAGAGGACCTACGAAGAGGGTTTGAGTAGAGAACAAGAGAAGAAAGTGAAGATGAAGCTAGAGAAGAGCTATTTGAGGAAGAACAAGAAGCTGCAGGAGATCCTGTAGAAGTTAGGTTGTTGAGGGCCATTTCTAAGATTGGAAAGAGGCCCAGGATCAAAGTTTCTACATATTCTAAAGTTTTGAATCCGGGACAACTTATTGATTGGATCAATGACATGGAGGAGTATTTCGAGTGTGAAGATGTGGAGGACCTAGATCGGGTCAAGTTTACAAAGACAAAGTTGAAGGGCCATGCCAATATTTGGTGGAAGGAGGTCTAGTTAGAGAGAAATAGAAGAGAAAAAGCAAAGATTGCCAGATGGGATCGGATGGTGGAGAAATTGAAGAATCAGTTCATTCCTGTGGACTATGAGATGGAGTTACTGAAGAAGCTGCAATGATTGAAGCAAGGTAACAAGTCTGTTAAGGAGTATATAGAAGATTTTTATAAGATCACTATCAAGACAGGTCATGGAGAGGCTAACAAGGAGAAGGTAGCCCGTTACATTAATGGGTTGAGGCTAAGTATTCCAGAAGAGTTGAGCCTGGTCAGAATGACCACCATAGAAGATGCGTACTAGTTTTCCCTCAAGGTTGAAGAGAAGCTGAATAAGAGATTTGAAAGCAAGCAAAGGGGAAGAGGTCAAGGTGGAAGGACTGGTGGAAGACACTATGGAGGCCAAAATGAAGATCCAAAGAAAAGTGAAGAAGCTGGAAATAGTTGAAATTAGAGAGGAGATAATACCTACCGCCCTCGTGACCAGAATAATGGTGAGCAAAGATGAAGAGGAAGAGGTAGACCTGGGCAAGGACCTGGAAGATGAGGTTTCAGAGGAACATGTTTCCAATGTGGAGAAGAAGGACATCAAGCATATGAGTGTCCACAACATCAAGGAAGGACAAATAGAAGACCTGAAGGTAATGCACGAGTTTTACATGTCGATAAATATGCGCAATCTAAGCGCTCTGAAGATGTTGAAAGGGGAGAAACCCTAGTTGTCAAAAAAACTTTGTTGAATAAGGAGAAAGAACCCAATCAGAGGAAGAGTTTATTCCACACAAGGTGCAAATGTGAAGGTAAGTGTTGTGATATTATTATTGACAGTGGAATCACTGATAATCTTGTTTCAGAGGAGATGGTTGACAAGTTGAAGTTGACAAGAAGAAAGCATCCGCATCCATATCAGATTGCATGGTTGTAGGAGGACCATAGAGCTTTGGTCAATGAGTAGTGTTTAGTGAAGTTCAAGATTGGTGACTACCATGATGAGGTGTTGTGTGACATCATACCGATGGATTCATATCATATGTTATTGGGGACGTTGTGGCACTATGATAGGAGCATTGTCCATGATGGTCGTGCAAACACATACTCCCTAACAAAGGATGGATTTCATCATAAGTTGAAGCCCTTGAAGGAGGTGGAAGAAAAGGTATGTAGTACTGCTAGAATTTGCTTGGTAGAGGGTCAAAAATTTTTGGAGGGTATGAAGCATGAGCATCATTGCTTTGCATTGATTCCTAAGATTAGTCAAGAGAAATGTGAAGATGTGCCAGTAGAAGTATCAGAAATGTTGGAAGAATTTCAGGATATTGTCTCTGATAATGTACCAAAAGGTTTACCACCAATGAGGAAGATAAGTCATCAAATGGATTTGATACCAGGAGCCAATTTGCTGAATAAGGTAGCCCATTGAATGACTCCAGGAGAGAGTGAATAGTTGAATAGACAAGTTCAGGAGTTGTTGAGGAAGGGATTGATAAGAGAGAGCCCAAGTCCATGTGCGGTACCTATGGTACTAGCACCAAAGAAAGATGGAGAGTGGAGAATGTGTACAGACTCTCAAGCCATCAAGAAGATCATGATCAAGTATAGGTTTCCATTTCTAATAATGGATGACATAATGGACTGTTTGAGTGGAGCTAAGTACTTCGTGAAAATTGACCTGAAGAGTGGGTATCACCAGATCTGTATCAGAGAAGGAGATGAGTGGAAGACAACCTTCAAGACAAAGGAAGGTTTGTATGAGTGATTAGTCATGCCATTTGGGCTAACCAATGCACCGAGCACATTCATGCAGCTCATGAATGAGGTATTGAAAGAATTTTTGGGAATTTTTGTTATTGTTTATTTAGATGATATTTTGATTTTCAGTAAGACTTGGGATGAGCATATGATGCATATCAGAAGAGTTTTGGAGAAGCTGGGGGAGGAGAAGTTGTTGATCAATCTGAAGAAATGTAGTTTTGCAAAGGAGTTGGTATACTTGGGATTTGTTGTCTTAGAGGAAGGTCTTAAGATGGACCTAGAGAAGGTGAGGGCTATCATTGAATGGCCTACGCCAAGGAGTGCTTCCAAGGTAAGATCTTTTCATGGTTTGGCAATTTTCTACAGAAAGTTTATCAAGAATTTTAGTAGCATTTGTGCACCCCTAACTGAGACAATGAGAGGGGATAGAAAAGAGTTTAGATGGACTAAAGGAGCAAACAAGAGCTTTGATACATTGAAGTAGAAAGTCATAGAACAACCTGTTTTGGCACTTCCAGATTTCAATAAGGTATTTCAGGTAGATTGTGATGCTAGTGGTAGTGGTATAGGAGCTGTTCTGAGTCAAGAAGGTAAGCCCATTACCAATTTTAGTGAAAAGCTTAATGATGCCAAGAAAAAGTATTTTTTTATGATCAGAAGTTTTATGCAATAGTTCAGGCTTTGAAGAAATGGAGACATTATTTGTTGCCAAAAGAGTTCATTTTATATACTGATCATTAGGCTTTGCAGTATCTTAATAGTCAAGGAAAGTTAAATCAAAGGCACTTAAAATGGGTTGAGTTTTTGCATAGTTATACTTTTATTTTGAAGCACATGATTGGGAAGTCCAACAGAGTTGCAGATGCCTTGAGCAGAAGGCAAAATTTGTTGACAAAAATGAAGATAGAGTTTGTTGGGTTCGATGAACTCAAAATTTTGTATCCTAAAGATCTAGATTTTGCAGAGGCTTGGGAAGCTTGTTTGGAACATGTTACTTTGGACAGGACAAAATGGTTGGATTACATAATCCAAAATGGCATGTTGTTTAGAGGAAGACAATTGTGCATTCCAAGGAGTTCCATGAGAGAGAATCTGATTAAGGAGAAGCATAGTGGAGGATTAGCTGGACACTTTGGTCGAGATAAGACCATTTCTATTGTTGGTGAGAATTATTATTGGCCACAGTTGCAGCAAGATGTGAGGAAATTTGTGTAGAGTTGCAGAATGTGTCAGATGGCAAAAGGAACAAGTCATAATACAGGGCTATATTAGCCATTACCTATACTAGAGAAGCCATGGGATGGTATTAGTATGGATTTTGTTCTTGGTTTACCAAGGACATAGAGATGACATGATTCTATCTTTGTGGTGGTGGACAGATTCTCAAAGATGGCCCATTTTTTTCCTTGCAAGAAGACTAATGATGCTATTCATATTGTAGATCTATTTTTTAGAGAGGTGGTGAGACTACATGGTCTACCTAAGACCATAGTTTCAGATCAAGATACCAAGTTTGTTGGTTATTTCTGGAGGACATTATGGAAGAAGTTGAAGACAGATTTGAAGTTCAGTTCTGCACATCATCCACAGATTGATGGACAGACAGAAGTGGTGAATAGGAGTTTGGGTAACCTGCTACGATGCTTAGTAGGAGATAAGCCCAAGGGATGGGATTTGATTTTACCACAGGTAGAATTTGCTTACAACAATTCTGTCAATAGGAGCATAGGTAAATCTCCATTCCAGGTTGTGTATGGGAGTAGCCCAAGAACTGCTTCTGAATTGAGGAGGATGGATAAGGGGGAGAAGAGTAGTGCCGAACCTGAAAATTTTGCTGAGCACATGAAGAATTTGCACAAAGAGGTAAGAAAACATATCCATAAGATGAATTCTCAATATAAGGATAAGCCAAATCAAAAGAGGAGACATAAGGAGTTTCAGGATGGTGATGAAGTCATGGTTCACTTGAGAAAAGAAAGATTTCCAGTTGGTACATATAATAAGTTGAAGATGAGGAAATTTGGACCATGTAGAATCCTGAAGAAGCATGATTTAGGAAATGTATTTGAGGTAGAGTTGCTTGATGACATCAATATTTCACCAGTGTTCAACATTTCAGATTTGACAAAGTATCATGATGACGGACTTGATAAAGGAACACAGTGGGACATTCCAGCATCTACTTCAGAGAAGGAGGAGATAGAGGGCATTCTGGATAGCCGTGTGGGTAAGAGTACAAGAAACATGCACTATACAGAATACTTGGTGAAATGGAAAGGAAGGCATGTTGAAGATTCATCATGGTTATCTGAGACTCAGGTTAATCGTTATAGTTTCCCTCTAAGTCATGAGAAGTGACAGGGTCACTTTTCAAATTACCTCAGATGTCTGATGCAGGAGCATCCAGGGTGTAAGAGCAATCTTGTATCAACCAAAAAATAAATATATAATTAAATAAATAATGTTGTTTCTTTTCAATAAGGGCTAAATTTGACAAGGTTACTATTTTTAGTAAGTTTGCATTTGTGCACAGTTGGATACAAAATCTTAGATGGACCTCCAGAATGGTGAAGAAATCACTTCAATATCATTTGTCATTTGTGAGATATTAAAATTTCAAATTCCAAAAATCCTATTGAAATATTCAAAGTCAAATTTGAGGCACTTACAGGCTCCGGATGAGCCCAAAATTTGGTGGGAAACCCAAGCAGTCTACCTTTAGGTATTGCTTGTGCACAATCGTCTTTTCGAGAGCTTTCCGAAAAGGTATTATAATTGAAAATCCAATGGTCAGATCAAAAGTTATGGCCCCGTGAAGTTGACCTATTTTTGGAGGGAGACACAAATTTCAAAATTAAGCTGGTGGCTGCCAAAAAGGGCCATATATGACTATTTTTGGGAACCCTTGGGGTAGTAGAGTTAAGAGGGAAGGTGTAGAGTCAAGAATAGATGGGAAAACAGAAACCCTAGCAGATTTGGGTTTACAGAAGGCTGAAGATTCCAGAGTCTTGAGAGAGGGAGCTGTAATGTGTTGCAACCTATAAGGGATTCATCATCTGATTGTATTTGAGCTTCTGTAATGTAATGTTTTGCTCATATTAATAAAATATCATTCTATTTTCTGTGTGAAATTTCTGTTATTGTGTGTTATTTGGGAATAAACTTCAAACACAATCTCAATTCCTTAACGTGTGGTGCAGGAGCACCTTGGCAAATTAATATTGCCCTAAACAAATCCTTGAGTTTGATTAAATTTGTATGCTTCCACTTTGTAATAAGGTTATTTTGAGTCATTGTTATGTGTCTAGGAGACTAGGAGTCTTAAATATGCAAAATATTGCAAACCATGTAAAGGTTGCCAATATAAAATTAGAAAAAATAGTCAAGTTACTAAAAAGACAGTTTTGGGATGGAATACCAAAGGTCAGTTCACTTGAGGAAGTTAAAATTCAGTTAGACATGAGTGTAATGCCTTTAAATAGGCTTTGTAACCTTTGAAAACTTAGAGGTAATTGAATGTGTGAATGGGATCAACAAAAAGCACTGTTTTTTATGCATTTTCTTCAAAAAAATGTTGTTTCCAATCCTTGTATGGCTCTGTACAGGCATGCATGGATGTCTTAATGTTTTTAAGTGTTTGATCCTTCAATCACCTTCCTATTCTATTTTATTTCATGAAGATTGGTGCAGTTTTAAACAAGATATTGCACTTTTAGTGAAAGACAGTCAAAACCCCGGTTTAGGGTTACAGTTAGCAGTTTTAAAGAAGTTTCATGGATATTTTATATGTTGAAGAGTCCATGCACAAGTTAAATGTTATCTTAATACCTAGATTTCCATATGACAAGTGATTAGACCAGATGGTTAAGGTTTACAACGAATTTGAGAATGTTCTAGTGCTGTTCTATCTTGTTCAAGACTGGTAAAGGGCAAAAATACTGTGATTTTTGATATTTTACTGTGGAGTGAACCTTCAATATGGTAGTTTGAATTTGTGGAAGATATACATTGAAGTCTTAACACTTTATTCAAGTTAGAATTGATCCATGAATGCAGGTTTATCCCCTTGAATGACTTTGCTCTGTCAGGACTGAGTATAACAGTCACAGTCATGACTGGTTATGAGACTATTTTGTGTTTGCATAAAGTTTGTAAATCCTAGAAGGGTGTAGAAGGAGATGATCTAAATGGGAGGTGTTCTAAATGCTCTCAATCCATAGAAAGGGGTGCAAATTAAAGAAAGGTACTTTATTAATTATTTTGTGAATGATAAAGGACTGTCATTTCTGTGAACAGTCAGAGTTAGGACAGTCAGGTTGTAGCTTGTGATCCACTGTCCTAAGGAATACAAAACTTAGTTATTGGGTCAAAGACCATGTGTTGGTCATGTTGTAATTACCCTATGAAAGTTGTCTCAAGTATTGAATCACTGTTTATGTCTTGGAGAGCAAAGTAGTTGGAGTTGTGATAGTTTGTGAGTGCCATAGTTGCACATCAAGAACAGTCATGAAGGAATGATGAAAAAATGAATGGACAGACTTGATAATGGTTTGTTTGTGGGTAGACTAAGGTTACTAAGGAGTTCTGAGGTCTTGTGAACCTTGTTTGGGTCAGAGTTGTGAGGATTTCATTAAAGATTGATGAACTTGTGGGATTCCAAGACATTGTCATGAAATATGCTAGTAAGAAGTTGAGTCTTTCTTTTCCTCTGCATCAACATGGACCAATGTAAATTTAAGAAAACAATCAAGAGGCATCCACAAGCACATTGTAATCACCAGGAGCAACTGCACAAACTCTAACCACTTTATCCATGAGATTCTTCACATCAAAGCACATGAACTTCACTATCTTCAACTGTCATAAAAGAAAGATAGCTCGCAGACCACCAAATCATGAACCATTGTAGTTGTAGGCACTTATCATCATCCTAGACTTCCCTCTAGAATAGTAGAGAAAAATACTTCAATGTATAGGAATGCAGAGCAAAATACTTTCTCCCTATCGTCAGTGAATAATCAGAAAAAGCAAGTTTTACTCCAGTGAATGTAACTCACTCAATTCTTCATACCGGAGGCTCAAAATTAGAATTTAGCATCTTCAAACATGCCTCTAAATAATTTTCAATCCGCAGACCAAGATCTTCAATCTACAAGAAATGTGGAGTAGTCTTCTGGACTGTTCTTTAGTATGCGACTCACTGTCTTCACTGTGATTCACTATTTCCTTTCTGATTCTTCTAGAGGGGCTAATATTCTTAATATCCTCAACATATAAAGCTTCTAAACAAAAAAAAATAGGATATAGTTGACACCAATGACAACAAAGATATGCTGACATCAATGACAACATCGATTAGGCATGTACTTGCAACAATCTTCCCCTTTGTCATTGATGGCAACATATGATGTGAAAAACCACAATAACCATGATGACAAGATTCTCCCCTATTCTCTTTACACATCTACACTCTTTCTCTCTGAGTTTTTCACATGATTTCTCTCCCCCTTTGACATCAATGGCAAAGGGCACATACTTGCACTCTGCTATTCCGATCCAACTTTCCTATGAATTCTCTGACTACTCCCCCTGAGAAGTAGCCCTTGAAGCATCAATCTGGATCTAGAGGTGGGACTCTAAACACCACCAAACTGATGCACTCTTGTGCATCTTAGTCTAGAGAAGGAGGGGTGATAACCCCTAACTTTTCTCTGAGATACTCAAAAGTATCCTTAGGCAGAGGCTTGGTGAAGATGTCTACAATCTAATCTTTTTTAGATACATACTCCAACTTGACTTCATTCTCTATCACCTTTTCTCTCAGAAATTAATATCTTATGGATATATTCTTTCTCCTTGAATGCATTATTAGATTCTTTGAAATGTTTATGGTACTTGTATTGTTACAAAAGATTGTAATTGGATCTTCATACACAACTCTAATGTCCTTCAATGTCTACTTCATCCATAACACCTAAGTGCAATTGCATGCTGTTGTAATGTATTCTACTTCTATAGTAGATAGATATATTGAGTCTTGTTTCTTACTTAACCAAGATACCACCCTTTTTCCTAAGAAGAATGCACCTCCACTTGTACTTTTCTTGTCATCCACATCTTCAGCCCAATATGCATCAATGTATGCACTGAGAGTGAAATCATTATCTTTTGGATACCACAAACCATAATCCATTGTGCCTTTAAAATATCTTAGTATTCTCTTGACTACCATCACATGTGACTCTTTAGGTTCTGCTTGAAATCTTTCCACAAGACAAACTGCATGCATTATGTTAGGTCTAGTTTGGGTCAAATAAAGTAACCCTCTAATCATAGATCTATACCTTTTCTGATCTGCCATAGGTGAGTCATCATTTTTTCTCAACTTACAACTAGTTACCATGGGAGTGCTTACCAATTTATAGTCTTCCATCCCAAACTTCTTTAACAACTCTTTCACATACTTAGACTAAGAAATGAAGATACCTTTATTTGAATGATTGATTTGCAAACCTAAAAAGAAATTCATCTCACTAAACATAGACATTTCAAATTCATTTTGCATTTCCCTAGCAAAAACCATGCACATACCTTTATTGCCTCCAAAGATAATGTTATCAACAAAGACTGCAACAATTAGGATTCATTCATCATTGATCTTGAAGTAGAGATTGTTGTCGGTAGTACCCTTACTGAATCCTAACTGTATCATATATTTATCCAATCTTGCATACCAGTCTTTGGGGGCTTGTTTTAGTCCATACAATGCTTTCTTCAATCTGCACACCATGTCACCCTAATCTGATGACTGGAATCCTTTTGGTTGTTCAATATAGACTTCTTCTTCCAATTCCCCATTTAAGAATGTATACTTCACATCCATTTGATATACCTTGAAATCCTTGTAGGCTGGAAATGCTAAAAATATTCTTATTGCTTCAATCCTTGACACTGGTGTAAATGTTTCCTCAAAATCTATTCCTTCAACTTGAGAGTATCCTTTGCATACCAACCTTGCTTTGTTTCTTACCACTTCACCATTCTCATTCATTTTGTTCCTAAAGACCCATTTTGTACCAATCAAATTCTTGTCTGCTGGTCTAGGGACTAGATCCCAAGTTTGATTCTTTTCTATCTGCATCAATTTTTCTTTCATAGCATTTACCCATTTTTCATCACTACATGATTCATTTACATTTTTAGGTTCCACTTAAGAAATCAAACAATAATTAACCTATTCATCAAGAACTCTTTTTATGGTCTGAACTCTTTTACTCTTATCTCCTATTATTTGATCTTCAAAGTGATTTAACTTCACATACATGGGTGTCTTAGTAATGATTTCCGAAGCTTGTTCTTCTTCTTTCTCTAAGTTTTCTTCTTGCTGCACTACTACTTTGCTTGCAGGGACTTCCGATTCATCAAATTCATATCCACTTGACACCTTTTCCTTGCTTTCATCAACTTTGATATTTTGATGTAGGAGCATCCCTGGTTCAAAATAAATCTTGTATCAACCAAAAACATTTACATTTCAGTTTGTTTGCATTCCAGTTCTTTCATTTTCCAGTTTAGTTCAGGTAGTTCAGTCAGTAGCAGTTCTCAACATGTGGTCCAGGTTTGGCATTTCACATCTTGTGGATCTAGACCTAGCATCTACATTCCCTCATCTACAACATATCAAGAATTTAGAGTATTTAGATCAGTTACCAGAAAGATATCGCTATCAGAAGTTGACTATTTTCTCAGAGTAGAGCATTCTAACAATTCCTAATAATCAGGTGAAGGAGAAGGCTTGCAGATCATTCCTTGAGTTACAAATCTCAATGACACATCATTCAATGTCTTGTGGTTCATGGATGACATTCCCCAAGGGTCTGCACATTGTTCCAATCATTGGAGGAAGTCTTCTATGCATTTAGGTCTGACCTATTTGTGAACACATTACAACTCTTCATTGGAGTTTGTGATCTTCCTTAGCTGACATGGAGGAATCTATTGGTCCAAAGATGATATATATTGATGTAATAGATCCTTAGGAAAGAAACTATTGACATAAGAAAGATCTGATAGTTTAGATTTTGTGCAAATGAGCTTCAAAGCTTTATCTTGTGCATGTATGTAATCAGGCCTGTAAGCCCTAATTGTAGGCCCGCATGTTGTCGGCCAATCTCTATTTTGAATTCTATGATATACTGAATGACTGAATTTGCATTTGCTCTATTTCTTTAAGTTGTTTCGGTTGTGTTTACTCTTGCTGCATGGTCTAGATAGTTCATTCTATGAACCCTCCTACTCTGACTACACCAAGTGGTATCAGAGCAAAAGTTCAAATCTTGGAGAGCGAAAGTTTGATTTTTTGGAGCAAATTGGAGAAAGGGATTCTGTAAGATCTTGTTGTAAGTAGATTGCTGATCTGAGGCAAGTTACTTGTGTGTAACCGATCACCGATTGAGAGGCAGTTGTCACTTGTAGCCTGATCACCGAACCTGAGGCAGTTTGCACTTGATCCTAGGAAGAATGCCGCTGTGAAGACTTCCTCTTGTCGGTACAATGGCTAATAGAATGGATGAGATGATGGAATTGATGAGAACAATATGAATTCATTTGGATGTTGTTGAAGAAGATAGGCGAAGAGGATTGGCATTGAGACATAACGTTAAAAGTGATGATGAGGAAGAATTTCAATCTGTTGAACACACTAACGAAACCCTAGAAGGTGATGATGAAGAAGAATCAGATCACATAAAGATGTTATGAGCTATTTCAAAGATTGGAAAGAGACCCAGAGTTGATGTTCTGAACTATACTGGTAATTTGAACCCTAAAGAGTTGATTGACTAGATAAATGACATGGAAGAATACTTTGAATATGAAGAAATTGAAGATCTGGAGAAGGTGAAATTTGCAAAGACAAAGTTGAAAGGACATGCTGCTATATGGTGGAAAGAAGTTTAGTTATAAAGAAACAGAAGAGGAAAAGAAAAGATTACAAAGTGGGATTGGATGGTGACAAAGTTTAAGAATCAGTTCATACCTACTGACTATGAGTTGGAATTATTGAAAAGATTGCAAAACCTGAGACAAATGGAGAAATCTGTAAAGGAATACACTGAAGAATTTCATAAGATGATCATAAGAATAGGACATAGTGAAGCAAGAAAGGAGAAAGTAGCTAGATACATCAATGGACTTAGATTGAACATTCAAGAAGAACTAAGCTTGGTAATGATGACATCTTTGGAAGAAGCATATCAATTTGCCCTAAAAGTTGAAGAAAAGATGAATAAGAAGCATGATCAGAGACAAAGAGGTAGAGGAGGTAAATTTCAGAGGGGAAGATCATTTACAGAGCATAACAAATTTGACAGCCTAGTTAGAAAGGATGATAGAGATAACAATGCTTACTGGAGAGATGATAGAAATTTTTACTAGAGAGGAAACCCTAGTGCATACCAGAATGAAGGATATAGAAGAGAAGGAAGAGCATTTGATAAGAAGACATTTAGAGGTACTTGTTTCAAGTGTGGAGGTGAAGGACATAGAGCATTTGAATGTAATTAGGGTAGTACAAGCAAGAAGATAGAGAATAGTGGGAGAGCAGTCTATGTTGAGGAAGAGCCTATTGGATCACCTTGTTCAGTTGGCAATCCAGAGAAAGGAGAATCATTGGTGATGAGGAGAGCACTATTTCAAGTAGAGACAAATGAGGAACCATCACAGAGGAAAAGTCTGTTCAGAACTAAATGCAAATCTGGAGGTAAGTGTTGTAAAGTTTTAATTGATAGTGGTAGTTCAGATAACCTAGTTTTAGAGGAGATGGTGACTAAGCTGAAGTTGGAAAGGTTGAAACACCTTAAGCCCTATTAGATAGCATGGATTCAGGATGATCATAAGGTACTGGTGAGTGAACAATGTTTGGTGAAATTTCATATTGGATCTTATCATGTTGAAGTCTTGTGTGATATTATGCCTATGGATGTTTGTCATATCTTGTTGGGTAGACCTTGGCAGTATGATAGAAAAGCTATGCATGATGGAAGAAAGAATACATATACTATAACAATAAATGGGAAAAGAATTACTTTGATTCCTTTAGAAGATGATCCTAAAAATGTGGTATGTGGGAATGCTAGAATCTATTTGGTAGACGAAAGGAAATTTTTGGATGGTTTGAAATAGGAAAGTATGCGTTATGCCATGATTCCTAAGAAGCATAAAATATTGAGAGAGACTAAACTAGAGGAGATAAGAGAGTTGTTGAAAGAGTATGAAGACATCATATCAGATAATGTGCTTGAAGGATTACCACCTATAAGGAGTATCAGTCATCACATGTATCTTATACCAGGAGCAAGTTTGCCTAACAAAGCAGCACATAGAATGACACCGACAAAGAATGAAGAACTGAATAGACAGATACAAGAGTTTTTGAGGAAAGGTTTGATCAGAGAAAGATTAAGTCCTTGTGCAATACCTGCAGTGCTAGCACCAAAGAAGGATGGAGAATGGAGAATGTGTACTAACTCTAGAGCAATAAACAAGATCACAGTAAAGTATAGATTTCCCTTGCCTAGGATGGATGATATTATGGATTGTTTGAGTGGAGAAAAATATTTCACAAAGATAGATTTGAAGAGTGGATACCATTAGATCAGAATCAGAGAAGGTGATGAATGGAAGACTTCTTTTAAGACAAATTAAGGATTGTATGAGTGGTTAGTGATGCCTTTTGGATTAATGAATGCACCGAGTACTTTTATGAGGTTAATGAATGAGGTCTTGAAGAAATTATTTGGTAATTTTGTGATTGTGTACTTGGATGATATTTTGATTTTCAGTAGGACAAAATAGGAACATTTGTTGCATATTAGAAAAGTTTTGCAAAGGTTGAGAGAAGAGAAATTGCTAATAAACATCAAGAAGTGTAGTTTCATGAAGGAAGAATTAGTGTATTTGTGATTTGTGATCTCTACGAAAGGATTGAAGATGGACCTTGAGAAAGTGAAAGCAATTATTGAATGGCCTACACCAGAGAGAATTAGAGCGGTTAGATCATTTCATGGTTTGGCTAGTTTCTACCGGAAGTTCATTAGAAATTTCAGTTTAGTTTGTAACCCTATGACAAAAATAATGAGAGGTGACAGAAAATATTTCAAGTGGACATCAGGAGTAGATAAGAGTTTTGAGTTGTTGAAGTAGAAAGTAATAGAGCAACCTATTTTAGCATTACTAGATTTCAATAAGGTATTTCAAGTTGATTGCGATGCTAGTGGAAATGCAATTGGAGTAGTGTTAAGTCAAGAAGGTAGACCCGTAGCTTATTTCAGTGAGAAGTTAAATCATGCAAGGAAAAGATATTTAGTTTATGATCAAGATTTCTACACCATAATTCAAGCCTTGAAGAAGTGGAGACATTACTTGTTGCCTAAGGAGTTTGTGTTGTATATAGATCATCAAGCTTTGCAATATTTGAACAGTCAAGGTAAGTAGAATCAGAGACATATGAGATGGGTAGAGTTCATGCAGAGTTATACTTTTGTATTGAAGCATAGGAGTGGTAAATCAAACAAAGTTGTTGATGCCTTGAGTTGAAGAAGAAACTTGTTGACAAAGATGAGAGTTGAAGTGTTGGGTTTTGATGAATTGAAGAACATGTATGAGGGAGACACTGATTTTGCAGAACCTTGGAAAGCATGTAAGGAACCTATTGTGATAGATAGGAGTAAGTGATGCAGAGGCCAATGGAGATCAACACAACTTTGATAGGTGACAAAGTATCCAATAAGGTAGGACTATTTTTATGAGAGGTAATGTTTACAAGTTCATATCAAAGGGCTCATATGGAACATGACACTAAACACCTAATCCTCTAAAGGCAAACATCTAGGGGATCCTTTGACATCTAGAAGGATACCCCCAATCCATCCAACAAGTATTGTCTACTCACAAAACACTACTTCCCTCACAATGTTGTCCTAACCCTTGTAGCCCTGTTTTAGGGTCTGACAGAGGATAATTCATAGCCTAGACACTTCTATGACTAGATCAACCTTGTTTGAGATACCCTTTATGAGGCTTGAGAACATGTTAAAAACTTACCATGGATTGTTTAAGGACATGTGCCACTTTCATTAAGACTGTCCTATTATCAAGAGCCCTAATTAGGCCTAGGTTACAAAGCAAGTGCCTTTTTATTGCTTCAAATAACTTCCTAAACTAGTTAGACACTTCAATTTCATGCCCAAACCAAGGATTTTTTAGGTTTTGAGGCTCCACCATTGACTGTAACCAATTTGGCTTATGTTGTTCCTTCTACACATATACCTAGCACATGGTCTCGCTAGGTTATTTCAAGAAATCTCTACCACAACCTATTTCCTACCAAAAACACCTTCAAAAAACATTGAAACAAACACTAACAAATTCATTCCACTAATCAAGGAGGGTTTGATTCAGTCGAATGGTGAGAAACCCATGTTTTTCTGTCAGAAACCCTAGATGAGGGTTTATCAAACCAAATTCAGAAGAATGCAGATATCTACTCTCTACAGATGTTTCAAAAACCCAAATAAACTACAAAATATTCTAGACTCACCCTACTTTCAAGCCACCATCGTAGTCTTCTATGACTCCTCCGTACAAGGGCAGAGCACGTACATAAACAACAGAAAATATAGAATATAAAGGCAGAAAACTATTGTTCCTTATTGATTTCTTCACTAGTTCACTTCTTCTACAAGGAACATCTACAAGGTTTTAAGAAGCCTGCCTTGATGGTTTGGAGTAGTTGGAGGGGTAGTTTGAATTAATGGGAGACTGGTAAACTATCTACAACCATAGAACTGCCCCTATTTTGTTAATGATTGCAACTAATTACAATGAGTTGTCATCTATATCATGGGGTTCCATGACAAACGAGGTTTGCAAATAGCATTACAAGGTAAATGAGCCTTTGACAAGGCATTAAACCTGTTGACTCCTCCCCTATATGCCATTAAAGGCTTTACAAACATGAATACTATGACTATTCCATTACATCTTATGACTACCCCCTTACAACATGACATCAACAAGGTATTTTTTTGGACATGGTCCTTATTACAAAACATGGGAAATGGTCTTTCAAGACCTTATAAATCACAAACAAAGCATGAACAACAAAGACAAGTAGAATCTCCTTGGTGCCCTTGTACCAGTAAGTGGTTGGACTATTTCATTCAAGAAGATATGGTGTTCAAAGGAAGTCAGTTAGGCATACCTAGAAGTTCAATGAGAGATAATTTGATCAAGGAGAAGCATAGTGGTGGATTGGCAGGACATTTTGGCATTGATAAGATGGTAGCTTTGGTAAGTGAACATTACTTTTGGCTTTAGATACATAAGGATGTTCAGAGATTTGTATAGAGTTCTAGAGTTTGTCAAGTTGCAATAGGGAGTAGTCAGAACATTGGATTGTATAAACCTTTGACAATACTAGAGAGACCTTGGGAAGACATAATCATGGATTTTGTAATGGGATTACCTAAGACACAAAGAGGATATGATTCAATATTTGTAGTGGTTGATAGATTTTCAAAAATGGCTCATTTCATACCTTGTAAGAAGACAACTGATTAAGTGCATGTAGCTGACCTATTTTTCAAAGAGATTGTGAGATTGCATGGATTACCTAAGAGTATAGTTTGAGACAGAGATACAAAGTTTGTTGGTTACTTTTGGAAGACACTTTGGAAGAAAATGAAGATAGATTTGAAGTTTAGTTCTACTTTTCATCCACAGACAGATGGACAGATAGAGGTAGTGAATAGGAGTTTGGGAAAATTGTTGAGATGTTTGGTTGGAGACAAAGCCAGAAGTTGGGACTTGATTCTTCCACAAGTAGAGTTTGCGTACAATAATTTAGTAAATAGGAGTACTGAAAGAACACCTTTTGAGATTGTTACCGGAGATAAGGGGAGTGCAGAAGTAGAAGAATTTGCAAATCATATGAAGACAGTGCATAATTAGGTGAAGAAGCATTTGGAGGACATGAACAGTAAATACAAAGAGAAAGCAGATGAGAAGAGAAGACAAGGAATTTGAAGTTGGAAACGAAGCAATGGTGTACTTGAGAAAAGAAAGATTTCCAGTTGGGACATATAACAAGTTGAAGATGAAGAAGTTTGGGCCTTGTAGGATACTCAGGAAATTTGATTTAGGAAATGCATATGAAGTGGAATTACCAGAGACATTGGGTATTTCACCTATTTTCAACATTGCAGATCTTTATCAGTATCGTGAAGCAGAGTTTAGTGAAAGCATGGAAGAAGACTTGAAGAAGCAATTACCACAACAAGCACCAGAGTAGCTAGAAGACATCTTGGACATCAGAGTTGGACACAACACTAGAGGAAGATAGTACAAAGAATACCTTGTGAAGTGGAAAGGAAGACCAGAAGAAGATTCATCTTAGATTTCTTAGGCTGAGGTGGACCATGTCTTGGTTCTCCCCTAGTCCCAGCAAAGTGAGGGACTCACTTTTTTAATAACCCAGGATGTCTAATGTAGGAGCATCCCTGGTTCAAGAGAAATCTTTTATTAACAAAAAACATTTGCATTTCAGTTTGTTTGCATTTTAGTTCTTTCATTCTCTAGTACAGTTCAGGTAGTTTAGTCAGTAGCAGTTCTCATCTTGTGGTTCAAGTTTGGCATTTCACATCTTGTGGATCTAGACTTAGCATCTACATTCACTCATCTACAACATATAAATAATTCAGAGCATTTGGATCAGTTATCAGAAAGATATCGCTATCAGAAGTTGATTGTTTTAGAACAGAGAATTCTAACAGTTCCTGATAATCAGCTGAAGGAGAAGGCTTATGGATCATTCCTTGACTTGTGGATCTCAATGACACATTATTCAATGTCTTGTGGTTTGTGGTCAACCTTCCCCAAGGGTCTACATGTGTTTCCAATCATTGGAGGAAGTGTTCTATGCATTTAGGTCTGACCTATCTGTGAACATGTTACAACTCTTCATTGGAGTTTGTGATCTTCCTTGGCCGATGTGGAGGAATCTATTGGTCCAGAGATGATATATATTGATGTAATAGATCCTTAGGAAAGCATCTACTGACATAAGAAAGATCTTATAGTTTAGATTTTGTGTGAAGAAGCTTCAAAGCTTTATCTTGCACATGTATGTAATCAGGCCTGTGATCCCTAATTGTAAGCTTGCATGTTGCTGACCGATCTTTATTTTGAATCCTACGATATACTAAATGACTGAATCTACATTTGCTTTATTTCTTTGAGTTGTTTCTGTTGTGTTTACTCTTGCTGCACAGTCCAGATAGTTCATTCTATGAACCCTCCTACCATGATTGCACCACATTTGTACTCTCAATAATCTTCTTCAACATGTTATTGTAACACTGGTAGGCCTTGCTCTTGGTAGAGTATCCAAGGAAGATACCTCCATCCAATCTTGCATCAAACTTACCTAGATCATTATCTCTTCTAATATAACACTTGCTTCCAAAAATTAAAATATTTCACAGCAGGATGTTTACCATACCACAATTCATAAGGAGTCTTAGAACTGTTGCCTTTGACTTGGACTCTGTTTAAGATGTATACAACAATGTGAATTGTATCTCTCTAATATATTTCTGGAGCCTCTTGAATTGTCCTATTTTTCCTTTCAACTACTCCATTTTGTTGTGGAGTCCTAAGTGCAGATAATTGTCTCTTTATCCCTTGTTCCTCATAGAAGAAGTTAAACTCATTTGATGTAAACTCTCCACCTCTATCAGACCTTAAGCACTTTATCTTCAAATCTAGCTCATTCTCAACCAGTGCCTTGAATGCTTTGAACTTTTCTAGGGCTTCTGCTTTTTCTTTTAAGAAGGTAACCTAGGTCATTGTAGAATAATCATCAATCAACATAATGAAATACATGTCTCCTTGTAGACTTCTTACTCTAGTAGGTCCATATAGATCTGTATGCACTAACTTCAGTAGTCCATCAACAAATTGGTCCTTGCTCTTGAAACTTGTTCTTGTCTATTTTCCAAATTGGTACTCCTTGCACAAAGTATCAGTAGGCTTCACAAGCTTGGGCAAATCTCTTACAGCTTCAGTGGAACTTATCTTCACAATGTTGTCAAAATTGATATGACACAACCTTCTATGCCACAACCAACTTTCATCATTTTGGGCCAACAAGAAATATTCATTAGTTCCTTTCAAATGATAAATGTTACCTCTTGTCTTCTTACTAGTTGCAATCACTATTCTGGAGCTTTCCAAAATCTTGTATTCATTGTCCTTGAATCTAAGATCATAACCTTTTCCACACATCTGACCAACACTTAAGAGATTATTCTTTAATCCCTTCACATATAAGACATCATCAGTGTTATGCTTGCCATCAAAAGAAATGGATCCTTTTCCACAAATCTTACCAGTTGTATCATCACCAAACCCAACCAATCCTCCATCATATCTTTCCAAACTTATGAACTTACTTTTGTCACCAGTCATGTGATGAGAGCAACCACTATTAATAACCCATTCATCTTTGTCTTCAACAACCTGAGCAGGCAATGCACTTTCCATTGGTTTTTCTTCCTTCACACAGCTAGCAGTATTAGTAGTCATAGGTTCTTCTTTAATAGCAATAAACAAGCATTCATTACTAGATGTACTAGCATTATCTAGTTCACCATCTGATACTCCTTTATCATCATCAAGATCTTCAACATAAGAACATTTATTTGGGATTCTAGGTCTACCAGGTCTTGGCTTAGGAACTCTTGTGGGGTATCTTGAAGAATAATGACCAAGTTTACCACAACTGAAACATTTGAAAGGTAGTTTACCTTTGAACTTATGAGTACCTCTAGGCAGACTATTAACAAAGTTGGCTTCAAGCTCTTCAAGCTCATGATCTGGATCCACCTTGTACTTGTCAGATCTGGGGGTTTTTCTAAAGTGTCATCCTTGAAAGTAGTCTCTGTCTTTGGAAGTGAATCACCAAGTTCTCTCGTTTCAAAGGTTGTCAGCTTCCTAAGCAACTGATCTTTTGTAATCTTTGTTATTGTCATTACTTCTTCAATTGCAGCAACTTTATGACTATATGATTTAGGCAATGATCTAAGAATTTTGTTCACAACTTCAATGTCCTCAATTTTTCCTCCTACACTTCTAATGCTACTCACAAGTTCGTCAATCTTTTGCATGAAGGATGTAATGTTGTCATCTTCACTCATCTTCAAACATTCATATTTTTCCTTCAAACTTTGCAACTTTCCGCTCTTCACATATTCATCTCCTTCATATAGATTATTAACCTTTTCCCAGATTTCATGAGCAGTTTCTAGCACCATGATCTTTGTTACTTCAATGTCAGATAAGGTGCTTACCAAGGCATCTTTGGCTTCTATGTTCAACTCAAATTCCTTGATCTCATCTTCAGTTTGTAGAACATTCTTTGGTATTTCATACTTATTTTCAGTTATTTTCCAAACACTATAACCCAAGTAGAGGAGATGGGTTTTTATGTGGATCTTCTAGATAGAGTAGTTTGTTCCATCGAACCGCAGAATTTCCTTCTTATACAACATCTTGTATCAGCCTCAAGCGGTCAAGCTTTCTTCTGACAAACTTGGCTCTGATACCAATTGTTGAAATGAACCAGACAACTAAGAGGGGGGTAAATTAGTTGTCTCAAAACTTAATCAATTTTGCACCTTAAAATATTAGCACTTGTCCACTATTTGTTATGATTAAGTCATGAAAGCATAAACTCAGAAACATAAACACAATTGCAAGATCATACACAAGTGACACCAGATTTTTATGTGGAAAACCCTGTTAAGGGAAAAACCACGGTGGATGTTAGCCCACAAGATATATAAGTTATAACAATACTAAAAATCAAAAGCTCACTGCTATTAGGGCTCACTGCCTAGAAAAAGGCTCACTACCAAGGGTTTTGAACTAAGATAATATCATCTACTAAATGCCTAAATTCAGTTCCATTGAAGCGCAATATTCTTCCTCTACTCTGCTCTGCCTTCTACACCTCTTCACTTAACTTTGCATTTTTCACACAAGGACATATTTTCCATGACCAAATTACAAGTATATATATCATTCATCAACCTTGGAATGTACATCAAGGTCCGCATTACACTCATCAACCATTGGAACGATCTCCAAGGTTGGCATAACAAAATACAAAATTATGCTAAGGAAATATAGTAAAGATGTGTGCAGATCACTCCACGCCTTAGCTGGGACTCAAAAATGATCTTCCATGCCACGAAATGCTTCTACAATCTTCAATATATCTTTGCAATCACTAGAAATAACCAAGTCGGCTAAGACTGGTTACACGCTACATTATCTGGGAATAAACTTCAAACACAATCTCAATTCCTTAATGCGAACCAATGTAAATGTAGGAACATGATCAGGAGGCATTCACAAGCACATTGTAATCACCAGGAGCAACTGTACAAACTCTAACCACTTTATCTATGAGATTCTTCACACCGGAGCACATGAACTTCACTGTCTTCAACTATCATAAAAGAAAGATGGCTTGCAGACCAGCAAATCATAAACCATTGTAGTTGTAGGAACTTATCATCATCCTAGACTACCCTCTAGAACCACAAAGAAAAATACTTCAATGTAGAGGAATGCAGAGAAAAATACTTTTTCCGTATCACCAGTGAATAATAAAAAAAAGTAGGTTTTACTCTAGTGAATGTAACTCAATTCTTCATACCAGAGGCTCAAACTCAAAAGTTAGCATCTTCAGACATGCCTCTAAATAATTTCCAATCCATAGACCAAGATCTTCAATCTACAAGAAATGCAAAGTAGTCTTCTGGATTGTTGTTCAGTATGCAACTCACTATCTTTACTATGATTCACTGTTTCCTTTTTTATTCTTCCGGAGGGGCTAATTTCACAATATCCTCAAAATATAAATCTTCTAAACATATAACAAAATAAAATATAGTTGACACCAATGAAAACAAAGATATTTTGACATAAATGACAACATCGATTAGGTACATACTTGCAACAAAGAGTGGGTATCACCAAATCAGGATCAGACCTAGGGATGAATGGAAGACAACTTTTAAAATAAATGAAGGGCCCTATGTGTGGCTTGTAATGTCATTTTGTCTCTCAAATGCACCTAGCACCTTCATGAGGTTGATGAATGAAGTTCTCAATCCTTTTATTGGTAAGTTTGTAGTGGTTTACCTTGATGACATTCTTATTTTCGGTAAAACTAAGGAAGAGCATTTGCACCATTTGGATTTGGTTTTAAGAAGATTGAATGAAGAGAAACTAATGTTTAATTTGAAGAAATGTGAGTTTATGTAGACAAAATTGATATATTTTGGTTTTGTGGTTAGAATAGGTACTTTGAAAATGGATCCAAGCAAGGTTGAATCTATTCTAAGTTGGCCTCCACCCAAATCAGTTACTGAGGTAAGAAGTTTCCATGGTTTGGCAAGTCTTTATAGGAAGTTTATTAAACATTCTAGTCATGTTTATGCTCCAATCATTGATACCATAAAGGGGGAAAAAATAAATAAGTTTGTTTGGACTAGTGAGGCTAAAAAGAGTTTTGAGTATTTGAAAAAGAGGGTAGCAGAGCAGCCCATATTAGCCTTACTAGATTTTAATAAGGTGTTTACTATTCAGTGTGATGCAAGTGGCTATGCCATAGGGGCAGTGTTGAGTATGTTGGAATTAGGTCAGACAATTGAGAGGGGGGGTTAATAAATTGTCACATGTTAACCTTTTCTACTTTTAATCTTCTTTCACAACTTACAAATAGATTAATGATGTAAACATTGAAGCATGAATTAACAACACATGAGCAGAAACAAAATGAACACACATAACACTAGAATTTTTTACGTGGAAACCTAATTAAGTACTTAAAAGAAATGGGAAGGCACTTGCCTTCAGGTGCACTGCCCAGAGCTCACTGCTCAAAGAGGCTCACTGCCTACAAGAGGCTCACTACCTACAAGATTTTATGTTTAATACAAAAAGAATGAACTGAGAAATAACATCTTCTTCATGCCTAGTTCAGTCCCATTAAAGCGCTTAACTCCTCTACTCTGCTCCCACACTTTGCTCTGCTCTACCACATTTTCACTCACATCATTCCTATTAATAGCCTCACTTCACTTATTTATATATGACATCGACTTTGGAATGATCATCAAATTCATCTTTACAAACATCTTATTACAATTATTCTTCAAGGTCAGTCTAACAAACTGTTACAATTACAAGACTTGATTTGATACAAAGTATTACATGTGAAAACTTATAGTGTCGACCAAACATTTTCTGGGACTTGAATCTTCTTCGATAACCACACTACACTCTAGAGAATTGCTCTTAGATCATCCACAATACGCTTGAAACATCCGGTCCGCCAAGACTGGGAAGAACAACAATACCAAGGAAGAAATCTTCAATCAATGAGCTCAATCTTCAATGCGGACCTCCAACATAGCAAGCACATGATCCAGAGACCTCCACAAGTACATTGAATTCAACAATAACATCCGCACTACTCTAAATCATTAGAATCACTTGCATCTTCATCCGGTACCTCAAGAACACTATCTACCATGACTTTGACACTAGAAAGATTTCTTGCGGACCTCCAAACCACGAGCCACTTGAGTTGAGGATACACACTGACTTCCCAAACATGCCTCTAGATCTGTAGATCATAATTTTTCATTGCAGAGCAATCCAGACCAATTTCCTGTCACTTTGTCTCTTCTGAACACTACATAACCTGGCTCTACTCAGATGGCCATAGATTCTTCAAATCTTCATGCGGACCTTTCAAATCTTAACTGGAGCTACTTCAGACAATCCTCTACACAACCATATGGTCCATGTACTTGGATCTTCATTCCTCTAGAAATGTAGAGCAATCTACTTCACTGATTTGGACTGTTTCCCTTGTTTCTAACAAAGGGATATGTTGACATCAATGACAACACATCATAGGCACATATTTACAACAATCTCCCCCTTTATCATTGATGGAAACTGATGTAGAGTGAAACGCAACGGAGGCTACCTAACAGGAAGGAGGAGCCAAGTATACAAACAACCTGATAAAAATCCCTATCAGCTCAGCATCATCATCATATTTCCTAAAAACAACAACAGCATCATCATATTTCGGTCGGGCACAATTATCCTCCTGCCGACTACTGTTCACCTCCTCTGCCTGTCGCCTATCATCATCATCATGATAATCAACGGGCGCAAACATCCTCTGGTTGCACTGTTCATCGGGCGCCAAACACAAGCGGCATCATCATGATATTCGACACCACCTTCGTCAGCAGGATATCCAAATATCCGGTTGCTCCAAATATCCTGATGACGACAACTTAACACCTTCCCTTCGATGCCCCGCTACCCGACGATACAAGCAACAACATCATGATTTAATTTATCTGGCTCCCTCGAAACCTCCTGATGATGTTTCACAACTTTCTACCTATGCCGATACCTAACCACTTAGCGACAACAGCATAAACTCGTATAGAGGGATATCTCAATATCCTGATGACGATGACGTCATATCCTGATGACGATGACGTCACACAATATCCTGATGAACTCTTCAACACTTAGTCAAAAAAACTAAACTTTCACACCTGCATCTGCTAGCGATACGCGGATGATGAGCTTCTCCGAGAGATGATCCTGACTGCGATATATACACTGAGTATATATCCAACTCAAAACATCCTGATGCACTTGCAACTTGCAAACTTCAACAGTTTCACGACCCGATCCTGATGGCGATGCATTCGCAGATGACGATGCGGCTTGCTCCGGCTGGAAACGCACATGCAGACTCCTGTGTATCCGTCCACTGCATGTAAACACTCAGAACCGCTCTATTACACAAAGACAATGTGACGACCGGGCCGGATCACCTTCAAACCAAAATCTAACACCTTATCTTCCTATACCTAGCACATGAGGATGCTAGGCTGATTCACAGCATGCTCCTGACTGATCTCTTGAACAATGCAATGCATAAACAGAAAACACAAATGCAACCTAAGCTATGATACAGGACCATTCCACCGATTCGCAGGATCAACCGGTGGAAGGGTTGAAAGTACCCATCAACTTGCAAACAGAAAGGAAATCAACACAGATACAACAGATACAACCGGATAATGCAAAAGATGAGATCTTATTCAATTGAAATTCAAAAGTTCTGAATACAGCTTCACAATGTCTGAACTGCTCTCCTGAATCTCAGCTCAACACAACACCAATACATCTAACAACATGAATCTCAATATGAACTGTGTCTAAACCCTAACAGATCGAAGGTATATATAACAAAGTCCTTTGAGTACTACCAACTCACTTCCCAGCGGCTGGGAGCTTCCAAGCGGCTGGGAGAGAGGACAGCTCAGATAACCTTATCCCGATCTCTAACTGCCTACACATACTCCTATGCTGATCTAATACATAGCATTGGTCCAATGGACCTTATTACATGATAAAGTCAAACATACTAAAAATAGGCTATCCTGTCATCATGCTGATAATTATCCTATATCATGATCATGTATGTCATCATGCGGACCTATATCCTGATCATGTACGGGTGCTCCTGCACCAGAAACATATGATGTGAAAAACTGATTCAACCATCAAGACATGGATTTCTCCCCCTTTCTCTTATCACTTCTACAACCACTTTCTTCATTGCTCCCCCTTTCATCAGCAACTAGTTTTTCACATGACTTGTCTCCCCCTTTGACATCAATGGCAAAGGGCACATATTTGCAATCTTTTTCTCCCCCTTTTTGTTTCAGACTGAGCTCCAAAATTTGCATACTAACTACTCCCCCTGAGTAGTATCTCCTTAACATCAATCTGGATCACAAGATATGACTGTGAATTCCACCAAATTGATGCACACTAGTGCATCTTAGTTCTGAACAGGAGGGGTAATAACCCCTAGCTTCCCTCTGAGATACTCAAAAGTATCCTTAGGTAGAGGCTTGGTGAATATATCTGCAATCTGATCCTTTGAAGAAACAAACTCCAATCTGACTTTATTCTCACTTACCTTCTCTCTCAAGAAGTGAAACTTGATGGATATGTGCTTTGTCTTTGAATGCAACACTAGATTCTTTGAGATGTTTATTTCACTTGAATTATCATAGAAGATTGTAATAGGCTCTTCAAACACAATTCTAATATCCTTCAACATTTTCTTCATCCACAAGACTTGAGTACAATTGCTTGCTGCTGCTATATACTCTGCTTCTGTAGTAGATAGAGATATTGCCTCCTACTTTTTTCTTAACCAAGAAACCAATCTCCTTCCCAAGAAGAATGCACCAACACTAGTACTTTTTCTATCATCCACATCTCCTACCTAATCAACATTTGTATATGCATGAAGAGTGAAGTCATTATCCTTTGGATATCATAAGCCATAATCAGATGTTGCCTTTAGATATCTAAAAATTCTTTTGACTTCTACAAAATGGGATTCTCTAGGATCAACTTGAAATCTAGCAACAAGTCCAAATGCATTCATAATGTCAGGTCTGGTTTGAGTCAAATAAAGTAGTCCTGCAATCATTGATCTATACCCTTTTTGATCTGCCTTAGGTGAATCATCATCTTTATTGAACTTGCATCCGGTTACCATAGGAGTACTTACTAGTTTTGAGTCCTCCATTCCAAACTTTTTCAATAATTCTCTCACATACTTAGACTAAGATATGAAGATACATTTATCTGACTGAGTGATTTGCAGACCTAAGAAGAAATTTATTTCACCAAACATGGACATCTCAAATTCACTTTGCATCTGATCAGAAAATTTCTTACACATGCTTTCATTTCTACCAAAAATGATATCATCAACAAATACCTCAACAATTAAGATGTGCTCATGATCAATCTTGAAATAAAGATTACTGTCAACTGTGCCTTTGCTAAATCCTAGCTTTTGTAGATACTTAACTAATCTTGCATACCAGGCTCTTGGGGCTTGTTTAAGTCCATACAAAGATTTCGTCAATCTACAGACCATATCTTCTTGATCAGACAACTAGAATCTTTCTGGTTGCTCAATGTAGACTTCTTCCTCTAGCTCTCCATTTAGGAATGCTGACTTGACATCCATCTGGTAAACTTTGAAATCTTTGAAAGTAGCAAATGCAAGAAATAATCTGACTACTTCAATTCTTGCCACCGGAGCAAATGTTTCTTCAAAATCAATTCCCTATACTTGAGAATATCCTTTACATACTAATCTTGCTTTGTTTCTCACAACTTCACCATCTTCATTTAGTTTATTTCGGAAGACCCATTTGGTTCCAATTACATTTTTATTTTCAGGTCTAGGAACAAGATCCCAAGTATGATTCTTTTCAATTTGCATTAATTCTTCTTCCATTGCTTTTACCCAATTTTCATCATTACAAGCTGCATTCACTATTTTTAGTTCAATGTTTGAAATCAAACAATACTCTACTTGATCTTCAGTAATTCTTATTCTAGTTTGAACATCTTTATTCATAACTCCTATGATTTGATCTTTAGAATGATTCAACCTTACATACTTGGGGGTTTTGGGAGTTTCTTGAACTTCTAATTCTTGAGTTTGTTTCTCAACATCTGCACTAACTTCTTGAGTCACTGGATTTTCCAGATCAATCTAGATCTGAGTCTAGGTTTGAATTTGCTCTCCTTGACTTTGACTTTCATCTTGATCATCTGAATCATATCCACAAGGCCTAGAAGATCTTTCTTTTCTTTCATCAACCTTGACATTAGCACTTTCAACAATGTTTTTCAATCTCTTGTTGAAGCACTGGTATGCCTTGCTTTGAGTAGAGTAACCCAACAATATTCCTTCATTACTTCTTGCATCAAACTTTCCTAGATCCTCATATCTTTTGATATAACATTTACTACCAAAAACTCTAAAATATTTCACAATAGAAGGATGACCAAACAATAGTTCATAAGGTGTCTTACCAGAATTGCCTTTGATCTGCACCTGGTTAAGAGTGTAGATAGCAGTACTCACAGCTTCTCTCCAATAGACTTGTGGAACATTTGTTTCCATCATTATGGTCCTAGTAGCTTCTTGAATGGTCTAGTTCTTTCTTTCCACAACTCCATTCTACTGAGGAGTCCTAGGAGTAGATAAGTATTTTTTTATTCCATACTTTTCACAGAATGTATCAAACTCACCGGAGGTAAACTCTCCACCTCTGTCATATCTCAGACATTTTATCTTCACACCAATCTCATTCTCCACCATAACCTTGAACACCTTGAATTTGTCAAGAGCTTCTAATTTTTCTTTCAAGAAAGTTACCCACATCATCCAGGAGTAATCATCAATCAACAACATAAAATATCTGTCTCCTTGCACAGTTCTAATTCTAGCAAGACCACATAGATCAGTATGTACAAGTTCCAATAGTCCACTTGAAAATTGTTCTTTATTCTTGAATGAAGTTCTATTCTGTTTGCCCAATTGACATTCTCTACACATGCTATCAATAGGTTTCACAAGTTTTGGAAGATCTCTCACAGCTCTAGTAGAACTTATCTTGACAATATTATCAAAATTCACATGACACATTCTCCTATGTCAATAACCGACTCTGATCAATCTAAGCAATCAAACAACTTTTTATGGTACCACTTAAATGAAATATGTTACCTTTAGTTTGTGTACCTGATGCAAACACAGTTCTGGAGCTTGCTAAGATTTTGCATTTTCCATCCTTGAATTGGAGATCATACCCTTTGTCAACCAATTGTCCAACACTGAGAAGATTATGCTTCAATCCTTCTACATACAGAACATCATTAGTGTTATTCTTACCATCAAAAGAGATGGATCCTCTGCCATGAATTCTACCAGCTGAATTGTCTCCAAACTTCACAATTCCACCTTCATATCTTTCCAAACTTATGAACTTACTTTTATCACCAATCATATGATGAGAACATCCACTATCAATCACCCATTCATCCTTTTCTTTAATCTGAGCAGCCAAGGCACTTTCCACATTCACACAACTAGTAGATTCAATAGACATCAGATCTTCTTCTTGGATGGCAATGAACACCCATTCATTTCTTGAGTTACTTCCCATATCAGATTCATCATCAATGACACCTTCTTTAGCTTCTTAGACATAGTAACATTTCTTCAGAGCCCTTGATCTATTAGGGTTTGGTTTTGAAACCCTCTTCAGACATCTTGAGGAAAAATGACCAATCTTATTACAAGAAAAACATTTGAAAGACAACTTTCCTTCATACTTACTAGATCATCTTAGCAATCTTTTGGAAATAAGAGCTTCAAGTTCTATAGTCTCAATTTCATCATCTTCAAGATCCTTCCTTGCCTTCTCAAATCTGTTTGATCTTCCTGAAGATCTTTCACCTAGATCATATCTTTGTTTTCCATAAACACTGGCCTTAAATGTAGATTCAGACTTAGGAAGAGAATCACCAAAATCACTCATTTAAATGCTGAAAGCTTACCAACTAACTGATCCCTTGTAACAGTTCTCACAGTCCTGATCTCTTCAATGGAAGCAACTTTATACTTGTAAGCCATAGGTAAGGATCTGAGTACTTTGGCAACAATATCTAATTCTTCCAATATTCCACCAACACTCCTGATACCAGTCACAAGTTCATTCACCTTCTACATGTAGGAAGTAATGTTTTC
Organism: Cunninghamia lanceolata; assembly: GCA_027924645.1. Lineage (NCBI taxonomy): Eukaryota > Viridiplantae > Streptophyta > Pinopsida > Cupressales > Cupressaceae > Cunninghamia > Cunninghamia lanceolata. The sequence continues at coordinate 3,172,887 of BSBN01000697.1, forward strand.
ATCTTTACTCATCATTAACCTTTCGTATTTACCCTTCAAGATTTGTAGCTTGGCACATTTGACATATTTATCACCTTCATACAGAGTTTCCAACTTTTTTCAGATTTCATGAGCAGTTTTCAATTCCAGGACATTTGTCATTTCTGTATCAGTCAAGGCACTCAACAATGCTTGTTTAGCTTAAATATTTTATTCAGCTTCCTTGAGTTTGTTTAGAGTTGAAGGGCCATTCTTTGGAATCTTATATTCATCCTTAGTTAGCAAGCAAAATACATCACCCATACATTGCAGATGACAATGCATGTGAACCTTCCAAAGGGAGTAATTTGTTCCATCAAATATCGAACTTTCCTTCTTGTAAGTTGACATCTTGGATCTCCTCAAGCGGTCAAGCTTCTTTTAGAGGAACCGGATTTGATACCAATTGTTACATTTAGGTTGGATGAGGAGGGGGGTGAATCAGTTGTCAAAATTTAACCTTTTTTTCTTTTAATCTTCTTTCACAACTTACAAATAGATTAATGATGTAAACATTGAAGCATGAATTAACAACACATGAGTAAAAATAAAATGAGCACACATAACACCAAAATTTTTTACGTGGAAACCCGGTTAAGGGAAAACCATAGTGGGGGTTAACCCATAAGATTCATCCTATTAAAAGTACTTAAAAGAAATGGGAAGGCACTTGCCTTCAAGCGCACTTCCCAGAGCTCACTGCTCAAAGAGGCTCACTCCCTATAGGAGGCTCACTGCCGACAAGATTTTATGTTTAATATAGAAAGAATGAATTGAGAAATAACATCTTCTTCATGCCTAGTTCAGTTCCATTGAAGCGCTTAATTCCTGTGCTCTACTCCCACACTTTGCTCTGCTCTGCCACATTTTCACTCACATCATTCCTTTTGATAGCCTCACTTCACTTATTTATATATGACATCGAATTTGGAATGATCATCAAAGTCAACTTTACAAACATCTTATTACAATTGTTCTTCAAGGTTGGCCTAACAAACTGTTACAATTACAAGACTTGATTTGATACAAAGTATTACATGAGAATCCTTATAGTGTTAGCCAAACATTTTCTAGGACTTGAATCTTTTTCGATCAGCACACTACACTCCAGAGAATTTCTCTTAGATCATCTGCAACACACTTGAAACATCTGGTTGGCCAAGACTAGGAAGAACAATAATAGCAAGGAAGAAATCTTCAATCAACAAGCTCAATCTTCAATGCGGACCTCCAACATAGTAGGCACACAATCTAGAGACCTCCACAAGCACATTGAATTCAACAATAACATCTGCACTACTATAAATCATCAAAATCAATTGCATCTTCATCCAGTACCTCAAGAACACTGTCTGTCATGACTGTCACACTAGAAAGATTGCTTGCAGACCTCCAAACCATGAACCACTTGAGTTGAGGGTACAAACTAACTTCCCAAACATGCCTCTAGATCCACAAATCATAAGTTTTCATTGTGGAGCAATCTGGACCAATTTCCTGTCACTTTGTCTCTTCTAAACACTGCAAAACCTGGTTCTACTCAGATGGCCATAGCTTCTTCAAATCTTCATGTGGACCTCTCAAACCTTAACTGGAGATATTTTAGACAATCCTATACATAGCCATATGGTCTACGTACTTAGATCTTCGTTTGTCTGGAAATGCAAACTAATCTACTTCACTGATTTGTATTGTTTCCCTTGTTTCCAACAAAGGGATATGTAGACATCGATAACAACACATCATAGGCACATATTTGCAATAGAGTCAAGAGGGAAGACCCATAGGCTTATTTAGTGAAAAACTTAATGAGGCTAAGAAAAATACTCTTCCTATGACCTAGAGATGTATGCTTTGGTTCAGTCCTTGAAGAAATAGAGGCATTATCTACTTCCAAAGGAGTTTGTAGTCTTTACTGATAACCCTGCTCTGCAATTCTTGAAAACTCAAGAGAAACTCAATCATAGGCATGTTAAATGGGTGGAATATTTGCAAGGTTTTACTTTCACCATCAAACATAAGAAGGGGCAGTCAAACAAAGTGGCTGATTCATTGAGTAGAAGGACACTAATGTTGTAAGAAATCCTACCACAAAGTGTAGGGATTGAAACACTAAAAGGTATGTATGTTGATGATGTTGATTTCAAGGAGATTTATGCCTCTTGTAACCAATCTAATGGTGTTTTTCATGAGTACAGTTCTAATTTTCTGATTTAAGATGGTTTTCTATTCAAAGGGGCTCAACTTTGTGTGCCTAAATGTTCCATGAGAGATAATCTCATAAGGGAGAAGCATTGTGGTAGTTTGGCAGGTCACTTTGGTCTTGATAAGACCTTGGAGTAGCTGAAAAGGCATTATTTTTGGCCTAGGATGCAAGCTGATGTAAGAAGATTTGTTGAAAAATGTGTTAATTGTCAAAAGGCAAAAGGGAGAAGCATAAATGTAGGATTGTATCAGCCTCTTCCTATTCCAAATAGGCCTTGGGAGTCTATAAGCATGGATTTTGTAATGGGTTTACCAAAAACACCTAGAGGTTTTGATTCCATCTATGTTGTAGTAGACCGGTTCTCCAAGATGGCACATTAAATCCCATGCAAGAGCACAAAGGATGCCTCTTATGTTGTAGGTTTGTTCTTCAAACAAGTGGTAAGGATTCATGGTTTTCCTTTGAGCATTGTTTCAGATAGAGATAGTAAGTTTGTTGGGCATTTTTGGAGAACTTTGGGGAAGAAACTTGGCACTAACCTTAATTTCAACTCTGCCTATCACCCTCAAACTAATGAGCAGACTGAAGTTGTTAATAGGAGCCTTGGTAACCTCTTAAGATGTCTCACCAAAAAGCATTCTACTCAATGGGATTTGATCTTGCCTCAGGCAGAATTTTCATATAATGATTCAGTGAATAGAAGTGTGGGTAAGAGTCCTTTTGAAATTGTTTATGGTTTCTAGCCTAGAGGAGTCTTTGAGTTAAGGGATATCAGTGGAATGGAGAGGATGAGTGCTGAGGGTGAGCAATTTGTTGTGGCTATGAAGGAGATTCACCAACAAGTTAATAACCACCTACAAAGAAGTGTGGACAAATACAAACAACAAGTTGATATGAAGAAGAGAGAAGTCCATTTCAAGGTTGGGGATTTGGTTCTAGACCATCTCAGAAAGAAGAGATTTCATACCTTGGGACAGTACTTGAAATTGCATATGAAGAAGATTGGTCCTTGCTAGGTGGTTCACAAGTTTGGTCCCAATGCATATGAGATTCAATTACCAAGTGGGATTGGCATTTCACCTATATTTAATGTATCTAACTTGTACCCTTTCAAAGGGGATATTGTTGTAGGTAATGAAGTAGGTTCCTAAGAATTTGCAGATGATGAATTGATCCAAGACCTTCCTCCCAGTAAACCTCTAGAGTTGGAGTGCATCCTTGATACAAAAGAACTCAAGAAGACAAGAAACACAACATATCTTCAATACTTGGTCAAATGGAGGGGTCTTCCCATGGAAAATTCTACTTGGATGTCTAAATTTGATATTATCAAACATGGCTATACTGTTGCAGACCTGCACTCAAGTGTGACTTGAGTTTTTCTTCCCCTTGGATGTATGGTGTAGGGGCATTAGGGCCTCAGAAGCACTTCTTTTATCATTTTGGGTTTTAATTTGGTTTATGTGTCTTGAAGTTTCGTAAGGTCATTTATGACCATGTGCAATCATGTAATCCATTTTGGAGTGCTTGTAGGGTCATTGGTTTAAAAGTGCAAAATGTTGCCAAATGTGAAAAAGAGTTGTCATGCAATTTTGGTAAGTTGTTAAAAAAAACAAGAAATGGTTGCATGCAATGAGAAAACCATTACAAATCAATTAGAGTTAGTTGTAAATGCAAAAAAGGTACCCTCCATAGTCAAATCTTGTATCGGAGGCACCATTTTTGAAGTTTTAGTGAATGAAAACTATCTTTTTTGTGCATTTATACTATTGCAGGCCTGTTCTTTCTCTTGGTATGGACTGTACAGACTCCATGACCATCTGAAATTGATTGGATTTTTTTGGTATCTGAAATTACATTCTTTTTTCTTCTATTTTCATCAATTTTCATTAAGATTTGAGTTAGTTATTGCATTTTACTAAAAATTGGTCAAAACCCTAGCTAGGATAACCGGTGAACAAAGAAATCATGTAACTTGACCTTCCACCACTGGGTAATCGCCAAAATGGGTGGAAAGTTATGTATAAATGTAATTTATCAAATTCCAAGCTTGTGTGGGTTCAAGTGGAGGTTTGCATGTGCCTTGGTTCACCAGTAGGTCTAATACTTGCATGTATCAGACTATGTAACAACAAAGGCAAGAAAGAATAGATGAATCAATGCATGGTTTTTGTTTGTTTGTCATAGGTTGTGATAGGGGAGTGTGTGGAAGGGTCCTTTAGGCCATGAACCATAGGTTTTGGAACTTTCCTGAAGGTTTATACAAGGTTTGCTATGACTATCCCAAGAGGACTGACTGTGTGTGACTGTTCCAAGTTATAAACCCATGCATGGCTGCATTGTTGAGTTCTTTGTTGTGAGAAAACCTTTAAACTCTATATGGAAACACTTAGGTTGTAAGATGTGAAGGATCTTGAGTCAAGTGCATGCCAAGGGTACCATCATTAGATGTTAATTCATCCTAAATCATATGTATGGCTAGCTGCATTGCTGAAATTAGGCCTAATTGGGAGAGGGACAGTCAATTTTTGACCTATTATGTACAAAGTAACCCTAGCCCATTTTGACATATGTTTAATAAGAGTCAAATGGGTATCCCAAACAGATCTCATATTTTGAATATTAGGTATGAAATGAAATTTATGGTCAAAAAGGTCGTTTCAAAAGGCTACTAGGTTTTAGGGGTAAAATGTCAAGAATGCACAAAGTTACAAGGTCTGTCCTGAATTAGGTCCTTCCTCTACATCAACCAACAAGGGAGATAGTAGTAAGAACCTTTTTAGGATAATTATGTGCAATCAAGCATTTCATACAAGACATGACTTTCAAGATTTATCCAATCAATCAATTGTTGAAGAAACAAGTTGGCATAACATGGACGGTAGACTATCAAAATGTATTTGAGAAAGTAAAGAAGTTCTTGTTGACACCATCCATGCTAATGCCACCAAAAAATGACAAGCCCTTCATCTTATACTTCAGAGAAATCAATATTTCTATAGCATGCATGTTGGCTCAAGAAGATGAAGGTGGGAGAGAAAGAGCCATATATTTCATAAGTCAAATCTTGTTGGAATAAGAAAAGAACTACACCCAAGCTAGAGAAGAATGTCTAGCCATAGTCTTTGTGACTCAGAGGCTGTGACATTACATGTTGAATCAATAAACTAGGGTTATGATACGATCCGAGCAATTGAGGACTTTCTTCAACCAACCCATGCTTTCAAGAAGAGTTGACTGATTTATAACCTTATTGAGTGAGTTTGAACTAACTTACATCAATCAAAAGTCAGTCAAAGGACAAGTAATAGTAGATTGGTTAGCGGACAATTTGGTTCCTCAAGAGGAGCCCATAAACAAAGATTTCCCAGATGAAGAAATTTGTGTGGTTGATGTCAAGAAATATGCTGCTTCATATTGGTACAGAGATATTGTGAACTATCTTGCGAACAAGACTTACCCCAAAAACATGACCCCTTTGGGAAAAAGATGATTATGCATCCTCACTACAAGATATATTTTAATAGATGATGTGCTCTATCGAAGAGCCTTAGATGGAATGCTTCTTCGATGTGTCGATAAAGAAGAAGCATGTAAGATCTTAGAGGAATGCCATAGTGGGATCTATGGAGAACACTTTGGTGGTCATGCCGTGACATGAAAAATACATAGAATGGGATACTTCTGGCCATGTTTAGAAGGAGATACAATTAAGTTTTTAAAAAGATGTCTGAAATGTCAAGCATACGCTCATGTCCACCACAGACCAACAAGAAATTTACAACCAATTGTTTCCCATGGGCCCTTTTTCACTTGAGGCTTGGATTTTGTGGGGAAGATATCTCCCCCATCAATGGATGGGCATTTGTTCATCATCACCACAACATAATACTTTACCAAATGGGTGGAGACCATGCCTCTCACTATAGTGTTAGGGATTGTAATCGCCAAATTCATATTGAATCAAATTATATGTCAGTTCAGGACTCTCCAAGTGATAGTAACAGATAATGCTTCATCATTCAAAAATCTCTAGGTAAGAGAGTTATGTGAGAGGTTTGACATCAATCATAACTCCCTATCAGTCTACTATCCTCAAGAAAATAGACAGGTAAAAGCCATAAATAAAATTTTGAAGTCAATATTGGTCAAAATCATAAAAGACTCTAAAAGAAACTGGCACTTACAATTATATCCAACTCTATGGGCTTAAAAAATAAGTGTAAGGACTCCAATTGGAACTACCCCTTATGCCCTCACTTTTGGGTCAAAGGTGGTATTACCACTAGAAGTGGAGTTGCCTAGTTTGAGAGTGTCATTACAAGGATTACTAGATAATGAGGAATATCGAGCAGTGAGGCTAGTTGAATTAGAAATGATGGATGAAACATGTTTAAGAGTTGTCCAAAGACATGATTCTTATTTCACAAGAATGAAGAAGTAGTATAACAAAAATGTCATCCCAAGGCCTTTTCAAGTGGGAGACCTAGTGCTCAGAATAGACAACTTGATTGATAAAAGAGCCGGTGGAGGATGCATATTCAGACCAAACTAGATAGGAACATACATGGTTAAAGAAGATGACAGAAATGGTGCCTATCTCTTGTGCACAATGGAGGGAGGGGAATTTGGTGAAACAATCAATGCCTTTCACCTCAAGAAATACTATGTCTAAAAACTAAAAAATCATAAAACATAAAAATACAAAAAAAAATTATAAAAATCAAAAATGTCAAACAGAGTTTGTTTCTTGCATTTCAACATCATTCTGTTTATCTTGCATTATTTTTAGTGACTTTCTCTCTTATATTATTTTCTTTTCAGTAAGGAGTCTAATGTTTCCTAGATATGTGTCATCCTTTCAGGACCTAGAGATACCCCACTTTTCACAATCACAATATCCCCCTTCATTCCCAGTGATTCTAATTAAAGCCTAGCTCTTAGCTTTACACTGATCCTAGTCTTAATAAGTCAAGATGTTAGGTCTAAACAAAGTTAGTATTCAAACCTACAGTGTTCAAAGGAAAATTACAAGTAGACCTTCCCAATTCTTCCCTAGTAGTAGAGAAATCCGACCAGATTACAAAAACTTTAGGTGGTGCTCGGCCCCTTATCTTTCCTAGCCAAAAACATCAGGAGGATCAAAACTCTAAAGGAAGAAATCTAAAATCTAAGTGAATAAAAAATGAGTGATCAAAATAAGAGTGTCAAGAAAAGTGAGAATTGAGAGATCAATCTTACATATCAAAAAGGTCCCAAAAAGCATTCATTTTTATAAAAGATCAAAATTCAAAAAAATGAGAAAATCAAGTGAGAAATTTTTTTTTTAAAAGTGACAAAAGCAAAAGAAAAAAGAGTGAAAGAGAGAAGATTGCTAAATGTTCGTACTCTTGGGTGGAGATCAGTCTAAGCTCAAAGCCTCAAGGGTGATAGTCTAACAGAGAAAGAAAGGTACAAAGCACACACATACACTAGCTAAGTAAAGCCAAGAGTCTAGTAATCTCTAGGATCATCTTCTATCTAGGGACCCTTGTTCTTTCCCATTTATCCTTTACCCCAAGTCTATCTTGCTTGCCATCTACATGATCTAAGTCTAGCGAACATCAAAATTTGTTACTTACCTAAGTTGAATGCTTGTCAGCTTGTCTTATCTAGATAAGGATCAATGTTTATCCTTTTTCAAAGCCTAAACTCAGAAGCACCCCATTTCACTCCAGCTCCCCACTTGAGTTTTAAAATCCCATCTCATAGCCTTGAATAGGTCTCTTATATCAGGATGACCTACAATCCCCTAGATTGAAAATAGTATTAAAGAGAGGTCATGTTGTTTGTTCCATATTGCATTCATACCAAAATTAGAAAAGAGTCTCAAAGCAATAAGTCAATGTCATATCTTGTGACATTCAGTAGAAGTAAAAGTTTCATTTCAACATTTCTTGTGTTCTTGCATTATCATATCGTAAACTGCATCTCATATATATTCCACAAAAAAATATATACAAAAGCATGTCATCATTATCATACTTTCATTGTTAAAAGAGTTGAAAGGTCAAAAACATAATCAAAAAGTTCTTAAACCTCCAAAAATGCACAAGAGATGAGTACAAATCTGATCGGTGAAAATCATAGAAAGATGAACTTTCATAGATATATCTAAAGTTTACATATACAAGAGTATTGAAGAGCTAGGACAAAATGCTCTCAAGGGAAGTAGAGGCTCCCCATGCAAGGGGGCATGATTTCAAAAGAAGAAAAAGCAATATCAAGGTTGGTTCCCTCCAATAGAACCATTAGGACTTCTGCTCCTCTGCCTATGAGTGTCACTCGTCACTCCATGAGACCTATGGGAGTGAGGCATCCTTCTATGAGCATGTGATTGGGAAGGTCCTGCCATAATAGCATCCCGTCATCGAAAACTGAGATGAGCCATCTCCCAGAGCACCTAATTCTCACTCTTAAGGGTATGAATCTTGGCCTTCAAGTTTGTACTCACCTAACATCCATGATAGATAGGAACAAAAATCTTAGTGTGTTACCCAAAAGTAGGGGGCATACTAGGATCGGCCAAGAGACTCTCTCAAGTCATCCTAGTGAAGGGGCAACCAATCCAACATTAATATCATGAAAAAAAGCCCTCCACTCTTTGATATTACCTACAAATTGAACCAAATGAGAAAGATATGTTAGTTCCTCATGAAAAGAAAGAAAAGAGAAAGGACAAAAGTGTGAAAAATGATAAACAAAAGTAGAGTCACATGGATCACTAGGTTGTCAGGTAGGCTCAAACTATGGCATCACCTCATCAGAATGAGGAGGTCCAAGAACTATGGATGGACCCTCAGGGATGTCAGGTGTATCATCTACATCATTTGTACCATTAAGACCTTCATTCTATGCATCCTCAGGTGGGACCTCATCTGATGAATCATCACCATCAGGAATATAGTCCTCGTTAGTGGACTTTGAGTCATCAACTACAATAAGTGCTCAGGAAGGAGTCCCTCTCCCTCCCCTCTCTCCTCCTCATGAAGATCTAGGAACTCTAGTAATGAAGACTCCAAGAGTCAAGGGAGTCCAAATAACTGTCTTCTGACCTACCTCACCCATCTCCTAAATAGACCTATAACAAATAGACACTAGGGGAAACTCCTCAGGGAAGTCCTCGCCAAACTACTATAAGACATGCTCAACGCAATGAGCCTTAACTAGACCATTGCAATTTGAAACCTCGGACACCCCACGACAATACTCTCAAATCCTGGCATCTCGAGTCCAAGCTCCCTCCATATCAAGGTATTGATCAAAGATCATATCCTCGTCTATGAGAGTAGCCACAATGTGTAAAGAAGAATCAAAATGACCCATCTACATCCATCTAGCTACTCTCGATAGTTGTCTATCAGGAATTAGAACAAGCTTTTGGTAGGGCCTGATGTGCTCAAAGATCCAAGTCATAATCATGGAAGAGTGGCTGAAAGATAAAGCCCATCGTCGTGCAATACGACAGAAGTCCATGTATGCCATGGCCAAAATATCTAGCCCCCAAGCGTAGACCTTTCCTTGCTCAATACCCTATATGATCAGTTCCCAACACCATCTCAAGTGAGCTGAGGCCTTGTCTCTAGATAGCCTCGATGCAATCAATTTGATCAAGAATCACCTCAAAAGAGGAATACAAAGTCATGGCATGGAAGTAAGCTGAACCCCTGTCTGATCCTTAGGATGACTAACCCCCATAAGTTGTGCCCAAGATGTCTTGTCCTCGAGGGACTCGCTAGAAGGAAGGACAAGAGGATGTCCACTCACAAGAACTCCAAGAATATGGTACACATCAAATAGAGTGATAGTCCACTCTCCTGAAACCTATGGGAACTTGAAATTATTCCTGTCTGTATCCCTGTAAGTCAGAGTGTTGCAACATATGTGTGAAACATGGTGAACAACTAGTACATGACAGAATCTAGCTAGGCCTATTCTCCTCAAGATAGCATGGTCTTCATCACCCAACAAAGAAAACATCTCTGAGAGTCATGTCTACTCTCAACAGGTGTTCCATTGAATGCACATGTCCTACAAATCAAAAAGAACTTTATATTAGATCTCATAAACTCATAAAAATCCTAAAAATCATAAAACTTGTAGAAACTCTCACAAAAAAATCATATAAACCTTCAAAATTGCAATAAACAAGTGAATAGAGTAGTCAAATTAGGTCAAATCAGAGCGAAAAAAATGTCAAAGAACACCAAATTTCAAACAGAATCTACCCAATAGGGTCACCCCCTAGGCGACCCAAATGTCAGTAGGATCTCCCCTCAGGTGAACCTATTGTCAGCAGGATCTCCCCCTAGGTGACCCTGTTGTTAGACAAATCTACCCTCGAGCGACCTACCTAACAAAAGGGGTGACCCTAAATGGAGAGGTTGCATCTGCTCATTTGGCCTGACTACATTAGGTGACAAATGAGTCACAGTTAGCTGTTGCTGGATTGGGTCAAATAGTGACCTCATGTGTGGTGCAGCCAGAGCTTTATTATCTTTCTTCCTCTTTTTATCCATCCGGGCTTCCCTAGCCTTCTTAGCAGTGTCTGCTTGAGCTTGGAAGGTAGAGGGAGAGGCAATATACCTGCCCGCAAAAGGATAACCCTGTGGCAAGCCATAGGGAATAGACAAATGTTGGCTAGGGGGAATCTAGGGAGGTATTCTCTTTGGGACAAAGGGGAAAAAGGGAAGCAATGATGTGGCCTATGATGACATGGCCTGAGTAGTAATAGGTGGGGCAAATTGGGAAATTGGCACAGCAGAGGTGGCAGAGGATAATATTTGGCCAGTTGGGATTGCCACCCCTATAGAAGAAGAAAAAGACTAAGAAGAAGAAGGAGAAATAACATGTACCTGAGGAGCAACAGATGTACTCAGTGGTTGATGCTGTGAGGGCTCTACCTCCTCATCTAAATCAGGTTGAAGTTTCAGCTTCTTATGTTTCCTTGGCCTTTCTTCTTCTTGTCGTGCTTCCTTCTCTTCAATGTTTACCACTGCTGCTAGTGGTGATTGCACAAAACTGGGAACCCCAAAGGCTGACACTGATGGAGAAGATCTAGGTGGTGAGGATACCACATTCTTTTGTTTTTCTATGGCACTGAGAGATTGGGGCCAGATAGCTATAGCGACATTAGAATACTCTCAAATCCTGGCATCTCGAGTCCAAGCTCCCTCCATATCAAGGTATTGATCAAAGATCATATCCTCGTCTGTGAGAGTAGCTACAATGCGTAAAGAAGAATCAAAACGACCCATCTACATCCATCTAGCTACTCTCGATAGTTGTCTATCAGGAATTAGAACAAGCTTTTGGTAGGGCCTGATGTGCTCAAAGATCCAAGTCATAATCATGGAAGAGTGGTTGAAAGATAAAGCCCATCGTCGTGCAATACGATAGAAGTCCATGTATGCCATGGCCAAATTATCTAGCCCCCAAGCGTAGATCTTTCCTTGCTCAATACCCTATATGATCAGTTCCCAACACCATCTCAAGTGAGCTGAGGCCTTGTCTCTAGATAGCCTCGATGCAATTAATTTGATCAAGAATCACCTCAAAAGAGGAATACGAAGTCATGGCATGGAAGTAAGATGAACCCCTGTATGATCCTTAGGATGACTAACCCCCATAAATTGTGCCCAAGATGTCTTGTCCTCGAGGGACTCGCTAGAAGGAAGGACAAGAGGATGTCCACTCACAAGAACTCCAAGAATATGGTACACATCAAATAGAGTGATAGTCCACTCTTCTGAAACATATGGGAACTTGAAATTATTCCTGTCTGTATCCCAGTAAGTCAGAGTGTTGCAACATATGTGTGAAACATGGTGAACAACTAGTACATGATAGAATCTAGCTAGGCCTATTCTCCTCAAGATAGCATGGTCTTCATCACCCAACAAAGAAAACATCTCTGAGAGTCATGTCTACTCTCAACAGGTGTTCCATTGAATGCACATGTCCTACAAATCAAAAAGAACTTTATATTAGATCTCATAAACTCGTAAAAATCCTAAAAATCATAAAACTTGTAGAAATTCTCACAAAAAAATCATATAAACCTTCAAAATTGCAATAAACAAGTGAATAGAGTAGTCAAATTAGGTCAAATCAGAGCGAAAAAAATGTCAAAGAACACCAAATTTCAAACAGAATCTACCCAATAGGGTCACCCCCTAGGCGACCCAGATGTCAATAGGATCTCCCCTCGGGTGAACCTATTGTCAGCAGGATATCCCCCTAGGTGACCCTGTTATTAGACAAATCTACCCTCGAGCGACCTACCTAACAAAAGGGGTGACCCTAAATGGAGATCCCTCAAGCTAAAACTGCCCTAAAATCTCTGTTTCTCAATCAATTTCAGAAAATGAAAGACCTATCCTACTCTAAACAATGAAACATAGATGATGTAGTAAGAAGAATCACCAAAAATAGACAAATTCAAGAGATTTTTCACAAAATTCAAACTAGGGTTTAGAGAGGGGTTTTTCACTATTTGCATACCCAATTTTCTGTAGCTAAGGAAGAGGCAACTATCTTCACGATCTCCTCAATGATACCTTCCCAATGACTGCTCACATGATCAATTTTGTCACCGATTCGCTTTGATCTCATAAATTTACTTGCTTTGTTTGCCATTAGCTTAGTTTCTTTTATGCATTCTTAGATTAGTTTTTGCTTTTATGCTTCTTTGGTGCATCGTTTTACATGCATTCATTCCTACAAGTCTCACTGATAAAGGAAAAAATCTAGTCAAACTCTCAATATTTATGGTAAGTTCGTCATTTCAGTTTTCATTATTCATTTTGATATATTTAGCTATCGGGATAACACTAGTTATTGCAGGTACAAATTGTGGGAAAATTGACAATACGTAAGGCCTAGTTCTAGAACAGTACCTACCCTTCATGTAGACTACCATCCTCGAGGGGGCAAATATGTAAGCACAAAAATCACACACAACCTCTACGAGGACCCCTATGATGATTTTAACCCTTGTCACGTACATGTAAGTGTGAAATAATGCCCTCTAAGAAGTATACCTCTTGATGACATGTCTTCTTTCTTGTCTTGTGTTGTTTCTTCTTTTTTCATTTTCCTTCCTTTTTCATCGACACTTTTTTGACACTTTTGAGACACTTGTCGATTTACATTTTCTAAGCTTTCAACCCTACTCCTAAGCCTTGTGAGTGTCTTGTAGGTGAGTTTTCAACTTTCTCCTATGTTTTTCATCCTCTCCACCCCTTAGAAATCTTCTAGAGGTCCTCCAAACCCATCTCCCACTTTCAGTTTTAAGTTTCACTCAAACAATCCAAATCTCCCCCTATTATTTCTAGATCTCCCCCAGGAGATCCCACATCACAAGTGGAGATTTGGATTATTGCACATGATTGACTTGTTTCCAGAGGCAGATCACTTCATTTTCATCTTCTCTACCATCTCCCATCATACATTTCCTCTTAGAGCCCTTTCTTTTCGGATCTCCTACTAGGTGACCCTCATTTTGTAGGATCTCTCCTCGAGCGACCTAAGGTCACCCCCCGAGTGACCCTACTAGTGAAAGGGGTGGCCCTATTGCATTTCTAGCCATGGAAAAACTCAAGTTTCTCACTCAAAATAACTCTATTTTTGCCCATTTTTCTTCTAGTTTGCATGATTTTTGATGCCTAATATGGAGTTGACTATTTCATGCACTAAGACATGCATAATTAGCTCCATTTGATCTAAAATTAACAACTCATTCTCTCTCATGCATTCTTCCAACTCCAATTCCTCTTCAGTGATAAGCTATTATTGATTTATATTTCTCTAATCAACTGAGTTTACTCCCCAATCAATCCTTGTTAACTCATCAATCAATTGAGTTAACTTCTCAATTAGTTCCTCTCTTCCAACCTATAAATATCCCCTCCCTCAAGAACAAAGGGAGGCAAATTCATTATGCACACAGCTCTTGATAAGTTTTTGCTCTCCAATCAGCATTCTCATGCTCTTACAGGATGAAGGTGCCTTTTATTTATTCATTGTTCATCAAAGCTTTCACATAAAGCTATTCAAGCATCATTACACTACTTCAATCAATTCAATTGTGCTCTACAATAGCTGTCATTGAGCTCTTTCAAGCTTCTACGAGCTTCTTTTGCTTCTTTGTATTGTCTTGTCATCATCATCAAGATGTCTTCCCACTGCTTCAAGAGGATACGAGGTTGCCTTCAAGGATTTCTGAGGGTAGTGGAGTCACACAAATCTTCTCTATTTATTCCTTTATGCTTTTATCAATTTGTAGTAATTAGAAATTTGAAATTTTCTCTTGGGATTAGTAACATGTTGCTTTTTCCTTGATAGATAGATCTTGCATGTTAGAGTAATTTGTTTTCAAATTCCTAGATCTAGTTTACTTAGAAAGCAATTTCCTTTTCTAGATTAGATTATTTCAAAACATTTGAAAACCCAAAAAACATAGAATAATTGCATTGGGTTAAATTCATTCTAGTTGCATTCATATTTCCTTTCTTAGAATAGAAAAGCATCTTTATTTTCCAAAATATCAAAAAAAGTACAAAAAAAAGTTTGCATTCATATTAAAAATATAGAAAAGAACAAAAATATTAGGTATCTTGATACATTGCAAACCCTTGATAACATCACAAGGTCAATGAAAGTCAAATGCACAACTAAACCCTAGGTCAAACCCTAAAGTCTAGTTAAGGTTAGTCCACAAACACTTATCTCTTGTCTCGGCTCATGCATATGCCCAAGATTAAGAGGTGTGTGGGTGAGAGAAGTCTTAAATGAGATTGAAGAAATTCATCCAAGACCTCAACAAGATCCATTCATCTTGCAACAAATAGAAGCACTTAGACAAATGCAAATACAACTTACAATCATTCAACAAATTGAAAGACAAGAAGCCATCAATGAAAGTAATAGCTTACCCACACAGAGGTGGAATAGTAGAAACCCCAACCAACAAAGAGTAACTAGTGACCCTTTGGGTCATAGGGTTATCTCTACAACAATATTCATCAAATGAAACATTCACATTAGCACACAATGGAAAATGCCCCAGGATGTGTTGACCCCTCTCCATGAAGTCCATCTCTCCAATGAGCCAGACCCCCACTTTGTCTCACCTCCTCTTGACTGGCTACTTCCATGAGAGTGAGAGTGATGTGGTGGATCGTCATGTGGAAAGGAGGGAAGGGTCTGTGTGCATGTCGAAATCCAACCCGACAGCCCCAGGCAACAGAGGTTGCAATTTTGAGCTTACAAAAACAAGTAGAGAAGAAGATATCTGAATGATTGTACAAAAAGATAGAGTGATGCTTCAAGTAAATGTGCAAAGACACATGTCAAAGTAAAATAAAATATAAATAACATTCAAAATTGTATGAAGGAAGTAAAAGTGTTGTGCCAATTTTGTCTACAATTGCCTGCAACCACCAAAATTATAAAGGACCAAATGGAAGTAATTGAACTAAAAATTACACAAGTGGCCACTACTTATGATCTAGTATAGGATACTAATGGAGCCAAAAGGGCTAAAGTAGAGAAATTACACTCTCAACTACAATAGTTAGAGGAACAAAGGGAACAAATCAAATGACAAATCAAGCAAATGTGAGAGGTAGTAAGCTTAAGGTTAGCCTCACTAATTGGGATTTTAATAGTGGAAAATAAAGTAGCCTATAAACTCATTTATCATCTTCCTTAGAAGAATTAGAGGATACCTATATACAATTGGAAAGCCAAATCAAAATTTTGACTAATGCAAAGAAACAATGTGACACTTCTTTGGTCCTGCTGAAGGCTATATATAAGAATGTTCTACTAGTGAATTATGTAGGAAAATTCTTGAAGTCAAGACAAAATTTTGAAGTAGAGCAATAGCTAAATGCTATTTTGTTACAAGGAGTTGGCAAAAGATAGAACTTGTATAAGAAGTACCTTTTTGTAAGAAAATGCAACCATACCAGGTTGATATGTACATAGTAAACAAAATAAAGAGGCTATATCTCAAGGGGAGTAGGCAGATAAAAGAAACTATAGAGGATGACAAGAATTGTATAGATAGGGGGAGGTTGTATGTTTTTCCGGTATAGAGGAAGATCACTAGCCCTTTACCCATGATGTCAAAGGGGGAGAAAAAATTGTATATCAGGTTAGTGTTGCCATCAATGACAAATGGGGAGATTGTTGCACATGTTGTCATTGATGTCAAAGGATTGGATGCAAAAGGAGTGGTGATCAGAGTAGGTGTGATGTGAAAGGTATGGTGATGAAAGACATGAGCGTGTTGTTGGATCAGTATCATCTATACACACTTGTACCTTATCTTTTGAAGTTCATGAATAGAAGCACATGAGATTGTACCACATTCTAGTTTGCAAATGAAGATATGCCCTTGTTGTTTGGAGGATAGATAGAGATACCTATGAGGTATGTATGATCCAAGTTTAAGAGCATAAGAGTTATCACAAGGACAACCAGAGTTACCAAACTGGAAATAGGGCTATCACAATGTAAGGTGATCAAGTATGAAACTCAAAGCTACCGTATTTCACCAAATTTGCATGCATGACTTGGTGGTTTAGAGATTATGTAAAGCAAAGGTACATGTTACCATTTCTCACCTACAACTCAAATTGGTAGAGTTGGTACATCAAGTTCATTTTAGGTTTAAAGTTTTAACATTTTTCTACTATGATTATTTTGCATAATTTAAGGTACATGAAAACTTCAGTTTTCATTGTTATAACAGAAGGAAAAGATTCAGTTGATCATTCATTTGCATTGTAGAAAGTTACATGACAGATAAGATATTTTATTTCATTACAATGATTATTCAATTTTACAAATGAAATACATAAATGAAATAAACATTGCATTGAATGAAAATATAACAGATCAAGTGTCCCACACAAGCTGTGGGAATAGCTTGAATAGTTGAATCAATAGATTACAAAAAGTATACTATGCATATAATCAATTGAAGAAATGAAGTAAATAGGATAGAGCATATCTATCATTGCCTTTTGGGATCTGGTTGAGTTGATGTTTGTTGCAACTACTCTTTTGTTCTCGACACTTGATGAACCTGCAGAGGATAAAGAAGATTCTGTTAGAGCTCAAGATATGGAATACCCCATGAGCTTCATTAGAAAAAAACATAATACACTATCTGTGATATATTGAATCAGATATACATAAATCATCCATGGACAAGAGAGACTAAAAATGAGACAATCATTGAGCTTCAATGTTTTTTAAACTAATATGTTTGTTTCATGTGCAGGTATAGAAGAAGTATGTTGTTGTTTTAAAGACTATATCAACATGTGGTGTAAAGTGGACTCCCACAAGGGTTGAGCCAAGCATGCAACCCCTGACTCTTAGAAGGGGATGGAATGTGAATGTACATATAGAAATCAAGACATATTGTGTTACTTCATTAATTGAGTGTGAGAACTTCAAGCTCAATGTCCATCTACAACTATCAGTTCAAACATGATGAGGTGAGAGTCATAGGTGAACATTGAGCTCATTCAAGACATCTCAATGATGTCTAAGACATAGCAAAAAACATTGGCAAGATTATTCATTTGTTTGTTGTTTCAGCATGATTTCAATGCATTCAAGAAGAGGAAAACACTTCTATGCTAATCAAGGAATATGGTATTCAATGCCAATATAACATAACAGATGCAAGAAGAACTACCATATGCATAGTGGAACAACAAAAATAATAGAACAACAGGTGTTCTAACTGATATATTCATTATGGCAAATAATGCAATCTCAATATCCATACTCATCTACAGGAGATGTTAAAAAGAGGCAATATATGAAAACATTACATGGTGCATTTGATACAGTAAAGGAAAATGACTATAGCCTGTACGTTCAAATGAAGAGGACAACATTATACTCTTATGCTAATCAAGAAAGTGTAACATTCAATGCCAGCACAAAAGGTGCCTCTCCAATGAGGTTTGTTCATAAGTGATGACATACAGATGTTTCATTGAGTCTTTCAAAAGAGAAGTATTGGACAGTTGTGGAGCAATAGGAGTCATAAGAGATAGTTACAAATGCTGCTACAAAGGAGGAATGAAGGCATATGGAGCCCGCAGCCCTATATAGTGCTAGATCAAGTTTCACACATGTAAAGAATAGTATGATTTCATACTGAAAATGAATGGAGGAAGTCATTTTGTGCCAACAAAGTAGCAGCCAAAGATACATTTTCCTTCACAAAGGACAAAATACATATAAATTTGCATATTGTAAATGGAAATTAGGGCTTTATGTATGTGTATATTACAGAGCCGAATGCTTCTACTAATAAATATAGATATAGAGAAGAAAAAGAAGATTTTGAACCTGTGCAAGTAATTACATTCAGGAAATGAAGCAAATATGCTCAGATAAAAGCCTAGCCGTGGCATATAGAAGAGGAAATCTTTGTTCTTACAAATGTCTCAAACCTGCTACAGGGTTTTTTTGTAAATAAGACATCTTTAGGAGAAGAATCGAGGGTTTCAAACTCCTATGACAGGCATAATGTTCAACATTTCATCTATAGTCGTGGCCTGTATCAGGTTCATATGCCAATAGAAAAGACTCAGGAAATAAAGAAAATGAGTATATATGTAGTTGCGGCCTCATAGAAGCAAACCCACATAAAGATATATGTTTGGATGAATTTTCTTGTACACAAACATCAAAACCCTATTGGTATACATAGAGAAGCTTCAGATTAAAAAGAAAATAAGGGTTTTAAGTTCTTTTTCATTTAATGCTCAAGATATCATTAGAAGTCACGGCCAGATATAGATAAAGTTTCTATTTTGAAGAAATGTGCAGATATTAAAAAAAAGTAAAGACTTTCAAATTCCTTTCATGCTCAGAAATAATATACAGGGTCATGACCTCTAGTGACTTAACAAATATCAAATAGAGAATATAAAGAATATACAAAGTCTAAGGAAGAGTATTACCTTTTTTTTCTGAGTGAAGAAGACATGTGGTGGCCGTGGGTTTTGGCCTTGTTCTCCTCTCAAATAGGCTTAGAATAATTCATTCATGGTAGCCCAACATAGGGGGAACAAATAGTAGAAAGAAATACAACAAATTACATTAGAGAAAGCTTTATGGTTGTGGCTTTGAAGCTGAAATTTGTCTTAGAGAAAAGGGAAATGGATATACAATATTGCAGAGAAGTTTTACCTTCATTTCCTAGCAAAAATCCTCAAGGGAATCGATAGGTAACTGAGAGAAATGCCCAGTTTTTACTTCAAAACCCTATCATGGTGGTAGCATTGTAGAGAGCCCTCATCCAAAAGATTACAATGAGAAAATGGACCGAGAAAATAAGGTTTTGAGTGTTTTGTCTTAGGGTTATTGTTTGCCCTAAGTCAAATATGGTATTTTTATCATCTTATTTTGCATTTTCATTGCCCAAACTAATGCCTAGTCATGGTGTTATATCCACATCTAATGCCTAAGTCTCAAGACTTAGAGTGGTCGACACCATAGGTCTTTTACATGTGAAGATTTGATGCCTTAGGGACATTTTAGTCTTCAATACAAATGTCAAGTGCCTTAAGCCCTTTTGGTGTTTATTGCCTAGGCTTTATGCCTTAGTGCAATTTGATTATATTGTATATCCATAGCTATAAGAACTCATTTATGTCCCTTGGAGATAGGTCCACATGCCCTTAGATTATTTTCACAAATCAGATTGAGAGTAACCCATATAGGCTTTTATTTTGCTTTCATTTTTTAATGATTTTTATAGAAATTCATATGCCAAAAGGGATATAATATACTTGGCATAGTGAATAAAGCCTTTTATTTTTTATTTTTTGCAAAAAAAATGAATTTAGGATCAGATCGAGATAAATCAGGAGTGAAAACTGCAATCCTTGTAAAATGGTATTTAAAGAAATGTATCTATAAATTGCTTTTAAATATTCATTATTTGTGTAGTTAAAACAAAATAAAGAAAACAATATCTTCTTTTTGAGTTTGCTTTCTTTTGGGGTAGATATGGACAAAAATAGAGCTTTTTTTGGGCAGACAAAGCTTATTTTTTGGTGGGACCACCTTGGAGAGATTTTGGACATTTTGGAGGCTCATTTTTTGACTTTTTTTGGGAGCTCAAAAATGGATCAGAATAACTATTTTTAGGAGCTTTTCCAATGTTCCTCTTTGAGATCTTTTGGACAAGCGTATATTGGATAAAGTTAGCTCTTTCTAAGGGGGAGATCATTGTTTCTTCTCTTTTGAGCATAGGCAGAGAGTTTGTAAACATTTTTGACTCAGTTTTGTCAAATTTTCCTATACTCCTTCCAGTTCTATATAGCAGATCTTTCCTATTTCATCTATTTGCCTCAAATTTGCAGCTTTTGATCTGATGTTTCATTGTGACAACACTTTCTCCTTTGTCATGTCTCATTACTGTGAAATTGTATACAGATATTCCTTTTGATCTTGGTTATATGTTGTGTCCAAATTGAGCTTTCATATAAAATATTTTTGAATTGAATGTTCTAGGTGTGGTTGTGAAAGATTATGTTTAAGGGGTTGTTTGTAGGTGAGAGCATTCAGATAGATTAAAGTTTAGAGTTTAAAATTTTATTTAAGTTCATCCTCTCCCTTTTCCCTTTGAAATTATTTAGATTAGAAAAATCATTAGAACCAGCTCACTCTGGAGGTTCACCCCAAGTTTAGGAAACCCACAGGCCTAGGAATGTTCCCATGTGTCAACAGATAGTTAAGTTGATTAACTTAGTATAGGGTGCATATTTGATTGATAACAGTTTTTGGTACGCCTGGTGGGACTCTGAAAGTGTTTTCAGAGAAGTTTTTTCAATTCTTAAAGCCGTTGTTCTGGTATATGCAATAGTGTTCCAACCTTTGGAGGCTTTACAAGTATACCTTATGACTCAATTTTCTCTAGCCTTGCATACAAATCTAGTGTATCCAACTAAAGAAAACTAGATCTAGTTCAAATCCATTTGCCTATTTGCAGCTATCTCTACCAAGAAGAAGAGGTAGATCAGCAAGTAGAACAGTTGATTCATCAAGGAGGTCAAAGTCCACACCTCCAAGATTTAGCCCTCTGACTCTAGTGCAGAGAAGCAGGAACCTAGTGCTGATAGTTCAGATACCAATGATTCCTAGAAACTTCACATTTGTAGCATTTAATGGGGGCAACCCATTAAACATTGCATAGTATGACGACATTCATGTTGCAGCTCTCAAAGGCTTGTTGTTCTTTACTGGAGAAGATCATACTACTCCTGTTGAGCATATCCAAGATGTGGCAACCTTGTGTTCAATGCACAATATCACTTAGGAGAATGTAGCACTAATGCTTTTGGATGCATCATTGAAAGGGAAGGCTTTGCAGTGTGTAGAGTAAAATACTCTACATTTTGTTTTGAGTTTCAATTGTGCGCTCCAGTTTTGTCCTTGTGCGTTTCAGTTTTGGTAATGACGGTTTTGACACAGGGCATGGGCGCGGGTTTTCATTTTGCCTAAGTTTTATCTAAGTCTCAGAGTCGTGCGGAACATGCCAAGTGTCATCAGCCGGGACACATTTTAAAGTTTCTTTAAGTAACGCGGATGGTGCCACGTGTCTTGTAATATCTACGGACCACACCAAGTGTCGGCATCCACATTTCAGCTTCTTATAAGTTTCAAAAGCTTCTTTCAGTGCATGTGGAAGGCGCCAAGTGACAACTGTGGAAAGTTTTAATATGTTTCTTTAATTTATACGGAATGTGCCGCGTGTCCCTTGTAATATTTGTGGAGACAGCCAAGTGTCGACATCCGCAGTTTCTTCCTTTTGTTTCATTGTTGAGTAAGGATTGTGGTGGGCCCCAGGTGAGTTGCTAAAGTAAGTGGAGTGTGCCAAGTGTCATCGTCCGTGTGAATCTAAATGAGTCCCAAATGTTTCTATAGTGTTTCTAAAGCTCAGCAGAGACTGCCATGTGTCATCTTCCGCAGGACTCTCAAAAGGTATCTAAAGTTTCTCTAAGTTGAGCGGAAGCCACCATGTATCACTTGTTAATAGCAGTGGAAAGCACCACCTATCCCTTTTCCTTTTTGAAGCTACTAGGGCAAGAAGTTTTGTGGGTCCCATTTTTTGTAAGTGATAGAGTTTCGAGGCAGTGAACTGTGACAGATGTCAAAGGCGGAGCACTCCCAATACAAAGACACAGTAAAGAGTATAAGTTACACAGAAAGTGTCGTGTGTCTTCTATAAGTGCCGCGGACACTACCAAGTGTCATTTTTTGGTGCCTCCTGAATAATGAGATGGTTTTCAAGTGAGGCAAGCAGATGCTGCCATCTGTCTCAAGGGTTTTGTTTCTAAAAGCAGCGGAGAATGCCACGTGCTAAGTTCTTGTTTTTCCTAAAAAGATGAAGGAGTTTCAAGTAAAGTGTGCAAGCTATGTTATTTGCCTTAGGGTTTATAGTCACAAAGACTAGCAGATGCTGCCAAGTGTCCTCACCTGTTTCACAGTGGGAAGTGCCACGTGTATCTGTTTTAGCCAATGAACTTGCAGAGAGGCTAACCGTTTTAGATCCGAAAGATATCTTTTGTCAGACACTTCCAGTTAAGTTCTAGTTCAGTTAGACCGTTGGGATTTGATCATGCGGGCAATCTTGAGCTAGTCATATGCTATAAATATGGGTTCAGATCGCAGGTTCGGAGATAGAGAATTTTTTGCATATAGATTGTTATTAGAGATTTACGAGAAGTTTTTGAGACTTTCTTGCTGTGGCCAGTAATATCATTTGCCTTTGTTTTGTTTTCTTGATTTAGAAAGTTTGTATAACTGTGCATGTATTAGTGCCTTTTATGTGACTGGAAAATTAATAAGAAGACTAAGTTCTATGCCTTTGCTGATATTTTCTATGTTATTGCAAAATCATCTAAGTTGTGAGCCTTTGATTCTATTTGTTTTCATCTTTTACATTGATCATGCATTGTTTGCTCTTTAATGTAATTGAATCCTAAAGATAGCTTCACTATGCTTAGTATTAAGGAGCGAATCATACTCAGGCGCATGCCATAGTTAAATTTTCTTTCATTACATTTGTGTTTCCATTTAATTTCTACCCCTTTTCCCAAAATACATTTGAGATAAAGAAGAGCCAGCTTCTTTAAAATCTGGAGGTCATTTTAGGTCGCAAGTCCCACATTCCTGAAACTTCCCATGTTGGTGTTGGAAACAGCGTAATTTTAAGCATCAACAGTTTTTGGCACACCTGGTGGGATAATCTCTTGAAGTTTCTTTCAAAACTATATGAACCAGAGAGCTACAAGGAGTCAGAGCTGTGGACTAGTAACAAGAGCTTAATCTGCTATGAACCCAGGTATTCTTTTACCACCATTGATAACTAATTCAAGAAGAAGGGTCAATCAGTTTACAGCAATACCAAGAGCAAACATGGGAGCACCTATAGCCCCAAGGAATTATGCAAATTGGAACACTGGTAGTGCTCTGATTCTCCCAGTACCACCAGCCACTTGGGATCCTATTCCAGCAAATGTCTTGAAAGCTCTACCCAAATTCAGTGGGGAAGATTTCAAAACACCTGAAGAACATCTACAGGATGTGTCTGATGTATGTGCAATACATGTGATCACATAGCAGAATGTGGCTATAAGATTGTTAGCAGCTTCTTTTAAGGGGAAGGCTCTAGACTGGTATAGATCTTTAACCCCAAATACAATATCTACATGGGATCAACTTGGAGATGCTTTCTTTGCAAGATTTAAAGAAAAGGGTGGTAAATCTTCTTTGTTGCAACAATTGATTACTATCAAAAGGGCACCATAAGAAGCAATGACTGATTTCAATTCAAGATTTCAAAAGACTTGGGAAAGAATTCCTGCTACAGCAAAACCATTACTAGGTATGGATATAGTATTTTATCTTAAAGCCCTAAATTTAGATATATCAGTAATGATTCAGTCACTTGGAGGTTAGACTCTGCCAGAAGCCTATGACTATGCAGTCAGAGCTGAAAATAACTTAATAGATGCTAGAAAGTTGCCCCCAAGGCCTCCCATGTCCATGTTTTTAGAGATTACCTTACCTTTGCCTCAAGAAGCCCCTAATCCCATAGCCCCACCTATGTCTATGTATACATTTCCTCAACAACCTGCTAAAGTAGCTGTCCCTGTCCAGTCATTTGAGATGGATGATGTCAAGAACATCTTAAGGACATTTTCTAATGAGATAATTAACCTAAAAAGACAGCAGAATCCTTATCCTAGACCTCAATATCAAGGCTACCAAGGAAATAGACCTCCACCACAGCCAAATCAGTATCAAGGTCCTCAAAGGCAAACTAACCCTCAGCCATCGAACCAATTAGTTATAGTCCCTACACCCTTACAGACTGTTCCTCCTAATCCAAATAGGGAGATTGTCCTAGGGTAGAATAATTATGCAGATGGCACCAATGCCTGGTGTTTCCCTTGTAATAATGCTCATATGCCTAGAGATTGTCCCAGGGGTAATCTACAGCAAAAGATAGCAGAGCAAAGAAGAATGGATGGACAATTTGCAAATACTTCTGACACTCAACCCTACCAATCCCCTGGTATGCAAAATTTAGTCCTGGTGGCTCAGATGCAAGGGATGTCCTTACAGCAACAAGAAGAAATAGCCCCTGAGCATGCTTTGTTTTCATGGATTGAAGATGAAGAGTCAGTATTCTTAAATGAAGCTTCTACTTCCAAGAAGCCATTGGTACAATCAAATTACTACACCAGAGCCAAGAGAAGGATGATGGAACAACCTGAAGTTGCAAATAATGAAATTATGGGGATTCCTCCATGTCAAGGTCATCAAAACACAGCTGCTAGACAAGAAATACCTCAACCAGTGCAGAACCAAGTAATTTATGGACAAGTTCAAGAAAAAGCAAGGTACCCTTATTATCCAAGAACCCAAACACTAGGACCGGTGAATGTGGTGGATCAGCTGAAGAGGACCCCAGCACATGTGTCAATATGGGACATGTTAGCTATTCCTGAGCAAAAGACACTATTGCAAGAAGCTCTGCAGGGCTAAGTAGTGCCTAAACATACTGGTACCAAAGGAGGACCTGCTGATAAGGAAAAGCTCAAAGACACTGTTCCTCTGAAGACAACAACCCTTTTGAACAATGCACCAGAGGTAAGCAAATCCAAACCAAAGCCCTTCTATTTGACTTTGATAGTTGGAAAGAAACTGTTACATAATGCAATGATAGACTCAAGGGCCAGTACTATAGTAATGCCTAAACAAATAGTAGATGCTTTAAAAATAAAGTATGAGCCACTTACTAGAGGAGTTATGCAGCTAGATGGGAAATCGGTGCAAATAATAGGGAAAATTAAACAACTCCCATTGCAATTATATACTTTCCCTAATATAATTGTCAATCAGGATGTGGTAGTCATAGATATACCCCCTATATTTGGCCTATGTTTATCCAGAGATTTCATAGCCAAGATAGGAGGTTATATGTCACTTGATTGGTCTCACCTCATCCTAAGAACCAAATATGGTACAGAAATGAAAATACTATTTGAGTCACTATCTAAGGATCACATCACTAATGAACCAACCCCAAAATTAGAGGCAACTCATGCTATGCTGAATAAAGAAGAAAGGGTCTTTGTTGAAGAGTTAGGTGACTGGACTGAACATGACCAAGAGGAGGAAAATAACCAGTTGTTAACTATGATGCAAAGTGACCCATATGGAAATTATGACTCTACTGGTCTGGGCACTTACGTCATATTTGATGAAGACCATGAAATCCCAAATGTTTTAAGGGAAGAAACACCAAAGACTCAAGAATCTAAAAAGGACTCAGAAATCTGGACCTTAAATTTTGATGGGGCTAGAAGTAAAAATGGTGTTGGAGCAGGAATTTGTCTTGTTACTCCAAGTGGTGAGAAAATTTTAAGAGCTATCCGTTTCCAATTTGCCTATACTAATAATGATGTTGAATATGAATCCTTAGTACATGGGCTCATGTTAGCCAAGAAAAAGGGAGTAAAGAATCTGATAGTAAAAGGAGATTCAGAACTAGTGGTGAAACAAATAAGAGAAAAGGCAATAGCCAAAAATGTAAGGATGAGATCCTATAGACACAGAATTTGGGACTTAATAGATGATTTTGAAGCTTTCAATATTGAAGTAGTTCCTAGAACCCAAAATTCTGAAGCAGATAGGATGGCACAGATTGGCTCACAGTTTGACCCATAAATTGATCTATTAGTCAACAATGAGTCAGTCAAAGTTATAGTAAGGTCAACTATCCTAGACAATGATGAAAATTGGCAAGTCTTTGAAAATGATATTTAGGTACTCTCATTTTTGCAACAGTCAGGGGAGTTTGCTGATCAATTGCAACCCAAAATTGAAAAAGCATATGGTGACCAAATTATTCAATTAAATACCAATAAGCTCCCCAAAGGCTTGATTACTTTAGAAAACCTATTCGATCCAGAAGATGTAAGTCTAGAGAAGAAAAGGTTTCAAGCAAATAAAGCAGATTATTCTGAGATACAAGTGAGTGAAGGGAGAAAACTAAAGGTTGTAAATTCCACAACCCAAGAGGAAAGGGAAAGACTAATTGACTTGTGTGAAAGATATGACAGAGTAATAGCCTAGACCTATGAAGACCTTCATGGCTATAACAGAGACATCATTCAGCACACCATAGAACTGACTGAAGGATCTAAGCCAATCAGACAGAAGCAGAGGCTAGTGAATCCAAGGATTGAACCTCTAATGGTGGATGAGTTGTAGAAACTCTTAGAATCTAAAATAATTTTTCCAATCAAACACTCAACCTGGGTATCCAATCTAGTACTAGTCAGAAAAAAGAATGGTGACATAAGGCTCTGTGTGGATTTCAGAGACCTAAATAGAGCATCTCTGAAAGATCACTATCCCCTGCCCTCTATGGAACAAATTTTACAAACTGTGGCTAGATCAGAGAGATTTTCCTTGCTAGATGGTTTCTCTGGATACAATTAGATTTGGTTGGCTGATGAAGACCAACACAAGACTGCATTTACTACCAAATGGGGAACGTTTGCATATGCCATGATGCCATTTGGCCTATCAAATGCTGGAGCCACTTTTCAAAGAGCAATGGATGTAGCATTTGGGAAGTCATACATAAAATCATTCTGATTTATCTTGATGATCTCACTATTTTTTCCAAGAATGTTATTGATCATTTTGATCATCTGGAATCTATTTTTAAGAAGTGTCAAGAGTTTGGAATATCCCTAAATCCCAAGAAGTGCATCTTTGCAGTACCTCAAGGAAAACTACTGGGACATATAGTGTCAAAGGATGGAGTCTCTATTGATCCAGAAATAGTCACAACCATAATGAACTTGTCCCTGCCAATAAATAAGAAGGCAGTTCAGTCCTTTTTGGGAAAGATTAATTTTGTCAGTCGGTTCATATCAGACTTTGTAGGCCTAATAAGACCAGTGACACTCTTGTTGGAGAAATACCTGGTGTTCAAGTGGACTATAGAAGGAAGACAAGCTTTTGTGGAGGTCAAGAAAGCAATTTCAACAACCCCAATACTTAGGAACCCAGACTTCTCTAAGTCTTTTATAATGTATGTCTATGGAGGAGAGTTTAATGTTGCTGCTGTCCTAACACAGAAAGATGGTCAACAAGAGGGAGAACACCCAATAGCCTTTTTCTCAAGGACTCTTAGGGAGTATGAAGCCAGATACAACTTTGTGGAGAAACAGGCATATGCTATGGTAAAAGCCCTCAAGAAATTTAGGCATATGGTGATAGGAAATAAGATTTTGATACTTGTGGCTCATCCTAGTGTCAGAGAATACATTATGGAAGGTGAAATTACTGAAAAAAGAGCAAACTGGGTAAGAAAGATCCTTGAGTATGATGTAGAGCTCAGACCCACTAAGCTGGTCAGAGGTAGGGGGTTGTGCCAATACATGGCTCAAGATATGGAAAAGATGATAACTGAAGAAACAGAAAAGGAAAATGTATTGAGGATACAAGACATTGATCAGAACTCCTGGGTCACAAAAAAAATACATTTTATGAAACATGGGATTTTCCCAAAAGAGCTCTCTTAGGACAAGAGGAGATACTATAGGCAGCAAGGGGTCCATTTTGTTTTAATTGACCAGGTTCTTTTCAGAAGAAATACTGATGGCATACTTTTAAGATGCATAGAGAAAGATGAGGCTTAGAAAATACTACATGAAATGCACCATGGAGTCTTAGGTGGACATTTTTCTGCAAGAACCATAGCTATAAAGATAAGTTAGGCAGGTTATTTCTAGCCCACTTTATTTACAGACTATTATCAACTGGTCAAAGAGTGCCAATCTTGTCAGTATTATGTGGGGAAGAGAAGGAATGCAACAATGCCCCTTAGTCCTATAATTGTTGATGAACCCTTTGCTCAATGGGGTCTTGACTTCATTGGAATGATCAATCCAGTGTCAAGTATGGGACACAAATGGATTCTAACTGCCACAGATTATTTTACCAGATGGAGTGAGGCAGTGCCACTCAAAGAAGCAATAGAAAAGGTGATCCTAGACTTTCTGGGGGGTATCACTACTCACTTTGGGCCTCCTCGTACCATAATTTTAAATAATGCTAAGGCATTTTTAGGGGCAAAAGTATCTAACTTTGTACTAAAGTATGGAATCTATCTGAAAATTTCCTCAAATTATTACCCTCAGGGTAATGGTTTGGCAGAATCAACCAACAAGAACTTGATTAGACTTATTAAGAGAATAGGGGCTGATCATCACAAAGAGTGGCATAAAGTGCTTAATATAGCATGTTGGGCTAATAGAATTATGCCTAAACAAGTGACAAAGATGTCCCCATATGAATTGGTCTATGATAATCCTACTATAATGCCCCTGAGCTTGGAGATTCTTGCTCTCCAGTTATTAAAACAGATTGAAATTGAGGAGAATGGCTCCATGCAGGTCAGACTTGTTGAGCTCCTCGAAGTTCAAGAAAAGAGGGACACAGCACATGAATCATTAATGAAACATCAGAAAATAATCAAAGACTACTTTGATAAGAAGACTTCAAACCCCCATTTTGAAGTAGGCTCAGTTGTTTTGAAATGGGATGAGAGAGTTGCCAAGTCGGGTCGACACAGTAAGTTTGAGTCATTATGGACTGGCCCCTATAAGATTCGTACATGTAAACAGCAAAATTCATTTGAGCTTGAAATGATGGAGGGTGAACCCAAAGAGATTCTTGTGAATGGGATCTACCTAAAACATTTCATTTAAGCAGTATCTCCTATGTATTATAGTTAGATAGTTTCCCTTTCCTTGTTGCTCTATTTTCCCACTTTTTTTTTCCCGCTCTTTCTTTTAATAAGTGTTCTATGAACACATGGCCGTGGCTCAAAGTCTTTTCAAAATTTTTGAAACTCTTGTATTCACTAAGTCTCTCTCAAATCCCCAAAATTCCCCAAGGTACCTTTACACAGCCACTTTTATGACCTGTCTAACACGCTGTCCCACGCAGATTTCATAAGATTTACTAACGGTTTTCTGGTTTTAATGCCATTTATGAGACTTGATGTGTCATTAAATACCCTAATAACAAGAGTTAAGGCCTAACTGTATCTCATCCATTCCTACATCTGCTAAGAAAATCCCTATTACCTGCAATTTCAATTCATAGCAAAGCCTGCTTAGTAAAAGTGTCTTCCCTATTGCAAAGCTTCCATACTTGTTACATAAGTTCACTAATTCCTAGTATAGACACAGATATGGAGGAGGCATAGTCTTCACAACAAGGGTTTGGGATTTACAAATCCATTGATAAGCTTCTCACTAGCAAATCATATGCTTTGGCCCCTGCACAACCCTTAAGGACCTATCCAAGGACTAGAGTCCCCGAAGTTGGTTATACGATCGACCCAGCAAAGGTGAAGGATTTTGCAGATGGAATCGCAGACCCAACCCTTCAAAAGTCTGGCAAAGCTCTATGAGAAGGGGCACACCAAAGATGTATCTAGAAGGCCAAGGCTAGACAATCTGAAACATTCAGGATAAGGATATGGACTTCTCAATTGGCACAATTCATTGTCCCAGGTGTACATCCGTGCCCTAACTTAGTTGAAATGTGCGCAGAATTGTTTCATGCGCCCTCGAACACCATACAACAGGGTCAATTCATGGTGCAAATTACACTGAAGGCCATTAGGGACATGTTGGCCCTATATCATGACAAAACAGCCACATTTCCCACCATTGCCAAAATGCAGAAAATGTGGGCAAACGTTAATAATCAATTGCGGTTTCTCAGATCAAAATTGCAATTAGGGGACGATGATACCATTGTGCTAGTTCTACCAATAGGAAGGGCACAATTTGCATAGGCCAGTCAAGAGGCACTATCCATGATGGCATTCATTTTTAGAATGGAGGACATAACTGTCTATAATTGGCAAATGGCCTTTCTCTTCAGATTAAAAACTGTAGACAAGTCTCAGGAGTATCGGCTAGACTTCTCAGAGCAGATTGCCTATTCAATGGTTGACCAACTCACCCACTTCAAATCTAAAGGGGTTTTCAGGTATTCTTCTTATCTATTTCACCTCATATTATATCAAAACTCTAGCATCTTTTCACAATATATGCCTCTAAATATGTATGACCCAAGTTTCGGTCATAATAAGACCATTCCTGTGTCCGCATGGACACATATCTTATCCAAAATGTCTAACCCATATGAATTTTGGGAACTTTTTGTTGCCCCTTCCTTTTGTCACCTAAGCCCAGAGCCTTGTTGTGTGGTTACACAACACGCCCCATTTTGATTTGACAAAACAGGGACCCAACTTTTTGGCTTGTGTTTTGTGCTTTCTGGCGGTTTGGTAAAAGTAAGTCATGCTGATCATCATGCATTGAAAGGCTAGGTAAGTGATCATCATGAGGTTAGTTTGTCAAAATTCCTATTTTATTCCAGCAACCTCATATTTAGAAAGAGCATTAAATTCCATGCAGGATTGTCTTTTACATCACCTTGATATTCGTTAGGATGTGAGAGTTATGAGTGGTCAAAGTTTGAGTCAAACCTGATATTCATAGGGGGAGGATTATATTTCGTAACATCAGTCATATTATAAAAGGTCATCCTGATATAGTATATCACCCGATAAATCATGCGGTCCAAATATCCGGATGTCAAATTTAGGTGATAGTAACCTTTACCCATCAATAGCCTTATGTGTTTTGTGAGGATCATATTTTTCAATGTAACCCGATATTTCATAATATCCTCTTGCTGTGAAATATCCCCCTAAGCTAATATCCTAATGACGTCATCCAAGTCCGATAAACGAAGAAACAAACATGACGATGATGTCATCATCATTTTACCTCTCAAGGGCATATTTCTTGAACATGATCCTGCTTATATAACATGACGATGATGTCATGATGCCTTGCCAATACACTGAGTGAATATCAGGATGACGTCATCCTGATATTTCAAAAGAGAGACATGTAAGTTTGTCCGGTCATCATCGTCACTTTTGAAACATCACTCGATATAGCGATATATCCTCCTGATGTACTAAACATAACCAAAGGGCACGTTCATCACCCGATCTTGTCATGATAGTTATTCCAATCTGAGAGAGCAGGATGACATTAAACTCGACCCGATATTTGTGAATATCATCCTGCTTTCATGATATCCTCTCATATGGATATCTCCCCACTCCCGTTGCCGCCATTAACATTTAATGCATGCAGACATGGTAGGTGATTCCCACAGACCACGAAACCCGATGAAATAGCTGGCGAAACCCTGACTTTCCATGCGAAAATTAACGAATAAGATCCAATCTGTCAGGGTTTGCCCTAAATTCACCCTAAGTGTATGGTTAAAAAGGTGAATTCACCGTCATTTCATTTTTACCTTGTGATAAATTTGTTTTTATAGAGCACCAACTTCCATATCCTCATACAGATGATAGTTGCATGAATTGAGCTCACAGACAGAAGGAAGTGCATGATCATCAGCTAAATTAAGAGCATTGTCAAAAGTCCACTGGTATAAAAGGAAATTTGCATATCCAGGTAAGTAAATGAAACCCTTGTCCTGTTGTTTCTGTAATAGTCAGGTATGGGTGGTTAATCTAAAGTTCTAGTTTATGCATCCATATGATTAAGTAATGTTGAACAGATACAGTAGGCAAGGTGATTAGTAAAGTTAATTGTAATATGCATGCATGTGTATACCCATTGTAAGACAGAAGTTTGTTAATTGTAGGCACCCATGGCTGACAAGAGGTTAGTTAAGTGTCAAGCAGAATTTAGTAAGCCTATGTTCTCCTCTCAGAGGGGTGTCCTATTTAAGTACGGTGCAATTGCGGATACCCATCAGGGGAGTACTGATTTGGAGGCATGGTCAGCTAGGTTGAATGATGAGAATAACAAGAGTCCTGTGCTGGATGCAGTTTTCGTATCTGGGATGTGGAATGCCGCCGATTTTCCATACTCCATGGAGTCTCCAGAACTGGTTATCGAGTGTGCCAGGAACTATAATCCAGAGACCAAGCAGGTGATGAAACATGGGAGGATATATGCTGACCTATCCATCAAGGGTCTTTCCAAGACATTTGGATTGCCATTGGGCAACAAGGTTAAAAGTGTGGACCTGAAGAAGTCAGAGAAAGAATATGAAAATAACAAGAAACAAGCCAAGAAGAATATGTATCAATGGAGGGCTGAAAACAGTACATATCCTGCAGTAGCCAAACTTCCTATGCATCTATTCAAATATGATTTTGCTGATGAATATCAATACATGATTGCACTACTGAACAGAGTAACAGGCTAGCTTGATGCTGGCAGTTTTAGAGACTAAATGTATGGTGTAATAATGATGTGTTTGTATTTAGATATCAATCCACTGTGGGGCCAACTAATAAGTGATGCTCTGCATGAGCAGCTGATGAACCTAGGAGGTTCAAATTATGCGTTCTATATGACATCATACATCGTCTACTCCTGTGCTTATAAAGGCACATTTGATGCACTAGTTACAGATGGGAATCTTACATGCATAGTCAATGCTGTGCACATTTGGGATCATCATCCCCAGCTACAAAGAGCTAATTACCTCCAAGATTACAAACTGGTAAATGATGCATTTTCTATGCATCTGGTCAGAACCATGGAGGAGGATAGAACAAAGAGATTGAGCATGGAAGCTCAAGAAATAATCTACAGGCATGGAGCCTGGTAAATACAATTTGCCACATTTTCATACACGAGGATTGAGGGTTTTGAAGGACCTCCCCTCATGCTGCCTAGGTATCCCATTGATGTAGTGGTAATGATGGAGTTCATCAGGCAGAGTTCCACAATATTAAAAACATACAAAGATGCAAAGAAGTTGCCACCAATTTTGTTTCCAGTCACCATTGGCTGGTACATGTGTCCTGATTCAGAGAACATAAAGAAGGTGATGGTCACCTCGAATAAAATGAATTTGTAGCCTTTTCCACTGACAAGACCATATGATCCTTATAGCAAGATGCAGAAAATAATAGGAAAGCCTATTCATCAGAGGCACCTAGAAGACTTCTGGGCTGACATTGAAGATGAAGCAGAAGCAAGAAGAAGAAGATATCAAAGGCTAACTTTGAATCAAATCAGAACCTTTGATTGCATCCCCATCCCCCAACAATTGAAGAAAGATGATGGCAGGATAATTGCAGATGAGTATGAGTAGAAGAAAATATATAATGATACCATCTCTGCACCTGACCTCACCATACAAGAGGACATATCCTTGGACCCCTTCATTTCCAGGACCATACAACTAACCCAAGCCTGGGTTGATGAACAGATAGGGGCACTGAAGAAGAAGGGTGTTGCCATTACGGTGGACAACAAGAAGAAGGGGCAGGATATTCTCGATGGGGAGTATGATGACTTCCTGAATGAGAAGAGAAAGTCTAAGGGAGATAGACTCCCTTCACCACAACAACAGAGCAAAAGACCCCCAAGGGGCAAGAAAGTAGATAAGGAACCCAAAGGGGTTATTATTGAAAGGGCAGTATTTGTAGCTGAGGAGGCAGCAGCATCAGGATCAGCATCCCCTCCAAGGACAAGGAAAGGGAAGTCCAAGAAGAGTAAGATAGCAGAGGCTGGAACTACTGAAACCCACAAAGAGGGTTAATCCTCAAGAAAACCAGATGAAGAGGATATCCTCATAGAGGAAGAACTTGAGGAAGAGGAGGCTCCCTTGGTAATAAAAAGGAAAAGAAGAGCTCCACAGGTGGTGGTGTCTACCCCACCTAAGAAACTGAGAACCTCCATGAGAGGTGAAATAAGACAACCCCCTACATTGTTACAAGGGGCAGGTAGTGAAGTGCATAAGGAACTTCAGCACAATGTTCCACTTCCTACCATAGTTAAGTTTAAGACCAAGCTCGCAGAAGAGCAGATAAAAGAAACCTCTCAGACACAAGCAGAAGGTCACATCTCGCTAGATGAGACAATAAATTTGTCTGATGATGAAGTTGTGCAGGAGGTGGCTTTACAAAAGATGGAAACCCTTGCTGCAGGTACACACATGACCCCTCACAAGACTCCACCAGTTCAAACTATACTGGAGGAGATGAAGCAAGTGGAAACTGAGAAAGAAAAGAGCCCAGAGTAGATAGCCCAAGAAATGGGACTAGATACACTGATTGCAAAGGTGACAAATCCTACGGTGATAGACATGATAGAGAAACAGGATGTAAATCCTGAACATCCAACAAGATCACCTGACAAAGGGCAACCTGCAGAAGAAGTGAAGATGGTAGAACTAGAGGGCCATGCTTCAGAAATAAGCTAACCAAGCACACAAGATGCATCAGTGGAACCTGTTGTAGTAGAGGTACAGGAAAGGAACGCTGATGAGAAAGATGTGGTAGAAGATCCTACTACCTAGGTTCAAGAAATAAGTGGCACAGGTGCAGAACAAATTGTGATAGAACAAATTGTGATTACAGAACTAGCACCAGCACTTAAGGAGACTTCTTAATTATCCACAACTGAGAGTGTTCCTCAGTATGAGGAAAAGCCAAAGGAGGATGAGGTAATGATAGAAAAGGATCATGATCATCATGATCAACATATAGATATAGCACAAGATCCTCCACCTCATAAAGATGCTCCTCTAGAGAAAGAAGTTCCTCAACAGGAGGATGTGCTATAGGATCAATGTCAAAGTGAGCATCATGAAGAAGAATTAAGGAAATCACCTTCTCCATCACATCTGCTGACAGAAACAGGAGATATAGGTGAACATCATGATGATGCAAAGAAACATGATCAGGTACCTCCATGGTTGGAGAAAGAGGTAAATGCAGAAGAAGAATTTGATGTCTCCACCTTATTCTCTGAGAATATAATAAAACCTAAGAGGAAGGCCAAAATGACTTTGGCCATCAAAAGGGATCCAACAACTGGGAGGAGGACTGCACAGATTATAGTACCTACGGTAGAGAAGGAAAAAGGTAAAATTACCTTAGATGAGTTCTAGATCAGCACAGTGGACTTAGGGTTTGCCAATGAGGACCAAGAGGGTCAAGAAGGCAAAGATATTATTGATTCTTTAATTCAGAAGGTGAAAAGAGAGAAGGAGAAAAATAAGCAACACAAAGAGCACATTGCTCAGTTGCATGCCTACATAGGAAGGCTGACCAATACTGAAGACACTTCAACTGAATATGTAGTCCCATTGACTGCTATTTCTCAAGAGGAGGTGAATAAATTAGACCTCATAAAACATGAGGCATCTGTACTAAGGAGATGGATGTCATCCACATTGGGTGATGTGGAGGAAGTGGTAAAGGCCTCTTTGAAGAGGTGGAACACTCTCAGTGACTCCAGGACCAAGGTAGACAAATTGTAGATGCAGACAGGAAAAAGGTCTTACAAATTAGAAAAAGTATTAGACATCCTGGGAGAAATAAGGAGGATAAATCCTCAGCTGCTCATCAATAAACCGGTACTAAACAGTAATACTGCCTTGCTAGTTGACATATGGTATAAGGACATTCAATTTGAATCTGGAGTGGTCAGAAGATGCAATAATAAACTGAGAGATATCAGCATGAAGTTGCATGATTTAATGTCTGTTGAGGCAGAAATATTGGAAACACTAGAAGGAAAAGTGGAAGGAAAATAGAAAATCAGGATGAAGAGTTTGCCATCAAAGCTTTACATGGCAACTTCTAATTAGTAGCTGATGATCCACTTGCCCACTTGACAGAAGAAGTCATAGACAAAATAATGAGAATCAAAGTCAAGATGGAAAATTACAATGAGACGCTGCAAGATAGGAAAGACAAACTGGATAGCAGCAGACATAAATACGAGGCACACAAGCATGCCATGATCAAAGCAAAGAATCATGATGGTAGAGAAATAGATAAAATTATGCAGTTATATGAACAGATCTGGAGCAGCATGCAGCCTCATATGTGAAGTCATCATCATCAGGATGATGAAAGTTCAGGAAGTGAAGCACATGATGATGATGCAGCATAAAGTAAATATCAGCATCGGATGCTTAGTGGAAATAAGTTTTTTTAGATAGTTGTCAGTTGGCAACTTGTGTCATTTTGTGAGGTTGACATAGTCAAAGAGAAATCTTGACTGTAGATATTAATAGATAAATCAAGATCGTTGATCTTTTGTAACGCATTCCTCACCTTATTCTATAAAAGGTGCAGGAATGCTTCATTTTGAAGATTCAAAACTTAATTGAAATCTATCTACTGAAGCATTCAGGGCTTATTTCAAAGCTTTTTGTATACATTTATATCTTTGCATACTTAGTGAATGAGAAGACTGTTTTGGTTACAATTCATAGTAAATCTTGAGTAATCAGTGTGTGAATTCTAGATATATGCTGTGATTTGTTGCGTCCCTTGGAGTGCATGTCTACTTGCATATGTTGCTTTCATACAAATTCCTTTGAAGTTAGCATCAACTGTATCTAGTTGTGGAATGTCCTGGTGAACATATGGTTTGGTTTTCTTCTCCTCATGACTATATCTGATGTGCATGTGGTTTAAAAGCTAAAGGTTCAACATTAATTTGAAGCATTTCTTCCAATTTCCTTTAAAATTTCAGAACAATTTCACTATCACAATTGCAAATAACTGATAATCTTAAGCAAATAACACAAAATATGTAGACATCTCGTAGATAATTGCAAATATTTAGCATATTTAGAGATAAAGCATGTATAATTGGTAAATATCATGCACAGATTTGAATATCCCTGCATCATTTGATCAAGTAACTATATAAAATGACCTCTCTATGAAGAATCTTTGTAGAAATAATGTCATGATGGTGAACTTTATGTAAGGCTCCAAAATGGAAATAGCAACACACACATCAACCTCTGAGTAATGTCAGAAGATTAAGACCTAATCACTGGAGACTTGGGATCATGAATTCTCTGAATTCATCGCATCTTTCAAGATGAATAAAGGTTAATGTGTAATTTTATTCTATGCTTGTTTGTGACTAACATCATGACCAACAAGCCTATTGAAAATAGATTAACTCCAAGTGTCAGAGGCCTCATGACAAATTGCATTATTCCCTGTGACTACTTTTTTGGATCTCATCATACCATCATTAGGGTCCATGGTTTTAATGGAGAACCAGTGTTGCTACCCAAGATTTTGACTCCTAGGTTAGCATTCTTAGAGGTCACCTGACAAGTGTCTATGGTTGATAATGACTATGGCACTGGGAAGAAGAAAAAGAAAATGTATGATATTCCATGGGTAAAGAATAACATGACCCTAGAGGTCAGAGATGCTGAGCACTTGTTGCTGAGGAAGCTAGCTATCCTAGGTTTCTTTCTGATTGAAGATAAATGGAGATATGACCCAAGTAGTTTCATAACCTTATGGGTCAAGAATAACAATGTCAGCGCTAAAATTGTGCATGAGGGCTGTCCCTTTTGGGAAGACAGAAGAAACCCTAAGGAATATATTCCTAATTTGTATGTAGAATTGACAGATTTGCCCTTTCAGGGGACCAGGCCATGGGAGACCTTTTATGTTAAGGAAAAGGTTTTTGACCCTACAATCAGAATGACTTCTGGTTTAAAAAGGGCATTGAAGAACAAAGAATGGAAACCCAAGAAAATAGAAGCCTATTGGAAGTATAGGCAAGAGATTTTTAAGACAACTCACTCTTTTGGTAATGTAAACTCAGATGAGAAATGGGAGGCAATTTGGGATGAATGGCATCCGTCTCCTATCTCTAGCCCTGATACAAGAAAACTATAGACACAGGGTGGAGAGTTAGAGGGGGAAGCAGAATCCACTCATACAGTGCAAGCCCCAAGACAAACCTCATCTAATGTCGCTATAGCTATCTGGCCCCAATCTCTCAGTGCCATAGAAAAACAAAAGAATGTGGTATCCTCACCACCTAGAGCTTCTCCATCAGTGTCAGCCTTTGGGGTTCCCAGTTTTGTGCAATCACCACTAGCAGCAGTGGTAAACATTGAAGAGAAGGAAGCACAGCAAGAAGAAGAAAGGCCAAGGAAACATAAGAAGCTGAAACTTCAACCTGATTTAGATGAGGAGGTAGAGCCCTCACAGCATCAACCATTGAGTACATCTGTTGCTCCTCAAGTACATGTTATTTCTCCTTCTTCTTCTTAGTCTTTTTCTTCTTCTATAGGGGTGGCAATCCCAATTGGCCAAATATTATCCTCTGCCACCTCTGCTGTGCCAATTTCCCAATTTGCCCCCCCTATTACTACTCAGGCCATGTCATCATAGGCCACATCATTGCTTCCCTTTTTCCCCTCTGTCCCAAAGAGAATACCTCCCTAGATTCCCCCTAGCCAACATTTGTCTATTCCCTATGGCTTGCCACAGGGTTATCCTTTTGCGGGCGGGTATATTGCCTCTCCCTCTACCTTCCAAGCTCAAGCAGACACTGCTAAGAAGGCTAGGGAAGCCCGGATGGATAAAAAGAGGAAGAAAGATAATAAAGCTCTAGCTGCACCACACATGAGGTCACTATTTGACCCAATCCAGTAGCAGCTAACTGTGACTCATTTGTCACCTAATGTAGTCAGGCCAAATGAGCAGATGCAACCTCAAGATTATACCATGAGTGCAGTGGCTATGGATATGTCACTTTTTAGGCCACAGGACAGGGTCGAGCTGCTGAATGAAACCACTTCTGTTGTAGCTACTAATTATTTGAAAGTATCAAAGAAGCTGCAGAAGATGGAGGCTGATCTGGCTCAAGATAAAGCAAATGGTAGCAATCTGGCTACAGAAATCAACACAAAGAATGATGAAATAGAGAGTCTCAACAAATAGTTGTAAGATACTATTTCTTATCAGATTCACCAAGCTATTCAAGCCCTAAATGCTTCTTTGAAAGAAGAGCTAAAACAAGAGAAAGCTGCAGTGACAGCCCTAAGGCAGGAAAAGGCAACACTACAGAAAAATTGTCACAAGTCACTCAGTTCCAGCAGAAGCTGCTGAATGAGCAAAACAATACCGCCGCCATACAGGCCCAACTTCAAGCTAAGCAACAAATAAAAAAACAATTGACACGTGAGTTGGCTAATAGGCCAAAGAATGTAGGAGTTCTGAACCTGGTCAAGGAGCTATATGTATCAGTATGGAAAAGAATCTCTAAGGAGATTACTCAGCTCAGACCCTCTCTAACTTTCTTGCTAAATGCATAGAAATTGTGCGAAAAGGTGGAGACTTCAGTTCAGGCCACTCTGTCCACTGTCTCTTTGAGAGTATCTGATTCTCAAATGCTGTTGATAAAGCTATATGACACAATTGATGAAATGTTATCAGCAACAGGGGTTAGTGATAGAATGATTGCTGTAAAAAGGGTCAACAAAGTTCTCAGTTACAACTCCACAGCAATTAATTGTAAAGAGCTCCTAGATGTGGTAAAAGAGGAAGTAAAAGACATGAAGAAGCATATTGAAGATCTGGTGCAATTGGGTCTTCCCTCCCCTTTTCTTGATAGCAACACTGTGTTAATGGTTGATGAGATTAAGCCTTTGTTGTTAGCTAGACAAAATGATCAGTCAGTTTTCTAGGGTTTAACAGATGCTTCATCAGTACCAGAAGTGGAAGCTATCTTGATTCCCATGGCCCAGCTTGATTTCCAATTGAAGGCTATAGTTCATGTTTTGCAGAGTTTTTCGCACAAGGACATCATCAACCTTGATTTAGCCTTCCAGGATTTGCAAAATGAACAGGGACTATCTGATGTTGAATGGTCTGTTTATCAGACGGCCTTACAAAATTTGTAATTTTTGCCACATTTTTTTATATATTCTTTGGATTCTTTTTTGAGCAGGCTCAAAAGTCCTTAGGGTCATCAAGAACTGTAGAGTAAATACTCTACATTTTGTTTTGAGTTTCAGTTGTGTGCTCCAGTTTTGTCCCTGCATGTTTAAGTTTTGGCAGTGAGGGTTTTGACACAGGGCGTGGGTACGGGTTTTTGTTTTGCATAAGTTTTGTCTAAGTCTTAGAGTCATGCAGAACACGCCAAGTGTCATTAGCCAGGACACATTTTAAAGTTTCTTTAAGTAACGTGGAGGGTGCCACGTGTCTTGTAATATCTGTGGAGCACGCCAAGTGTCAATATCCGTGTTTCGGCTTCTTATAACTTTCAAAAGCTTCTTTCAGTGTGCACGGAAGGCACCAAGTGGCAACTATGGAAAGTTTTAATATGTTTCTTTAAGTTACACGGAATGTGCCACGTGTCCCTTGTAATATCTGCGGAGACCACCAAGCTTCGACATCTGCAGTTTCTTCCTTTTGTTTCATTGTTGAGTAAGGACTGTGGTGGGCCCCAGGTGAGTTGCTAAAGTAAGTGGAGCACACCAAGTGTCATCGTCCATGTGAATCTAAACGAGTCCCAAATGTTTCTATAGTGTTTCTAAAGCTCAGGGGAGATCGCCATGTGTCATCTTCTGCAGGACTCTCAAAAGGCATCTAAAGTTTCTCTAAGTTGAGCGGAAGCCGCCATGTATCACTTGTTAATAGCAGTGGAAAGCGCCACCTGTCCCTTTTCCTTTTTGAAGCTGCTCGGGCAAGAAGTATTGTGGGTCCCATTTTTCGTAAGTGATAGAGTTTCGAGGCAGCAGACTGTGACAGATGTCAAAGGCGGAGCACTCCCAATACAAAGACACAGTAAAGAGTATAAGTTATGTGGAAAGTGTCGTGTGTCTTCTATAAGTGCTGTGGACACTACCAAGTGTCATTTTCCAGTGCCTCCTGAATAATGAGACAGTTTTCAAGTGAGGCAAGCGGATGCTGCCATCTGTCTCAAGGGTTTTGTTTCTAAAAGCAACAGAGAGTGCCACATGCTAAGTTCTTATTTTTTCCAGAAAGATGAAGGAGTTTCAAGTAAAGTGTGTGAGCTATGTTATTTGCCTTAGGGTTTATAGTCACAAAGACTAGCGGATGCTGCCAAGTGTCCTCGTCTGTTTCACAGTGGGAAGTGCCACGTGTATCTATTTCAGCCAATGAACTTGCAGAGAGGCTAACCATTTTAGATCTGAAAGATATCTTCTATCAGACACTTCTAGTTAAGTTCTAGTTCGGTTAGACCATTAGGATTTGATCGTGTGAGCAATCTTGAGCCAGTCCTATGCTATAAATATGGGTTCAGATTGCAGGTTCAGAGATAGACAATTTTCTGCATATAGATTGTTATCAGAGATTTATGAGAAGTTTTTGAGACTTTCTTGCTGTGGCCAGTAATATCATTTGCCTTTGTTCTATTTTCTTGATTCAGAAAGTTTGTATAACTATGCATGTATCAGTGCCTTTTATGTGACTGGAAAATTAATAAGAAGACTGAGTTCTGTGCCTTTGCTGATATTTTCTGTGTTATTGGAAAATCGTCTAAGTTGTGAGCCTTTGATTATATTTGTTTTCATCTTTTACATTGATCATGCATTGTTTGCTCTTTAATGTAATTGAATCCTAAAGATAGCTTCACTGTGCTTAGTAGTAAGGAACAAATCATACTCAGGCGCATCGCCATAGTTAAATTTTCTCTCATTACATTTGTGTTTCCATTTAATTTCTACCCCTTTTCCCAAAATACATTTGATATAAAGAAGAGCCAGCTTCTTTAAAATCTGGAGGTCGTTTCAGGTCGCAAGTCCCACATTCTTGAAACTTCCCATGTTGGTGTTGGAAACAATGCAATTTTAAGCATCAACACAGTGGTTTAGAGGACTTGTAGCAGGCTTAATCAAATCATGGGACAATCTAGGAGATTGATTGCATCAGCATTTTCAAGACAAATCTAATCATATGTAATTGATTGAGTAGCTGAGTACCATAAAAAGGGCTCCTCACAAACACATGACTGATTTCAACTACTGGTTCTAGAGAACTCGGGATAGGATTCCCACAGCGGTAAAGCCTACATCTCAGCATGCCTTTTTGTTCTATCTGAGAGCTTTAAATAGAGAAATTTCTATCATGATTCAGTCTATGGGTGGGACTACCCTTCCTGGTTCTTATGATGTAGCCATTAGAGTAGAAAATTGCCTTATTCAAGTAGGGAAAATAGCCCTAAGGCCTCCTTTACCCATTTTTCCTAAAATACATCAACCTGTACCAATGGTAGTGCCTCCTTTAGCTGTTGTCCCACCAGTTCCAGTAATAGGATACCAAGCTGCAGCCCAAGAAACCACTGTTCCAGCCCAAGATCAAGAATTCCAAGAGCTTAAAAACACACTAAAAATCATTGTGAATGAGTTGGTAAGTATCAAGAAGCATAGTGGTCAAGAGCATAGGCATTACCAAGCCCCATATCAGCCCAATCAGTAGAATAGGCCACCTTTCCAAGCTGATGCTCAGGGCTAGAGGAGAAACTTCAATCCTAGACCATTTCAACCTTACAACTTGAATGTTTCTAGCTCTTCGAAAGAGCTTGTACCCATTTAGAACAACATGGCACAAGACAATGACTAGTGTTATCCATGTCACCAACCCCTTAACCAAGTTGCATGTACAAATGGTGTAAGGAATT
Source organism: Cunninghamia lanceolata (assembly GCA_027924645.1). Classification (NCBI taxonomy): domain Eukaryota; kingdom Viridiplantae; phylum Streptophyta; class Pinopsida; order Cupressales; family Cupressaceae; genus Cunninghamia; species Cunninghamia lanceolata. The sequence goes on from BSBN01000697.1 coordinate 3,216,300, forward strand.
GAGCTCTTATGGTGTAAAATAGTTATGCAGGTTCGGAAAGTGTCTCTGATGAAGTTTCAGCTCAACAAAATAATGTTGATGTGGCCTTAATGAACTGGCAAGACACTTATTTCTACAGTGTAAGCTACCATCAAGGACAAAATCAATCAAATACACATGTTTCAGCCAACACAAGGTCGAAAAAGAGGGATGAAGATCTTGATCAGCAAGCTACAGATGTACAACAATAGCCTGCCAAGGACAAATTTCAGACTTCTTCATCACAAACTGCCCCGACAACACAACAAAAAGTGCAGATTCTTCAAAGAGGACAAGTTGTACCTAGAAAAGATCAGTCCAAAGTACAAACACAACCTTTTCAAAGGCAAAATGATGCTGCTGCTATTAAAGGATAGCAAAAGGTAAGTCATGCTTCTTTCAATATAGTGGATCACCTTAAGAATGCTACAATGAATATATCAATAATGGGTGCATTGTGTATTCCTGGCCAAAATAATCTATTACAAGATGCATTGGCTGAACTTTCAATTTTTGATTGTTCTAATCAAGAAAAGGCCAAAGTTGTACTTGCCAACAACTCAGAAATTAAGAGTGAATAGCCAGCCAAAGAGGTAAAACCTCCTCCTTTTTACCTAAGTCTGATTATTGGTGATAAACTCATCTATAATTGTATTATAGATTTTGGAGCAAGCAGTTCTGTAATGCCCAAGAGTCTAGTTGATTCATTAGGATTAGTCTATGAGCCCCTTTCAAAAGGAGTAGTCTAGCTAGATGGATCTACTATTAATACTACAGGGATAATTAGAAATCTACCACTTACCTTGCATGCATGTCCTAATTTTGCGATCCATCATGACATTTACATCGTTGATCTACCACCTATCTTTGCTATATGCCTTTCCAGGGAATTTCCTTCCAAATTGGGTGTTTTTTTAATCTTCTAATTGGTCCCACTTATTTTTAGAACAAGATATGGTACGAAAGTAACCATAACGTTTGAACCACTTACAAAGGATCATGTTGAGCCCTATGTCCCTAGCCCAATAAATGCTAACCTCTACATCACCCATGGGTAGTAGGATCAATCCATGAGCCTAGATCCCAGTGCATGTATGGAAGATATAAATTTAGATGACTGGGTAGTCGAGGATCATGAAGATGACCCTTTCCATCACACTAATGAGGTAGGATTAAGCATTTACATGATACATGAACCTAATGCAGTAATTCCAAATCTGGTTAAGGATCAAACACAGTCTGAGCAGCAAGAGAATTAGCTTTGGAAGCTATACTTTGATGGATCAAGAGTAAAACAGGTGTTGGTGGAGGAGTTATGCTTATTTCACCTAATGGAGATAGGTACTATTTAGCATTGAGGTTTGCTTTCAAATGTACAAACAACATGGCTGGATATGAAGCCTTGATTCATGGTTTAGAATGGGCTCAAAAAAGAGGTATAAAAAGCTTACAAGATTATGGTCATTCTGAGTTGATTGTAAACCAAGTTAGAAACTTGAATGTTACTAAGAATGATTTGCTTAAAAAGTACAAGCATCAAGTTTGGGATTCAACTAGAATTTTTGATGCATTTAATCTGCTTTCAATTCCTAGAAACCAAAATAAACATCTAGATAGGCTTGCTACCTTAGGATCTCAGTATCATATTCTGAATGAAATCCATAACATAGAGGTACAACCATATGTAAAAATGGTTGTTAGACCATCTATACCTGACAATACTATGAGTTGGCAGGTTTTTGACAACGATGAGCAAATTTTGAGTTTTCTGATTGCAGAAGCAGAGTTTGTAGCTGATAACCAACATAAGTGGCAGCAGCAATATGACAACCAAGTTGTACAACTTAAGTCTAATAAGTTGCCAAAGGGACTTGTGACATTAGAATCTATTTTTAACTTAGATTATCATATCATTAGAGACAAGTTTAGATTATCATATCATTAGAGACGAGTGCATCATGACTGGGAAGCAAGAGTACTATGAGACAATGGAGATATTCAAAGGTAAACTGCTGAAATTGGGAAAGGTGTGTACTAAAGAGGAACAATAGTCTTTTATTTAGTTATATCAAGAGTTTAGTGATGTTTTTACATGGGAGTATAAAGATTTAAGAGGGTTTGATCTTGGTTTAGCTCAATATACCATCGAGTTAGAACCCAATGCCAAGCCTGTTAGGCAGAAACAAAGGCCCCTCAATCCTAAACTTGAGCATCTGATGAAAGCTGAGCTGAACAAGTTAATTGAGAGCAGTATAATATTCCCTATAAAGCATACATCTTGGGTCTTCAACTTAGTACCAGTTAGAAAGAAGAATAGAGAGATTCAACTTTGTGCCAATTTTTGTGATCTAAATCAAGCTTCATTAAAAGATCACTATCCTCTTCCTTCAATGGAACAAATTTTGCAAATTGTTTTTGGTTCTGACAGATTTTCTTTGCTAGATGGATATTCAAGCTATAACCAAATTCTGGTGAAGGAGGAAGACCAATATAAAATTGCATTTACAACCAAGTGGGGTACCATGGCCTATAGGAAAAGGTCATTTGGATTGTCCAATGTAGGGGCAACCTTTCAAAGGGCAATAGATATGGCCTGTCATGGCCTTCTGAACAAAATAGTTTTAGTTTATTTAGATGATATAACTATTTTTTTAAAAGATTCTAATAAAAATTTTGATCACTTGAAGCAGATTTTTCAGAGATTCGGAGAGTTTGGAGTCTCTTTAAACTCGAAGAAATGCATTTTTGCTGTTCACGAAGGTAAACTCTTGGGCCATATTGTTTTGAAGCATGGTATTTCTATTGACCCCAAAAGAGTGTCAGCAATTCTAGATTTGCCACTGCCCACACATAAGAAAGGCGTGCAGAGCTTTCTTGGCAAAATTAATTTCGTGAGGAGATTTATTCCAAACATTATAGCTTTGTTACAACCTCTCATTGCCATGCTAAAGAAGAACATACCTTTCAACTGGACTAAGGAAGGTAAGAGAAGCTTTGAGCAGATCAAAGAAGCTCTCGCAACTGCCCCTACCCTCATTAATCCAAACTATAAGAAAGATTTCACTCTATATGCTTTCAGGGGGGGTGTTGATACCATCTTAGCCATGTTGTGCCAACAAAATGATGAAGGCTTGGAACACCCAATAGCATTTTTCATCTAGGTACTACATGACTATGAGGTAAAGTATTCATTTGTTGAGAAGCATGTTTTTGCTATTGTTAGAAGCCTCAATAAATTCAGACATATGTTGTCCACTAATAGAATTCAGTTGATAGTTGCCCATCCAACTGTTAAGAATTTCTTACTTAATAGAGAAATAAATGATAAAAGAGCTAGTTGGGTGACAAAAGTAATAGAATTTGATGTCAATATTAAGGTAACTAAGCTGATTAGGGGCAAGGGATTATGCAAGCAGCTTGCTAGAAATAGAGAGCATAGCCAAGAATGAGCAGAAAATACTGAAACAATGCTAAATAACAATGAACCAGTTGTTGTTCTAGCTCCTACTAATAGCTGGGTGCAACAGATGATTCACTATTTGTAGACTGGTGAGTGCCCCAAAAGTTTGGATAGGGTAGGAAGAAGGTATTACGTGTTACAAGCTACTCCTTATGCTATAATTCAAGGTGTTTTATACATAAAAGATTTTAATGGTGTGTTTTTGAGATGCTTTTAACTAGATCCAAGTTGATAGACTATTAGAAGAGTTTCACAATGGACCTTCAGGAGGTCATTTTGCAACAAGGACAATAGCCTTGAAGATAATGCAGGCTGGATATTACTGGCTAGATCTGTTTAAAGATGCATTTGCTTAGGTAAGAAGATGTGAAAAGTGTTCATTATTTGTAGGTAAGGAAAGGCTTGCAACCTTACCTCTGCACCCTATCAAATTTGAACAACCATTTGTTAAATGGGGTCTTGACTTCATTGGACCAATAAACCTACCTTCAAGTATAGGCCACAAGTGGATTTTGACTGCTACAGACTATTCCACCAAGTGGGCTGAGGCTGTTGATTTGAAAGAAGAAAATGAATTTGTTGTTTTAGGTTTTTATTAGGATTTGGTATCAAGATTTGGTACACTAGATTTAATTATCTCTGACAATGGTTTAGCTTTTATTAGTTTAAGGATTTTAGGTTGGTTTGTTAAACATAACATCTTTTTGAATACATCTTCTAACTATTACCCACAAGGTAACGGGTAGACAAAATCCACCAATAAAAATCTAATAAAGATCATCAAAAAGACTATTGAAGACAACCAGAGGACATGGCATGAGAAGTTGAAGTTAGCTCTTTGGGCTAACTGGATCACTCCCAAGAGAGCTACTGGTTCTTCTCCATATGTGCTTACTTATGCTAAGGAGGCTAGATTTCCTTTTTCAGTACAAATTACCAACTTTGGCTTTCATTAAAGAACTTGAGTTGTTACAAGAATAACATTTAGTAGTAAGGTTAGCTCAACTTATGGAATTAGAGGAAACCAAAAATGAAGCCTTGAGGAAGCTTGAAATCCATCAAGCTCAAATGAAGAATGTCTTTGATAAGAGGGAAAGGCCAAGAGACTTTACTGTTGGTGATTTAGTTTTCAAATGGAATGAACTGAGAAGTAGACTTGGAAAGCATTCCAAGTTTGATGCAATTTGGGATGGTCCTTATGTTATAACAGAGTGCAAGGAACACAATGCATTCCAACTATCCAAGTTAAATGGAGAGGTGCTGTCTATCCCAGTTAATGGGATCCACCTCAAACATTGCCTCTGAAGATAAGTTCTACCTTGTATCATAGTAGAGTAGTGTTGCAGTTAATAAGTACTTCATACACATTTCCTTTTAGTTGTTTTGCTTCCCTAAGTGCTACTGCACATTTTTCTGGCCATCAGGGCCTTCTAGTTTGCTTCCAGTATAGTTTGATTTAGTTTTCTGTTGTTGTTTGGAGTGGTTGAAGTGCTAAGTTTTAGTGTTTTCTGAGTTTGAGATGAGGAAAGTATGACTCTATGCCCAATGGATAAATTAAGGCAACTAATCTTGATGCTTACCAGGCAAGCATATAGTAGAAGTCGATAGAAATGTTACCATTTCTCACCTACAGCTCAAATTGGTAGAGCCGGTACAACAAGTTCATTTTAGGTTGAAAGTTTTAACATTTTTTTGCTATGATTATTTTGCATAGTTTAAGGTACATGAAGACTTCAATTTTTAGTGTTATAATAGAAGGAAAAGATTCAGTTGATTATTCATTTGCATTGTAGAAAGTTACATGACAGATAAGATATTTCATTTCATTACAATGATTATTCAATTTTACAAATGAAATACACAAATGGAATCAACATTGCATTGAATGAAAATATAATAGATCAAGTGTCCCACACAAGCTGTGGGAATAGTTAGAATAGTTGAATCAATAGATTACATAAAGTATACTATGCATCTAATCAATTGAAGAAATGCAGTAAACATGATAGAGCATATCTATCATTGCCTTTTGGGATTTGGTTGAGTTGATGTTTGTTGCAGCTGCTCTTTTGTTCTTGACACTTGATGAACCTACAAGGGATAAAGAAGATTTTGTTAGAGCTCAAGATATGGAATACCCCATGAGCTTCATTAGGTAGAAACATAATACACTATCTGTGATATATTGAATCAGATACATACAAATCATCCATGGACAAGAGATACTAAAAACGAGACAATCATTGAGCTTCAATGTTTTTTAAACTAACATGTTTGTTTTATGTGTAGGTATAGAAGAAGTATGTTTCTATTTTCAAGACTATATCAACATGTGGTGTAAAGTGGCCTCCCACAAGGGTTGAGCCTAGCATGCTACCCATGACTCTTAGAAGGGGATGGAATGCGAATGTACATACGGAAATCAACATATTGTACTACTGCATTAACTAAGTGTGAGAACTTCAAGCTCAATGTCCATCTACAACTATTAGTTCAAACATGATGAAGTGAGAGTCGTAGGTGAACATTGATCTCATTCAAGACAGCTCAATAATATCTAAGACAGAGCAAAAAACATTGGCAAGATTATTCATTTGTTTTCTATTTCAGCATGATTTCAATACATTCAAGAAGAGGACAACACTCCTATCCTGATGAAGGAATATGGTATTCAATGCCAATATAACATAACAGATGCAAGAAGAACTACTATATGCATAGTGGAACAGCAAAAGTCATAGAACAACAAGCATTCTAACTAATACATTCATTATGGCAAATAGTGCAATCTCAATATCCATACTCATCTACAGGAGATGTAAAAAAGAGGTAATATATGAAAAGATTACATGGTGCATTTGATACAGTAAAGGAAAATGTCTACAGCCTGTAAGTTCAAATGAAGAAGACAACATTATACTCTAATGCTGATCAAGAAAGTGTAACATTCAATGCTAGCAAAAAAGTTGCCTCTCCAATGAGGTTTGTTCATAAGTGATGACATACAGATGTTTCATTCATTCTTTCATCAGAGAAGTATTGGATAGTAATGGAGCAACAGGAGTCATAAGAGATAGTTACAAGTGCTTCTACAAAGGAGGAATGAAGGCATATGGAGCCCGCAGCTCTATACAGTGCCAGATCAAGTTTCACAGATGTAAAGAATAGTGTGATTTCATATTGAAAATGAATTGAGGAAGTCATTTTGTGCCAACAAAGTAGCAGTCAAAGATACATTTTCCTTCACAAAGGACAAAATACATATAAATTACATATTGTAAATGGAAATCAGGGCTTTTTGTATGTGTATATTACAGAGCCGGATGCTTCTATAAAGAAATATAGTTACATAGAAGAAAAATAAGATTTTGAACCTGTGCAAGTAATTATATTCAGGAAATGAAGCAAATATGCTTAGATAAAAGCCTAGCCATGACATATAGAAGAGGAAATCTTTGTTCTTACAAATGGCTCAAACCTGCTTTGGGGTTTTGTAAAAAAGAAATCTTTAGGAGAAGAATCGAGGGTTTCAAACTCCTATGAAAGGAGTAATGCTCAACATTTCGATTACAGTCGTGGCCTATATCAGGCTCATATGTCAATAGAAAAGACTTAGGAAATGAAGAAAATGAGTATGTACATAGCCGTGGCCTCATAAAAGCAAACCCATAGAAAGATATATGTTTGGATGCATTTTCTTGTACAAAAACATCAAAACCCTATTGGTATACACAGAGAAGCTTCAGATTAAAAAGAAAATAAGGGTTTTAAGTTCTTTCTCATTTAATGCTCAGGATATCATTAGAAGTCGTGGACAGCTATAGATAAAGTCTCTATTTTGAAGAAATATGTAGATATAACAGAAAGTAAAGACTTTCAAATTCCTTTCATGCTTAGAAATAATATATAGGGTCACGGCCTCTAGTGAAAGAACAAATATCAAATGGAGAATACAAAGAATATACACAGTCAAAGGAAGAGTATTACCTTTTTTTTCTGAGTGAAGAAGACACGTGGTGGCCGTAGGTTTTGGCCTTGTTTTCCTCTCGAATAGGCTTGGAATAGGTCATTCATGGAGGCCCAACACAAGGGGAACAAATAGAAGAAATAAATACAATAAATTGCATCAGAGATAGCTTTATGGCCATGGCTTTGAAGCTAAAATTTGTCTCAAAGAAAAGGGAAATGGATATACAATGTTGCAGAGAAGTTTTACCTTCATTTCCTGGTAAAAATCCTCAAGGGAATTGACTGGTAATAGAGAGAAATGCCTAGTTTTTGCTTCGAAACCCTAACATGGTGGCGGTGTTGCAGAGAGCCCTCTTCCAAAAGATTGCCATGAGAAAATGGGCTGATAAAATAGGGTTTCAAGTGTTTTCTCTTAGGGTTATTGTTTGCCCTAAGTCAAATATGGTATTTTTATCACATTATTTTGCATTTTTATTGCCCAAACTAATGCCTAGTCATGGTGTTATGTCAACATTGAATGCCTAAGTCTCAAGACTTAGAGTGGTTGACACCATAGGTGTTTTACATGTGAATCTTTGATGGCTTAGGGACATTTTAGTCTTCAATACAAATGTCAAGTACCTTAAGCCCTTTTGGTGTTTATTGCCTAGGCTTTATGCCTTAGTGCAATTTGATTATATTGCATATCCATAGCTATAAGAACTCATTTATGTCCCTTGGAGATAGGTCCACATGCCTTTAGATTGTTTTCACAAATCAGATGGAGAGTAACCCATTTAGGATTTTATTTTGCTTTCATTTTTTAATGATTTTTATAGAAAATGATATGCCAAAAGAGATATAATATATTTGGCATAGTGAATAAAGCCTTGTATTTTTTATTTTTTGCAAAAAAACAAAGTCAGGATCAGATCGAGATAAATCAGGAGTGAAAACTGGAATCCTTGTAAAATGGTATTTAAAGCAATGTATCTATAAATTCCTTTTAAATATTCATTATTTGTGTAGTTAAAACAAAATAAAGCAAACAATATCTTCTTTTTGAGTTTGCTTTCTTTTGGGGTAGATATGGACAAAAATAGAGTTTTTCTGGGTAGACAAAGCTTGTTTTTTGGTGGGACTACCTTGGAGAGATTTTGGACATTTTGGAGGCTCATTTTTTGGCCTTTTCTAGGAGCTCAAAAATGGATTAGAATAACTATTTTTAGGAGCTTTTCCAACTTTTCCTCTTTGAGATCTTTTGGACAGACATATATTGGAGAGCTCTTTCTAAGGGGGAGATCATTGTTTCTTCTCTCATGAGCATAGGCAGAGAGTTTGTAAACATTTTTGACTCACTTTTGTTAGATTTTCATGTACTCCTAGTTCTATATAGTAGATCTTTCCTATTTCATCTATTTGCCTCAAATTTGCAACTTTTGATCTGATGTTTATTGTGACAACACTTTATCCTTTGTCATGTCTCATTACTTTGAAATTGTATGAAGATATTCCTTTTGATCCTAGTTATATGTTTTGTCCAAATTGAGCCTTCATATAAATTATTTTTGGATTGAATGTTCTAGGTGAGGTTGTGAAAGATTATGTTTAAGGGGCTATTTTTGGGTGAGAACATTCAGATAGATTAAAGTTTAGAGTTTAAAATTTCATTTTAGTTCATCCTCTCCCTTTTCCCTCTGAAATTATTTAGATTAGAAAAATCATTAGGAGAACCAGCTCACTCTAGAGGTTCACTCCAAGTTTAGGCAACCCATAGGCCTAGGAGTGTTCTCATGTGTCAATAGATAGTTAAGTTGAATAACTTAACATAGGGTGAATATTTGATTGATAACAATACAAAAATGACATGTTCAAGTTTCAAATGATATAAAGTACCACATGTGTGTTTTTCAATGATCTATGTTAAGACAGGGTAACTAGACTATGTAAGGGATACCAACATCAATGTTTGATTGCTTGCGCTAGAAAGAAGAAGCATAAACTAGAAAGAGGAGTGTATAAGAAGGCTTTGTAGGTCATATAGTGTTTGTGGCTTGATCTGCATGTTGATATCCCACTTCTTCGGTACCGTATAGTGTCTGGAGCTAAAGCATGAGAGGATAATTAGTTGCGGAGCCAACATGGTGTGTTTGAGTCATTGCGGTGTGTCTGTGGAAGCATGTGCCAACAAGAAAGTATGGAAGAAGGTAAAATAGGTCCATTAGACCTCTTGGTATGAACCACATTATGGGATTTCACTCCTACATTACCACAAATGATTTGGGAGCTGACAAGTAAGGCCAATTACACATTTCGTGTTACACGTTACATTTAGGCTGAGAGTTGTTGTTTAGAAGGCTTGCAAAGCATATTTATGAAGGTAAGAAGATTTCTACAAGTATGTGCATGAAAGATGTTAAGTGTATGATTTGAAGTGAGATAAGTAGCTGTTGTAAGCAAGAATGCATAACCTATAGAAGAATGGATGTTGCTGAGGTTTTTGAGGTATCAGAATCAGTCAAATGATCAAGATGATAGTAGAGAGGATAGTAGGGAAGTGTTAAGTCATTGAGAATATGTCAAGGATGTCAAAGATTTAGCATAATTGATGTTGTGTATTAAATTGAACCATTATAATCAGTTGAATATTTGAGAACAAAGGCTGGAGCCTTATTTTGTAAGAGTTGTAGCTCTTCAAGGATTTTTTGCTTCTTTTAGGTTGGAGCCCATAAAACTTTGTATCAAGGAGTTGTTTCTTCCTTTGGGTTGAAGCCCATAAAACTTTGTATCAGGGAGTTGGTACTTCCTTTGGGTTAGTGCCCATAAAATTCTTTGTAAATCTAATTTTATTTGTGAGGATGGATTTGGATAGTAGATCCAAGCAACTTGCTCACCATGGTTTTTCCCATCTTGGGTTTCCACGTAACTATGGTGTCATGTATGTATGTGCTTTTATGATTCATTTAGTTTAAATGTTGAGCTTGGATTGAATGCATTTAAAAGGAAAGAATTTGAATATGTATTGATTCACCCCCCTCTTAGTACTTCTGTGTGTTCAACAAAGGGATCTTAAAACCTTCTTCACAATTACCGATTCTTTCATTTCTTCAACAAGTCCTTTGATAACATTGACAATATCATCCACTCAGAGCAGGTAGTCAACAATGTTTTCTTCTTCCTTTATCTTCAGACTTTCAAACTTACCTATGTATGTCTATATCTTAGCTTGTTTTACCTTATCATCTCCTTCATAAATGCTATGATATTTTTTCCAGATGTCCTTAGCAGACTTGCAGTGTATCACCTTAACAAATTTAGTGTTTTTCAATCAGCATAGAATTACATTCTTATCTTTAGCATTGTTTTCACATTCTTTCTTACTAGTCTAGTCTATTAGAGGAGTTGTATGAGTAGTATAACCATCCACAATAGATTTCCATACATCAAACCCTAATGAGGTTAGATAGGATTCCATGCTTGTACTCTAAAATGCATAATTTGTTCCACCAAGTAGTGAAGACCTACTTGAATGAGATTTGTTGTGTGTTCTCACAACACGCCTCATTTTTCCTTAGCAAAATAGGGACCTAGCCTCTTGCTTTTCTTGTGTGATTTCCCTCTTTGGGCAGTATGGTAAAATGTCATGTCCTAATCCAGGGTCAAAAGTCAAGTTCAACAAATTTCCTACCGAAGGCCACCAGTGGATAGAGAATTAAATTTTTAGCAATTTTCCCTTTTGCATTATGTTGAAATTCCTTGAGATGAGGAAGTTATGCTTGGTCAAATTTTTGGCTTTTATACCTTTTATACTTCGTAGAAAAGACTCAAGTCAAGTGGAATCGGGAAAGTCTTCAAAAGAGAAAGTTAGAAAAAACTTGAATATTATTGGGAGTTGGCGAGTTCATCTTTTTTGCCGATTTGCTGACTAGGTGATAAAAGAGAAAAATTTAAGTGTTTTAAGTTGAAAAATCTTCAAGACAAAAACCTTAGACATTTCAGGGGTTGGGGAGTTTGGCATTTTGCTGATTCTCCAACTAAGTGATAAAGGAGACAAAAGACTTAAGTCATTTTGGTTCGTAGATTTCAAACATTTTCTGATAGAAGGCAAAGAAGCCAAAATGGTTTGGTTTGATATTTTGCAAAATCTCCAATAAGAAGGCAAAGTTTGAAGAATTGAACTTTTGTTGTTAACGAAGAACATAGGAAAAGTTTGTCATCTTCAACTTTTGCTGATAGAAGGATAAGAGCAATAAAGGGTGATAGTTCAAGAAAATCAAAGTTCATCGATAAAGGGTGATGGTTCAAAAATGATAAGATTTGCCAATAGAGAGACATAGAACCACAGTTTGAAAAAACATAATTTTGCCGATAAGGGCATCAAAAGGAAAGTTTTTGAAAAGAGTAAAATCTTCATATGGGTATTTTCATATAGATATTAGCACCCAAATGTTCACATTCGGACCCTCTTCTCATATTTTAATCTTTGTTTAAAAGGGGTAAATTCATCCTAGCATCTTAAGGATTAGGATACTCAGAGTAATGTGCATGAAATTGAAATAGATTAAAGATGAATTGTAAGCGATTCTATAACACAGTTAAACAAGGTATTCACTTGAGCTTTTGCATAATAATAGGTAAGGTTTTGGGCAGTAGGTATGAATAAGATAAAGCCTTTCTTGTCATTTTCATAGGTATATTATAATTTTACATAGGTAAAGGTGAAATATCAAAGACTAAGCCAAAATATTAGTATTTATATAATGTTTTAATTCACATAGGGGGAATTTAAGGTAATAAACATGTTGAATCATAGATATTTGTTTGTTGAAAGATGATAGAACTATATGAATCAAGGACTTAAAGCTTGGAGAAGATGTTTTTTCCTATTGCAAGGTGAAAGGGTGCATTCTAGAGATGTGTTAAGTTGAAGGAGATGCATTGGAGGTAGAGAACCTAATTAAGTATTCTCAGGGATGCTGAGTCAAAGATAATGGGAATATTCCTTTACTAGATGTATTCCACCATTGATTACCAACTGGCTATCGCATGCTATAAAAGGACTGATTATGAATCAACTGTAACTGATTTTGGACCTTGTGCTATAAAAGAACCATGACCCTTCTTTTGTAAGGGAGATTGAATTGTTGAAAACTTGGAGAGACTAAATTGTTGAAATTATGAGTGCTCAATTTGTGAATTTGGCAACTTTAGTATTTCTTCTCAAGGTTCCTTCTCAAGATCATTGTAAATGTATATGTTCTTTTCATACTTAATGAAAGTGAAGTTGTAGATTACTTCTTGATCGTAAATCTTGCATAGTCTTCTAGTTTATTTCTAGATAAGTGATTGTAAATTGTTGCGTCCTCTTGGAGTGCATTCAAATAATTGCATATTGTTATCAATTATCCTTTGAAGATTTGTGACATCCTGGTGAAGTATGATTTGGTTTGCTTCTTTTCATGAAAGTATCAGAATATATATGTGGATCATTGACCAAAACTAGTAATTTAGGATTCATCTTTCTAAACTTCAATCTTTTGACATTTCTTTATAAATAAACATGAATAATGGCAAATCGTGACAAATCATAAGCAAATACTATAAATGCATGTTGATAGTGACTTATCCAGAGCATATATAGTGAATAAATGTAAATAATGATATATTTGAGTAATATATGTTGAGTAGATGAAAAATATAGATATATCTAGAGCACACATGGTAAGATGTGGTAAATCATAGAAAATATATGCAAATAGGCATAAATATCATTGAATCAAATGCTTTAAAGCACATTCTTTAGGCAAATTTAAGGTACAACAACTAAGGTTAGTTCATAAAGGGATAGTTTCACAAGAATTCATCAAAGTTAGAACAAATTCATATAAATTTGTACAAAACCTAACTAAATATTGTAGGATTTAACATAACTTTTGAAGATATGTAGAAACTTGTATTATGGATAGGAAACTGGTGGATATTGATTGAATTCAAGTAGAAATCATGAATCAAAGCATGTAAGGTCCTAGACATGGAAAATAGAAGGACACATCAACCTTGAGTAATGATCAGTTTGTCAAGACCTCACTCTCAAAAACTTGTGATCATGAATTCACCTTGAATTCATCATATCTTTCAAGATAATAAAGGTTTGTTTGTGAACTTTATTCTTGTTTATGTGACTAACAAACACATTAGCTCCTCCACAAGTTAGTATGGCATTCTTCAATGTTGAATCACCTCTACACTTTGTTACATAAAATGATTTACTGAAAAATCTGTATAAATTGTGCCTGAAGTATTATCCATACCAGGATGCAGAGGATCATTTGAGAACATTCAAAGAAGCATGCTTCAGAGCTAGAGCATAACACAAAGATGTGGTGTGCATAATTTTTCCTTACACACTAGGGGAAGAAACATAAAACTGGTATGTAAACTTGCCTCAACACTCCATCACCACATGGTTGATGATGAAGAATGTTTTCAAAGCTAGGTTTAGAGCTCCAATAAATGCAACAATGTTATATCATCATTTTGCTGAAATCAAAAGAATTGAAGGAGAATTTATCACCACTTTTAATGATCACTTTTAGAAAGCTTACTCTAGGCTCACATCTCTATATACTATCACAGAAGACACTACCATACAAGTATATTACTCAGCCTTAGATATGTGACAACTATGTTTGTTTGTAGGATAGATCCTTCTATTACAACATTGCCAAGTGTATATGCAAAGGCAATTAAGGTCAACACAAAGATGAGGTAAGATAGATACGAACCTCTTTCGAACATAGGACCACCTTTTGCATCCCATCAGATGCAACATTGGTAAATCACACTCCATTGATGAATCTAGTACTAATCCCATCGATCAACATCATGCCTCCTCAAGGAAATAGTCAAATAATTCCATGTCCAGGATATGCTACTACTGAAGCTAGACCAAATGGTAATGGTAACTCTTTCTTTCTCCCTAGTTAAGAAATCACAGTGGCTAAAGTACAGAAAGAGAAAAAAGATATAAAAGAGATAACAACTCAATTGAAGAAATTGACTACTGAAATGATGCAGATGAGAAATTAGAACCTCTACTCTTAGACCAATAATTAGATTCAGGAGGACAGAGAATATAACAATGACAGAGGATATAAAAATGATAAAGGGTACAATAATGACAAAAGTTACAATAATAATTCCCCAAGACCTTGAAGAGTCTAGAACACTAGACCAAGCATTGGAACTTTACCATCACCTTTGGATAATTAGGCACCCCCTTAACCTAAGAAGATAGCTAGAGTCAATCTAGCTAAAGCTACCCTGAATAATTGGTGTAGAATTCATAACATGTGCACATGCAAAGTTGGATTGTCCTCAATTTAAGATTGTTGCTAATATTTTTTAGGGAGAAGTTTAAAATACTAAAGGAGGAGTAAATTTTCTTGAAGCAAATGACCTAGTTCCTTTGGAATATGAGTCAACAATGGTTTTAGATAGCTCCATGAGCCACAAAGGACAAGTAAATATGGTACATGAGAATTATACTCTTGGATGTGAGGTAATAGATCTAGTATTGGATGATTACACGTTTCCTTTTGAAAAGGATAATGAGCCTAGACAAGAGGTGGATGAAGTTCATGTATTTTAGCAGTTCTACAAAGGGCATAATTACAACTCGAGGAACAATACCAATCATCCTCCTAGTTCGTTGACTAGTTCCATACCACTAAATAACTTCAACACTCTTCTAGATGTGAATTCTAGTAATAATCTAGCACTTCTGAGAGTGAATCAACATCACTTTGCATCATCCATAACTATAACTAGAGGTATGAGTGAGATTTCTAAATTAGATAAGTTAGTTGCATATTTGGCTGAAGAAATAAAAAAAATAAAGATCATCTTATCATTGTCCGAGTTGCTTAAAAACTCTGTGATTACGAAAGCCTTCCTTAAATCCTTAGATGAGCCCATAGTGAAACAAAATATCCCTATTAATATCCTAGCTAGAGATCCTATGCATAAGGACATTTCTCCCAAGCTTAAGGATAAAGGTCAAATTCATGCTGCAAAGGCTGTACAAGTGACATTATACAAAGAAAAAATTAAATCTCCCCCCTTTCTTCTCACTTTGAGGATATTTGTAAAAACTCTACACAATTACTTGGTAGATTCTAGAGCATCCACTAATGTCATGTCCCTATCTGTATGTTAACTCTTAGGTCTATCACCCACTAAATCCTTAAAAAAGGTCACTCAATTAGATAAATTAGAGGTAAACGTAGTAGGAGAGTTAACCCATATTCATATGAATTTAGCCTCTAATCCTAGAGTGCATCCAAGTAGTGGATATCTGAGACACCTATGACATGTTGCTAAGCCGAGATTGGTCTAAAACCTTAAATGGATACATGTCTATAGATTTTTCCACATATGTGGCTACCTTAGAGGTGTTCCTAATTAGATCAGGATTGAAGCAGAGCCAAGGATGAGACATATGACCACTGAGTATTGCTAGAATAACGAAGTGTTGTACACAATAGTGGAACATGGTGTATATAGAGTTGAATTTCTAGATGTTAGTGTGGAATAAGTTCGAATGAACAACTATACATAGGAAAATGGTGAAGTGAACCTAATCACACTTGGGATAGATTGCCTAATAGAATATGATCATGATCCATCAAATGATGATGAAACCAATGGTTTAAGTGAAGTCAAAAGGTATTTATCCAAGGAAGTTCAAAAATGTTGATTACATGGGATATCCATCAAAGACAGGTTACTTGCTGGCTAGTGCAGATTGCACAGGGTGTCACATTTTGAGAATGCATGTGCGATGTGCCTGGATTTGGTTGAACAGATAGAACATTTGCATTCAAGTGGAAAATCAAATATACCATGTAAAATAATTGAAAAGATAAAGTCTCCAGTGGAAGATGCAAGTCATGTAGAGGCAAATTAGATCCATGAGGTACATAGAGCTAAGTTGGAGATGTTTCATTCCATTCCAACAGAGGAATCAATGAAGGAAATCAGAGAGTTAGACATTGATATCTCTGAAAATACAAGTGATGCAGATATCTATTCACCCTGTGTTTAGGCATTCGAATGTCCAGACATTGTTGTCCCATCAGAGCAAAAGAAGGTAACTGAACATGAATCACAAAAGCTAAAATAGATATCTATAGGAAGTGCTACAAGGGATAAAGAGAAGAAAGGTCCTAACAAGAATCCACCTGATGATAGACCCTAGACACTGAATATTGATGGGTCTAAATCTAAATAGGGCATTGGAGTTGGGATCGATTTGATTAATTCCCAAGGGAAGTCTTATTTTTCTGCATATAGATTGCAATTTCATTGCACCAATAATATTGTTGAGTATGAAGCATTGATACATGCCTTACTCTTTGCACTGAAAAAGGGAGTTAAGATATTGCATGTGTTTCGAGATTCAGAACTAGTGAGAAAATAGGTAAGGAAACAATATGCTTGCAACTACAAAAGATTGTCCAATTATAGACATTGGGTATGGGATCTCATTGAGGGATTTGATGTCTTTAATATGACTCATGTCCCATAGAAACAAAACCATCAAGCAAATGCATTAGCCATAGCTGCCATCACACTAGAGCTGTTGACTATGTCAGGACTTAATAAATTTTTAGTTGAGTTAGTGTCATTGCCATTAGTACTAGATATGTGATGAATTTCCAAGTTTTTGATGATGATCAACATATGTTGGACTTCATTGCTCATAGAGATGTGTTTGAAGCTTAGGTAATAGATGAACATACTCCTGAAGATCAGATATGGGATGAAGAAGACATTATAAATTTGGAGGATAATAAGATCCTGAAGGGGATGATAGAACTAGAAAGGATGTTTGACTTTGATAACATGACCAAGAAAAGGGATCTGCCTAAAATAGATGGAGGAAAATGTGAACCTGTCAATATAGGACAAGGTTCAGACATAAGAAATGTCATGATTGGAAAGGTGTGTATTTTAGCTAAGAAGGAAGGAATAATCCAAGCTCTAATAGATTACATCCATGTGATAGCTTGGAACTATGATGAACTGCAAACATATGATACTTCGATCATTACTCATACTATTCCATTAAAGCTTGATGCCAAGCCCTTTAGACAAAAATAGAGGCTAATGAATGCCTTGTTGGAACTGTTGATATTTGAAGAGGTCAAGAAGCTGCTACCCGCTAGAATCATATTCCCAATTAGACATTCCACATGGGTGGAAAAATTAGTTTCAGTAAGGAAAAAACAATGGGGATATCTGCTTATGTGTAGATTTCAGGAACCTGAACAGATTGTCAGAAATAGATAATTATCCACTCCCATCAATTGATGGGGTCCTTCAAATGGTTAATGGAGCACAAATGATATCTTTCTTAGATGGATTTTAAGGATATAATCAAGTTATGGTTAATAAGATTGACAGATTAAAGACTACATTCATGACAAAGTGGGGAATATTTTGGCTTGATTAACACTGGAGCCACATTCCAATGAGCTATGGATATTGCTTTCAGAGGTCTAGTAGATCACTATATTGTTATTTATATGGATGATCTGATAGTGTTCTCAAAACAAAGAGGAGATCGTATTGACAATCTGTGAAAAGTACTCCAAAAATGTGAACAGTATGGCATATCTTTAAATACTAAGAAGTGCATCTTTGGAGTTACCATAGGAAAGTTACTGGGACACATAATATCAAAAAAAAAACTAACCATAGATCCAAATAGAGTAGATTCCCTCATGAGATTATAGCTACCAACAAGTAAGAAAGGATTAAAATCATATTTTGGTAAGATAAATTTCATCAAGAAATTCATAATAGGATTCATTGAGATAGTGATACCATTGAATGCCACGTTAAAGAAGGATGCCAAAATCGAGTGGACATCAGAAGCCAAGGTAACTTTTGAGGACATTAAGAAGGCAATAGTTGATACTCCTGTGTTGAGTATCCCTTACTATACAAAGGATTTCTACATATATTCCTTTGCATCTGATCACACTTGTGCTATTGTTCTTACTCAAAGGAATGAGATTAAGGAGGAAATGCCCATAGCATTCATGAGCACCCCATTTAGGGATGCTAAGATGAGATATCTAGATGTAGAAAGGCAAGCCCTTGCTTTAGTTAGATCTACCAAGAAATTCAGACATTACATCCTAAGAAGTAAGGTAACTGTTGTAGTACCTGACTTAGCGGTCAAAATGCTACTAATGCAGAGTGAACCTAGAGAGAAAAGAGCCAAGTGGATCACATTTTTACAATAATATTACATGGAAATTACTCCTATGAGATTAATTAGAGGACATGCTCTCAATTAAATGATTGATGAAACTATTGGTTTTTCTTCTAAATCAGCATTAGGGTTTGCCAGTTCTAATGCACAGGCAGATTCAGCCAACTAAATACAGGAGGTTGCATGAGCTCCTCCCCTTCACTTCTAGTTCTGCCACACCAAGGGGGGGGTCCCTATTTGATAAAAGTATGACCTTGACTAGCTCAATGACAGAAGGATTTAACTTGACAGCAACAGGCAGAATACTCTCATGTATGGACCAAGATTTGTGTAAGAAATCACAAGGTTGGCAACATTCTTGGACATAATATCTGGTTAGGGATGAGAGCATGCAAGGGGTTTCCTATTCCTAATCCTACAACTAACAAGTGAAAGGCTGAAATGGTTTGAAATGATGTTTGGAGTTATGGGACTTTCCTAGACCCATTGAACAGATAGATTCCCAAACCAGTGCCTTATCTGGGCAGCAGAGTCATATCTAAGAATGTAAATGTCTCCCCATGACAACACTAATTCATATCCAGAGGACTTGAGAAGAATGCTGTTGCCTAACAGCAACATGTCCAAGAAAGAGTATTACTAATGATCATACTTAACAGTTCCTATGGCGCAATCTATTTTCCTTTGTATCTGATCAAAAGCCTATTTAACCACTCCTTGAGTAGATGCAATAAATCAGACACACAGTATGCATATACTGAAAAACTTAGAAGCCATTGACAACCTTGTTTGAAAGGAAAACAAATGACATACAGGAGACAATCAGAAACAATACACACACAGGTGTTTTTCATTTAAAATCAATCTGCATAGAAAGTCATCATAGAGAGAATTATCATTTACAAGCCAAGATAGACTAGTACACCAGACTAAGGACTAAGTCTGTAGCAAAAAATGCCTTTCAAAATGTGAACACCTTATGTTTAGAGTCAGAGCAGAAAGCCCAAAAAACATCCAACCTCTGTAAAGTAACACAGTCAGACCCTTATATACAGAACCGTGTACATTTTGCAATTAATTACATGGCCAGAAGTCAAAAATTTGCTAGATACATCCATAAGAGGGAATGGCGCTCAAAATTTATTGCTGCAATAGACAAGAGAGATCTTGAGCCCTGCGCCTCCATCTGGAAGTCTTCATTCATCATCCGGTAGCTTCACGATGTGTACCATTGTCCATACCCCTGCACTGTCGCCATTGATGGCTCAACCACTCGTGGCCTACCAAGAAAACTGTCGCTGCGTTCGAACAGAAGTTTTCCTGCCAAAACACATTACGTTCAAAGTTCAAAATAAGCAGGAAAATAATCCCACATGTACGCCATGGAGACCACCTTATCACTTTAAAAACATAGTCGCAAACATAAAAGGTGTCGAGCACTTTTGCTACACTCAACACACACTCCTTCGCTGAAAGCCCATCAACCAAACTCCCACCATCGGTGAACCACAGAACACATTAGCCAATAACACCACTCTCTCCGATGGCACTGCTGTCGCCAAGACAATCCTCCCCATCACCCCGATACCAGCTCCACACCCCTTATCGCTGAGACAAAGACCATCGGAGCAACAAAAAGCTCTTCTGCCGATCACAATAGTCTCGCCGATGGTCCTTCGTCAACCCCACTCTCCTCAGCAAGACACACGCCGATGACATCTCATCGGCCAAACATCCACTGTCGGCCCAACGTAATTCACCCTTGTCGATGAACAAAGTCATCCCAATGGCAACTCTCGAGCCATCCACCATCGGCTAGACCCTAAAGCGTCAGCCCAACATCTGCCTGCTTACCTGATAGCCAACACTACGCTGATGATACTTCATCGGTGAGACCAACACGAAATCTGCCTGATAGCCACTCTATCCTCCCATCGGCCAGAGAATACTCCATCAGCGGACCCTCCAACTGCTAGTCCGATCTCAATAGTCTCACCGATGAACACTTGAGATACCCCCATCGGCATGGCCAACACTGTCAGCAGAACCACAATCTCCTTCGCCGATAGGCAAAAGTCTTGGCGATATACAAAGAACACATCATGCTATTGATATGATCGCCAAGACACATGTAAACTTATGCCGATGGGCAGAAAATAATGACCCCTTCCTCAAGAAAGATAATGTGGATGTTGTAAAACACTGAAGGGGTGCCAACACTTAAAATTTTTTGGATTTTTTGGGAAGGTGCCTACATGAAAAATTACTGAATTAGCTGACAGTCAATTCAGGCACCAACAGTGGCTCTGTCTAAGGATGCATGCCTCCTGCAGGCATGGCAAGAACCACAGAACTTTGGGATGCAGACCAGTCCCCTATCCATTGGGCACAGAGTCATGAAGTTACAATGATCTGCATCACCAATCAAACTTGATGGCCTAAGGTCACCAAGAAAAGGAAAACCAATATTTCCCCTTGTCAAACACGTTGTTCTCATCTACATACACTGGGTCAAGTCTAAGAATGCCATGATCTGACCACAAACAAACCTGGTCATTTGCATATTCAACCTTCTGACTCAGTTTGTCACTGTCAACTTTATGCAAACAACCCTCAGCATCAGGCAACAAATGGATGCAGAATGTATCAAGCAATGCATACTCACATGGTATAGAACACAGGTTATCATCACTATGCATTACAAAATAATTTCCTAGCTGGATTGAAAATTGAAAACACTCAAAGTCCACCATGCAACTAGGAAAAATAGGGCTCTCTTCATATGCTGGCACATCAAAAGAAAAGCTTTCAAAATCATAGTTGTGCACATCATGCACACAACCAATAGTAGCATCAAACTGGAAAAGATCAGGCTCTGGCATCTCTTTCAAATCAGGCACATTTTTACAGTCACCTACCTGATGTATGTTGTTTCCTCTTTCATCAGGATGAGAAACAAAATCCAAGTCAAAAATAGTGCTCAAACCTTCACCATACTCAAATAGATCCTCATCACCATATGTGTCAAAGATGGGTGATCCAGGTACATCAGCTTGATCATAATATGCCATTTGTTCATGGGTAGTAGAACATGCATCTTCATCACCAATGGATTCACTCTATGGAGGAGTATCAGCCTGTGTGTCATAAGCAAAACAACCATCAAATGAAAAACAATCATGCTCTGTACTAGCACTTGTTTCAATCTCTAACTGCTCTTCATGATCTCCATGTGTTTGGAAAGAAGGCAATGGTTCACACATGGAACTGTTTCTCTGTTTGCTTATATCTTCTCTGTCTTGAGTACAATACTCACAATTGTCTCCATAGGTCCATTCCAAAAGTTGCTCATTACTGTCCACAACCTCATTGTTGCTCTCATGGCTAGATGCCTCAACATTGCAATGGGAGTCCTCACTGATCCTTTCCTTGGCATCCTCAACTGGTGAACAATCCAGTTGAGCAGTATTGTTAGCATTATGTTCAAATATAGCAGTCTCAACCTCTATGCCTTCATTTCTATTTTTATCTGCACATGATGCCTTAATTATTTGGTCATTTGCAGCTTCACAAATATTCTTCACACCAGAGCCTAAGGATAGGGATTTCTGCATATGCTCATTTCTGATTTTTCCTATGTTTTCTACGAACTTGTATGCCATCTGCATACTTGTCACCTTGAAATCCCTCAGTAATGCACTAGAGCCCTCCTCAAAAGCCTCAAAGAATATGCCAACACAGGCTGAAATATCAGGTCTGAAGACTTCTGGGACCTGTGAAAGGGCTACTGCAAATCTATGACTGAAATCAATACATAGCTCTTTATATTGTCTTCTGATTTTCATCAATTCTGCAACAAGATCAGCAGGTTCTTTTGCAAATTCTTTTTTGAAACAGTCAGCAAGCTCATCCCAACAAGCAAAGAATCTCTTTGGAAAGCTCAAATACCAGTCTTTTGCTTTTGCATCAAAGGACCTAACAAAAAACCTCATCCACATATCCTCATCTCTGAATGAATGTTTTCCCATGAACTCATGAAAATTTTGGATATGTGCATTCCCATCACATACACTGTGACCACTAAATCTAGGCATCTGACAATATATCCTAGCAGGAATATTTTCTACTTTATAATCAACCCATGACAAATCTAATTGGTCATACAAAGGATCAAAAGGGCTGACCAGAAGTTTAGCTTTCTGACTAGCAAACACAACAAGGTTATCACTATTCAACTGGGCCTGCCTAGCCTCTAAGAATATCAACCTATTTTTCATCTCTTCTATTCTTTTATCCAACAAATCATCCCCCTTTTGACTGAGTATGGGTGTATACATATTTGGATTCATGAAATTTCTATTTTCAGACATCCTTAATATTCCTAAGACCTATAGCCTCCCCTGGCATCTAACCTATGCAATAAAACAACAATTACAAGTAGGAAGGAGCAAGGTACCTTTTCTCATACAGATGCTGAAGTTTGAACAGCACATTTTTTGTCACAACACACACATCAACTTTTCATGTGCAATTGAATCTTTTACAGCAGTTGAAAGCTACTTTTCCAGGTTCATTCCACCAGCAGAGCATCATTTTGTCAGTGACTCGGATGGGCCACAAATTTATTCATTTTTATCAATCCATCCCCCGCAGAGTTGCCAATTTGTTGGTTTTTCTTCTGAATCAGCATTAGGGTTTGCCAGCTCTAATGCATAGGCAGATTCAACCAACTAAATATAGGAGGTTGCGTGAGCTCCTCCCCTTCACTTCTGGTTCTGCTGCACCAAGGGGGGATCCCTATTTGATAAAAGTATGACCTTGACTAGCTCAATGACAAAAGGATTTAACTTGACAGCAACAGGCAGAATACTCTCATGTATGGACCAAGATTTGTGTAACAAATCACAAGGTTGGCAACATTCTTGGACATAGTATCTGGTTAGGGATGAGAGCATGAAAGGGGTTTCCTATTCCTAATCCTACAACTAATAGGTGAAAGGATGAAATGGTTTGAAATGATGTTTGGAGTTATGGGACTTTTCTAGACCCATTGAATAGACAGATTCCCAAACCAGTGCCTTATCTGGGCAGCAGAGTCATATCTAAGAATGTAAATGTCTCCCCATGACAACACTAATTCATATCCAGAGGACTTGAGAAGAATGATGCTGCCTAACAGCAACATGTCCAAGAAAGAGTATTACTAATGATCATACTTAACAGATCCTATGATGCAATCTATTTTCCTTTGTATCTTATCAAAAGCCTATTTAACCACTCCTTGAGTAGATGCAATAAATCAGACACACAGTATGCATATACTAAAAAACTTAGAAGCCCTTGACAACCTTGTTTGAAAGGAAAACAAATGACATATAGGAGACAATCAGAAACAATACACACATAGGTGTTTTTCATTTAAAATCAATTTGCATAGAAAGTCATCATAGAGAGAATTATCATTTACAAGCCAAGATAGATTCGTACACCAGACTAAGGACCGAGTCTGTAGCAAAAAATGCCTTTCAAAATGTGAACACCTTATGTTTAGAGTCAGAGCAGAAAGCCCAAAAAACATCCAACCTCTGTAAAGTAACATAGTCAGACCCTTATATATAGAACTGTGTACGTTTTGCAATTAATTACATGGCCAGAAGTCAAAAATTTGCTAGATACATCCATAAGAGGGAATGGTGCTCAAAATTTATTGCTGCAATAGACAAGAGAGACCTCGAGCCCTACGCCGCCATCTGGAAGTCTTCATTCATCATCAGGCAGCTTCACCATGTGTACCATCGCCCATACCCCTGCACTGTTGCCATTGATGGCTCAACCACCCGTGGCCTACCAAGAAAACTGTCGCTGTGTTCGAACAGAAGTTTTCCCGCCAAAACACATTACGTTCAAAGTTTAAAATAAGCAGGAAAATAATCCCACATGTACGCCATGGAGACCACCTTATCACTTTACAAACATAGTCACAAACATAAAAGGTGTCGAGTGCTTTTGCTACGCTCGACACATGCTCCTTCGCCCAAAGCCCATCGGCCAAACTCCCACCATCGGTGAACCACAGAACACATTGGCCGATAACACCACTCTCTCCGATGGCACTGCTGTCGCCAAGACAATCCTCCCCATCACCCTGATACCAGCTCCACACCCCTTGTCACCGAGACAAAGACCATCGGAGCAACAAAAAGCTCTTCTGCTGATCACAATAGTCTCGCCGATGGTCCTTCGTCAACCCCACTCTCCTCAGCAAGACACACGCCGATGACATCTCATCGGCCAAACATCCACTATCGGCCCAACGCAATTCACCCTTGCCGATGAACAAAGTCATCTCGATGGCAACTCTCGAGCCATCCACCATCGGCCAGACCCTAAAGCGTTGGCCCAACATCTGCCCACTTACCTGATAGCCAACACTACGCCAATGATACTTCATCGGTGAGACCAACGTGAAATCTACCCGATAGCCACTCTATCCTCCCATCGGCTAGAGAATACTCCATCAGTGGACCCTCCAACTACTAGCCTGATCTCAATAGTCTCGCCGATGAACACTTGAGATACCCCCATTGGCATGGCCAACACTATCGGCGGAACCACAATCTCCTTCGCCGATAGGCAAAAGTCTTGGTGATATACAAAGAACACATCATGCTATTGATATGATCACCAAGACACATGTAAACTTATGCCGATGGGCAGAAAATGATGACCCCTTCCTCAAGAAAGATAATGTGGATGCTGCAAAACACTGAAGGGGTGCCAACACTTAAATTTTTTTGGATTTTTTGGGAAGGTGCCTGCATGAAAAATTGCTGAATTAGCTGACAGTCAATTCAGGCACCAACAGAAACAAACCCTAATTTATTTAGTCAATAATACACAATGGATTCAGATCATGAAGATGACTAGTATCTAGATATTAGACACATTCTAATCATGGGTAGATGCCTAACAAACATGAAATCATCAAAAAGACAAGATCTAAAGATTAAAGCTCAAAACTATATGATAAATGGAAGAATCTTATTAGGAAGAATCATGAAGGGATATACCTTATATGCCTAAACAACCAAGAAGCTAGCAGAGTCCTTCAAGACTTACATGGTAAGTTCAGGACAGATAATGGATCCCACTTAGCTACAACTAATAAAATCCTTAGAGCTAGGTACTATTGGCCCATAATTTTTAAGGACACTACAAAGCATATAAAGCATGGTCATGCTTACCAAGTAGTAGCCAACAGAGAGAGATATGTAGCACAACCTTTATAGTCAGTGATGGAGATGCATCCCTTTGCACAATGGGGAATGGACTTCATAGGAGAAATTAATCCACCATCATCAGCTAGGCATAGGTATGTGTTAACTATTACTGATTATTGCACCAGGTGGACTGAGGCAATGAGTAGCAAAACATGCATGTCTAAAGATGTAATCAAGTTCTTAGAGAACAAGATCATCACCAGGTTCGGATTTCCTTTCACACTAGTATGTGACAATGGCCCTACCTTTTCCTCTTTGAAATTTTGAAATTGGGATTTTGAATAGGAATTACATTAAAATTATCATCTAATTAGTATCCCTAGGGAAATGGATTAGCTGAGTCTACTAACAAGTATCTATTGGATATTATCATGAAACTAGTAGAAAAGAACCCCAAGGAGTGGAACACTTTATTGAAGTATGCGTTATGGGTAGATAGGACAAGAGTGATACCTACTTTAGGTACCTCTCCCTATCAACTGGTTTATGGAGTGGATTTGATTCTGCTAGTGAATTTAAAGATCCCTACCCTACAATTCACTTAGGAATACCTTGGTTTAGAGGACAAAATAGAGGTTTGTTTATTACAACTGTTACACTTAGAAGAAAAGAGTGATCATGCAATTGATCACTTTTCTAAACATCAGGCCATTTCCCAATGTTGGTTTGACAAAAGGGCCATAATTAAAGCATTTAGGATATCTGATATGGTGTTGTCTTGGGACAAAGCCCACGAAAAGAAGGGAGACCATGGGAAATTTGATAAATTTTGGACAAGTCACTCTCAAATAGTAGAAAAACTTGGAGATAGTACTTACAGGCTGAAAACTTTGACTGTAGAGGATGTTCCATTGCCTGTCAATGGACAATTCCTAAAACATTATTTCCAAGATTGATTTGGGGAAGGTTTGAAGCTTTTATGTATGTATAGTTTCTTGTATAGTGGTTTTGCTTGTTTTGTGTTGTTTGCCTATTTGTTGAGTCCTTATTTTGGTTGAGCATGATATGGAGAACCCTTTCACTTTAGAAAGGTTATGAATTTCTAAAATTTTAGAAAGAACCTCAAATCTTTGCATAGGTTGTAACCCTTACAGTTTGGGTTATGCTAATTTTATTCTATGAAATCATATTCATTAATTAAAACAAAGGTCATCCAAGGAATCATCAAATGGACACATCTAATGTTCCTAGAATTGGTTGAAAGTGTTAGTGTCTACATTAAGTGAAAAATCTAAAGGTTTGCGTTTGCTACCACTATAATTCCCATCCTAGCAATAGATCCCATTACTATGCAAACAATGAGCTGAAATGATATATTTTATACAAAATTGTTGAAAATCAACAGAAAGAGAATTTATGTTCTCAAGGTCATCTAGATAACCCTACTAGGGCTATCAATGCCTGGCTGGCAATGGGGCTCTATTGAGGGGAATTATAGGATATAACCTTGCCAGGGCTATGGATACTTGACTGGCAGTAAGGCTCTATCTAGGATTGGCTTAAAAGGTTAAATATAACTATGTAACTTAATGCTAATTACTACCTTTTTTAACCTATCCAATAGGAAGGAAATGAATAAAATCACACTTGCATTCCTTCTCATAATTTAGTTTCATTGATGAACATGATCTTTTTTTAACTAATCCAGATATCCATGAATAGTGAAGGTTAGAATTTAATGTCTAGATTTGCCTTTCTTTCCTGAATTGATTTGAAATTTGGTTGTTTTCTTTGGTTGCAAGTTGTTGTGTGGTCTCACAACACGCCCCATTTTGCCTTAGAAAAACAAGGACCCAACTTTTTTCTTTGCTTGTATGTTTTCCCTCTTTGGGAGGTATGGTAAAATGTCATGTCTTGATCAAAGGTCAAAATTCAAGTTCAAAAAATTTCCTACCAAAGGTCACCAATGGATAAAGAATTAAATTTTGAGCAATTTTGCCTTTTGCATCATGTTGAAATTTCTTGAGATGAAGAAGTTATGCTTGGTCAAAGTTTTGGTTTTTATACCTTTTATACTTGGTAGAAAAGACTCAAGTCAAGTGGAATTGGGAAAGTCTTCAAAAGAAAAACATAGAAGAAACGTGAGTATTTTTGGGAGTTGTTGAGTTGAACTTTTTGCCAATTCACCGAATAGGTGATAAAAGAGAAAAACTTAAGTGTTTTAAGTCAAAAAAATCTTCAAGTGAAAAACCTTAGACATTTCAGGGGATGGGGAGTTTGGCATTTCACCGATTCTTTGACTAAGTGATAAAGGAGAGAAAAGACTTAAGTCATTTTGGTTCATAGATTTCAAACATTTTCTGATAGAAGGAAAACAGGCCAAAAGGGTTTGGTTCAAGATTTTGTAAAATCTCTAATAAGAAGGCAAAGCTCGAAGAATTGAACTTTTTCTAATAATGAAGAACATAGGCAAAGTTTGCCATCTTCAACTTTTGTTGATAGAAAGATAAGAGAAATAAAGAGCGATAGTTTGAGAAAATCAAAGTTCACTGATAAAGGGCAATGGTTCAAAAATGATAAGATTTACCGATAAAGAGACATAGAACCACAACTTGAAAAAACATAATTTTGCTGATAAGGGCATCAAAAGGAAAGTTTGTGAAAAGAGTAAAATCAAAGATTTTTGTTGAAAAGAGTAAAATCTTCACATGGGTATTTTCATATAGATATTAGCACCCAAATATACATATCCGAACTCTCTTCTCATATTTTAATATTTGTTTAAAAGGGGTAAATTCATCCTAGCATCTTAAGAATCAAGATACTCAAAGTAATGTGTAGGAAATTGAAAGAGATTAATGATGAATTTTAAGTGATTCTACAACATAGTTAAACAAGGTATTCACCTAAGCTTTTGCATGATAATAAGTAAGGTTTTGGTCAGAAGGTATGAATAAGATAAATCCTTTCTTGTCATTTTCACAGGTATATTATAATTTTACACGGGTAAAGGTGAAATTTCAAAGATTAAGCCAAAATATTAGTATTTATATACTATTTTAATTCACATAGGGGGAATTTAACGTAATAAACATGTTAAATCATGGATATTTGTTTGTTACAAGATGATAGAACTATATGAATCAAGGACTTAAAGCTTGGAGAAGATGTTTTTTCTTGCTACAAGGTGAAAGGGTAGATTCTATAGATGTTTTAAGTTGAAGGAGATGCATCAAAGGTAGGGAAGCTAATTAAGTATTCTCAGGGATGTTGAGTCAAAGACACTGGGAATATTCCACCATTAATTTCCAACTGAAAATCACATGCCACACATCCTAACCATTGATTATTCTTAATTGTTGGATCAATTGTAATTGATTTCAGACCTTGTGCTATAAAGGACCATCACCATTCTTTTCTAAGGGAGATTAAATTGTTGAAAACTTGGAGAGACTAAATTGTTGAAATTCTAAGTCCTCAGTTTATGAATTTGGAAACTTTAGTATTTCTTCTCAAGGTTCCTTCTCAAGATCATTGTAAATGTATATGTTCTTTACATACTTACTGAAAGTGAAGCTGTAGATTACCTCCTGATCATAAATCCTACGTAGTATTCTAGTTGATTTCTATTTATGTCATTATGAATTGTTATATCCTCTTGGAGTGCATTCAAATAATTTCATATTGTTATGAATTGTCCTTTGAAGATTTGTGTTGATCATACATAGTTGTGGAACATCCTGGTGAAGTATGATTTGGTTTTCCTCTTTTCATGAAAGTATCAGAATATATATGTGGATCATTGACCAAAACCAATAATTTAGGATTCATCTTTCTAAACTTCAATCTTTTGATATTTCTTTATAAATAACCATGAATAGTTGCAAATCATGACAAATCATAAACAAATACTATAGATGCATGCTGACAGTGACTTATCTAGAGCATATATAGTGAATAAATGCAACTATTGATACATTTGAGTAATATATAATGAGTAGGTGCAAAATACAGATATATCTAGAGCATACATGGTAAGATGTAGTAAATCATAGCAGATATATGCAAATAGGCATAAATATCAATGAATCGCATGCTTTAAAGCATATTCTTTGGCAAATTTAAGATACATCAGTAAGGATTAGTTCATATAGGGATAGTTTCATAAGAATTCATCAAAGTTAGAACAAATTCATATAAATTGTTGGAAACGTGATGGTGTTTGTTGCAAGTATGTGCTAATCGGTGTTGTCATTGATGTTAACAAGATTGTGTTGTCATTGATGTCAACTGTGTCTTCTAATGAGGTTATTGTTGTTTGATTAAGGTGTCTTGCTAAAAAGGATTTGGTTGCTTTATAGAAGTGCTGAAGATGTTGAAGATATGCTTCTATTGTTGGGTTTCCAAGTACTTTTGAGAAAATTTGATTAATTATGGAAACAGTCTGTTGAAGAAGTCTTTTGGCTTACAGAGTGTTGTTCGAGTTTTTGCTCTACATTTCTTTTGTGTTGAAGATCTGAGTATGTAGTTTGGATATATTGTTTAGAAGTGTTTGAAGATGGTAAACCTAGAATTTGGTTCTCTAGATTGTTGTATAGTGGAAGTTGTGCTCACCAGTTTGAGAATAATGTTTGATAGTGGTTGCAGTGTGTCTGGGAGAATGTGTTTTTCTCCATATTTCTCCACAGAGTGGTTTCAGGTGTTGCAATTTTGGATGTGTGCTTATAAAGTCCTTATCTATCTTCAATCTAGAAGGTTTATGATTTGATGCTCCATAAAGTGATGTCTTGTGTAGCATAGTTTGACAGTGTTGTTTGTAAGCAAATTGTGAACTTTCTTCAGGTGAAAGTTGTGGTTAAATTTGTTAGTTTTTAGTGACTTCAAGATGTTCATGGTTGTTTCTAGATTGTGTTAGACCTTTGTGTAAGCTCTGCAAGGTGTTTTTACCCTTGAGGAAGCATGTGCTTAATAGTTCATAGTGTTTACACAAGATTGGCCAACTTGGTTGTTACACTAATTACGGTTGTGTTTCGTTGATTGTGAAAGCATGTTGAAGTGTGTAAGAGTGGATTTAGGTCTGTGCTAAGGCATGATGTGGTCTAAATTCATTCCTTTCCTCTATGGGAATGTTTAGGTCTAGACCTAATTTGAATGTTATTAGTTAAGTTGTGTTGCCGACCTTGGAGAATGTTTTTTCATGATTGATGATGGTATAAAGAAGTGTC
Source organism: Cunninghamia lanceolata (assembly GCA_027924645.1). NCBI lineage: Eukaryota > Viridiplantae > Streptophyta > Pinopsida > Cupressales > Cupressaceae > Cunninghamia > Cunninghamia lanceolata. Next base: position 3,247,455 of record BSBN01000697.1, read on the forward strand.
AAGGATTCATGGATAAGGTGTGCGCAAGGGAGATGATGCTATCATGCAAATTTGATTAGAGATAGTGAGAGCTTTCATGTACTAGGTTATTGAATGTAGTGAGCAGAAGGTGTCTACTATTTTCAGTGTTGCTGAAAAGATGTTGTTTGTGTCGTGATGCATATTAAGCTTCATTAGAACTAAACTCCATGTATAGGTTAGATGCAATTATATCAGTTCAAATTGTGGTAGTGAGCCACTCTTATCTTCTTTCTTTCTTTCTTTCTTAGTGGGCAGTGAGTCCACTTGGATAGTGAGTCCACCTACAGTGAGTATTCTTCCTTTTGGGTAGTGAGCCCTCTAGTAGTGAGCCTTTATAATTTGGTATTGCTACTACATTATATTGTGACCTAATCCTCACTTTGGTTTTTCCATTTTAGGGTTTTCTACATAAAATCTAGTGTTCTCTTGTGTGTGGTGATGTTATGATTCAATTTTAGTTATTTTCTTTTCATGCTTAATCATCATAACATGTTTAAAGGTTAATGTGGATCTAAATATTTGTAAGAGTTTGAAGTTTTGGTACAACTGATTCACCCCCCTCTTAGTTGTCTTGTGTAGTCAACAATTGGTATTATAGTGAGGTTCCTTGGAAGAGAGCTTAATAGCTTGAGGTAGATCTAGGATGGCACACAAGAAGGATGTTCCCCTATTTGATGAATCTTCAGAAGATGAGTGCATGTTTGTCAGTAGTGAAGAACTTAAGGTTGCACTTGAAGACCTAGAGAGGACTAAGGAAGAAATCAAATATCTAAAGGAGAATGTCAAAGAAGCAGATGGATGTATCAAAAAATTAAGAGAGTAAGTCAAGAGGTTCAAGGAAAAACATAAAGAGGTTAGTGAACAATTGAGGCTAGCAAATGAATCTATGAATGGTTTGAAAGTGCAAGTTGAAGAAAAGAAAAGAATTGAGGAATATCTAAATTCAATGGTGAAATGAAAATCTAAAGAATGTATAAATCTTGAACAAGAAGTTGTGAAACTGAAATTAGATCTAGAGAAGGTAAAGAATTATGAAGAAAAATTCAAGATAAGTTTTTCAAGGCTTGATGAGATGATTACAAGTCAGAAAAGTCCCAATGATAAAGAGGTTTTAGGATTTGAAAAAGGTGAAAGTTCAAAATCAAATCAGACTTCAAATAAGAGGAACAATGGCAAGTAGATCCAGAATCAAAAGAATAAAACTAGAAGACCTCCATTGAGACAACCAAATGCTCAAAGGTATCCATCTTTCAATGGTTTTTGTCAATTATGCAATAAGTATGGACACAAAGCAATAGAATGTAGAAGCAGAATCAATAAAAATCTTCCATGTTTCTCTGGTCAATGTTTTACATGCAAGAAAGTTGGTCATAAAGCTAATGAGTGTAGAACTCAAAGGATGAATGGCTATAACAATGATAGAATGACTCAATCCTTCAATGGCTACTATTTTACATGCAATAGATTTGGGTACAAAGCTAACCCATGCAAATCCAGAATGAATGGAAGGAATACTAGTTAGTGGAATGGTGTGTGTTACAATTTCAATAAGCCTGGAAACATTTCAAGGTTCTATAGAAGTAGAAGGATGAAGAAGGATAATCCGGTAAAGAAGAATAAACCAGTGCAAGAGGTTTATTCAACAAAGACTAAGAAGGATATGAGAAAGATTTGGATTAAGAAGAATGTAACAGAGGCTAAGGATGAGTCTGTACTAGATTCTAGTGGAGATGTTCCCTCCAAGAACTAAGATTAGAGCTTTATCTTAGGGAGAGCTTTATTGAAAATCTTTTCTCCCCTACCAAAGGAATGGTGCTGATGCCTCAACATGAAGAGATAAGGTTGATGATTAGCAACAAAGATTTAAGTTAGGATAGAGACTGTGCCTGCAAAGGATAAAGGTAGAGTTGTGCAAAGTATCTTGGTGATTTTTCAAGAGGATCTTATCCTCCACAAAAGTCTATTGTGCAATAAAATCTAATAAAAAAACATTTTTTTCTAGTATAGAGTAGTTTTCATGTTGATTGGAGGTGTTTGGGATCTACATATGAACTTAGAGGTGAATGGATATGAATTAGATGAGTCTTCAAGTAGTGAAGAAGAAAAATCTAAAGAAAAGGAAGTGCATGTTGAAGAAGCTCTAAAAAAGATTCCTAAGACTCCTAGGTATGTGTAGAAGCATCATACTGAAGACCAGATCATTGGTGATAAGAGAAAAGGTGTATTGACAAGAAGGAGAGCTGCTAAAGAATAGGTAAATCTCTATTTACTTTCTAAGGTTGAACCAAAAATAGTGATTGAGGCATGCAAGGATGAGTGTTGGATCAAGGCTATGGAAAAAGAACTAATGCAGATTGAGAATAATCAGTCTTGGGAACTTGCCTCAAGACTAGAGAACAAAAATGTAATTGGAACTAAGTGGGTATTCTAGAACAAATTGAATGAGAATAGAGAAGTTGTAAGGAACAACACAAGACTTGTGTGTAAAGGCTACTCACAAGTGGAAGGAATAGACTATGAGGACACTTGTGCTCTGGTGGAAAGAATGGAGGCCATTAAGATGTTTTTTCCTTTTGTAGCACATAAAGATTTCAATGTATATCAAATGGATGTGAAGTCTGCTTTCTTGAATGATGAATTGGAAGAAGAAGTGTACATATAACAACTGGAAAGATTCTAGTTGACAAATAAACCTGATATGGTCTAGAGATTAAAGAAGGCATTATATGGATTGAAGCAAGCTCCCAGAGCTTGGTATGCAAGGTTAGATAGGTATTTGATATAGCAAGGTTTCAATAAAGGGTCCGTAGGTAGAAACTTGTACATCAAAGTAAGTGAAGATCAGATTTTGATTGTTGAAGTATATGTGGGTGATATAATTTTTTGTGGAAATGAAGGTATGTGTAAGAGTTTTGCAAATGAAATGCAATATCTATGTGTGGGGAAATGAACTTTTTCCTTGGGTTACAAATCAGTCAAATAGATAAGGGTATTTTCATTTCTCAGTCAAAGTATGTGAAAGAGATGTTAAAGAGGTTTGAAATGGAAGATTCTAAACTAGTTTGTACTCCTATGGTTACTAGTTGTAAGTTGAGCAAGAATGATGAATCTCCTAAGGCTAATCAATGATTAGAGGATTACTATATCTAACTGCCACTAGACCAGATATTATACATGCAGTCTATCTTGTGGCTAGATTTCAAGCAGATCCTAGAGAGTTGCATGTTATGGAAGTGAAGAAGATATTTATATATTTGAAGGGCACTCCAGATCATGGCTTGTGGTATCCAAAAGATACTAACTTTACTCTAAGTACTTATATAGATGCAGATTGGGTTGGTGGTATAGATGACATGAAAAGTACAAGTGGTGGTGCATTGTTTCTTGGATGCAGATTGGTGTGTTGACTAAGTAGGAAACAAGATTTAGTGTCTTTATCTACTATAGAGGCAGAGTATATTGTTGCAACATCATGTTACACATAGGTGTTATGGATGAGACAAACCTTGAAGGATATTAAAGTTGTGTATGATGAACCAATCTCTATTTTCTATGATAATACAAGTGCTATTAACATTTCAAAGAATCCAGTGATGCATTCAAAGACAAAGCATATTTAAATTAGGTATCACTTTCTGAGAGAGAAGGTTGTAGAGAATGAAGTGAAGCTTGAGTATGTGCCTACAAAGAATCAAGATGCTAACATATTCACTAAGGCTCTTCCTAAGGATAGATTTGAATATCCCCAGGAGAAGTTAGGGGTTATTGCCCCTCCATTGAACTAGATGCATTAGTCCAGTGGATTTCAAGATTCATTCTTTTCTCGACCAATAATTGAAGGCTACCTCTCAAGGGGAGCATGTAGTGGTTATGATGATTGTTGCAGTTAGGGGGATTATTTAGTGTAGTGAAAGAGAAAGATGTTGCATAATAGTAGTTGTAAAAGCTGTAAAAAGCCATAAAACCATTACAAAAGTAAAATGAAGTAAATGATCCACTTAAATACAACATCACAATGTCCAAAGTAAAAGGATGTAATTAATCCTCTTAATTACAATATAAAAGATAAAAAGGGTGTAATTAATCTACTTAATTACAATATCTCAAGTAAAAGATAAGTCTCATAAATATGAATCAATAAAAGTCATTAAATCTTATAAAGTCACATGCTCAATGTTGGGACAGGAAAATTTAAAATTTTCTTGTATTCTTACTCATCCGTATCCAACCAAATCATAAAATATTAGGCCCAAAATCATAACAATAAGAAGGTTCAAATTTCCTAATATCGGCAAGGCCTCATTATTGTTATACTGATCCATGAGAAACTAGCTAAAATAGCTATCAGCATGAGAATAAGGATCAGCAAGAAGATTTCAAGAATCACCGATGGAGAAAATCATACCGATGGCCTTTAGTCGGAGATAAAGTTATCAGTCACGCCGATCGGTATAAGATATTACTATCGGTAATTACTCTACAAGACGATATGGACCCGAGAACCTTTTGATGATGTACTTTATAATGGTTGAAATCCACATTTGTATATGTATATCGCAACACATGTATATCATATACAAATTCAATATACATTGGCGGGTGTCAAAAGGAATTCAAAACTGGTGTATAATTTTGTGAACCTACCACTTGTATACATTGCATACTCATGAGCGGACTCGAAAAGAAGATTAAATTGAATATAGGAGGTGAAAAGTGAACAGTTATATTTGTATCTTGTATACATGAATGAATGTATTTAAGATACATATGCAAGTTAGGACTAGATTGAAAAATTAAATTTGAAGAACTTTACTTGATGTTCGTGGTTGTATATCGAATGTATGTATATAAGATACGAAAGAAAGAAGACACAAATGCATAAAGCATTCGAAATACAAAACAGGCAAATACATGTATGGGCCCCACCACAAACAGATATACAAATGCATTTGTATAAGACATACAGATATATTAAACACACGAATATCAATTCGGAACCAATGATTTTCATAGGTATACTTCATGATGTTTGAAACCCGCGATTGTATATCATGATGCATGTAATCAATATACAAATCCTAAATATACAAGCATGGACTTGAAACAATAATTCAATGGAGCATAGAAGACGGAAGTAAAAAATTATATGTGTATGTATTGGTGTACACATTGTTGGTTCTTTCTCTTCGAATTGACAGAGGGTTTGCTAGTTCCAATGCACAGGCAGATTTGGCCAACAAATATAGGAGGTTGCATGAGTTGTCTCCCCTTCACTTCTAGTTCTGCCGCACCAAGGGGGGTATCCCTATAGCTAAAGATTTAACTTTGACTCACCCAATGACAAAAAGATTTAGCTTTTCAGAATAGGCAGAATACTCTCATGTTTGGACCAAGATTTGCATGATAAATCACAAGTTTGGCAATGTTCTTAGACATATCTAACTAGTTAGGAATGAGAGTATGCAGGGGTCTTACTTCTACTCCTACAAACTAACAGGTTGGAATTATGAAAGGATTCAGTTTAATGTTTTGGATGCAAGACAGGGGGTTTTGGATTATAACTACTACACAAGAAGCAGACTGGTGCCTATCTTAGGGAAATAGAGTCAACTAGACGTATACAAGAGAATGATTTGCACTAACATTCAAGTTTTAAGGGGTTAGGACTAGTATTTGCCTTACAAACACCACCCAAGACTGAGTATTTAGCTGCCTCTACTTAGACATATCCTAGCTGACATACATTCTTCTTCATACTTAACCTAAAATAGTTTAATCCACTCCTTGAATGGAAGTCACAGATCAAGCATGCAATACAAGAAGTCTAAAATCTAGAATCTGAGGAACCCTTAGCAACCAGATTCAGAAGAAGCTATGCATACAGCAAATGGAGACAAACAACTAAACACATGCAATAATGCATTTTTCATATAAACACAACATGAAACTGAATATATGTGCAAGGTGCATTCAAATGCAACTCATAAACTCACAAAAGAGATAGAACAGCCAAGGAAATGCTCTGTTTTTCATTATTTCCTCCAAAAAATTGCCCAAGTCTTCAACCCCCTATAGAATGGCCATGGATTCCTTTTTCAAGGAGCATACAAGCTTCTGGCCACCTACACACTGACAGACTTTATAAATACAAAGATCACTTCTTTAGATTTTTGATGCAGCAATTAGATCTTCATTAAATTTTTGGTCACTGAAGCCATCAGATCCATACTGAAAACCACTGGCAGAAGCAACCTAGACCTCAAGAAAACAAATAGATGTGATGTTTTTCTCAGCGCCATGCAGCAAGGTCAGTTGACTATAGAATAAGCACGCAAAAACGGTGCCAAAAGACAGTCGATTGAAGCTTTAAAATCCAACCACAAACTCGGGCTCCATGCGGACAAGATTGATGGTCGAAATCTATCCATATAGGATGAAAATCCATGTTAGCATCTTTGAAAAGTCCACCACCAGTGAGATCACGCCACGTAGGCACCCTTTTTCCATTTCTGATTTTTCCCAGCGAACATACATTTTTCCTTTTCGCCCTTTTTACCTTTTTCACCATTATCACCTTCAAATCTTTGTATATGCAAAAGCATGTACATACAATTTCTTTTGGATATGTGGCAGCCACTGATTGGTTCTCCATCACTAAGCATTGGCCTCTTCATCGGTGATCCATTGTATCTCCTTTTGCACTTGTAGTTGCATATGAGATTGTATATACATACAATCACTTGCATACAAGCACGAACCCCAAATCTTTATGAAACAAACTGAAATCACATTCGGGTCTGGCTTGTATCTTTTCCTTTTGTACATCTCCTTTGTATATTGCACATACAAATGCAATATACATACAATGTTGATTTTGTCACACATATGAGGCAGATTGGAATAAATTTTGAATCCGGCATTGTATTGGCACCTTTGTATGTCTAAACATACAATGCGAATATACAAGCAAAAGATGTATACAAACATGTTGACCTTTATCAACTAAACTGCATACCTTTTTAGGTCCGAGCCTTGTATATTAGGAATGTATATCACATTGTATATGTGATTGTATGTGCAAAGATACAATTGCCTATACATGCAATTGGTGGGCCCCAGACTTTGTATCTCCTCCTTTGCATCTTGTCTTTGTATGTGTCCTTTTTGTATATCTAATATACATTTACCTTTGCGTCTGCCTTTATATATTGTCCCTTGCACATTTCCTCTTGTATATCACCCTTGTATCTTTGCGATGTACATTCTCCCTTTGTATCTTGGCAATGTATGTTTCCTTTGCATATCGCCATTATATCTACGCGTTGTATATCAAATATACAATGCAATATACATGCAATTCCCTTCGATACAACCGCAGAATCAAACCCAGAATATGCCTTATACAACTCGATATGCATACAAAGATGCATACAACTTTTTTCTCACTTTTCTGAAGTCGATTTATTTCTTTTTCGGGGCCGCCAAATGTACATTCACGCTTGCACAATCAAATGTACATACAAATAGTGATGCATATACAAAGATACATGCGTGAAAAAGTGAAGGCCGACAGACTTAGAAAATTTGAAGGTTTTAAAATAAAAATGCCTGTGGATTTTTAGCTTGAAACCTTAACTCCAGGTGTAGGCACCAACACACATAATTACATGTATCTAATATACAAAACCGAAAGTGATTGGAAAGTTAAGGCTTTATGAACTTTAGGTGAGGTTCGAGTTTGTACATTTGTATGTATGTATCCAATATACAAAAAGGAAAATGCAGCTGCAGGATATATGTATACAATATGCAAAGACTAAAACAAACATAAATGTATACAAAGGTGGATCCGAAGATAATTTCAATTTGTTTTATAAACCCAAATAAATCTGCGCTTGTATAAGAAAGTGTATGGATACAATATACAAAAGGTGATACAAACAAATACATACAAGTCCGGACTTGATTAGAAAGTTTAAATTCTGAGAACTTTATGTGAGATTTGGGGCTGTATATTAAGAGGCATGAATTTGATATACAAGACAAAAGTATACATGACCAGATATGTAATTAATTCTATTTTGTTTTATAGACCCGATGGAGTCTACATTTGTATGTATGTCCCGAATGTATATAAAAAAGTTGATACGAAAGAATTTCTGATACATATATATTTATCGTATCTCTGAGATGAATTTGTTCTTTGCCAGAGCAATATGAAGAGGGTTAGGGAAAGCAAGAATGAAATTTTCTTGATATTTTACAATATATAGATTGATGTATTGCTTTCAGCAATGAGAATGGGCAAAGCACATTTTATTAGTTACTGCAATATTGGAGGAAAGATCTTGCCAGGCCAGCAAGTCACGAGCCCCTCTACGAAGATTAACAGAGCCCAGAACATGAGCATTGCATTTGCCTTTGTCTATCGCTTGTTTCTTAATTATTATGCATTAGTTACCTGAAAGGGTGTAATTATGAATGGACACATGTTTAAGGCCTAAAGTTTGTCTCCTTCACACATATATAAGGGAGCCAAGGTAGAAAATAAAAAGATCATCCACAGAATCATCAGCAGTAGAATATAATAGATAGAGTTTACAATGTTTCTCAAAGACCATGTTGCAAGTTTATTATTGAAGAAGTAAATTGAAGTTCTCTGATTCTGTGGTTCTATTCTGACATCAATTGTTTGTTAAGATTATTTAATTGTGTGGTTGTCTCCATTTCAGTAATTCATTGTTATTCAAATTAATATATCAAGTATATAGTTAATTTGTCAATGCATATTTGATGTATCTATGTGATTGAATAAATTGGTTTCCATTAGAGGAATTAAAATCCTTCTGATCAATCATAGTAACCTAGAAGTGTTAGTTTGGATTACTAAGAAGAACCATATAATTAGGATTGCCATTCTGTCTCCAAGTTAATATTATCTGTTATTCTTGCATATTTCATTCAATTTGTTCCTTCAAGAAAGGATTAAATTACCTTCTGGTGAATTACAAGATATCTGATTATATTGGTTGGATTATTAAGAAGAGTTTGTCAGTCATTTCTTTGCACGTTTATACGAGTTATAAACTAAAGTATTGTGCCAAACAGTTAGAGTTACTACCAACTATAAGCCACTAGTCTTAGTCTTCCATTTGACTCTATTTACCCAACAAGGCACTGGTCTCATTTCAATTCATCACTTAAAACCCTTTTATTAGTTAAGCACAGTCATAGAATTCACCTTGATATTGCTTATACAATTTCTACCAACCATTCATCAGATACTAGATATAGAATTCACTAGCAAGCTTTCATCTATCCTACACCATTTGCCACTGTAGTTAGATCCATTTAATTAGTCAATACATTTACATTTAGTCTACTTTAATTCCCAAGGTTCACCCGCCTAGGTGTAGTAGGACCTAAAGTGTAGGGAATCATCAAACCCTAAAGGTTGATTCTGTCGCGTTAGCTCAAAAATGTTGTGAATCTAAGCATAGAGCCTAGCATTCTTTTAGGATTAGCAACCTGCATTTTTGAGACCTAACAAATTGACAACTCTACTGGGTATATAAATAAAAGACCTTAGTAACAAACCATTCCTTCTATAGAGTCATTTCAGAAACTTTAAATTGGTGACTCTGCTGGCAAGAAGAATCCCGAAAGATAAATTCTAGACTTTTCCTATTTACAAAATAGGTGGCGACTCTAGAAAATGTTATAACAGAAATTTGATACCAAATGGATGGTAGGAGATCTAAAATGGAAGGCAAGAAATTGCAATCATCTCCACCAATTAGAAATAGCTCCAAGAGAAATGGAACATCAAACTATTCTCACCAGAATAATAACCACGAGGCTCAAGAAGATAATACTGAGCAAACTATTGCAATTCATAATAATGTACACCTCTGCATGAATTAAATGAAAACCTCAATGGAGTAATTGATGATATATTGAAAAAATACAGACTAGATTCTCAAGAACAGCTTGAGTATGAAGCACAGGCCATGAGGGAAATTGATCAAAGGCAAGCTGAATATGATTTTAAAATGTCACTACATCAGGGAGAAGGGATAAAACATGGACTCTCAATTCAAGAAATAAATGAAAGTCCAAAGAATCCAGGAGGTGTGAATCAAGCACAACAGGATCTGCTTAGGCTCCAGGAAGAACTTGAAATGATTAAAATAGAGGAAACTAAGAGGTTGTTGCAACAAGAGATTCAACAGATAAAGAGTAGAGCTAAAACAACCCCTCCAAAATATGTACCTCCACATAGGGGAAACACTTCAAGGAATCCAGAACAAAATCTACATCAAAATACAGGTGGTGCTTCAAATTCACAAGCATCTAGAAGTCATCAAAATACTATTCCTAAAGTTCCTAGACCACCTCCCATGCACAATACCTCTCAATATATGGTTAATCCTTACCCATCCCCTGGCCAACAATATTATAGACCACCAAATCCTTACATAAATCCCCACATAAACCCATAGAAGCAATATGCCTATCATCAGCCTCCAAGTGGATATAATTACTATCCTAATCCACCACCCATGAATTTTCCACCTCAAAAGCTCGCAAACATATGTAGCCAATTTGATTTGATTGGGTATAAGTTCTATCCATATCCTACGGATAGTAATTGGAGAAATATAGTTCCCAAGTTTACTGGGAACAATGCAATATCAGCTGAAGATCACATCAGAAGCTTCAATGCTTTCATACAAGATATTGGTATGGACTGGGAAGATATTAGAATGAGGTTATTCATGATGTCCCTGACTGAAGATGCAAGAGACTGGTTCAACAACTTGCCTAATGATTCAATCAGTTCAATAACTGATTTCCATTTTCAATTTAAGGAGCAGTATGGTAATCAGTATGCCCCTGAGTTTGCATTACATGAATTGATAAGTATCCAGAAATACCATAATGAATTAGTGTATGATTTCAATCTAAAATTTTCCAAATTACACAACAAGATACCACATGGATCCAAGCTATCTAATCCAGCAACATTGAGCATTTATATGAAAGCATTTGATCCAAGACAGGGTACAAACTTAGAAATTGGTGCCCTGCAACCCTGGCTGAAGCACAAAAAGTGGCCTTAACTATTGAAAACATTAGGAAAGCTGTAGGTATGGTTAGCAAGAGGGATAACCCTAGAAATCCTCAGAACCCAAACATTTAGTAGACTAAACAAGAAGGTCAGCATAGACATGAAAGGCCCAGGTTGCATGATATGCCATATAATACAAATTGGAAAGATGGGAGACCCATTGATAACATCAGAAAACAACATTATGGCAAGGATATCCCTGACCCTCTAAAAAGAAATTTGGCACATATGGTAGAAAATAAATGTTAGTGTCTAGTATACAATTTACCACATTCACTTGAGTATTGTGAGGTGGCTAAAATAGTACAACAAGAAGAAATGTTATACAATTATAACAGAGACAATCACACTATAAACATGATGCAAGATACACCATATTTGCTGACTGAAGACTATTCTTCTACAGAGGAAGAGGGATATGAATATGATGTGGGAAACTAGAGATCATATCAATATGGGAGAATAAGAAGTGTTCTCAGATCAGAAGGATGGTTATGAGGAACCTACCTATTATAACAATCAGCCATATGATCAATGGAGAAAGCCCACTGAAAATGAAAAATAGGCTCTTACAATAGCTGCAATAGCTCAAGCTAAAAATACCTATAACTTAAGGAACCAGACAGTGAATGTTGAACAAGGAACACCTGGGAGTGTCTTTATAAAAGGTCAGAATTACAAAAAGAATAACGCAAAGTCATCATTCAAAGAACCGGAAAAGGTTGATAAAAATAAAAGAAAAGAAAAATCACAAAATCAAGAAAAAGAAAATATAAAGACAGAAAAGAATGATCAGACTATGGCCCATTCTTTTGACATTACTCATGCAATATCTTAGGTAAAAATATTAGTTCCACTTTTAGAAATGATGAAGATAGACAAATATAGGAATACAATAGTTAAACTGATTTCAAATATACCAAGTCAAAAACATAAAGGATCTGAAAATAGAACAAACAATGTTCATCAAGAAACATTCCAAATGCCTGAGGTATACCTAAGTGATACATTGACAAAGAATCCCTCATAGGTGGACCCTTTCTACACTACATTATTAATCAAAAATAGGATAGTGAGGAATTGCATGATTGATTCAGGTGCTGCCATGAACATCATGCCAATAGCAGTTATGAAAGAACTAGGAATGTGGGTTGATACTACATTTGGTAGGTGTTATGCAATGGATAATAGATCCATCCCAGTCATTGGTATTATGAGGGATGTGGAGATAAAACTTGCCTCATACCCTGAAGCAACTTATAACATTGATATTACTGTGGTTGACATACCACCATATTATGGAATGCTTCTATCAAGACAATGGGCTGCAATGGGGAGGGAATGTCCAATTGGACTTATCATATGCCACAATACGAGTTGGAGGTAAAGAAATCAAGCTATGCAGGGAGCCAAGGTATGAAAATATTATAGAATGCTTGGATCAACATCAAATAAATTTCTTTTGTGATACAAATTTGGGAGCCTTCAAGGTTGGAAAAAATCAGCCAGAATTGCAGAATACTGGTCCAATACATATTGAATCTAAGAAAGAAGAAAATGATGTATGGAAGATGTATTTTGATGGTGCATACAACAAAATAGGAAATGGGGCTGGAGTAGTGTTTATTTCACCAGGAGGTAAAACTTTCAAATACTTCTTTCTATTAACATTTGAGTGCACAAACAATGTAGCAGAGTATGAGGCTTTGCTCATTGGTTTAAATATAGCCACCAAGCATAAGATAAAAAATTTAGCTGTATATGGTGATTCTAAATTGGTTACTTCCCAAGTGAGAGAGAAATACCTATCAAAAAACAAGAGGTTGAGATAGTACAAAAACATAGTCTGGGATGATATTGAGTTATTTGATGCCTTTTCAATCAATTGGATTGATAGGTCAAAAAACATTATGGCAGATTTCTTAGCGAATATCGCATTAAAAAGGGATGATGTCACATTGGGAGGTATTACAGAAGTTGATTTCACAACCAGACCCACTATCCCAGATAATGTACATAATTGGCAAGTATTTGACAATGATGATGATATAATCAACTTCCTGAATTGTGCTGATCATTATGAAAATCAAGAGATTGATTTTAATGCATTTGTAGAAGAATATGATGGGAAGGAAACCCTTTTTGGTCAATAAATAGTTTAGTTGAAAATAAATAAAATACCTAAGGGACTTATAGTATTGGCAAAGGCATTTGATGGACATGATAGATTTAGAATGAAAGACACACTAGTGGTGCAGAATGACCTTGAAGAGATTAATTTGGGGACACAAGTAGCCCCAAAGAATGTGTATATTGGAAAAAATCTTAACCCAAAAATTAGGAGCAGAATCATCAACTTACTTAGGAAGTATAGACACATGTTTGCCTGGTCATATGATGATTTAAAAGCATATAGAGAAGATTTGTTTCAACATGAAATATCACTAAAACCAAATGCTAAATTGTTTAGGCAAAAACAGAGGCCTATCAATCCTACATTAGATCCTAAGATGCTTGAAGAGCTTACAAAATTAAGAGATGGAGCTATCATTAAACCCATCAGGCATTCTTCTTGGGTTTCTAATTTGGTGCCTATCAGGAAAAAGAATGGTGATATTAGATTATGTGTGGACTTCAGGAACTTAAACAAATCTTCCCTAAAAGACAACTATCCCCTCCCTAATATGGAAGCAATATTACAAAAGCTTACCAGATGTGAATTGTTATCAATGATGGATGGCTTCTCAGGATATAATTAGGTGAAGGTCAAAGAGTTAGAACAATTTAAAACTGCATTCACCACCCCATGGGGAACATATGTGTATTTAAGGATGCCATTTGGACTCACTAATGGCGGAGCAACATTCCAAAGAGCAATGGATGTGACATTTGTTGAATTGATTAACAAAATCATGATAGTATATTAGGATGATATGACAACATATTCAAAAAGGGCTGAAGATCATTGTGCACATTTGGAACAAATATTTATCTAAGCCCTAGAATATGGGATTTCATTGAATCCTAAGAAATGTCATTTCACAGTGATAGAGGGGAAGTTGCTTGGCCACATAGTCTCAAAAGATGGAGTGAAAATAGATCCTAAGAGAGTAAAAGCAATTGACCAAGTTCCTATTCCTAAAAATGTGAAAGCCATACAGTCATTTTTTGGCCAAATTAACTTTGTCAGGAGATTTATATCAAATTTTGCAGAAATAGTTAGTCCCATATCAAGGATGTTGAAGAAAAACTCAGAAGTAAAGTGGACAATGGAAACAATAGAAGCATTCACCACTATTAAGAGAGAAATCAAAGAAGCTCATGTCTTGATATCCCCTGATTTCAGTAAACCATTCCAACTATTTTCATTTGCCTCTTATCATACTGTTGCAGAAGTATTATTGCAGAAAAATAATGAGGGACATGAACAACCCATCTCATTTTTCAGCAAATCTCTTCAAAATGCAGAGTTGAAATATGACATTATTGAGAAATAGGCATATGCATTAGTGAAGGTGGTTAAAACTTTTAGGCCATACTTGGTGGGAGCTGAAATCATAGCATATGTGCCTAATGCTACAGTAAAAGATGTATTGGTCCAAACTGAAGTCACAAGTAGAAGATGTAGATGGATCAATAGAATTTAGGAGTTCAATATTGAAATCCAAATCTCTAAATTAGTGAGAGGACAAGGTCTTGCTAAATTAATGGCTGAAAGTAATCTCGAGGCTTCTCAAATATGTAGTGCTAATGATGTTGATAATACAAGTTCTAGCATTGAGCATACTCCATGGTATACTGACATCATATATTATCTAAAGCACATGAAATGCCTGAGGGGTATGATGATAACAAAAGAAGGACACTTAAATTACAAGCCTCAAAATATGTATTTATTGATAGAGATCTTTACTGGAAGAATAGGGATGGAATTATACTATTATGCCTAGATGAGCACCAATCAAAACATATTATGAAAGAGCTACATGAAGGCATGTGTGGAGTTCATTTTTCAGCAAAGACAATAGCCCACAAGATCTTGAGGGCTGGATAATATTGGCCTAAAGTTTTTAATGATTCATATAATTACACTAGGAAATGTGAAGCATGTAAGAAATTCTCAGCAAAGTTGAAATATCAAGGAGCATTGCCCTTGAAACCCATGCAAGTGGAGGCTCCATTCTATCAGTGGGGTATTGACTTCATAGGAGAAATTGCAGAGAAGTCAAGTGGTGGACACAAATGGATTTTAGTGGTGACAGATTACTTCACAAAGTGGGTGGAAGCAATCCCAACCAAGAAAGCAACAAGCAGGGTGGTGATTAATTTTTTGATGGAAAATATTATATTCAGATTTGGCACTCCAGTAAGGTTAATCATGGACAATGGAATGTGTTTTAGGTCTGATGAATTCAAAATTTTTTGTAGTACACATGGCATCACTGTGTCCTATGCTGCCCCATATCATCCACAAGCAAACGGACAAGCAGAATCCAGCAACAAAAGCCTTCTGAAAATCATAAAAAGAATGTTGGAGGGAAACAAGAAAGCATGGGATTCAAAGTTAAGAATGGTTGTATGGGCTGATAGGATTACTATAAAAAGAGCAATTGGGAGATCTCCTTTTGAACTAGTATATGGAACACAAGCAAGAATACCATTAGAAAATCTCATGCCAGTTTACAAATTTATTCTTCAAGAAGATTTAAACATTCCTGAATCAATGGAGGAAAGATTAGAACATCTTGCAGAACTTGATGAAACAAGGAGATAGCCCAAAGGTAGAATATTAAGTTGTAATCACAAGTGAAATACCTATTTGACAAAAAGGCCAAAGATAGGAAATTTGAGATGAATGACTTAGTGCTGATGTGGAATGCTAGGTGCCAGGACAAAGGAAAGCATGGAAAGTTTGAAGCTTTATGGTTAGATCCTTTTATTATAACTAGCAGAGGAGGTGATGATTCTTACTATTTGCAAAACATGTCTAGAGAAGAGTAGGAATTACCTATGCATGGGCAATATCTGAAGCCTTTCTTTTCATAATCATGCACAAAGAGGATTGAGTGTTGCCAGTGCATGGATGACTCTTGAATAATTATCATAATACTTTTATTCCATGCACAGTAGTCTAGGGAAATCAAAAGAGATCAGGACTTGCCAGTACATGGATAGTCCTATGAATGTTTAAAAAAAAAAAAGCTTTTCCATGTACAGTAGTTTAGGATCATCCCAATCCCCCATCATTATCACCTCAGTCCCAAAATAAATAAAAACATATGGTCTACTCCCTAGAAGATCTGAATTCTTGTTATACTCACAAGGAGTATACATCCTAGACAAAGCCATTGTTGGGATAGGAAAATTTAAATTTTTCTTGTATTCTTACTCATCCATATCCAACCAAATCATAAAATATTAGGCCCAAAATCATAACAATAAGAAGGTTCAAATTTCCTAATATCAGCAAGACCTCATTATTGTCATACCGATCCATGAGAAACTAGCTAAAATAGCTATCGGCATGAGAATAAGGATCAGTGAGAAGATTTCAAGAATCACTGATGGAGAAAATCATACCGATGGCCTTTAGTTAGACAGAAAGTTATCATTCACACTGATCGGTATAAGATATTACTATAGGCAAATACTCTACAAGACGATATGGACATGAGAACCTTTTGATGATGTGTTTTATAATGGTTAAAATCCACGTTTGTATATGTATATTGCAACACATGTATATCATATACAAATCCAATATACATTGGCAGATGTCAAAAGGAATTCAAAACTGGTGTATAATTCTGTGAACCTACCACTTGTATACATTGCATACTCATGAGTGGACCCAAAAAGAAGATTCAAATGAATATAGGAAGCAAAAAGTGAACAGTTATATTTGTATCTTGTATACATGAATGAATGTATTTAATATACATATTCAAGTTCGGACCAGATTGGAAAATTAAATTTGAAGAACTTTACTTGATGTCCGTGGTTGTATATCGAATGTATGTATATAAGATACGGAAGAAAGAAGACACAAATGCATAAAGAATTTGAAATACAAAACAGGCAAATGCATGTATGGGCCCCACCACAAACAGATATACAAATGCATTTGTATAAGACATATAGATATATTAAACACATGAATACCAATTCAGAACCAATGATTTTCATAGGTATACTTCATGATGTTTGAAACCCGCGATTGTATATCGTGATGCATGTATTCAATATACAAATCCTAAATATACAAGCGTGGACCTAAAACAATAATTCAATGGAGCTTAGAAGACGGAAGAAAAAAATTATATGTGTATGTATTGGTGTATACATAATGGCATGTATCTGATATACAAAACTAGATGTGATTGGAAAGTTAAGGCTTTATGAACTTCAGGTGAGGTTCGAGTTTGTACATTTGTCTGTATGTATCCAATATACAAAAAGGAAAATGCAGCTGCGGGATAAATGTATACAATATGCAAAGAGTAAAACAAACATAAATGCATACAAAGGTGGATCCGACGATAATTTCAATTTGTTTCATAAACCCAATAAAATCTGCGCTTATATAAGAAAGTGTATGGATACAATATATAAAACGTGATACAAATGAATACATACAAGTCCAGACCCGATTAGAAAGTTTAAATTCTGAGAACTTTATGTGAGATCTGGGGCTATATATTAGGAGGCATGAAATTGATATACAAGGCAAGAGTATACATGACCGGATATGTAATTAATTCCAGTTTGTTTTATAGACCTGATGGAGTCTGCATTTGTATGTATGTCCCGAATGTATATACAAAAGTTGATACAAAGGAATTTCTGATACATATATATTTATCGTATCTCTAAGATGAATTTGTTCTTTGCGAGAACAATATGAAGAGGGTTAGGGAAAGCAAGAATCAAATTTTCTTGATATTTTGCAATATATAGATCGATGTATTGCTTTCAACAATGAGAATAGGCAAAGCACATTTTATTAGTTACTGCAATATTGGAGGAAAGATCTTGCCAGGCCAGCAAGTCACGGGCCCCTCTACGAAGATTAATAGAGCCCAAAACATGAGCATTGCATTTGCCTTTGTCTATCGCTTGTTTCTTAATTATTATGCATTAGTTGCCTGAAAGGGTGTAATTATGAATGGACACACTATTTAAGGCTTGAAGTTTGTCTCCTTCATAGATATATAAGGGAACCAAGGCAGAAAAGAAAAAGATCATCCATAGAATCATTAGCAGTACAATATAATAGATGGAATTTACAATGTTTCTCAAAGACCATGTTGCAAGTTTATTATTGAAGAAGTAAATTGAAGTTCTCTGATTCTATGGTTCTATTCTGGCATCAATTGTTTGTTAAGATTATTCAATTGTGTGGTTGTCTCCATTTCAGTATTTCCTTGTTATTCAAATTAATATATCAAGTATATAGTTAATTTGTCAATGCACATTTGTTGTATCTGTGTGATTGAATAAATTGGTTTCCATTAGAGGAATTAAAATCCTTCTGATCAATCATAGTAACTTGGATGTGTTAGTTTGGATTACTAAGAAGAACCATATAATTAGGATTGCCATTCTGTCTCCAAGTTAATATTATCTGTTATTCTTGCATATTTCATTCAATTGGTTCCTTCAAGAAAGGATTAAATTACCTTCTGGTGAATTACAAGATATCTGATTATATTGGTTGGATTATTAAGAAGAGTTTGTCAGTCATTTCTTTGCACTTTTATACAAGTTATAAACTAAAGTATTATGCCAAATAGTTAGAGTTACTGCCAACTATAAGCCACTAGTTTTAGTCTTCCATTTGACTCTGTTTACCCAACAAGGCACTGGTCTCATTTCAATTCATCACTTAAAACCCTTTTATTAGTTAAGCACAGTCATAGAATTTACCTTGATATTGCTTATGCAATTTCTACCAACCATTCATCAGATATTAGATATAGAATTCATTAGCAAGCTTTCATCTATCCTACACCATTTGCCACTATAGGCAGATCCATTTAATTAGTCAATACATTTACATTTAGTCTACTTTAATTCCCAAGGTTCACCCACATAGGTGTAACAGGACCTAAAGTGTAGGGAATCGTCAAACCCTAAAGGTTGATTCCATTGCGTTTGTTCAAAAATGTTGCGAATCTAAGCATAGAGCCTAGCATTCTCTTAGGATTAGCAACCAACATTTTTGAGACCTAACACTCAATCCAGGTGAAATCCGTATAAATAATATACAAATTCCATGGCATTCATGCCATAATACATCCAATTACAAGTTACAATAATCGTGTACAACAAGAGTAAATAAATCAATACGCTCATTAGTCGCCATGAACCAAGTGGTCCTCTTGAGAGCCGAGAGACGGGAACATGGCCCAGGTGCTTTTCCACCCAACCATGAAGTAATTACACTTCTCTAGATCCCTTCATGAAATGAAGGAAACCCAGCCTTGAATGAAATGTCTACCTACCTAGAACAACTAGTAGCTGGGAACACCCGATGCAACCTTGATGTCTTAATGTGCAATTCTAAATAATGAAAAGCAGATTGTCTCACAATAGGATGTGGCAGAGATATATATAAATAATTTTACTAGACAAAAATAATCATCTTTTTTAATGACAACTTGATTAGATATAATTCTTTAAAACATAGTAACCTGGCTCAATTCTTGAAAAGATGAAAAGCCATCTTTGATAATCCACATTTGACATCCTAGCTCAGAAAGTAACCTAATAACATTCCTAGATAAAATCTACTTCTTTCCCTAAGAACATGTAAATAAATAATAAAATCAAAGAATCAAAGTTCACCAATAAATCATTTCAAATTCCCTTTCCCAAAACACCAATCAAGGAAACACACTTTCCAGGCAATAATCCATAATTTGTTACATACAATTGTATCCATGAGACTATAAAATTGATATAATCACCAAGTTCATATTTCAATCATAGTTTTCTCAATATCATAAGCAATCTAAGTTACTTAATATTCTTACTGTCAAATTTGTGGTAGGAACTATAGAAACATATAAACAATCTTCCTATCACAACTGCGACATGAATTGTAGCAGAAATAAATAAAAATAAAAGAACAAAGTTTATAATCTTTTACTGTCATTCAAAGATAATGTTTAAAAACATGTTTTGGACAACAAACAATAAATGAAAGTTTAAGCTACAGGAAGCCCTTATTTTCATCTATGTTTAAGAGTTTTGTTTTCACACATCAAAAAGTTGATTCCTAACAGAAAACTAATTTCTAATAGAAAGCCATACCATGATAGTTATAAAATTTGTGCCTATCAGAGAGTAATGTTTATCATCATCTAGGGGTTGTAATAGCTTAGTCCATAGTTTTAAGACAATGGCTAGTATAATGGCCAATCTTTAGCAGGGAAACAAGAAAACAAGAACAAGGAACAACAGGTGGCCCCACTTCCTATTGATGACAAGATTGAATTTAACCATGAAGCAATTGGAGGCTGTGTAGTTGGGAAAGCGTAGATATGAGTTTTCATAATCAATGATCTAAATGATAACCATTTCACAAGCTAGGAAAAATAATAGCTCAATCCTAAATGCTACACAATAGTTTGAGCAGATTGGTGACATGAAAGAAATAAAGATAGGTAGCTCAGATTTTCTAATAGTAGGTCGATCAGAACAAGGAAATTTAATGCCCATTTTAAAGGTCGATTAGCAGTCAAGACGCAGGCCAGAAAAGAATACACATAGGCCAATTTTACTAAGTTTTCTATTGTCAATCAACAGACTTTTATCCAGATATTAGAAGAAAAATAGCCAAATGAGTTCGCTTGTAAAAAGGTTGATCCTACCTCCCAAATCAATGGCTTTCTCCTACTTCTTGTCACAGATGAAAGTCTCTACAATGTTCAATGCTCACAGAAAACAATTCCTTCCTGCTGCAAAAATATCGTGCCATCTCTGTTGAAAATCATGGGTCCTATTTTTTGCTGAGCTCTACTCTTTTATTAAAAATCTCCCTTATTTTTGGCATCCCCTAATTAGGTTTAAAGACTATCTAGATAATTTTTTTAGTTTGCATGCAAATGATCCCTTCGAAGAGCTCCTTAATTACTATTTAATTTAGAATAACCACCTTTAATTGGCTTACTATCGCATGCATGATAGTAAGTTTATTTTTTTAACTCTCTTATTTGATCTTCTAAATATAATAATACTATTATTAATATAATCTAACTATTTTTATTAGAACACAATTACTTTAAATCAAGAAACATTTACAACAAATATATAATATTATATATATTTATTATAATTAAGTTTAAATCTAATTTAGATATTATCTTCTAAACATCTATTTTTACAAAATAGGAAACTCACACCATTTAATATAATAAAAAATAAATTATAATATTTACAATTAAATTATTCATTCAAAAAGGAGTTTCATTAGCAATTAGAAACATAATATTTTTCTAAATATCAAACCATCAATCACAATTATTATCCACACAATGATGCATATGAAACTGCCAACTAGCTAGAACACCTCTACCTCAACCATGTTCTCATCTTTGACAAGTACTTGCACTCATTTGTACTCATCTCAATGTCAATAGGTTAGTTCCCAAAAACATAGTTGAAGCAAAACATCATGATCACATCGATAATATTCAATATTTAAATCAACTTTCCAATTTACTCAAATATAACTTCAAGATAATTACCTTCACACATGTAGAGCTTACTCAAAGTAAAACAATCATGGTAAATATTCACTAATCTAGAATAATAATATAGTCCATAAAAATGAGACATGACATCCTTCCCCACTTGGAAGAGACATCGTCCCGATGTCTTATTACACATCAAAACAATAATGAATCAATCTACCATCAATCAAAGTATCAAACTATCATAAAACAATAACAATAACTCAAGTGTCATAAATCAATAACTAAACTCAAAGTATCATAATCCATGCATGAATAAGACATCTATGTCACCCTCAAATGAGGAAAAGATCTATTAATCTCCTTCACATCCTCTGATGTGTCACTGTCCTCTGAATACTGATCCCCTTGGACCCTATACTGCACCACATCTCTACTACACAACTTAATGTTGTGCTTCTCTAAAATTTGAGTGGGCTCCACTAGTACCACTCCTGGCTCTTGAACCTATAAATCAGGCCAATCAAGAATAGATGAGCTCTTCGATCAGATGAAAGGAGCTATGGTGTTCTCAAAGATAGACCTTAGATCCAGCTATCACCAATTGCGGATTAAGGATGAGGACATCTCTAAAAGAGCTTTTAGGACTCGATATGGTCACTATGAGCTCATAGTGGTACCATTTGGGTTGACTAATGCTCCATCAACTTTCATGAATTTGATGAATAACATTTTCAGAGATTGTTTAGATGATTTTGTGTTGATCTTCCTTGATGATATATTGATATAATCTAAATCAGTGGAACAACATGAAAAGCATTTGATGATAGTCTTGTAACACTTGAGAGAGTAGAAACTTTATGGTAAATTATCTAAGTGTACATTCTTTCAAGATAAAGTGTACTATCTTGGTCATGTGATCTCAACAAAAGGGATTGCAGTTGATCCTGAGAAGATAAAAGTGATAAAGGAATGCCCTGCACCTCAGATTGTGACAAAAGTAAGTTGAAATTTTGTATGAAGTTAAAGGTTTTTGGGGTGAAAAGGAATTTTGATAGAAGAATTCAAAAAAATTTAATAAAGAATTGGTGAATGTTAAAAAGGAGTAGTATAGAATATATGGAAAGAATAAAGGATTTAGGAAGGGAAAAGTACGAAAAGTTTTGTGAAAATGACCTTTTGGAAAAAGAATTGGTGAAAGAAGAGTTGAAGTTGTTTGAAGGAAAGAATAATTGCAAGAAATTTTGAAGAACCTAGAAGGAGAAAATTCAAAATTAAAAGATCAAAATGATGAGTTAAAACAATTGTTGCAACATGCAAAGAAGAAAATGAATGTTGAAATCAAGCCATCATTTTGTGAAATCTCATGTGACATAGATGATTTATGTTCTTTTGATCAATCACTTGGTAGTTTGCTGAAGAATGTAAGGATAAAAATGATGATGAATCTGCTATCATAGCTAGTTGTTTGGATGATAATGTTGGTTTAAAAATCTTGAAGAAAATTAAATATATAGGTGAAGGTTTGGGTAAGCATGGGTAAGGAATCAAAGAGCCCATTGAGTCAATTGTGGGGACTAAGTATGAAAGTCTCAGGTATTGAGGTAAAAATTAAAAAATTAAAAATTAAAAATAAAAAAGACAAATGTTTTTGCAAATACTAAGAAGTCATTTCAAGAAAAGGAGATCTTACATTGTTCTCATTGTGATATAGAAGAACATAGAAAATAAATTTGTTGGAATTTACATCTTTGCAAAATTTTGTGGTTTGTAAAAATCATAGTGAAAAGACATGTTGGAATAGAGAGTTAGAAAAAATGAATCTATGACAAGTTGTGTGAAGATGAGTTGTGGTTGGATAAATGTATTGGCAAAAGAAAAGGATTAAATAGCAGAAACAAAATAACCAAATATAGCGAATAGCCAAGTGCAGAGAATAGTAAAGAGATTTAAGAAGTTGAATTGTTTTAGCATTGTACAAAAGCACGAGGAAGACAAGGACGAGTTTCTAGAAATTTTGAATTGTAGATCACGTTGAAGATAAGGTTTGGTTGTAAATAATGAAAGAGGAAATGGATTCAATTGATAGAAATGATATTAGTGGTATAGTTTTAGAGGAGATGTTTACTCAATTGTTGGATATGACCTAGTTGGTGTACCTTTGGAGTTTTGTCTTATTGTTGGAGATCTCAACCTATGTGGTTTGGAGGACTGATCTTTTGATATTATATTGTGTTCCCATGCAATTGCATGTGCATTGTGATGAATTGATTTATGCCTTATTGGTGTGCATTAAAGATGTGATTGTTACTCTTATGCTAGAATAAATGTAATTGAGTAGTAGTTGTGCCATGTGTTGGATTATATACTTTGAATTGGCAGTTGTGCCATGTGAATTGATTGATTGATTATATACTTGGATTTATTTGATGGATGCCATATTAAATGTGAAATTGAGGTATTGTTTTGTATAAGGTTGACTAGGACCTATACTTTCATGGATGGTACCACATGGGAGGATGTAAAGGACATTAATATACTTTGTTAGAATTGATGATACCTTAATGATACTTTGAATTTTTGTTATTGTTTTAAGATACCTTGATACATTGTTGGTGGTAGATTAATAAAATATTAATTTGTTGTGTAATAAGATATCAGGATGATGTCTCTTCCTAGTGGGGAAGGATGTCACATCTTGTTTTTATGGACTATATTATTATTCTAGATTAGTGAATATTTACCATGATTGTTTTACTTCAAGTAAGTTCCACGTGTGTGAAGGTAATTATCATGAAGTTATATTTGTGTAAATTGAAAAGTTGATTTAAGTATCAAATATTATCGATATGATTATAATGTTCTGCTTCGGCTATGTTTTGAGGCACTAACCTATTGACGTCGAGTTAAGTGTGAATGAATGCAGGTACTCGTTGAAGACAAGAACATGGTTGAAGTAGAGGTGTTCTAGCCACTTGGCAAGAACTATTTGGGATGGTTAACCCTGATACACTCACACACTCACATAGTCTCATATTGCATTTTTGAATGGTTTCATATGCATCATTGTGTGGATAATAATTGCGATTGATGGTTTGTTATTTAGAAAATTATTGTGCTTTTAATTGTTAAGAAAATCCTTTTGAATGCATTATTTGATTATAAAAATTAATGTCTTTTTAAATTATATTTTAAATGGTGTATTTTATGATGTAATTATATTTAAATTGTGAATAAATATATTTAATTGATGTATTTATATTATTGAATAATAAATAAATTTTTTCCTAATTATTTAAATATGGATGTTTGGAAGATAAAATCTAGATTAAACTTAAAACAATTAAATTTAAATTGCAATTGATAAATCTATATACATATTATTTTATATTAGTTTAAATACTTCTTGTTTGATTTATGTGATTAGGCTATTTTGAAGATAAATATATTATATTAATAATAACTATTATATTTAGAAATTTAAATATAGGAATTAAAAAAATGGTTATTACTTATTTTAAATTAGATAAATTGCTTTATTATTATGAATATTATATTTAGAATTCTAATAAAAGAATTAAAAGAATAATATTTTTGTCATGCAACCACAAGAAATAAATAAGTTTATTTTATTTTAATTTTGGAGGCTTTTGAAAGGCCAAATTTCATGCAAACTTGGAAGAAGACTTCAGTTATTAAAAAAGCAAAAGAAAACCTAAATAAAACACCAAAAGTAAGAGGACAAATTGGGGGATAAAAAGAAAAAATATTGGGCAGAGAAAAGGAAGAGAAACCACCATCTTTTTGGTAGTAGCAGAAAGGAAATGTTATTGTTCTTTTTTTAGTAGCGACAAGAAGTACATGAATCCAGCGATAGGAAGAACATAAACTAGCGACAGGAAGAACAAAAACCAATGATAAGAAGCAGAATCGATCTCTTCTTCAGCAAACAAAAACCCAGGTATTTTTCCTTATTTAATTGCAATACAATATAATTGATTATGGTTGATAAAGACATAACAATCTAGCCTGTATACTATTCTTTTATGGTCTACATTTTTTCTTTCCTCATGTCAATTTGGAATCTTCCTTGTTTTTTTTAAGGCGTTGGTTTGCATAAAGAACGACCTGCCTTATATTTACCTCTGTCGATAGTATATTTACCTCTATATTATGCATCACTTGAAGTAAGTTGAAATTTTGTATGAAGTTAAAGGTTTATGGGGTGAAAAGGAATTTTGATAGAAGAAATGGAAAAAACTTAATAAAGAATTGATGAATGTTAAAAAGGAGTAGTATAGAATATATGGAAAGAATAAATGAGTTAGGAAAGGAAAAGTATGAAAAGTTTTGTGAAAATAACCCTTTGGAAAAAACTACAAAACCATTACAAAAGTAAAATGAAGTAAATTGTTGAATGTCAGGAACACTGAGAGGGGGGGTAAATCAGTGTTCTAAAAATCTTTTCATGAACTTTAACTTTCAATCATTTCCCAAAATTAATTAAACAAAGGTACAACATGCATATGAACAACAACCATAAAAACATGACACATGGACACCAATATTTTTACGTGGAAAACCCAAAATGGGAAAAACCATGAAGAGGATTAGCTCTCAAATATATATTGCAATCTTTACAAATAATGGTGTTCAGGCTTGGTCATTCCATGGGCCTGGAACATGCTAGCTCACTACCATGAAGTACAACTAGGTCTAGTAGGCTCACTACCTCAACCCTAAACCTAGCAAGATTACAATAAGGGTTTTTAAACCCTACTAGAGGCTCACTGCCTTGATGAAGAAATCTCACTGCCAAGTACAAAGAAAATTGCACATGAAAACTAAATACTGCATAAGCATTTGTCACTATGCCAGGGTGCAGTCATTTAGTAACTAAATTTTGAATCCCAAGTCTTCATCATCATTGATCTATGTCATTGCTCTACTATTCATAAATTTGCATTAATCCACACACATCCACCTTGTATCTCAACCAAAATTCATCGCTCTTATATATCCGCATAATGATTTGATCCATAATCAGGTCGGCATCCAAGAAGTGAAACATGCACATAGAAACATGTAGCTTATCATCTCAATCCAATGCACTATTTGTTATGCGGACCCAAATATTTCCCCAAATGTGTTCATATAGGTCAACTCTAATTATTCAATCACTTAAATAGATCCTTCACACACTATCTCTTCTCTGCAAAATGATTTATTATACTAGTCAACCTATTCCTTAAGAGCATGCTTATCAGGTTCATCTGTTGACTTACAACTTTTACTGTGGATCACAAAACACTTACAAAATCATATCAAGGACTCTTCACACATTCCCAATCTTATCCTCAGAACTACAAGGCATGATATCATCTTGCAAGGGAATGTGGACCATCAAAACTCAGACTCCATCTCTGTCAAACTCTGTCAAACACTGTACCAATACTCAGCAGCTTGCAACTATCTTTCTAGCAGACCTTAGATCTCACAACTCTAGAATTAGACACTTCATACAAGTGTTTACAACACCTTAAAACTGCATAACAAAATACTCACCTGCGGAGGAATGTAGACCATTACAATGTGCCCTGTTCATTGTCTCTGCTATACCTCTGTTCACCCGGACTTAGATAATTCTTCCAAATGACTTCCAGAGGAAGTCAGGACTTAATCTCTTCAGCATGACACCATCAAACAATTACTAACATCATACTTGAATAGCATTACCAGATCATCATCTGTGGAAGCACACTGACCCACTAACTGTCCTTTACTCTGTAAATACCCATACTTAGCCACTTCTACCAACTGGACTTGTCAACCAGATCTGAATTCAAATGTGACATTTTGGAGTTATCTTTTCCTATCATGGTGATAAGATCTCTAAGCCTTGTTGCCATCAATGACAACATACAAGTCCATACCAGAGTAGTGTCTCTTGCCAACAATCTCCCCCTTTAGCATTGATGGCAACACGTAGTAGTGAAAAATCCTTAACTGCCCCCCCTTACTATATACACTTTGTTTTCCTTCTCCCCTTGAGATGTTTTAACCTATTTTTCACTGATCTTCTTCTCCCCTTTTGACATCAATGGCAAAGGGTGTGATCCGGAACCAAAAGTTTGTCAAAATTTCAAAATTTTATGTACTCTGCCACATATTTACAAGTACAATCTTCATCTTTATATTACATGTATTTGAGAATGTCATTGAATATGTTCTCAATCTGTGCCCACTCAATATCCCAGCCTTTCTTGGCATTATCCAAAATTTGAATGTGTCCACTGAAGAGAAAAACTAGAGTTTCAACTATTTGTAGGTTTGATGATGTGGTAGTTTGTGCAGCAAGCTGTGCTTCAGCTACAAGCTTGATCATTGAATCCAATTTGGGACTGATCAGTCTTCTCAGTTGTCCCATTCTACTCTTTAATTGATACCTCTAATTATTAAACCATTCAAGTCATTGTGGATGTTGATGACTTGAGCTTCTTGGTTGGTGGGTGATTCATGTACTAGATCAAAGTTCTTAGAAATATTCATCAGTTTTCCTTCCAATTCCTTGATCTCTTCTTATGTCTTCTTTGTAACTTCTGGCCATGATAGACAAAATTTATATACATCACCAGCTTCTCCAATGGCACATTGAACATTCTGTATCTTATTAACTAGCTGAGCCTTGTCATGGGCTATCAACTTTGTCAACTCATATAATCTTTTCTCATTAAATTCTTGTCTAACTTTTATTTCAGTAGATTTCTCAAAAGATTCAAAATGTTTACTTACTGAACTGATAAGTCCTTTGAGTTGGTTGTTTGGAGGCAAGGAGTTGTCTTTCTGATAAGATAGCATTAGCTTCTCCAAAATGTTGGATGCTTCAACAATGAGCTCACTGTCCTCAATGTGAGACTTCAACATTTCTTCTTGAGCCTTGGCCTGAACAACTGTGACCAACTTCAGCTTCTGTGCCGGTGACATTGTATCCAAGTTTATTGGACCATGTAGTAATTCTGACTCATCCGAAACCTACTTTCTTTTCTCCAACAGGCCTTTCATTGATTGAAGTAGTGTCTCTTGGTATAGGAGGAATTTCCTCTTTTTGTTTTGGTGGAGGATTATCCTTGGCCGATTCTTCCTCAATCTTTTCCTTTTCGGTATCATCCTCAATTTGTTATGCCGATGAGGGTCCCATTTGAGAGTCATCACCAAATACTTCTTTTTCTTCAGACACTCTATCATCTTTATCAGTTTTTTGGCCCAAGTTTACTTCCAGAATAGATGAATTATTAGCAACATCATTCTCTTCATTGACACATGTAGTGGGAAGATTGTGTTTCTTCAGAGCTTCCAAAATAATTTCCTCTATTTCTTTCACCACCTTATCAATCTCACCCATCATTAATAAATTCATCCTTATTTTTTTTCTAAATTGGTCCTTGGTCTCCTTGGAGATCAAGTCTTCTTCTTCCAGAGTAATTTTTAGACATAATCTAGTTATCACATGTTTTCTTAGCTCAATATCCTTAGCTCTAGTTGTCTCCTTTCTGATGCTCAGAATATTTTCTCAACTTTCATGGAGATTAGAGATGATCTCAATAAGAGCCCTATTGAAGATGTTTAGATATTTCATAGTGGCTTCTTCCAAGCTTCTTTTATCAACATCACCATATCCATCATAGAGTTCAATCATGGGCTTCAGATTTCCATCAACTGTGACAACTTTTATTATATCTACAGGAGTTAGAGGCTTTTCTTTTCTCTTTCTTTTACTAGATTTTTCTTTAATGATTCTGGAGGCTTTGACTGCCTCAGCTTTCATCTTTTTGACCTCTTCATCTAACTCTATTTCTTCTTCATCCTTTTCACCAACACTAACATATAATTTTCTTCCCTTCATCTTTTTCCTCTTCATGTCTTTGACAGAGGATTCTTTTGATGTTTTCTCCAGGTTTATTGATGATGTGGCACCAGAGGAGGTAGCAGAGCTCCTAGTGGTCCTTTGAACCTTTTTGGGTTTGTCTTGTTTCATCTGAGACTCTTCCAGAACCTGTACTGGTTCACTCTTTTATTTTTCTTATTTTGTTTTCTCTAACTTTTCCCTAACTTCTTTTAGTTGTTCTTTGGTAATACCATACCTTGTAGCAATTTCTTCTACTTCTCTTCTCACTTTCCTAGTGGATTCTAGTTTTTTGAGTTCAACATACAATTGTATAGATAGTTCTTCATATGTACCAAACCTTTCTTCATTTGTGTCCTTAGGTTTGCTTAGCATATGTTGGGCATAGTTGTCCAGTACTTGACCATCCACTTCATACCCCATGGGCATGATCCAAATTGTTCTGGGATTAACAGACTCCATTAAACATTGGTCCTTAGTGACCATGAAACATATGGTATCTTTGTATTTCTCAACAATTACCATAGGTATTCTTTCCCTTGACTGCATTATGTTTTGAAAGTTCTTGAAAAACCCCCATAGAGCTACTTTTTGCTCATTGTGACTACCTAGATTACTAAGATAGTTTCTTATTTGAACAACTACTTGTGATAAAGGAAATCATTCATAAAATAGAAGAACAAATAGATAATAATCGTACCAAATTTGAAAGGATAGTTCTTGATTTCCTTGATCTTTTTCAGGTTGTCCATTAATTGAATTCTCAGTAGCTCACACAAGTCATAATCCACATTCTCCTTAATCATTTGGTATGCTGTGTAAATGGCCATATCAAAGATAGAATTTTCTCTTCTTGTGAAGTAAATCTTGTACCCTATGACCATTGAAGCAAACTTTACCACATGATCAATAATATCATTTGATGTCATTGCCCTTTTGTCAAATTTGGCTCCAGTGGCATCTGTAACCGTTTGATTCTTGACTGCTTTCAATAATGGCACACCTCTAGTGGAGTTTACTCCTGTGACTGCCTAAATTGTATCCTTTGTTATCTTAAAGGGTTGCCCCTTTCCCAACCACATGAACTTATCATGAATCCTTCTTAGAACATATCAAACCCATTCACCATCAACAAATGAAGGAAACACTGCATATTGGATGAATTTCTTTTCTTCCAATATTTTGTATTCTTCTTTCACGTGGAAGTGATCATCACTTAAATGATTTTGATATAAGTCTGTGAATCTATTGTCACCATGCTCATCTAGGGCTACATGAATATATGCCCTGACATCTTCCACATATAAGACTTTGTTTAGTATACTCGAGAAAGCACCCATTTAATCAATTTTATTTGTTTTGTTAGGATGTTTCTTGAATTTGGGTCATGGATGCTTAGTAATATCAACAACTAAAGGGTTTTCCATTTCTTTCCAATAAATTCATAGTTAGATAAATACCTTGTGTCATTGAGTTAGGGTTTCCTTTTCTCTAAAATACTTCAAGTGCTTCAAATCTTGGTTGCCGTTGCTCAAAGTCTGCTCCAATCTCTCCGAATACTTGATAGCTTTGAGTGCAAAGTGATTTTGAAACCAAACAAGTTCCATTTTATCTTTCGCATGACTTAACCTAAGTCATCATAAATGCTTATTCAAAATGCTGTTAAAACCCTTCACTATAGAATACAATCGATTAGGATTGCTTTGCAATATGCCACATTGTCCCTTTTTATTCCAATTTTTCTTTTGAGATACATGTCACATCAGATTTCATCATACACCTTCGTGCCAGATTTTGGTACCCACTTTCTGGCTATGGGATTTGGATTTTCAACACTGCTCCCCCTGAGACAGAGCTCTCAATTTACTTTCTGGAGGAAGTGTCTACACCAGATGTTGGTGCAGGTCCATCCTTAACCTCATTTACATCCTTTTTAATCCAGATCATACTCATCTCATTCTTGGTTTTCATTGGATCAATCTTTTCTTTTCCCTTGTCATTTATCTGCTCTATGTTTCTTTCTTCAGCATAGTAATTTCTCTTCATATTCTTGCTTCTTGAGGATCTTGCAACATGCCCAAATTTGTTGCAATTGAAACATACAATATTTCCTTGTCCTTGATTTCTTCCTCTAAATGAACTCATCCTTGATCTGCATTGATTAGCGTGTGTCCAAATCTATTGCATGTGAAACACTTGCCATTGAAGAATTGACCATTCTTAGAATAGTTTGCCATATTTCTTGACACACTTCTGCACTCATTTGCTTTATGACCAATCTTCTTGCAATTGAAACATTACCAGAGAAGGATGGAACATTTTTATTCATTCTACTTCTACACTGAGTAGCCCTATGACCATACTTATTGCATTTATAATAGTGACCATTGAAGGATGGGTACCTATAAGCATTTGGTTGTCTAACCAAAGGTCTTCTAGGTCTTCTTCTTTGATTTATGAATTGGTATCCTTTGTTTTGCCTTGACTCAGTGTTTATTTGACTAGATTTAGAACTTTCTCTATTCTCAAATCCCAAACCTTGTTTGTCATCAACACTCTTCTGGCTAGCAATCATTTCATCAAACTTTGCAATACTTATCTTGAATTTTTCTTCAAAGCTTTTGGCCTTTTCCAGGTCTATTTTTAGACTTACAATTTCTTTTTCAAGTTTGGCACAATCTTCTGATCTACTCTTCATAATTAAATTTAGATCATTTTCTACTTTTATTCTTTCTATAACTTCTTCTTCCAAATCATTTAGGGCTTCATTTGCTAATATCAATTAATCATTAACTTCTTTGTATTTGTCTTTGAATTTCTTAACTTGCTCTTTTAGCTTTGAGATGCATTCATTAGCTTGTTACAAGTTTTCTTTCAGATCCCTGACTTCTACTTTAGATTTTTTAAGATCCATAAGAGCTGCTTCTAGTTCCTTGTTGCTTTCATAATTTCTAAATCTTCTTGTTTCCATGATCACACTATCCCAGATCTTCCTTAAGTTGTTAGACTTCTTCCAAGGAACCTCACTTTGATACCAATTGTTGAATGTCAGGAACACTGAGAGGGGGGGTGAATCAGTGTTCTAAAAATCTTTTCATGCACTTTAACTTTCAACCATTTCCTAAAATTAATTAAACAAAGGCACAACATGCATATGAATAGAAACCATAAAAACATGACACATGAACACCAATATTTTTACGTGGAAAACCTAAAATGGGAAAAACCATGGAGAGGATTAGCTCTCAAATATATATTGTAATATTTTCAAATAATGGTGTTCATGCTTGGTCACTCCAC
This sequence comes from Cunninghamia lanceolata, assembly GCA_027924645.1. Lineage (NCBI taxonomy): Eukaryota > Viridiplantae > Streptophyta > Pinopsida > Cupressales > Cupressaceae > Cunninghamia > Cunninghamia lanceolata. Next base: position 3,280,507 of record BSBN01000697.1, read on the forward strand.
GGGCCTGGAACATGCTGGCTCACTACCATGAAGTACAACTAGGTCGAGTAGGCTCACTACCTCAACCCTAAACCTAGCTAGATTACAATAAGGGTTGTTAAACCCTTATGGCTATTAAACCCTACTAGAGTCTCACTACCAGGCTCACTACCTAGTACAAAGCAAATTGCACATGAAAATTGAATACTGCAAAAGCATCTGTCACTATGCCAGGGTGCAATCATTTAGCAACTAGATTCTGAATCCCAAGTCTTCATCATCATTGATCTGTGTCATTGCTCTGCTATTCACATATTCACATTAATCCACACACATCCACCTTGCATCTCAACTGAAATTCATTGCTCTTATATATCCACATAATGATTTGATCCATAATCAGGTCGACATCCAAGAAGTGAAACGTGTACATAGACAGATGTAGCTTGTCAGCTCAATCCAATGCACTATATGTTATGCAGACTGAAATCTTTCCCCAAACGTGTTCATATAGGTCATCTCTAATCATTCAATCACTTAAATAGATCCTTCACACACTATCTCTTCTCTGCACAATGATTTATTATACTAGTCAGCTTGTTCCTTAAGAGAATGCTTATTAGGTTCATCTGTTGACTTACAACTTTTAGTGAGGATCATAAAACACTCAAAAAATCATATCAAGGACTCTTCACACATTCCCAATCATACCCTCAGAATTACAAGGCATGATATCATCTTGTGGGGGAATGCAGACCATCAGAACTCAAACTCTATCTCTGTCAAACTGTCAAACACTGTACTGATACTCAGCAGCTTGTAACTATATTTCTAGTGGACCTCAAATCTCACAACTCTAGAATTAGACACTTCATACAAGTGTTTACAACACCTTAAAACTGCATAAAAAAATACTCACCTGCAGAGGAATGCAGACCATTATAATGTGCCATGTTCACTGTCTCTTCTATACCTATGTTCACCCAGACTTAGATAATTCTTCCAAATGACTTCCAAAGGAAGTCAGGACTTAATCTCTGGAGCATGACACCATCAAACAATTACTAACATCATACCTGAACCATAGTCCCAGATCATCATATGTGGAGGCACACTGACCCACTGACTGTCCTTTACTCTGTAAATACCCATACTTAGCCACTTCTACCAACCGAACTTGTCAACCAGATCTGAATTCAAATGTTACCTTTCAGAGTTATCTCTTCCTATCATGGTGATAAGAAATCTAAGCCTTGTTGCCATCAATGGAAACATACAAGTCCATACCGGAGTAGTGTCTCTTGCCAACAGTAAATAATCCACTTAAATACAACATCACTATGTCCAAAGTAAAAATATGTAATTAATCACCCATAAAAAAAATGTAATTAATCTACTTAATTATAATAAAAAAGATAAAAAGGGTGTAATTAATCTGCTTAATTACAAAATATCAAGTAAAAGATAAGTCTCATAAATATGAATCAATAAAAGTCATTAAATCTTACAAAGTCATATGCTCAATCTAGGTGAAAGCACTATAAATCATATACAGAGTCCATGGCATTCATGCCATAATACATCCAATTACAAGTTACAATAATCATGTACAAAATAAATAAATAAATCAATACGCTCATCAATCGCCATGAACCAAGTGGTCCTCTTGCGAGCCGAGAGATAGGAACATGGCCTAGGTGCTTTTCCATTTAACCATGAAGTAATTACACTTCCCTAGATCCCTTCATGAAACAAAGAAAACCCAACCCTGCACGAAATGTCTAGATACTTGGAACAACTGGTAGGTGGGAACTCCTGATACAACCCTAATGTCTTAATGTGCAATTCTAAATAATGAAAAGAAGATTGTCTCACAATAGGATGTGGCAGAGATATATATAAATAAGTTTTTTAGACAAAAAAAAATTATATTTTTCAATGACAACTTGATTAGATCTAATCCTTTAAAACATAGTAACCTAGTTCAATACCTGAAAAGAGGAAAAGCCATCTCTGATAATCCACATTTAGTATCCTAGCCTAGAAAGTAACCCAATAACATTCCTAGATAAAATCTACCTCTTTCCCCAAGAACAAGTAAATAAATAATAAAATAAAGGAATCAAAGTTCACTGATAAATCATTTCAAATTCTCTTTCGTAAAACACCAATCAAGGAAACACACTTTCCAAGCAATAATCCATCATTTGTTACATACAATTGCATCCATGAGACTATAAAATTGATATAATCACCAAGTTCATATTTCAATCATAGTTTTCTCAATATCATAAGCAATCTAAGTTACTTAATATTCTTACTATCAAATCTATGACATGAACTATAGAAACATATAAACAATCTTCCTATCGTAATTGCTATAGGAACTGTAGCAAAAATAAATGAAAATAAAAGAATAGAGTTTATAATCTTTTACTGTCATTCAAAGATAATGTTTAAAAATACATTTTGGATAGAAAACAACAAAGGAAATTTTAAGCTACAGCAAGCCCTTATTTTCATCTATGTGTTAAGAGTTTTATTTTCACACATCAAAAAGTTGATTCCTAACAAAAAACTAATTTGTAATATCAAGCAATACCATGATAGTTATAAAATTTGTGTCTATCAGAGAGTAATGTTTATCATCGTCTAGGGGTTGTAATAGCCCAGTCCATAGTTTTAAGACAACAACTAGTATAATGGACGACCTTTAGCAGGAAAACAAGAAAACAAGAATAAGGAACAGCAGGTTGCCCCACTTCTTGTTAACGACAGGGTTGAATTTAACCATGAAGCAATTGGTGGCTAAGTACTTGGGCAAGTGTAGATATGATTTTTCATATAAAGTGATCTAAATAATTAACGTTTCACAAGCTAGGAAAAATAGCAGCTCAATCCAAAATGCTATGTTGTAGTTTGAGCAGATTGGTGACAAGAAAGAAATAAAGATAGGTTGCTCATATTTTCTAACAACAGGTCAATCAAAATAAGGGAAATTTAATGCTAATTTTAAAGGTTAGTTAGCAGTCAAGATGCAGGCCAGAAAAGAATATGCATAGGCCGATTTTACTAAGTTTTCTATTGTCAATCAACAGGCTTTTATTAAATGCAAAACAACAAGAAAAATACCCGGATGAGTTCACCTATAAAAAGGTTGATCCTACCTCCCAAATTGCTTCCTTTCTCCTACTTCCTGTTGCTCCAAAAAAAGGTCTTTGCAACCTTCAATGCTCATAGAAAACAATTCTTTCCTGCTGCAAAAATATCGTGCCATCTTTGCTGAAAATTGTGGGTCCTATTTTCTGCTGAGCTCTCCTCTTTTATTAAAAATCTCCCTTATTTTTGGCATCCCCTAATTAGGTTTAAGGACTACAGATAATTTTTTTAGTTTGCATGTGAATGATCCCTTCAAATAGCTCCTTAATTACTATTTAGTTTAGAATAACCACTTTTAATTGGCTTAGTGTCGTATGCATGACAGTAAGTTAATTTTTTTAACTCTCTTATTTGATCTTCTAAATATAATAATACTATTATTAATATAATCTATATTTATTAGAACACAATTACTTTAAAACAAGAAGCATTTACAATAAATATATCATATTATATATATTTATTATATTTAAGTTTAAATCTAATTTAGATATTGTCTTCCAAACATCTATTTTTATAAAATAGGAAACTCACACCGGTTAATATAATCAAAAAGAAATTATAATATTTACAATTAAATTATGTTGGATTTAGGATAGACAACTAAAAGGGGGGATGAAACAGTTGCTACCAAAATCTCTGTTACTTTAAGCCTTCTTATATTTCAACAGCATATCAAAGATTAATTAAGGAAGCATAATGCAATAATTCAAGAGTAAAAACAAACTCAACACATATAACACCAAGATTTTGACGTGGAAAACCCGGTTAAGGGAAAAACCATGGGGTGATTAACCCAAGATTGTATTCTCTATTATAAGAATACAGATGAATAAAATGGTACTTGCCAATTAGGGCTCACTACCCGAGCACACTACTCACAAGAGGCCCACTACCTACAGGAGACACACTGTCTATATAATAATATAAATATTACATACTTGAACTGGAGATCAGCATCTTCACTATGCTTGAGTCAGTTCCATTTAAGCCCAATGCCTCTGCTCTACCTTTCTTTCTTCTTCCTTACCACCTTCTTATCACTACAAGGATACTTTTTAATGACTTCACAATTCTTATTTATACAAGACATTGACTTTGGAATGATCATCAAAGTCGTAACATACACTTATTTTATTATAGAGCAAATACAAAAATACAACTTGACTTATTACAAGAGCTTCATGCGCTCTACTACACTGTCAGTTACCCATAGCTAGGACTTTAATCTTCTTTGTGGAACATGCCAAGCTTCGCAAAACATCTTCAAGATCATCTGTAATATGTGCAAATCATTTGGTCAACCAAAACTAGGAAGAACACCAATGTCCAAAAGTAAATCTTCATTCGCGAGCTCAATCTTCAATGCGGACCACCAACACAAACTGGACACAATCTAGAGACCACCACAAGCTTGCTTGAATCACAAAGAGCATACGCACCACTTTTGCTTATTGTAATCAATCACATCGTCACCTAGAAGCTCAAGAACACAGTCAATCATCACTGTCATAATAGAAGGATTACTTGCGGACCTCCAAACCATGAACCAATTGAATTGTCAATAAACATTAGCTTCCCAAACATGCCATCAAATCCGTAGAACATGATATTCCATTTTCAGATCTCACCAGACCTATTTGTGTCACTCTATTACCTCTGAGCAGTTGCCAGAACTAGTTTTACTCATATGGCCATAACTTCTCCAAATATTCATACAGACCTCTCAAATCTTGACTGGAGGATCTTCAGACACATATCTACAAACCCTTTGATGTGCATACTTGGATGTTCATCTGGATGGGATCTTCACTTCATAGAACTTCGATGTCTTCACTATTCTTCTTTGTTTCTGATGGAGCTAATTTTCTCAATATCCTCAGCACACAACTCATCCAATCCCTGACATCAATGCAACATGAGTATGTTGACATCAATGACAACACCGGTTAGGTCCATACTTGCAACAATCTCCCCCTTTGTCATTGATGGCAACATATGATGTGAAAAACTATTTTAACCATCAAGACAAGAACTTCTCCTTACTGACTGACATAGCCCCCTATCAATAGTAGCCATTCACATGTCTTCTCTTCCTTTTATTGCTCCCCCTTTGATTAGCAGCCACTCTTTGTTTTTCACATGTCTTTTCTCCCCCTTTGACATCAATGGCAAAGGGCACATACTTGTAACTACTTCTCATGCTTCATAATCATACAGACATCTCCCCATGAGTAGCTACCTCCTAACATCAATCCAGATCACAAGATATGACTGTGGGATCTATTGGACTGATGCACATCAGTGCACCTTAATTTAGAACTGGAGAGGTAATAACCCCTAACTTCTCCCTAAGATACTCAAAAGAGTCCTTACGTAGAGGTTTAGTAAAAATGTCTGCAATTTGATCCTTTGAGGGCACAAACTCCAATCTAACTTCATTCTTGTTCACCTGTTCTCTCAAAAAGTGAAACTTGATGGATATATGTTTTGTCTTTGAATGCAACACCAAATTTTTTGATATATTTATTGCATTTGAGTTATCACAGAAGATTGTGATAGGTTCCTCATACTCTACTCTAATATCTCTTAGCATTTACTTCATCCACAATACTTGAGTGCAATTGCCTATTACTGCAATATATTCTGCTTCTGCAGTGGATAGAGATATTGCCTCTTGTTTCTTGCTCAGCCAAGAAACCAATCTTTTTCCCAAAAAGAATGCACCACCATTGGTACTCTTCTGGTCATGTGAGGCCGATTATTTTTCCTTCCTTATTTTGATCGTTTTACATTTCAGTTGATGACATTATCATACTTTTAGAGACTATTGTTCCATTATGCAGATTTGATTATATCTCTTGATTTTGATTTGACATTGATTAGACATATGGTGATTTGATTTGATCATATTTTGATGCTATGTTGAGACTAGACATGCGAGATATATTAGATGATGTTATTGATGTGATTTCTAGTTCTTTATGTGATGATGGTTATGTGACATTAGATAGAAAATACAGTTCAATCTTGAATTATTTGTAGATGATTAATGTTGTATTCAATGGCATGAATTTAATTCCAGTTGCTTCAGCCATGATTATTCACGATATGATTGACACTTGATCTAGACGTGTAGGATTATATTCTCAGGCCACGGGAAATTTAGAGGTAGAATTCACACATATGTTATTCCTTGTGAAACCAATCCATTCCCAAGAGGGATGAGGATCACATTTGATTTGAATGTTGTTTAAGTACTTGTTGTTTTATTATTTTGGCCTAGTACCCCTTTCTTTAATTAAATTATATCATGTGTTGTATATTTTTATTGTTTTACACCACTTGGTATTGTTTTTATGTTTTGGGCCATTTAAAGTGGATTTATGACTCCCTAGGTGAACCTTAGTGTCCCAAAACTTACCCTAGGTGGTTACCCATGGGTCTAGGGTCAATTTTGACTAACTAAACCTTGGGGTAACTCACTTTTGGTCACTCTAAACTTAGGTTTAGTCAAAGTGACGAATTTTGAAATGACTAAGGGTGGGAGATGAGTCATGCTTTTGGAAAGACTCATCTCCCTTCCCAAAGTTTGGGGATCCCTTCACCAAGAAGACTTGGGAGGTCTCCAAGACTCCCAAGTGTGTGGGATCTCCCTCCAAGACTCTCACACATTTGTGAGAGCATCTTGGAGGAAGATGGCTCTTTTGGAGAATAAGAGGATGCCATATGGCATCCCTTATCCTCATGGAGGCTTGAAGGGAATTGCCACCTCACCACTTGTTCTCTCACACATGTGTGAGAGCACAAGTGGATAAGGTGAGGATTGGGATGGAATTGGAGTGTGACACTTGTCACCCTCACACTTCCTCTCCCTTACAAGTGGCATGGGAAGAGGAAGGAGAAGGTGACAAGTGTCACCTTCTCATTCCTCAAGGCCAATTTAGAAGGCCTATATTACCTCCTTTTGTTGAGGAGTGTGGGGTTCTTGCATTTTGGATTTTTTTTTAATTCTTGGAGTTTCTTTTGGGGAGTTAGAGAAAATTTTGGAGATTAGAGGATTTGGAGAAGCTTGGAGCTCTTCACCAAACATGCTTCCATTTTTAGGGCTTTTGAAGGTAAGCTCCATGGCTATGGCCATTTACCCTTGCATATTTCATTTATGTTGTGTTTGTGGATTTTTGTTGTTTGTTGTTTTCATTTTTATGTGGGTTGGGAGTTTAGTGAGAGCACCTCCATTTGGAGGTAAGGCTCAACTTGTATGGGGTAGGGGAGAGTGAACCTCCTCGGAGTCACCTCCATATTTATGCTACTTATAGCCTTGAGGGATTTTTCTTAGTGTTGAGATCATTTTGATGGCATGAGTGCCATGATAGTTTTTGAGTTATTTGGAGATAAGTGTTTTAGAGGTTTTGGCTTGAGGCCTTGAGACTTGGTGTTTTGAGATCATGGTGTGGCCTCTTGAGTTGAGGGGTCCATTCCCTACCCCCATCAAACTCATTTTCATGAGTTTTGTTGTGTTAATCCATGGGTTATTGTTGAGTTTTTTTTGTGTTGCTTGTTGTGGTATGTGTGTGCAACCGTGTGCTTCCTACCTCCCTAGCTCGGTGGTGACCCACTTGTGGGTCTACGGTAGGGAGGAGGGGATTTTGTAGTGGCTTGGTTCCCATTTTTGTTGTTTTGCTACTTGCAGGTTTGTAGTGGGAGAAATGGAGCTTGGAGAAGCTCATTTTCACCTCTTTTGCAATTTTATTTTAGATGGCTGTTGTGAGCCATGGCCTTGGAGGCCTTAATGTTGGAGTTGAAAAAATTTGTACTCCTTATTGTATGGGTGTGAAAGGAATTTGTATGTGAGTTACTCTTTGCTGTATATGCCAAAAAAATATGTTCATTATGTATATTGTTGTGCTCATGTGTTTATGGAAAGATGCCAAAGATTATATAAATTTGCTGATGAGTCTATGAGTAATGGAGAAATGCAAGAAAAAAAATACACTTGCTATCAATTTTTACCTCTAAAAAAAATATGTGTTGTTGATAAAATTTTAGTGTATAAAAAAAAAAAAGAGAGAAATTAGATGTATAATTTTCTGTTATGTTTGCACTGAAATTTTAATGTTTATTAATATGTTGTTTGTGAAAATAAGTTGTTGAAAATTGAAATGAAATTATATTTCTTACCTTATAGATTTTGTCAAAAAAAAGAAAAAAAAGTATTTCTGTATATTTAATCTTTAAAAAAAAAAAACAAAGATGCTACTAGATTATTTTACGATACAAAACTGAAAATTAGTATTCTATATTATTTAAGATTAGTGTTATTGAGAAAGTTAGTTTAATATGTATATATATATATATACAGAATGGCATATATACATTGAGAGTATATCAAATAAAATATAAACTAAAGAGTGGATCGAACCCTGCTAAATGTTTGGGGTTTCTATTGTTAATGGCAGAAAACTTTAAAAAATAAATAAATAGAGGGCTGTGGGTGGCGCTACCCACAGCTGATGTCTACTTGAGAGGTGTGGGGAGGAGGCGTTGCCTCCACTCACACCCGCAGGTGTGGGTGGAGGTAATGCCTCCTCCCCACACCCCTCCCTTACCCCCTTCTCCCCCAGACTTCCCCGTTGCTTCTCATGGAGCCTCCCCACTCCCTTGAAGCTAAGTAAACATCAGAGGAAGTATGTGGGCCGTCGGTCCTATCTCTGTATCATTCGGCCTCTACCCCTCCTACCATCTATGCCTCTTTTGACTTGAAAACTTTGATGTATATTCATTTAATATAAACCAATATATATAACTATATATATCCTATGTTTGTGTATATTCATGCGTATACCTCTGTGAGAGGTAATAGAAAACTATTATCATGGCTACCACTTCATCTTGAAACCCTGACCTGCACAAAAATAATGGGAAAACAAAAATGGAGAAAACAAGACAAATGAGAGAAGAGGAAAACAAAAGAACAAGTTAGGGTTTTTTTCATAAGGAAATGATAGAATAAGATTAGGCTTCATTTGAGCAAACAATAAAATACTAGTTAGGGCTTAGTTGGTGAGTGAGTGGGATATTAGAGTTTTTTTAATTTAATTATATCCTTTATTTCCTCATATGCACGGGAAACTAAGTTTCCCTCTTCTTTGCCTTTTGGGCCTTTTTGAATTGTTTCACTTCCCCTTGTGATTAATTTTAGTTGAATTAATGTTCATTTGGGGAATTAAATTTCATTTTTGTGGAGAGGATTTGTTTTTCCTTTTTATGGGGTTCTTGACCCTTGATAAGCTATTTAATTTTAATACTTTCATTTAGATTATTTAGTGTGTTTTAGATTTTTGTGTTGGGAAGTCCCTTTATTTAAATTTCATTTTAATCGGTTTTATTATTATTTTACAGGAGAGGTATTTTAATCTTTCCCTTTTCTCTATTATTTTCAAGTTAGTTAATAAATATAATATTGAAATTATATTTATTAACAAACTTACTTTTGAAATTTATTTTTGGTGTTATTTAATTATTTCTGAATTTTAATATTTAATTGTAGGGTCGATTTATTTGGCCTTGGAAAAATATTTAATTTCTCCTTAAGTTTAATTATTATTTTTAAATTTTTGCCTTGAATTCTTGTTGGAATTTTTATTTTAAAATTTTTAATTTGATTATTGAAAACGCATTATGCTATCAAAATTTTCCTAGATTTTAGGGTTTTATTTTTATGACATTTTATTGATTTTCATTTTATCACTCCATCTTATCATGCACCCATTATGCCATTTATTTTTCATATTTTATTTATTCGATTTCATTCTTGGTATTAGAGATAGGGTTTGGTTTCGAATCTGATGAAATCACCTTCTCACCTAGGAAACTTAGGGTTCAGATTAAAACTGTTCTAACCCTAAAAGTGGTATGCTTCATGTCGCATACCCCCTGGATGGCTTTCATCATGCAGGGGATGGTGTAGGATAAAATACTTCCCCAAATTATGTTTGACATGTTTATGCCTCATGCGTATTGCCACCAAGCACATAGACGCATGCGAGGGGGTTCCTAGGGATAGGTAGAAAAGTTTTTCATTTTTCGTGTTATGACCATATGTCAAATGTGGACATGACATGTGTGCTATGTGTCGTGACCGCATGGGAAATGTGGGCATGAAATGTCATCCACATCCCCTACCCAATTAACATCTGTGTATGCATGAAGAGAGAAGTCATGATCCTTAGGATACCATAATCCATACTCAACGGTTCCCTTCAAATATCTAAGAATCCTCTTGATTTCCATGACATGAGACTCTCTAGGATCAGCTTGGAATCTAGCAGCAAGACCAACAACATTCATAATATCAGGTCTAGTTTGAGTAAGATAGAGCAGTCCTCCAATCATTGACCTATACTTTTTCTGATCAGCCTTAGGAGATTCATCATCTTTACTTAGCTTACATTCAGTTGCCATGGGAGTATTCATTGCCTTTGAGTCTTCCATCCCAAATTTCTTCAACTCTTTCACATACTTGGTCTGTGATATGAAGATTCCTTTCTTTGTTTGAGTGATTTGCAGACCCAAGAAGAAATTCATTTCCCCAAACATGGACATCTCAAATTCACTTTGCATTTGATTTACAAAGGTCTTGCACATACTATCTTTCCCTCTAAAATTGATATAATCAACAAATACTTCAACAATCAAGATACTTTCATGATCAATCTTAAAATATAGATTACTGTCAGCAGTGCCTTTGTTGAAACCAATCTTCAAAAGATGTTTGTCTAATCTTTCATACCAGGCTCTTGGAGCTTGTTTGATTCCATACAATGCTTTCTTCAACTTACAAACCATATCACCATGATCAGACAATTGAAATCCATCTGGTTGCTCAATGTATACCTCTTCTTCCAAATCACCATTCAGGAAGGTAGACTTGACATCCATCTAATATACTTTGAAATCCTTAAAGGCAGCAAAGGCAAGAAATAATCTGACTGCTTCAATTCTAGCCACCGGAGCAAAAGTCTCTTCAAAGTCAATTCCTTCTACTTGAGAATAACCCTTACAGACCAATCGGGCTTTGTTTCTTACTACTTCACCTTCTTCATTTAGTTTATTTTGGAAGACCCACTTAGTCCCAATCACATTTTTTTCCTTAGGTCTGGGGACAAGATCCCAAGTGTTATTCTTTTCAATCTGAATCAATTCTTCCTCCATTGCTTTAGCCCAACTCTCATCATTACAAGCTTTACTTATTGTTTTTGATTCAATTTTTGAAATCAGATAGTACTTCATTGAATCTTGAACAATTTTCCTTCTTGTTTGAACACCTTTGCTTCTATCTCCTATGATCTGATCTTCAGAATGATTCAGTCTTACATACCTAGGAGTTTTGGGATTCTCTTGCACTTCTAATTCTTGGATAGGTTCTTCCAAGCAGGTCTCTTCCTCTTGTATATCAGGATTCTCTGGATCAGGCTGAATCTAAACTACAGTGGGGATTGGTTCTCCTTGATTTGAGACATTATCCTGATCATCTACTTCATATTTATAATACCTTGATGGATTTTCCATGCCTTCATCAACCTTTACATTTCTACTTTCTACAATCTTCCTCAATCTCTTGTAACACCGGTATGCTTTTCTTTGAGTAGAATATCCCAAGAAAATTCCTTCATCACTTCTAGCATAAAACTTGCCAAGATCTTCATGTCTTTTGATATAGCATTTACTACCAAAGACTCTGAAATACTTCATAGTAGGAGTGATGCCAAACCACATTTCATAAGGAGTCTTACCAGTATTGCCTCTGATTTGTGCAATGCTTACAACTTCTCTCCAATAGATGTGAGGAATATTTTCTTCCATCATCATGGTTCTAGATGCTTCTTGGATGGTCTAGTTCTTTCTCTCCACTACCCCATTCTGCTTTGGAGTCTTTAGAGCGAATAACTGTCTCTTTATCCCATACTTCTCATAGAATGATATGAACTTACTGAATGTGAATTCTCCACCTCTATCAGACCTGAGGCATTTTATGTTCATGCCAGTTTCATTTTCTACCATAGCCTTGAATATTTTGAACTTCTCAAGTGCTTTAGATTTCTCCTTTAAGAAAGTTACCCACATCATCGGAGAGTGGTCATCAATCAGCAACATGAAATACCTATCTCCTTGCAGACTCCTGATTCTTGTCAGACCACAAAGATCAGTGTGTAGCAAGTCTAACAATCTAGTTGAAGATTATTCCTTACTTTTGAATGTGACTGTTCTGTTTGCCCAACTAACATTCTCTGCACAAACTGTTAGTAGATTTCACCAGTCTTGGAAGATCTCCTATAGCCTGTGTGTTGCTTATCTTGATGATATTATCAAAATTTACATGACACATTCTCCTATGCCATAAACAACTTTTACTAGTACCAACCAATTGGAAGATATTACCTTTTGTCTATGTACCAGATGCAATCTCAGTTCTAGAGCTTTCAAAAATCTTACATTTTTCATTTTTGAATTAGAGATCATAGCCTTTGTCCACCAACTATCCAACACTGAGAAAATTATTCTTCAGACCTTCAACATACAAAACATCACTGGTTTTGTTCTTTCCATCAAAAGAAATAGTTCCTCTGCCTTTAATTCTACCAATAGAATTATCTCCAAACTTTACAACTCCACCTTCATATCTTTCCAAGCTTAAGAACTTACTTTTGTCACCAGTCATATGGTGAGAGCATCCACTGTCAATAACCCATTCATCTTTTTCTTCAACTTGGGCAGCCAAAGCACTTTCTATCATCTTATGATTGACAGATTCAATAGGCATTGGATCTTCTTCTTTGATGGCAATAAACACCTAGTCACTGTAGGATTTGTTTCCTATCTCAGATTCATCATCTCTTACTCCATCATCTTCTTGAACATAGTAACATTTTTTTGAAACCTTGACCTATTAGTGTTTAGCCCTAAAAACCTTTTCAAACATCTTGAGGCAAACTGACCAATCTTATTGTAGGCAAAGCATTTGAAAGGTAATTTTCCTTCATACTTACCTAATCCTCTTGGTAGTCTCTTTGCAATGAGGGCCTCAAGTTGTTCAACTTCTAATTCATCATCTTCCAGATCTTTTCTTTCTTTCTCATACCAATTTGATTTTCTTAAGGAACTTTCTCCTAGATCATATCTCTATTTTCCTTTTGTAGAGGCACTAGCTTTGAATGCAGATTCAGTCTTGGGAAGTGCATCACTAAACTCAGCTAACTTGAATGCAGATATCTTACCAACCAATTGATCCCTTGTGATAGTTGTCAAGGATCTAATTTCCTCAATGGCAGCAACTTTGTGTTTATATGTAGGGGGTAAAGATATGAGAACTTTAGCAACAATTTCATCTTCATCTAGTACTCCACCAGCACATCCGATGCCACAAACAAGCTTATTTACTTTTGTCATATAAGAAGTGATATTCTCATCTTGACCCATCTTTAAGTTTTCAAAATTTCCTTTCAGTCTTTGCAGCTTAACATATTTGTCTCCTTCATATAGATTTTCAAGCTTTGTCCAAATTTCATAGGCAGTCTTCAATCCCATAACATTTGTTAGCTCTGAATCAGACAAGGCACTTAGTAGGGCTTCTTTAGCTCGAAGATTATTCTCTACATCTCTGATTTCATCTAGAGTTGTGGGAGCATTCCTTGGGGGAACATATTTAGTTGAGGTTATGTTCCAGTACTAATATCCCATGCATTGTATGTGACATTCCATGGGGCATTTCTAGGCAGTGAAGTTTGAACCATCAAACCTTGGACTATCCTTCTTGTAGGTTGACATTCTAGATCTCCTCAAGTGGTTAAGCTTCTTCTAGAGGAACTTAGCTCCAATACCAATTGTTGGATTTAGGACAGACAACTGAGAGGGGGGGTGAATTAGTTGTTACCAAAATCTCTGTTACTTTAAGCCTTCTTATATTTCAATAGCATATCAAAGATTAATCAAGGAAGCATAATGTAATAATTCAAGAGCAGAAACAAATTCAACACATATAACACCAAGATTTTGATGTGGAAAACCTGGTTAAGGGAAAAACCATGGGGTGATTAACCCAAGATTTTATTCTCTGTTAGAAGAATAAGGATGAATAAAATGGCACTTGCTAGTTAGGGCTCACTACCCGAGCACACTACTCACAAGAGGCCCACTGCCTACAGGAGACACATTATCTACATAATAATATAAATATTACATACTTGAACTGGAGATCAGCATCTTCACTATGCTTGAGTTAGTTCCATTTAAGCCCAATACCTCTGCTCTGCCTTTCTTTCTTCTTCCTTACCACCTTCTCATCGCTACAAGGATACTTTTTAATGACTTCACAATTCTTATTTATACAAGACATCAACTTTGGAATGATCATCAAAGTCGGCGTAACATACACTTATTTTATTACAAAGCAAATACAAAAATACAACTTGACTTATTACAAGAGCTTCATGCGCACTACTACACTGTCGGCTACCCATAGCTGGGACTTCAATCTTCTTTGTGGAACATGCCAGGCTTTGCAAAACATCTTCAAGATCATCTGTAATATGTGCAAATCATCTAGTCGGCCAAAACTGGGAAGAACACCAACGTCCAAAAGTAAATCTTCATTCACGAGCTCAATCTTTAATGCGGACCACCAACATGAACTAGACACAATCTAGAGACCACCACAAGCTTGCTTGAATCACAAAGAATATCCGCACCACTTCTACTTACTGTAATCAATCACATCTTCACCTAGAACCTCAAGAACACAGTCAATCATCACTGTCAAAGGATTGCTTGCGGACCTCCAAACCATGAACCAATTGAATTGTCAATGAACATTAGCTTCCAAAACATGCCATCTGTATATGCCTAAAAATGACACAATTTAGTCTAAATAAATATCCTTAATATTTATTCCATTCTAATTCTTCTATCAATAAATGAATAAACAAATTTATTTATTTGATTCACATTCCTCTAAGTTAATTAAATATCAAAATATTTAATTACCTCTTCTAAAGTCAAAATTAAATAAAATCCTTTATTTAATTAAATTCTTCCATACAATTAAATAATTCTTAATTATTTAATTAAATCAAATCATTCTTCCAAATTTAAATAAATCAAATCAAATTTATTTAAATCCTCTCAATCTCTAAGAATAAAATATAATCAAATATTTTATTTATGCTTCCAAATCATGCACAAACAATTAAATAAATTTATTTATTTAATTTACTTTCTTATCTTCTAATTCTTCCAAAATCATTCTAAATTAAATAATATCAATTATTTAATTATCTCTTCCAATAATATCTTCTCTAAATTTAAATAAATCAATTATTTATTTAAGTTGTCCATTTCTTCTAAATTGAGTTATCTCTAAATATAATTCAATCCCTGTGCACATGCAATTGAATATTCTAAATATTTAATTAAGTTAAAATATCTTCTCACCCTCATGCAATTTCTATTCTCTAGTTCTATTCTTTTAATTGATTAATTTATTCTTTTAATCGATTAATCTCTTCAATTAACTCATTCTTCTATTTTATTAATTCCTCTCAGGCAAAATATAGCAAGACACATGTTTCTTTCTTATTCACGCACATTCCTCAACCATTCTCAATCATTGATCTTCTCATTCTTTCTATACTATTGATCTTCTCTTTCTCAAGTCTATAAATTCAACCCTATTCTTCCATTTCAATCATCTAAGCTTTAAGTAAACTTACTCTGCAGGAATTACAGTGTGCCTTTGGCACCAATTCTTTCATTGCTTGTGATGACACTTGTTACTACACATTACTCTCATTGTTGTGAAGCTCATCTTTATGGTGAAACTATCATAGCTGTTCCCATTTGAACATATTGGAATCATAGCAAGGAAGTGTACCTTCTGAGGGCCATATTCATAGACAAGATCATTCATGATAGGCGATCAATGGAAGCTGAGAACTAAAGGAGGTTTGCTTTGTCTTGTTCATTGTTTGATTGATCGCTTTTGTTCATTATTTCATTGAGTTTTGGGTATCATTTATATTGATATATTGATTATTCATGTAGATCTAGTTTTTCCTCAACATTTTTGGCACCCACCGTGGGGCCTAGCCCCAAATTTAACCCAAAAACTGAGTTTTTGTGTTTTAGAAAGCCGTACACAGGAAGAAACCACACATCTGATACATCCTAACATTCATCTACTATCTATTTTGGCGCATACATTCTTTTGGCACATACAGTCTCCAGTCTGTTCCAGCGCATACATTCCTTCGGTGCATATAGACCCTATTCCGGTACATCTATCCTCAGATATGGCTTATCTGTCAATTCAGCGCATACACTCTATTTTTCTATGCTTTTGACCTCTATCTTAGCACATATGTACTATGCTGCTTCTGAGCTCTGTTTCTGTGCATTCAAGCTCTGAAGCTGCGCATCTGATCTAGACAGTGATTTTTAGGGTTTCCTTGAATTTTTTTGCTAACACTAACACCTTTTTTTTTTAGAAACACTCTTGATCTGTTTACATGCTAGCTACTAGTTTAGAATCATATAGTTGCACTTGTTAACTCACACTTCAATTTCTAATAGAAAAGTAAACGGATGCTCATGCAAATCTGACATAGTCTTAACTAGGAAGGTGGTAATTGAATCATTGCTATTGCTATCTTTTGTAGTTAGACACATTGTTATCTAGATAAAATTGAACACATCATTGCTATCTCGATTATCACTTCAAAGTTAACAAATTCATGCTATCGGGGTAAAATTGAACGCATCATTGCTATCTCGATTATCACTTCAAAGATAACAAATTCATGCTATCAGGATAAAATTGAACACATCATTACTATCTGGAATAAAATTGAACCATTGCTATATTGTTATCACTTCAAAGTTAACAAACTTCTGTGCTTGCCCAAGTAGATAGCTCATTTAGTTTTTTTCTTTCTAACTAGGGGAAAAAGAACCACTATCTTCTGTGTTTTGGGGAATGATACCAGGCCTATGCTCTCCCCTATCTTGGGTGACCAAAATGCCAGACATATCATTTTCGCATGTGTTTTTTTTAGAGGGGCCTACTCTTGGATATCATTCATCCAAGTAGGAATCACCCTAAGTGGTAACAAACTAGACACCAAGCCCTACCAATCCACTATAAATAAATTGTGTTTGGAGTGAAATATTCAAACAATGAGTGTAGTTGTGTTATACCGACAGCCAACCTCCCCCAAAACCCTCCAAGGCGCAACCCTTGCAGGTTGGGAGACTCCACAACAAAGAGTAGTGTTGTTGCATGTATAACCACTTGAACGGTTGCCTTCATTAAGCACCTTTTGTTCTAGTGGCCAAAAACCCCTGTAATCCATTTGAAGCCTAGGATTGTAATTACTTTTTCTTTTTAGTTCAAAAAGAGTCAAAAAATCACAAAAAAAAAACATGAAAACATTCTTTGTGTTTGCTGTGTCTTCTTGCCATAAATAGAGAAAATCAGATCAAAAGAGATCATTTTGCTACCAAAGATACCAAAAACATCAAAAAATTTGCCAAAAACTTGCAAAAATCACTAAAAAACCAGAGTGGCGCATTCATCCTTTGTTGATGCGCATTTGCACCGACCTGCAGCACATCTGTACTAATTTACAACGCTTTTACAACCTGTTATGGCACATTTGGTATTTACCATTGTCGCACATATATACCAACTTTCTGCACATTTACTAGTTTTTGTTGTGCATTTATTCCGGTGAATGTGTGATAGTGAGTACTTTCACAATCTTTGAGAGAAAATTTTTATCATTTTTGGATACCCATTTTAGTCTTGTTCAAGATTTCAAGATCAGATCTTACCTTGCAATCACTTTTTCATCCATTTCACGTCAAAAGTCTCTCTTTTCATTAGTCATCTCATTCACCTTCTATCAAGTCTCCCTAAACAAAGTCAAAGTATCCCATATCAGGTCATTTTGGATTCAGGTAACCCTAGTAAGTCATAGAACTTCGCTAGTGGTCTTGGTGCACAACTAGTCCCTACACAGTAAGAGAGGTATCGAGTACCCTTACTAGTGGCTATCATCTTGTATCGATCATCTTACTTGGAATCATTGATTAGAAAAGTCCCTCATCCAAGTCTTGTCATAAGTATCTTATCCTCAGCAGTCTCCATCGGCATCTTGCCAAAATCTCTAGCTTCATCTCACCGCATCCCACATCACCTTGCATGGTTCTTACTAGATCTCAATACAAAACACAGCTTGAAATGGTAGGATCATCCAGTCACATTGTTACTCATCATGATAGTGATGAGGATATCTCTCATGAAGACTATCAGGGGCACCTCCAAGATCAGAAATTTTAGCGCTTACTAGAAAAAGTGCTCCATGAGGACCCTCAAAAGTACTTTATGCATCTTGCGAGTCTAGGACTCAAACTCCCCTCTAAATTTGATCTCAATACACAGAAAGAGACCACAGAGAAAATGCCTAAAAATCACACTGAGGGTGATAAAGGAAAGAAAATCGCAAACCTGAATATTCCTATGGAAGAAATGAGGAAACAAATTGAGGGTCTAGCACAACAAATGACAAATCTCAAGATGGGAACAAATGCCAAAACTTACTCTTTGTAAGACATTGCACCGTACCCTTTTGATAAAATTTTGGACATGATCCCCTTCCCCTTTCAGTTTGAAGCTCCTAAATTTGACAAATACAACATAAGGGGAGACTCAAGAGATCATATTAGGGAATTTACCGCCGCATGCATGGAAGTGGCTCACAATGAGACCTTCTTAATGAGACTATTCCCTAGATCTCTAGGTAGTCAAGCCATGGAGTGGTTCTCACGACTTCCACCAGGCATTAAAACCTTTGATGAGTTGGTCAACAAGTTCATCACGCACTTCTCGTACAACATTGAACATGAAGTCACCATGCTTGATCTATGCAACACCAAACAAAAGAGTGGTGAATCATTCACCTCCTTCCTACAAAGGTGGAGATTACTAGCTAGCAAGTGCCCATATGATGTACCAGAGAAGTAATTAATGGAGATGTATGTCCATAACCTTGAATCCGATATTAGCTATCAAATCCAAATCCAATGCCCTTCCTCATTCTCGAAGGTCATTGAGATGGGATTATTCATCAAGAAAGCTATGATCGCCAAAGGCTCACTTAGGTTATACAAGGGCACACCTACTTCTAACTACACGATGGACAAATCAAAGTTTTGGACTAAGAATTAAAATGTCGTCAATGATGGAGTAGTTGATGCCAAGGTGGCGCGGTTCCCAAACAGCAGCCAATATTCACTCTCAAAGGAGAGACGAACAATGCTATACCAAACAAAATATTCTCTCAGGAGCCAAGGCCATGGTTCAACTCAAATCCAAGGTGAAAGTTCACACCGCTAGGTGAGTCCCAAGAATCTGCATTAAGGAAGCTATTGGCTAACAATGAAATCTCTCTACCGCCAACAAGCGACTATGAACCTCAAATCAAACCTCACTATTGGAAAGACACTGACTATTGTGAGTATCATAGAGGAAGAGGACATACAACCAACAATTGTATCTATCTCAAGCATGTTATTCAAGACGTACTTGATCAAAATCAAGGAGGAAGTCAACAACATACTTCTAATGAGACACATGTGGCTTACAAAGATCTACTTCTCAATCACGATTGACCATACAACAACAACAACAACAATAATGGCCACATCAACAATAACTACAACAGGAAAAATCAGAATAATGGCAATAGTAATGCCAATTACGCAAGTGTGCCATTTGACTATACCATCAATTGCATATCAGAGTATGTCCCATAAATCAGTGTGGTCATGTCCAACCAACAATCAGAGCCCAATAGGATTTATTGTAGTATCATCATTTGCAGTGGTAAGGTCATGTTGAATACCATTCCTCCAAGGTCATCACCTTCTCAGTCCAACTTCCATTAGTATAGTGTCATAGACCAACTACGAAAGACTCTTGCCCACATTTCTATCTTAGAGTTGTTGCGTCTATCTCCTTCCCACAAGGAGATTCTTGATAAAGCCTTAGTGGAAACCACTATACCCACTAACTTGGCCCAAGAGAAGTTTCAAGCCATGGTAGGTAATCTGACCTCCTCAAGTACCATATCATTTACTGAACAAGATGACCTCTCAATGTCTCAACCCCATAACACCCCTTTGCATATCGTTGCCTTCATCCATAAGCACCACATCAAGAGGGTTCTCATTGATGGGGGAGCCGGTTTAAATATTTGTACGCTTAAGCTGGTCCTTACATTGGGGTTCTCTGAAAATGCAGTTGATCCAATGAAGAAGATTACTATCAAAGCCTATGACGAAGAGGAGAGAACTACCAAGGGAATAGTGGTATTACCCATACAAGTGGGACTGGTGATAAAAGATGTTGTGTGCCAAGTCCTAGATAGGGAGGTAGCCTATAATATTCTCCTAGGTAGACCATGGATTCATGCCATGAAAGCTGTGCCTTCTACCTATCACCAATGCATAAAATTCCCTCATAACAGCAAGCAAGTCACCATCCAAGGTGATCTTGACCCCTTTCAGCATTGCAACCCTGTCCTCTCAAAACCCGATTGTATTATACCTAATAATAGAGCATCTACATCCCCTACCCCACAACATGATTCTACCTCTAAATCTTCCTCATCCAAGCCCAAAGAGCAGAAAATTACCATCAAAGAAACAGGAGTAGGGGAATACTCCATCAAGCATAGCCTCAATCTAGCCAAAATGCCTCTATCTCCTAGAGCCTTTGAGCAACCCAAGCATTTTTTAAAGCCATCTACTCCTCCTACACCTCCCACAGCTCCCTTTGTAAAATGTGAGACCCTATCAGATGAGACAGAGGAAAGAGATGTCCTACAATGGCTCTACACGGAAGAAGAAGAGAACACACCTCAAGAACCACCTAGGCTCCTGACAGAAATCTATGGGCGAGGTGAGTCCATCTTACACAGAATGGGTTACAAAGGAGAAGGCCTCATTGGCCTAAGAAAAGAAGGAATAGTAGTACCCATTCAAGCTTCTTCATCCTCATTGGTGAAAAATACAAAAGGTCTAGGATATGCAGATAAGGGAAAAGCTAAAGCAAATGCTTGTCTGGTGGAAATGATCCATACCCTTCAAGAGAACAGTGACACAGATTCCAATGAGTATGAGTGGGATGAGCTAATAGAACATTCCTATGACGACAAAGAGGTTGACACCATTCAAACTTATAGCCCCTACTGTGAGGGACAAATTCTACCGCATAGACTGTTAGAGTGTGATTTGCCTAGACCCGAGAATACAACTTTCGAGGAAGGTTTGAGTTCTATCGCAATAAATAATTTAGAGGAAAGTACCATCCTAAACACTGTCCCTACCAATACTCCTAACATATCCATTCAAACTATTAATGAATCAGATCTATCCTCCAACTCCCTCCCCCTTGTCCACCCTAAACTTTGTGACTGGGATCTACAAGGAACCCCACAACTAGATATGTTCCAAAATGATGATGCCTATATTGACTACATGGAACTTAGGGACCACCTACCCAAAGGAGATCATAAAGCTAGCTTCACCATTAAACTTAATACCATGGCTTATTTCAGAGAGGGTGCCAAGCCTTCCAGTCACAAAAATATCAAAATAAAAACTGGATCTGATGGTTAAAACCACTCCACGGTAGTGTCAGATCCCAAAATAGTAAAAAGAAAGGACACATTTGATGGTGAAAACCCAACTGTGGCACTTGACGATGGAAGGCTTGACACTCTCCCTGATGACATGCACCAGGAGAAGTCTCAGATTGTTGTGGAACCTATAGAACCTGTTAACATTGGAACAGAGGAGTAGCCTAAGATCATTCACTTTGCTAAGTCTCTAACCCCACTAGAAAAGACTAAGTTTGTACCATTCTTCAAGAAAAATCAAGTCAATTTTGTTTGGTCATATGCAGATATGCTGGGGTTAGATCCAGACTTGATTCTACATCATCTTCCATTAGATCTAGGAGTAAAACTAGTGAAACAGAAGCTTAGAAAGATGTATGCACACATTGCACTACTAGTAAAAGAGGAACTTAAGAAACTATTGGACGTAGGCTTCATCAGAGCTATAGACCACCCAGAATGGGTCTCCAACATAGTGCTAGTATCCAAACCTAATGGCCAAGTCAGACTATGCAATGATTTCAGAGATCTAAACAAAGCTTGCCGCAAGGATGATTTTCTGTTGCCAAATATAGATATCATAGTCGACTTAATAGCAGGACATACCATGTTATCTGTCATGGATGGATTCTTTGGATACAATCAGATCAGGATAGCACCAAAAGACCAGCATAAGATAGGTTTTACTTGTACATGGGGCACTTTCTACTGGAATGTCATGCCATTTGGGCTAAAGAATGCAGGAGCCACATATTAACATTCTATGACCACTATATTCCATGATATGTGCACGTCACCATGGAAGATTATGTAGATGATATCCTCGCAAAGTCACTCACAAGAGAATCACACCTGGATGTGTTAGAGAGAATTTTTTAGAGACTAGAACAATTCAAAGTCAGGTTCAACCCAAATAAATGTGTGTTTGGAGTCACCTCAGGCAAGTTGCTAGGCTTCATTGTATCAGCCAATTGAATAAACATAGATCTGGCCAAAGTCAAGGCTATTATGGACATACCACCACCCAAGAATCTTACCCAACTAAGATCTCTACAGGGCAAGCTACAAGCAACCCGTAAGTTCATATTGTTGCAAGTATGGGCCTAACCAGTGTTGTCATTGATGTCAACATACTCTTGTTGCATTAATGATAAGGTTTGGATGAGCTGTGAGCTGAGGATATTAAGAAAATTAGTCTCAATCAGGAACAGTGAAGAACAGTGATGACTATAAGACAAAAGTCCAAGATAGGATGATGATCAGAGGATGCGGATTAAAGGGTTTGTAGATATGCATCTTTAGGTGATCTAGTAGAGATTTTAGAGGTCCGCATGAAGATACGAAGAAGTTGTGGCCGCTCAAGTAAAACCAATTCTGGTAGGTGCTCAGAGGTGACAGTGTGTAACAAGAAAGGTCTGGTGAGATCTGGAAATGAAGTTTCCTATTCTACAGATTTAAGGGAGTGCTGAAGAAGTCTTTGTGGTGTATCAACTATATTGGTGCATGGTTTGAAGGTCTGCAAGCATCTATTCCTTTGTGACAGTTATGACAGACTGTGTTCTTAAGGTTCCGAATGAAGGAGAGAAGGATTTCAGTAAGTAGAAGAAGTGTGGATGTTCTTGGTGATTCAAGCAAGCTTGTGGAGGTCTTTGGATCATGTCTAGTTTGTGTTGGTGGTCCGCAATGAATTTGGAGCTCGCAATTGAAGAGTAACTTCTGTATGATGGTGTTCTTCTTGAGACAGGCCGATCGGATGAGTTATGCATCTGTCAGATGATCTTATGAATGTTTGCCAACTTAGATGATCATTCCTAAGTTGATGCCTTGTATAAATAAGGGATTGTGAAGTCAGTTTGAACTTGCCTTTTTGTGTGGAAATGAGAGTGTGGTAGTGAAGAGGAGAGTGAAAGGCAGAGCAGAAGTATTGAGCTTAATGGAACTAATTCAAGCATGGTGAAGATGCTAATCTCTAGTTCATGTATGTGATACTTATTTCTTTGTAGACAATGTGTCTCTTGTAGGTAGTGAGCCTCTTGTGAGCAGTGTGCTTGGGCAGTGAGCCCTAATTGGCATGTGCCATTTTGTTCTTTCTATTCTTCTAATAGAGAATACATTCTTGGGTTAATCACCCTGTGGTTTTTCCCTTAACCGGGTTTTCCACATCAAAATCTTGGTGTCTTATGTGTTGATGAGTTTCTGCTTTTGATTTGAATGCATTATGTTTCATGTTTAATATACTATTAATTACTAAGAAGATTTAAGTGTGTAAATTGGAGAAAGTTTTGCACAACTGATTCACCCCCCCTCTCAGTTGTGTGCCCTAAGTCTAACAATTGGTATCAGAGCTAAGTTCCTCTAAAAGGAGCTTAACCACTTGAGGAGATCTAGGATGTCATCTTATAAGAAGGATAGTCCAAAGTTTGATGGAACCAACTTTGCTCTTTGGAAAGGTCGCATGAAATGTCACTTGTAGTGTATGGGAATGGTGTACTGGTCCATGGTTACAAAAGTGTATGTACCTCCACAGGGTGGTCTAACAACCCTAAATTAAATCACAGATACTGAAAACAATCTACGGACCAAAGAAGTTCTTCTAAGCACATTATCTGACTCAGAGCTCTTAAATGTTATTGACCTACCAACTGCCTTCGAGATTTGGAATAAATTGAAACTTTTGCATGAAGGAGACCAGTATGTTAAATGTGCAAGGTTACAGAATCTAAAAGGAAAATTTGAAAAACTGAAGATGAGAGATGATGAAAATATTACCACTTTTATGCCAAGAGTGAATGAGCTAGTTTGTGGAATTAGAAATGCTGGTGGAGTCTTGGATGAAAATGAGATTGTTGGTAAAATTCTCAGATCCCTTCTTGCTTCTTACAAAATCAAGGCTGCTGCCATTGAAGAATTCAGAGCCCATACAACTGTCACAAGAGATCAATTGGCTGGGAAATTGGCTGCATTTGAAATGACAAAGTTTGGAGATGACCCCCCCAAGACTGAATCTGCATTCAAAGCCAGTGCCTCTATTAAAGGTAAACAAAGGTTTGATCTGAGAGAGAATTCTTCAAAGAAATTGTCATGGTATGAAAAAGCAAGAAAAGATTTGGAAGAAGAAGAAGTAGAAACTACTCAACTTGAAGCCCTTATTGCAAAGAGGCTGCCAAGAGGATCCGGTAAGTATGAAGGAAAAATACCTTTCAAGTGTTTTAACTGCAATAAGATTGGTCATTTTACCTCAAGGTGTCCGGAAAGATTTTCAAGGAAAAATCCTAACAAGCCAAGGTTCTAAAAAAACTATTACTATGTACATGAAGATGATGATAATGAAGGAGTAACAGATGATGAATCAGAGATAGGAAACAAATCCAAAAATGAATGGGTGTTCATTTCCATCAAGGAAGAAGATCCAATGTCCTCTGTATCTGTCAATCTTAAGACTGTGGAAAGAGCTCTGGCTACCCAAATTGAAGAGAAGGATGATTGGGTCATTGACAGTGGATGCTCTCACCATATGACAGGTGACAAAAATAAGTTTGTAGATTTGGAAAGGTATGAAGGAGGAGTGGTAAAGTTTGGTGACAATTCTTCTAGTAGAATCAGAGGAAGAGGAACTATTTCTTTTGATGGAAGAAACAAAACTGGTAATGTACTGTATGTTGAAGGATTGAAGCACAATCTTCTTAGTGTTGGACAGTTGGTGGACAAAGGCTATGATCTCTGATTCAAGGATGGAGAATACAGAATCTTTGAAAGTTCTGGAACAAAGATTGCATCTGGTACTCAAACTAAAGGTAATATCTTCCACTTGGTTGGTACTGGTAAAAGCTACTTATTTGTTCAAGTTGATCAGAGTTGGTTATGGCATAGAAGGATGTGTCATGTGAATTTTGATAATATCATCAAGATAAGCAATACTTAGGTTGTAAGAGATCTTCCAAAATTGGTGAAACCTACTAACAACTTGTGCAAGGAATGTCAGTTGGGTAAGCTGAGCAGAGTCACATTCAAAAGAAAGGAACTATCTTCTACTGGATTATTGGACTTAGTTCACACTGATCTTTGTGGTCCAGCAAGAACCAGTAGTATTCAAGGTGATAGATACTTCATGCTGCTAATTGATGACTATTCCCAGATGATGTGGGTAACCTTTCTAAAGGAGAAATCAGAAGCTCTTGAGAAATTCAAAATATTCAAGGCTATGTTAGAGAATGAAACAAGATTAAAGTTGAAATGTCTAAGGTCTGATAGAGGTGGAGAATTCACATCCGGTGAGTTCATAGAGTTCTGTGAGAAATAAGGAATTAAGAGATAGTTGTCTGCTCCTAGGACTCCACAGCAGAATGGAGTAGTGGAGAGAAAGAACCAGACCATCCAGGAAGCATCTAGGACCATGATGATGGAAGCAAATGTTCCTTAGATCTATTGGAGAGAAGCTGTCAGTACTGCAGTCTATACTCTCAATCGAGTTCAAATCAGAAGCAATATCGGTAAGACCCCTTATGAACTTTGGTTTGGCATTACTCCTACTATAAGATATTTCAGAGTCTTTGGTAGCAAATGTTACATCAAAAGAGATGAAGATCTAGGCAAGTTTGATGCTAGAAGTGATGAAGGAATATTCTTGGGTTACTCTACTCAAAGCAAAGCATACCAGTGTTATAACAAGAGACTAAGAAAGATGATAGAAAGTACAAATGTGAAGGTTGATGAGAGAATAGAGAAACCCTCAAGGTTTTATGAATATGATGAAGATGATCTGAATGGTGTTCTGTTCAAGGAGTTCAATCCTCTTCTGAGAGTCAAATTCAAACTGATTCGGTAAATCAGGAAGAAGAGATAGGTCTAAATGAGCCTGATCAAGAAGCAGAAGTGCAAGAAACTCCCAAAGTTCCAAGGTATGTAAGACTGAACCACTCTGAAGATCAGATCATAGGTGACAAAAGCAAAGGTGTGCAAACTAGAAGGAAAATTGCTCAAAATTTAGATGAATATTGTCTGATTTCAAAGATTGAACCTAAGACAATAAATGAAGCCGGCAATGATGAAAATTGGACCAAAGAAATGGAGGAAGAGCTGATGCAAATTGAGAAAAATCACACTTGGGATCTTGTTCCTAGACCTAGAAACAAGAATGTGATTGGAACCAAATGGGTCTTCTGGAACAAACTAAATGAAGTTGGTGAAGTAATTAGAAATAAAGCCAGATTGGTCTGCAAGGGCTACTCTCAAATAGAAGGAATTGATTTTGAAGAAACTTTTGCTCCAATGGCAAGAATTGTAGTCAGATTATTCCTTACCTTTGCTGCCTTCAAGGATTTCAAGGTATATCAGATGGATGTCAAGTCTGCCTTTCTAAATGGTGATTTGGAAGAAGAAGTGTATATAGAGCAACTGAATGGATTTCAGTTGTCCGATCATGGTGATATGGTCTGCAAGTTGAAGAAGGCACTGTATGGATTAAAGCAAGACTCAAGAGCCTGGTATGAAAGATTGGACAAGCATCTTTTGAAGATTGGTTTCAACAAAGGTACTCCTGACAGTAACTTATATTTCAAAATTAATCATGAAAACATCTTGATTGTTGAAGTATTTGTTGATGATATCATCTTTGGAGGAAGAGATAGTATGTGTAAAACTTTTGCAAATCAAATGAAAAGTGAGTTTGAGATGTCTATGCTTAGTGAAATGAATTTCTTCTTGGGTCTCCAAATTACTCAAACAAAGAAAGGAATCTTCATTTCTCAGACCAAATATGTGAAAGAATTGTTGAAGAAATTTGGGATGGAAGATTCAAAGCCAATGAATACTCCCATGGCAACCAGATGTAAGTTGAGAAAAGATGATGACTCTCCTAAGGTAGACCAGACAAAGTACAGATCAATGATTGGAGGATTGTTGTATCTCACTCAAACTAGACCAGATATTATGCAAGCTATTGGTCTTGTTACTAGATTCCAAGCTGACCCTAGAGAATCCCATGTCATGGCAATCAAGAGGATTTTTAGATATCTAAAAGGGATGGTTGAGTATGGTCTGTGGTATCCTAGAGATCATGATTTCTCTCTTCATGCATATACAGATGCTGATTGGGCAGGAGATGTGGATGACCAGAAGAGTACCAGTGGTGGAGTATTCTTTTTGGGAAAGAGATTGGTTTCTTGGCTAAGAAAGAAACAAGAGGCAAATCCCTGTCTACAACTAAAGTAGAATACATAGCAGCAGCAGGTAGTTGCACTCAAGTTTTGTGGATGAAGCAGATAATAAGAGATATTAAAGTAGAGTATGAGGAGCCTATCACAATCTTCTGTGATAATTCAAGTACAATAAATATATCTAAGAATCCGGTGTTGCATTCTAAGACTAAGCATATATCTATCAAGTTTCACTTTTTAAGAGAGAAAGTGAACAAGAATGAAGTCAGATTGGAGTTTGTGCCCTTCAAGGATCAGATTGTAGATATCTTTACTAAACCTCTACCTAAGGACTCTTTTGAGTATCTGAGGGAGAAGTTAGGGGTTATTGCCCCTCCTGTGATGAACTAATGTGCACTGAGGTGCATCAGTCCGGTGGATATCATAGTCATATCTTGTGATCCAGATTGATGGGAGCTGCTACTTAGGGGGAGCAACAGGTATGATTCTAAAGTGGTGAAATTGCAAGTATGTGCCCTTTGCCATTGATGTCAAAGGGGGAGAGAAGACATGTGAAAAACAAGTGGTTGCTAATCAAAGGGGGAGCAGTAAAGGGAGAGAAGACATGTGAATGGTTGCTGTTGATAGAGGGAGTTGTGATAATAAGGAGAAGTTCTTGTCTTGATGGTTTTTCACATCATATGTTGCCATCAATGACAAAGGGGAAGATTGTTGCAAGTATGGGCCTAACCGGTGTTGTCATTGATGTCAACATACTCTTGTTGCATTAATGATAATGTTTGGATGAGCCCAATTGAATCCAAATAAATGTGTGTTTGGAGTCACCTCAGGAAAGTTTCTAGGCTTCATTGTATCAGCCAATTGAATAAACGTAGATCTGGCCAAAGTCAAGGCTATTATGGACATACCACCACCCAAGAATCTTACCCAACTAAGATCTCTACAGGGCAAGCTACAAGCAACCCGTAAGTTCATATTGTTGCAAGTATGGGCCTAACCAGTGTTGTCATTGATGTCAACATACTCCTGTTGCATTAATGATAAGGTTTGGATGAGCTGTGAGCTGAGGATATTGAGAAAATTAGTCTCAATCAAGAACAGTGAAGAAGAGTGATGACTGTAAGACAAAAGTCCAAGATAGGATGATGATCAGAGGATGCGAATTAAAGGGTTTGTAGATATGTATTTGTAGGTGATCTAATAGAGATTTCAGAGGTCTGCATGAAGATATGAAGAAGTTGTGGCCGCTCAAGTAAAACTGGTTTCAGTAGGTGTTCAGACGTGAGTGTGTAACAAGAAAGGTCCAGTGAGATCCAGAAATGAAGTTTCCTGTTCTGTAGATTTAAGGGAGTGCTAAGGAAGTCTTTGTGGTGTATCAACTATATTGGTGCATGGTTTGAAGGTTCACAAGCATCTATTCCTTTGTGACAGTTATGACAGACTGTGTTCTTAAGGTTTTAGATGAAGGAGAGAAGGATTTTAGTAAGCAAAAGAAGTGTGGATGTTCTTGGTGATTCAAGCAAGCTTGTGGAGGTCTTTGTATCGTGTCCAGTTCGTGTTGGTGGTCCACATTGAAGTTGGAGCTTGCAATTGAAGAGTAACTTCTGTATGATGGTGTTCTTCTTGAGACAAGCTGACCAGATGAGTTATGCATCTATCGGATGATCTTATGAATGTTTGCTGACTTAGATGATCATTCCTCAGTTGATGCCTTGTATAAATAAGGGATTGTGAAGTCAGTTTGAACTTGCCTTTTTGTGTGGAAATGAGAGTGTGGTAGCGAAGAGGAGAGTGAAAGGCAGAGCAAAATTATTGAGCTTAATGGAACTGATTCAAGCATGGTGAAGATGCTATTCTCTAGTTCATGTATGTGATACTTATTTCTTTGTAGACAATGTGTCTCTTGTAGGCAGTGAGCCTCTTGTGAGTAGTGTTCTTAGGTAGTGAGCCCTAATTGGCATGTGCCATTTTGTTCTTTCTATTCTTCTAACAGAGAATACATTCTTGGGTTAATCACCCCATGGTTTTTCCCTTAACTGGGTTTTCCACGTCAAAATCTTGGTGTCTTATGTGTTGATGAGTTTCTACTTTTGATTTGAATGCATTATGTTTCATGTTTAATATATTGCTAATTACTAAGAAGATTTAAGTGTGTAAATTAGAGAAAGTTTTGCACAACTGATTCACCCCCCCTCTCAGTTGTGTGCCCTAAGTCTAACACATGTCACAACTGGCAGACAAGTGTCAACCATTCAGTCATCTCCTGCACAAGAACACTCCATTTAGGTGGGATGAGAAACGCGAAGAGGCATTTGATAAACTAAAAGAATATTTGATGAATCCACCTATTCTCATGCCTCTTATCCAAGGGAAGCCATTGTTACTATACATATCTGCTACACCCACAGCTCTTGGGGCCCTACTAGCACAGCAAGATTATGAAGGTAAAGAAAGAGCCGTCTACTACATTAGTCACAGATTGGTGGGTTATGAGTTGCAATACTCTCAGATAGAAAGATCATGCCTTGCGGTAGTTTTTGCTTCCCAAAAACTCTATCATTATATGCTACCACATTCAGTCAAACTTATTGCAAAAATAGATCCATTGAAGTACCTACTAAGCAAAGCAGCTCTAACAGGTCACCTAGCCAAGTGGGTAATGTTCCTAAGTGAATATGACATTGAGTATGTAGATAGAAAGGCTATCAAGGGACAAATTATTGTGGATCAGTTGGCAAATACACCACACCAATGCAATTTGACTTTCCAGATGAATCTGTATTCAATATATCAACACATTCCTTAGAACTCTACTTTGATGGGTCCTACACAAACCATGGATCGGGGGCAAGAATCTTGTTTGTAACTCCTCATGGCGACACCATACCGAAGTCTTATTTCTTGTTATTCCCATGCACCAACAAAATAGTAGAATATGAAGCCCTAGTCAAAATGGCAACAAAATGGAAAATTAGAGAGCTACATGTCTATGGTGACCTCATCTAGTGATCAACCAAGTCAATGACGACTACCAAACCAAAGATGAGAAGATTGTCCCATACAAATGGATGGTAGATGACTTTAAGGAATACTTTGTGATCATCTCTTTTGAGTAGATACCTCACATTGAAAACAAAGTAGCAGATGCCATGGCAACCATTGCTTCACTCCTCAAGATCCCAGAGAATGAGTCACGGTATGAGTTCTTGGTGGAGATAATTCAGCAACTAGCTTATGATCTTCCTGAAACCCATTCCATATGCTTATTAGTTGGATCTGATTCACCTTAGTATGGTAAATTTTACACTTACCTCAAGGACAACACCCTCCCACCTGACTTATCTTCAAACCAACGATGAACCTTTATACACCAAACCTCTCGATATACCATTATTGCCAACACCATATACCGATGTGGTCTAGATGGTACTTTACTCCATTGTTTAGAATGAGAAGAATCTCAAACCACTTTGCAAGACGTACATAAAAAGATTTGTAGAACACACTCTAGCAGTCCTTCCTTAGCTAAGAAACTCATGTGTTTGGGTTATTTTTGGCCAAACATGGAGACAGATTCATATCAGTTTGTAAAGAAGTGCAAGCAGTGCCAGATACATAGGAACCTAATACATGCACTAGCTCAAGAGTTGAGACCTTTAACGACACCTTGGCCCTTTTGTCAATGGGGACTCAACCTTGTAGGAAAAATCCATCCAGCCTCATCCAATGGCCACAAATTCATCATAACCACCATTAAATACTTCACCAAGTGGATTGAAGCTGTCCCCCTCACTATCGTCACAAGAAAGCAAATCTCCTCATTCATCCTTAATTACCTCATCTACAGATACAAAATTCCCTCATCCATTATCATGGATAATGGAAGACCCTTCAAAAACTAGGATGTCCAAGAACTCTGTGACCGATTCAAAATCCAACACTATTTCTCCACACCCTATTACCCCCAAGGTAATGGCCAAGCAGAAGTATCCAACAAGACCATCTTGAAACTCCTTAAGAAGACAGTCAACGATGCTGGCCTTGATTGGCACATCTAACTCAATCCTGCTCTGTGAGCCTATAGAACTAGTATACACACTCCCACAGGTGCTACCCCTTACGCCCTCGTCTATGGAACATAGGCTATCCTCCCCATCAAGGTCGATTTACCATCTCTCAGGGTGTCATTAAAAGGTCTCATAACAAATGAAGAGTACAGAGTTTCCAGATTGCAAGAACTAGAGTTGCTAGAGGAAAGGAGACAAAAAGCCTTTGATCATCTCAAAGCATATCAACAAATGATGTCATGAAGCTACAACCATAGAGTTCACCCATGAGTCTTTAAGGTTGGAGTTCTAGTACTTAAAGAGAACCCCCGCAATCAATAGGATAGGGAAAAGAAAGGCAAGTTTGAACCCAACTGGCTTGGGCCTTATGTGATTGTGGTATCTTATGGATCAGGGGCATATCAATTAGCAACATTAGAGGGTGAGCTGTTCAATGGCCCAATCAACAGTATGCATCTTTGCCAGTTCTATACCTAGGAGAATTCCAATGTAAGGGGGGCATGAAAATACAAAAAAAAAAACCAAAAAAATACAAAAAAAAAATCAAAAAAATACAAAAAAATTGTCCTTTGGTGAAAACCTGGCAAACAGGTGCCTTG
Organism: Cunninghamia lanceolata; assembly: GCA_027924645.1. NCBI lineage: Eukaryota > Viridiplantae > Streptophyta > Pinopsida > Cupressales > Cupressaceae > Cunninghamia > Cunninghamia lanceolata. Next base: position 3,313,200 of record BSBN01000697.1, read on the forward strand.
GATAGGTATCACGATGAAAACTTGGCAAATAGGTGTCATGCATACTTTTCTATCTTTCGTACAAATAAAAGCAAGTGGTGAAAACCTGGTAAATAAGCGTTACTTGTGATAAACCACTTCCTCCATCTTTGGGAAACCAATCACCTTATGTCCATTCTTCCTTCACTCATGTCCCATTTGATCCATATCTGCTCCATAATAAAATCCTAACGATAACCTATGATGGCTTGATACTCTATCTCTTTGTTGCCTTGTCAACCAAGGTTTTATCCCATATCCTATCCATAGTGTCAGCCTAGCATAGTGTCTCTCATCAATATCCACATGGTCCAAGTCCATGAACTACGTTGCCTTTGTGTCATCACCTAAGAAAGACCATTTTTCAAATGCGCCCCCAAGGCTCCACTATCCCATCCGTCACGTGTCTAGTCCTTCTATCTATCTGAGTCCGCACCACTTTCTATCACCTAGGTCTTAGGTCTGTTAGGGTTGACCCTAAACTACATTGCCTCTGTGTCATCACGTAGGCAAGGCCATTTAGTAATGAGCCCCCAAGGCACTAGGTCAGTCCCTCAGGGTCCGTCTCACCAATAAGGATTGTGGAATCTTTTACTAGCCAAGCAAGCACAAAGCAAAGTCCACTTTCGAGTAGAAATTTTGATGTAACACCTCAACCTATCTAGGGAAAAGCAAGCAAGTACCCAAAGCACTCTAAAATGATTCTATCTAAATTATGGCAAGAAACAAACACATCTAAATGCAAGAATGTTTTGTGTTGGTTAGGTTAACTTACAGAGTCTTGATTTCTACTATCATGTCTTTCTATGCTACTCGAGGATGCCAAAGCTAGAGATGCTATGATGGGGGCATGATTATTTTCTTTGTTTTGCTATTTGTGGATTAAACTTTAGTAATGTGAAGCCTTGTCTAACGACATGATCGGAAAAAGATCATCGAGGACATCAAAGGTCTAACATGAATAGGGGTAATCCTTGTCTGTTGATATGCAAGAAATACTTAGGTCATCTCGGTTCAATTATACCTAGATGCTTGTATTAACTTGCTAAAGCAAAATCCATGTAAGAAATACTCAGGTCATCTCGGTTCAATTATACCTAGATGCTTGTATTAACTTACAATATTAAGAAAAAGTACCAAAAAAATCACCCAATGATGAAATAGGCACTTCAAAAATTCTTGCACCATCAAGATGTTAAAAGCAAAGCATCCATCATACATCCATTATACATCCATACATCCATATCCCATGCAATAAATGATCCAAGCAATGCAAAGTATCAATACAAATTAAAGCTTGTGAGTCTTTCTATCAAGTCATTCTTTCAATCAATCTTCTATCTACCATTATGTCATCTCTGTGTCAATAGAGTACATTTGGACATCACAAAAGCATAGCATATAGTTGCATATCATATCACATGAGATAGCCATTTACATGATTAAATTAGTTGCATACATAATAAATGCATCAGGTCATCCATATACATTTTTGCAATCATCACATAGTGTCAATCGAAAAAAATCAAAAAACATAGATAAGTTTACCACATAAACTCCATAATCATATAGATACCATTTGCATTTGCACATTAGAGGCATATCAAGTAAAAACATCTAAGTCTACATTAGGTGACATAGCATCATAAACATCTAAAAACTACATTAGATAAACATCACATAGCATCATATAAAAGTCTGCATTAGATAAACATCATATAGACATAGTCAAAATATGCATCACATGAGCACCATCATATAATAGAAATGCATCCATAACTCATAAGTATAGAGAGCATCAAATGGTTGCATCATCATATAAATATCATAAAATATGTCCAAGTGTACAATATCAAATGGTCCGCCTCTGAGTCAATGTCATATACAATGAATACATCTCAAAACTAGCGATACATGTCTTAAAAATACAAAAGTAGTACATATGCATATCTATCTATCTGAGCCATCAAAAAGTGTACGTAGGAGCCAAAATCTACACAAGTGTCTGCTAACCCTACTGTTGTGAACCACTGCTCCCAGTAGTGTCCTCTATCTCCTGCCCTCTGCTGGATTTAGACTGCTGTGGGCCCATCAAAGAGGCTCCCGACCTTGATCCACCTACTCTCTGAGAGGCCATAGACTGGTTTCTGTAGCTCAGAGCCCTCCGGCTAACTGGCATAGCACCGTGGTATAAACCTTGATAGTACTGTGTCTAATTCTACGCTCTGGCAAGCTCACCCTGCACCTGCACTAACTGCCCCTACACCTGTGCCAACTATGTCTATGCATGTGCTAGCTGTGTCTATGCCTATATGAGCTATGTCTATGCCTATGCACCTGTCCAACCAAAAGGCTACTAGTGGCATTTGTCCCAAGGGTTGACACTACTGTGTCCCACTCTACTTGGATAACTTTTATCCATGCCTCTGCCATATCTCACTCTCTAGTGAGCCCTGAGATAACATCTGCATCTGTCTCCCACCGGGCATTGGCCATCCTAAGTTGTGTCTGCAACTGCCTAACTTGTCCTCTTAGCATAGCTTTGGCTCTCTCCTAAACATCTGGCTGTGATGGACCCTGAGGTACCTGTCCCTATCCTTGCCCCTGTAGTTGCAATACCTGCTACTATGCCACCTACTGAGGTGGCAGTATCTGTGCCTGCTGTGCAACCTATGGTGGCACTACCTGCTAAGTGTGAGAAGGTCCCTCCCAAGCTCTCCTCCTCTTCCTAGGCCTGTCTCCATCTCCACCACCTCCCCCTCCTCCATCATCTCCACCACCTCCTCCATCTCCCCGTCCTCCTCTCCTCCTCCTCCTGCCAACCTGGCCCTCGTCATCTAAATCTGCCTCATTTATACAAGAAACCAACTCACCAGGGCTAGAGTACCTTAGAAATGGGTGCTCGACGAACCACTCCTTGTAGTCCTGAGTCATCCCAATGTCTACAATCTCTCTCCTCATCTCCCAGGCAACATAGGGAGTCTACAGAAACTCTGCCACTGCCTCCTTATAGGATGCCACTGGACCCCATTTGAATCTCTCTGCATGCGTCCATGCAAACCAAGCATGCCCCTGTGGCATGCCCTGTCTCCTCCCAAACTGCCTCTGAACCCAGCTGACAATCTACCTCTCTAGAATAAACCACGTCCAGCCTATCAGCCACCAAGTCTGATAATAGTATGGTAGCTCGTCTGCCTCATCCTCCCAGGTCTCACAGTCTAGATATGGTCGCCAGATGACCACATCTACTCCATCCAATGCATGCCTCCAATACTCAAGCTTCCCCAGCCTATGCTAGGAAATCACTCATGTGTAGCCATAACTGTAAGGCTCTCCTCTCTGTCTCTAAAAGACACAAGTTAGTCTAGTAATGGCAATGTGTTCCCATAGCCAAAATTGTAGTAATGAGACACCTACTGATAGACTAGCACCCCTATGGTATACCACCTGATGCATGTCTTGGTATAGGTGTGCCAAAACATAGACACCCCAAGCATAAAGGGTGCCCTCTATGACCATCCTCTCCATGATCCGTCCCCATCCAATCGGGAACCCATGTGATCTCCTATCGGGGCATTCAATGCCCCCGATCAACCCTGCAACTATCCCAGGGAAATTGTCATAGTAGTCATGAATGCCATGCTAGGAGATGACCTGTCCTACCAACTCAAGGTCATCAAATACTTGCCTGCACTCTACAAGTCTTGCATCCCACTATGGATCATACTCCATGAGCTCTCCCTGAATAGGCAAGTGGAGCATCCTGTATACATCCTCCAAAGTAGTTGTCATCTTAGTAGTTGGGAAGTGGAAGGTCCCGTCCTCGCTGTGGAACCTCTCTACTGCTGCAGTCGGTAAGTCACTGTTCACTTGAACCTTGGGCATAAAGTATACATAGTCCAATCCCATCGCACCGAGCACCTCTCAGTCCATCTTTGTCAACATATGTCGCTACAACATCAGCATGGGAAACTACTCCCTCGACATCAATGTATCTCATATGTCCTCCTGCAAGCATGCAAAGCAAGGCATCAACCTAAAGCTGCAAGTACCATGCTCAACATATCTATAGAAACATATCAACTAACTTAGCATATCAAATTGATCAAAATAGCACACTACATCTCTTGACTAGATTCCTACAATCTCAGAGATAGCTTATCGATTGACACATCAAACAGGATGCCAATCGAGTCAATTCTATTAAGTAAACTGACTATCTATATCATATGCACCATAACATAAGGTACATGCACCATTTCTTATCAAATGCACCACTTCTGACACATGTGCCGTAAGATTTCATGCATGCACCATCCCATACCATAAATGCACTACCCAGTTGCATGCATCGTCTCATACCCTAAATGCGCCACATAATTATGCATGCGCTAACTTAACTCATGCATCTATAGCTTTAGTGTATGCACCGTTCTATATCCTAAATGTGCCAAAGTTTGACAGATGTGCAGTTTCGCATGCCATATGCACCAAACTGCGATCTGGCACATTTGTCTAGCCTAATTTTGCCTAACATTTATTGCACTAAAAATTTACTCTAGGGGAAATTTTTTGAGATACATACTGGGGGTCCCACCTCTGCTGGCTAGTTGAATCATCAAACTCACTCAAAGAGATGCTCCTCATACAGAATATCCATCCTCGTGCTGACTGCTCTATGATTTATGCTCTCCTAAGTTCTCAAAAGAAAATCAAACAAGGCCAAGTGTGCAAATGATTTGTCTTGTGGACCCAGCTCCTATATATAGTATGCAAACCCTAAAATGGCTATGTGGTGACTATGACTACTTCCCGCACCCATTTTCTTCCCGATTTCTTCCCGTTTCTTAGAAATGCGTCCTATTTTCTTCAATCCTAATTAGGTTTTCCCTTCATCTTCGTGAGATTGTCCGTCTCACACCTTCTGCCTTTTTCCTGTCCAATCTCCCGAGGGGGTAGCATCCTATCATCATAACCTATACTAGGGGCAAACTGGGGCATGTATCATTATCAAACAATCAATTTCTTCGAAGCAACGCTATAAACTACATTGCATCAAAGAGGGGCAAAATGTATACACCTAAAAATGACACAACTCGGTCTAAATAAATATCCTTAATATTTATTTCATTCTAATTCTTCTATCAATAAATGAATAAATAAATTTATTTATTTGATTCACATTCCTCTAAGTTAATTAAATATCAAAATATTTAATTACCTCTTCTAAAGTCAAAATTAAATAAAATCCTTTATTTAATTAAATTCTTCCAAACAATTAAATAATTCTTAATTATTTAATTAAATCAAATCATTCTTCCAAATTTAAATAAATCAAATCAAATTTATTTAAATCCTCTCAATCTCTAAGAATAAAATATAATAAAATATTTTATTTATTCTTTCAAATCATGCATAAACAATTAAATAAATTTATTTATTTAATTTTCTTTCTTATCTTCTAATTCTTCCAAAATCATTCTAAATTAAATAATATCAATTATTTAATTGTCTCTTCCAATAATATCTTCTCTAAATTTAAATAAATCAATTATTTATTTAAGTTGTCAATTTCTTCTAAATTGAGTTATCTCTAAATATAATTCAATCCTTGTGCACATGCAATTAAATATTCTAAATATTTAATTGAGTTAAAATATCTTCTCACCCTCATGCAATTTCTACTCTCTAGTTCTATTCTCTTAACTAATTAATTTATTCTTTTAATCGATTAATCTCTTCAGTTAACTCATTCTTCTATTTTATTAATTCCTCTCATGCAAAATATAGCAAGACACATGTCTCCTTCTTATTCGCCCACATTCCTCAACCATTCTCAATCATTGATCTTCTCATTCTTTCTATACTGTTGATCTTCTCTTTCTCAAGTCTATAAATTCAACCCTATTCTTCCATTTCAATCATCCAAGCTTTAAGTAAACTTACTCTACAGGAATTACAGTGTGCCTTTGGCACCAATTCCTTCATTGCTTGCGTTCACACTTGTTACTACACACTACTATCATTATTGTGAAGCTCATCTTCATGGCGAAACTACCATAGCCATTCCCATTTGAACATCTTGGAATCATAGCAAGGAAGTGCACATTCTGAGGGCCATATTCATAGACAAGATCATTTGTGATAGGCGATCAATGGAAGCTGAGAACTAAAGGAGGTTTGCTTTGTCTTGTTCATTGTTTGATTGATCTCTTTTGTTCATTATTTCATTGAGTTTTAAGTATCACTGATATTGATATATTGATTATTCATTTAGATCTAATTTTCCCTCAACACCATCAAATCTGCAGAACATGATATTGCATTTTTAGATTTCATCGGACCTATTTGTGTCACTCTGTTACCTCTGAGTAGCTACCAGAACCGGTTTTACTCATATGGCCATAACTTCTCCAAATATTCATGCGGACCTCTCAAATCTTGACTGGAGGATCTTCAGACACATATCTACAAACCCTTTGATGCGTGTACTCTAATCTTCATCTGGATGGGATCTTCACTTCATAGAACTTCCCTGTCTTCACTATTCTTCTCTATTTCTCATGGGGCTAATTTTCTCAATATCCTCAGCACACAACTCATCCAATCCTTGACATCAATGCAACATAAGTATGTTGACATCAATAACAACACTAGTTAGGCCCATACTTGCAACAAATTATGCATTCAAAAAGGATTTTCATTAACAATTAGAAACATAATATTTTTCTAAATATGAAACCATCAATCACAATTATTATCCACACAATGATGCATATGAAACCATTCAAAATGCATATGAAACTATGTGAGTGTGTGATTGCATCAGGATTAACCTTCCCAAATAGTCCTTGCCAAGTGGCTAGAACACATCTACCTCAATCATGTTCTCCTCTCTGACGCATACCTACATTCATTTGCACTCAACTCAACGTCAATAGGTTAGTTCCCAAAAACATAGCCGAAGCAAAACATCATGATCACATCGATAATATTCAATATTTAAATCAACTTTCCAATTTACTCAAATATAACTTCATGATAATTACCTTCACACATGTGGAGCTTACTCAAAGTAAAACAATCATGGTAAATGTTCACTAATCTAGAATAATAATATAGTCCATAAAAACAAGACATGACAGTAGTGAACAGTGCAAGTATGTGAAGTATCATGAAAAGGGAAAGTTATGACACCCTTTGCCATTGATGTCAAAGGGGGAGAGAGTTCATGTGAAAAATAAAGGGGGAGTGAGAGCAATGTGAAAAAGAAAAATTCAGTAATCAGGGAGAAAGTAAGATGTGTAAAATAAAGTAGGATAATAAGAAAGTAAAGAAGATTGGTATAGAGTTAGGCTTTGACATTTTTTCACATCATGTGTTGGGCCATCAATGACAAAGGGGGAGATTGCTGCAAGTATGTGTTAATCGGTGTTGTCATTGATGTCAACCATGTCTTCTGATGAGGTTATTGTTGTTTGATTATGGTGTCTTGCTAAAATAAATTTGGTTTCTTTATAGAATTGCTGAAGATTTTGAATAAATGCTTTTGTTGTTGGGTTTCCAATTACTTTTGAGAAAATTTGATTAATTATGGAAAAAGTGTGTTAAAGAAGTCTTCTGGGTAATAGAGTGTTGTTCGAGTTTTTGCTCTGCATTTCTTTTGTGTTAGAGATCTGAGTATGTGGTTTGGATATATTTTTTAGAAGTGTTTGAAGATGCTAAATCTAGAATTTGGTGCTCTGGCTCATTGTACAGTGGAACTTGTGTTCACCAGTTTGAGAATAATGTTTGATAGTGGTTGCAGTGTGTCTGGGAGAAAGTGTTTTGCTCCACATTTCTCTACAGAGTGGTTTTAGGTGTTACAGTTCTAGATGTGTGCTTATAAGGTCCTTATCTATCTTAAATCCAAAAGGTTTGTGATTTGATGCTCTGAAAAGAAATGTCTTGTGTAGCAGAGTTTGGCAGTGTTGTTTGTAAGCATATTGTGAACTTTCTTCATGTGAAAGTTGTTGTGGTTAAATTTGTTTGTTTCTAGGTGACTTCAAGATGTTCATGGTTGTTTCTAGATTGTTTTAAAGCTTTGTGTAAGATTTTTGAGGTGTGTTTACCCTTGAGGAAGTGTGTGCTTACTAGTTCATATTGTTTACACAAGATTGGCCTACTTGGTTGTCTACACAAATTACAATTGTGCTTCTTTTACCATGTTGAAGCATGTAACAGTGGATTTAGGTCCATGCTAAGGCATGATGTGGTCTGCATTCATTCCTTTCCTCCATGGAAATGTTTAGGTCTAGACCTAATTTGAATTTTATGAGTTAATTTGTGTTGTCGACCTTGGAGAATGTTTTTCATGATTGATGATGGTATAAATAAGTGTCAAGGATTCGTGGATAAGGTGTACACAAAGGAGATGATGTTTTGATGTGAATTTGATTAGGGATGGTGAGAGATTTCATGTGTTAGGATGTTGAATGCAGCGAGCAGAAGGTGTCTACTATTTTCAGTGTTGGTACAAAAATGTTGTTGGTGTTGTGATGGATATTGAACTTCATTGGAAATGAAATCCATGCATAGGTTAGATGAAATTATTTTAGTTTAAAGCTTGGAAGTGAGCCACTCTTCTCTTCTTTCTTTCTTTCTCAGTTGCTAGTGAGTCCACCTGCAATGATTATTCTCCCTTTGGGGCAGTGAGCCTTCTAGTTGTGAGCCTTTGTAATTCAATATTGCTACTACATTATATTGTGAGCTAATCCTCATTGTGGTTTTTCACTTTTAGGGTTTTCCATGTAAAATTTGGTGGTCTCTTGTGTGTGGTTTTGTTATGATTCAATTTTAGTTATTTGCTTTTCATGCTTAATCATCATAACATGTTTAAAGGTTAATGTGGATCTAAATATTTGTAAGAGTTTGAAGTTTTGTTACAATTGATTCACCCCCCACCTCTAAGTTGTCTTATGCATTAAGTAGTGTTGTCATTGATGTCAACCTCTAGAAATTAGTTCACTTGGTTTCCAAGTGTTTTTTGAGAAACTTAGAATAAAAAGGTGTGCAGTGTGACAAAGGTATGCCTAGTATTATGCTCTGCATTTCTTCATAGTTGGAGATATGCTTGTGTGGTTTGGAAGTGATGATCAAAAGTGTTTAGAGGTGTTATATCTAGAGTTTTAGGTTCTAAATCATGTGGAAGTGGAAGATATGTTTGATAGAGTGTTTGACTATGAAGAAGGTTGTTTGGGAGGAATGAGTTTGCTCCACATTTCTCTGCATTAAGGTTTCTTGTCCTTTGGATTTGTGAACATGCTTATATTGTTAGTATCTATCTTTGTTTGATGTTTCTAGTGATGGGTTTCTCTACATGTTTAGTTCTTGTGGTGGTGATCAATGGTAGTGCATTTTGATGTACAAAATAAAGACATTCTTTATTTCAAGTGGTTGTGCCAGTGTTGCAAAAGTTTATGATATTCTAGAAAGACGTGTGGATGATGTGGAACATTTCTTTATGGTCCGCATGATGTTTTTAGATTTGGAGAGGTATGGAGGTGATCACTTGTTGTGTTAGTTCAGGTTTGACTGACCTGACCTACTAGCACTATTTGTGGAGGTACCTCATGGATTGTGAATGTGATGACTAGCATGGGGATACAGATTTGTGTCCTAGTTAACCCTTGACATGGTCCACTTTCACTTCCTCCCACCACGAAAGTGTTTGGTGCTAACCTATTTTTGTGTTGCATGTTTAAGGTGCACACGTTTCATTAGGACTAACCTAATTGAGATTGTTTTAGGTCATGGATGGTATAAATGCAAAATGAGGTTGAGTGGAGTAATGTAGAGAAGATGATTTGGATGTGAATTGAGGGTGGTGAATTGAGTGTGAGCTTAGATTCTTACGACTCCCAGATGCATTGAGGATAAGGTGTCTACATTTTAGTTGGTTTGAAGTTGTTGGAGGCAGTGAGCCAAAGGTTACAAATGGCAAGAAGTTACAATGGTGGATTTCTCTTGTTGCTTTGAGATAGTGAATCTCTCTATAATGGTCCTCTTCTATTCTTCTCTCTTCTGGATAGTGAGTCCTTTTGGGCAATGAGCCCTTGGCAGTGAGCCTATTTGTATTCAATGTAGTTATTCATATATGTGAGTTAATCCTGACCATGGTTTTTCCCTTCTTGGGTTTTCCATGTAAATCTAGTGTTCTTATGTGTTTGGATGTATTTGCATTAATGCTTCATATGCTTACATTCTTCTAATGCATAATAAGAGTTTGAAGATTGGAATAGCATTAAGGGTTTAATGTTTTAATGTACAACTGATTCACTCCCCCCTCTCAGTTGTCCTGTGCATTCTAACAATTGATATCAGAACCAATTCCCTTGAAGAAGCTTAACCGCTTGGGGTAGATTCGGATAACACACGAGAAAGGTATTGAGGTTCTAGTGTTTGATGAAACAAATTATTCTTTTTGGAAGACTAGGATGGAAAGCTTTCTTTTTTCATTAGGATATGATGTATGGAAGTTAGTTGAGAAAAAATATATTATACCTACTAATGGTCCAAAGGATGAAGATAAGATTAAATACTACGAAAACAATGACAAGGCAAGGAGTTCTCTTTTGAACAGTCTTTTTGATTCAGAACTAGTCATGATAATGAGCTACAAAACTACTCATGAGATATGGAAGAAGTTGGAAAGTATCTATGAAGGAGATGACAAGGTCAAGCAAGCAAAGATGCAGAATTTGAAGGCCATGTTTGAAACCCTAAGGATGTCAGAGGATGAAAACATTGCAAGCTACATGCAAAGAGTGGATGAAGTTATCAATTCTATTAATGTTCTAAGCGGGAAGCTAGAGGAAAGTTAAGTGGTAAAGAAGGTACTAAGAGCTCTTCTAAAAACTTATAGTGTTAAAGTTTCTGCTATTGAAGAAACTCAAGATTTGGATCATTATTCTAGGGATCAAATGTTTGGTACTTTAACTATATTTGAGATAAGAGAATTTGGTCAAGATGATTTAAGAAAAAAACTTCCTTAAGGTTATTAAGGAAGAAAAGAATGAGGAATCAGATTCAGATGGTTTTGATAAAATAGAAGCAAATTTTGTAAGTAGATTGAAAAAAGGTTGTAGAAAATATAGAGGTGGGTTACCTTTCAAATGTTTCAATTTTGGAAATATAGGTCATTATGCTTCAAAATGTCCAGTCAAAATTTTAAATGACAAATACAAGGATAACAAAGGTAAATTAATCAAGAGGAGTTATTATATTAAAGAAGATCCTAGCTGATGTAGGAGCATTCCTGGTTCATAAGCAATCTTGCATCAACCAAAAACATTTACATTTCAATTTGTTTGTAGTTCAGTTTGTTTCCTTTCATTTTCCAGTTCAGTTTAGGCAGTTAAGTTAGTAGCAGTTTCTATATTTTGGTCCACATTCTACTGTAGTTACATTTTACACCTTATAGAGCTAGACTTAGCATCTAGATTCATTCACCCACATCATATCTAGAATTCAGAGCATTTGGATTAAGTACTGGAAAGATATCGATATCAAAAGATCGATAATTTTCTCAGAACAAAGCATCTTGACAATCTCTGATAATCAACTAAAGGAGAAGACTTGTGGAACATTCCTAGACTTGTGGAGCTTAATGACGCATCATTCAATGATATTTGGTACTTGGCTGACCTTCCCCGAGATTCGTACATCATTCCATTCATTTGCGGAGGTGTTCTACATGATTAGGTCCAACCTATCCGTGTACACATGTTACATCTCTTCATTGGAGTTTGTGACCGTCCTTGGCCAATGCAGAGGAATCTATTGTTCCAAAGATGATATATATTGATGTAATAGATCCTAGGAAAGAAGTTAGTTCTCAAGTTATGTTCATTAGCATAAGTTCATAGTTTGGATTTTACGCGAAGGAGCTTCAATGCTATATCTTGTGTGTATTCTGATATTCTGTAATTAGGCCTTTGAGCCCTAGTTGTGAGCCCGCATGATGCTGACCAAATTGTATTTGACTTATATTATATACTGAATGACTAAATTTGTGTTTGCTTCATATCTTTGAGTTGTTTCCACTGTGTTTACTCTTGCTACATGGCTTGGATAGTTCACTCTGTGAACCCTCCTACCTTGACTGCACCACTAGCATATCTGATGATGAGTTTGACTATCTAGATGATGAAAGTGATGAATTATTGTTCATGGCTTTGAATGTTGGAACTAATTCTACTGATTTTGAAAGATGCATGAAGGAAATTGCTCTAGAAATAGAGCAGAATATTAAAGGATCTTTGGTAACTACTTTTCATGCAAGAGAAGAGAAGAACTATTGGTTAATTGATAGTGGGTGTTTGAATCATATGAAAGGTGATAAGAATAAGTTTGTTAAGCTTGAGAAGTTTGATGGAGATTTTGTTAAGTTTGGAGATGATGCATCTACTAAGATCTATGGAAAAGGTTCAATTAGTTTTGATAGCAAGCACAATATAGATGATGTTCTTTATGTCAAGGGTCTCCAGCATAATCTTCAAAGTGTATGACAAATGTGTAGTAGATGATATAACCTTATGTTTTAGGTGAAATAAAAAAAGGAAGCTCCAAAACTTTGGTTACTACAAGAACAAAGACAAAAGGAAATGTATATTAGCTCAAAGGTTCTAATGGTATGTGATTTATTATTCAAATTAATGAAAGTTGTCTATGGCATAGAAGAATGTGTCACATCAATTTTGATAGCCTAGTAAGGATCAACTCTACTCAAGTTGTGAGAGATCTACCAAGAATTACAAAGCCCATCAATGCAATTTGCAAGGAATGTCAGATTGGGAAGAAAACAAGGAAGAACTTTGAAACCAAACAATATTCTACCATAGGACCTCTGGAGTTGGTACATATAGATCTATGTGGACCCACAAGAACATGAAGTTTTCAAGGTGATAGGTATTTCATGTTGTTAATTGATGATTACTCTAGAATGACTTGGGTAAACTTTCTCAAAGAAAAATCATAAGCTCTGGATAAGTTTAAATCTTTTAAGGTTATGGTTGAAAATGAAAATGATTTGAAAGTCAAGTACCTGGGGTCTATAGAGGTGGTGAATTCACCTCCAATAAATTTAACTATTTTTGTGAAGATAATAGAATAAAAAGGCATTTGTGAGCTCCTAGGACTCCTCAAAAGAACGGAGTTGTGGAAAGGAAGAATAGGATAGCTCAAGAAGCAATAAGGACAATGTTGAAAGAAGTAAATCTATTGGATATCTATTGGAGAGAATCTATTCATACTATATTCTACATACAAAACAAAGTGCAAGAAAGGGTCAATCATTCAAAGACTCCATATGAACTTTGGTATGGAAGAAATCCTACTATAACTTATTTTAGAGTGTTTGGAAGCAAGTGCTACATTAGGAGAGATGAAGAAAATTTGGCAAAGTTTGATACAAGATCACATGAAGGAATCTTTCTTGGATATTCTACAAAGATCAAGGCTTACAGGTGCTACAACAAGAGGCTAAAGAAGTTAGTTGAAAGTGTAAATGTCAATGTGGATGAACAACCACATCAAAGCTTAGTGCTAATAGAAGGATATGAATCTGATGACCCCCCTTGCAAAGAAGAAGAAATAGAAGAATAAAAGGAAAAGGAGATGCAAGTTGATGAAGAAGATGCTCTAGAAAGGGTTCCTAAGACTCCCAAGTATGTACAGAAGAATCATTATGAAGATCAAACCATTGGAGATAAGAACAAAGGCATATTAACAAGAAGGTAAATTGCTATGGTAGATGAATAGGTAAATTTGTGCTTATTGTCTAAAGTAGAACCCAAAATAGTGATTGAAGCATGCAAAGATGAACACTTGATCAAATTTATTGAAGAAGAATTGATGTAGATTGAGAAAAATCAGACTTGGGAAATTGTCCCAATACTAGTAGACAAAAATGTAATAGGAACTAAATGGGTATTCTAGAAAAAAATGAATGAGAAAGGAGAAGTAGTTATAAATAAGGCCAGGCTTGTGTGTAAAGGCTACTCACAAGTGGAAGGAATAGATTATGAGGAAACATATGCTCCAGTGGCTAAAATGGAGGCCATTAAAATGTCCTTGGCCTTTGCAGCTCATAAGGACTTCAAAGTTTATTAGATGCATGTGAAATATGCATTCTTGAATGGAGAGTTTGAAGAACAGGTATACATCAAGCAACTGAAAGGTTTTTAGTTATCAGATGATCCAAATATGGCTTGTAAACTGAAGAAGGCATTGTATGGACTCAAGCAGGCTCCTAGAGCTTGGTATGCAAGGTTGGATAGGTACTTGCCGTAGCAAAAGTTCAAAAAGGGTACTACAGATAGCAATTTATACTTCAAAGTTGAAGAATATCAAATCCTGATTGTGGAGGTATATGTTAACGATATAATCTTTGGAGGAAATGAAGGTATGTGCAAGAGATTTACAGAAGAGATGCAAAAAGAGTTTGAAATGTCAATGTGTGGGGAAATTAATTTCTTCCTTGGGTTACAAATCAGTCAATTAGAAAAAACTATTTTCATTTCACAGTCAAAGTATGTTAAGGAAATGTTGGAGAAGTTTGGAATGGAAGACTCCAAACTTGTATGTACTCCCATGACTACTGGTTGTAAGTTAAGCAAAGATGATGAATCTCCTAAGGCTGATTAGAGAAAGTACAGATCAATGATTGGTGGACTATTATACCTAATGGCTACTAGACCAGATATTATGCATCTAGTTTGTCTTGTGGCTAGATTCCAAGCAAATCCTAGAGAGTCACATGTTTTAGCAGTAAAAAGGATATTTAGATACTTGAAAGGTACTCCACATTTTGGCTTATGCTATCCCAAGGATATTGATTTATCTTTGAGTACATATACAAATGCAGATTGGGTAGGATGTATAGATGATAGAAGTATAAGTGGTGGTGCTTTCTTTCTTGGAAGCAGGATTCAGTATTATTATCTACTATAGAGGTAGAGTACATTGCAGCAACATCTTGCTGCACACATGTGTTATGGATGAAGCAAACATTGAAGGCTATCAAAGTATCATATGATGAACCTATTCCTATCTTATGTGATAATATAAGTTCTATCAACATTTCAAATAATCTAGTAATGCATTCAAGAACAAAGCATATTTCAATCTAGTATCACTTCTTAAGAGAGAAAGTTGTAGAGAATGAGGTGAAATTGGAGTTTGTGCCCACTAAGGACTAAGTTGTGGATATCTTTACAAAGGCTCTTCCTAAAGATACTTTTGAGTATCTCTGGAAGAAGTTAGGGGTTATTTCCCCTCCTTTTAATTAGATGCATAAGTGTGTGCATTTGTCCACCAGGAAACATTTCAAGATACATTCTTAGTCTTGGATTGATGTTGAAGGCTACCTCTCAGGGGGAGTAGGTAGTGATACTATTAGTTGGTGCAAGCAGAAGGAGCATATCTTATGTCCCTAAGGGAGAAAGTGTAGAAAAATGAAAGTAGTGGTACTTGCTAGTGTTGCCCTTTTCCATTGATGTCAAAGGGGGAGAGAGTTAAAGTGGTTGAAAAATAATTGTGCAAGAAAGTGTGTGAAGAGTAAGAGTTGTTCCGGTCAGGGGGAGTACTACTGAGTTGCTAATTGATTGCTTTAGATCTTGATAGTTTTTCAGAAAGTTGGTGTTTCCATCAATGACAAAGGGGGGATTGTTGAAAACTTGCTCATGTTGTCATTGATGTCAACCTTTACTAGGTAGTTCACTTGGTTTCCAAGTGCTTTTTTAGAAAATTTGAATAAAAAGGTGTGCAGTGTGACAGAGGTATGCCCACTATTATGCTTCACATTTCTTCATAGTTGAAGATATGCTTGTGTGGTTTGGAAGTTATGATTAGATGTGTTTATAGGTGTTATATCTAGAGTTTCAGGTTCTGGATCATCTGGAAGTGGAAGATGTGTTTGATAGTGAAGAAGGTTGTCCAGGAGAAATGAGTTTGCTCCATATTTCTCCACATTAAGGTTTCTTGTCTTGTGGATTTGGGAATGTGCTTATATTGTATGTATCTATATTCCTTTGAAGTTTCTAGTAATGGGTTGCTTCGCAAGTTTATTTCTTGTGTTGGTGGTCAGTGGTAGTGCATAATGAAGATATTCTTTGTTTCAGGTGGTTGCGACAGTGTTGCAAAAGTTTATGATATTATAGAAAGATGTGTGGATGTTGTGGAGCATTTCTTTATGGCCTACATGATGTTTTTATACTTGGAGAGGTATGGAGGTTATCACTTGTTGTGTTAGTTTAGGTTTGGCCAACCTAACCTACTAGCACTATTTACGAAGGTACCTTGTGGATTGTGAACATGATGAACAACATAGTGTAATAGATTTGGGTCCTAGTTAACCCTTGGCATGGTCCACTTTCACTTCTTCATACAATGGAAGTGTTTGGTGTTGACCTATTTCAGTGTTGCATGTTTAAGGTGCACACATTTCATTAGGACTGACCTAATTGAGATTTTTTTAGGTCATGGATGGTATAAATGCAAGATGAAGTTCAGAGGAGAAATGCATAGAAGATGATGTGAATGTGAATCAAGGGTGGTGAATTGAGTGTGATCTTAAATCCTTATGACTCTTGGATGCAGTGAGCATAATGTGTTTACATTTTAGTTTGCTTGAAATTGCTAGAGGCAGTGAGCCGAAGGTTGTGTATGGCAAGAAGTTGAAGTGGTGGATTTATCATGTTGCTTTGAGATAGTGAATCTCTTTGTAACAACCCTCTTCTATTCTTCTCTCTTCTGGATAGTAAGTCCTTGTCATTAGTGAGCCATTGGTAGTGAGCCTACTTGTATTCAATTTTTCTATTCATATATATGTGAGTTAATCCTCACCGTGGTTTTTCCCCTCTTGGGTTTTCCATGTAAATCTAGTGTTCTTATGTGTTTGCATTAATGCTTCATATGTTTACATTCTGCTAATGCATAATAAGAGTTTGAAGATTGAAATATCATTAAGGGTTTAATATTTTAATGTACAACTGATTCACCCCCTCTCAGTTGTCTTGTGTATTCTAACATAAATTTGTGCAAATCCTAACTGAATATTGTAGGATTTAACATAATTGTTGAAGATATATGTAGAAACACATATTTTGGATAGGAAATTGGTCGATATTGACTAAATTTGTAGAAATCATGAATCAAAGCACGTAAGGCCCTAGACATGGAAAACAACAAGACACATCAACCTTGATTAATGATCAGACGGTCAAGACCTAACTTGGGGAGACTTGGGATCATGAATTCACCTTGAATTCATCGTAGCTTTCAAGATAATAAAGGTTTGTTTGTGAACTTTTATTCTTGTTTATGTGATTAACAAACACATCAACAAGATCCTTCTTGACCTACCATGTGTTACAATCCAAAATATTCGTTCAACTATTAGGCTACACCAAGGAACCTCTCTTAGATACCATTTGTAGAAAACACAAATATATTGAGAGGGGGGTGAATCAATATATCAATAAATTTCAACCTTAGTTACTTTATCAATAATCATTGACATATTATTGAGAATTTTAACCTGAACAATAATAGAGCAAGTAGTAAACACAATCATAAAAAAGAACACAACACTAGATTTTACGTGGAAACCCTAACAAGGAAAAACCGTGGTGAGCAAGCTTCTTGGATCTACTACCCAAATCTAGCCTCACAAAAGAATATTGAATTACAAATATTTTGTAGGCAACAACCCACATGACTTTCAACCCAACAGGACACCAATCCCCTTTACCAATTTGCAGGCACCAACCTACAGGAGACTCCAATGCCCTTATCAAACTGAGCACCAACCTAGTCACTAAGCATCAACTCAGATTATGAAGCACCAAATTCACATAGTTGAAAACATGATCAAGTTCATTTTGCACATATTCAATTACGCAACATCACACACACTTCTCAACTCTTCTATTCTACAATTTAGAATAAAAGAATATTGATGCAGAGGCATCCACACTAAAACCTTGACATATAGCATGGATGTCTGCAACCCTTCATCATCATCATATTTTCCTTAACACTGTCAGCATCATCATATTTACTCTGCCGACCGATATCCTCCTGCAGACAAACCTTCATCCTTTCGCCTGTCAGCAGCATCATCATATCTGACTATCGGCAGCATCATCACATTCAGCAAGCGCAAACATCCTCCTGACGTTCACTGTTCACCTTACCGCCAACCTCTACCTTCAGCATCATGATGTTCAACATCATGTTCATCAGCAGGATATAAAATATCATGTTCCTCCCATATATCCTGATGTCAACAACCTCATGCACCCTTCCTTCGATGCTTATGTCACCCCAATATCCTGATGACAATTATCCTGATGATGATGACGTCACATGCAGCTCCTCAATATCCTGCTGCCCTGATATCCTGATGACGATGACGTCATATGCAACTCCTTCAATATCCTACTGTCGGCCAAACTTAACATTATCGGCCCGCGATGGTTTTATCAACCCGATCTTCTACCTTATGCCGATACGCTCCTCCTCGGCAATACCTGATGATGATCACCCCAACGCACATTCACTTCATGCAAACGACTGCATCATGCTCTTCTCCATCTACTCGGATGACGCCCGAAGTAATTGCAGGATATACACAGAAATATCCTGATGATGTCGTTGTGACGAATTTCCCAACCTTAGCGAATTTCGATCCGCCAAACCTCCTGGGATGACCCGATCTACCTTCAGGGTGATCTTCCAAACTCTAACTATTAGCTCGACCTAGCACATACCCATGCTAGGGTTCTCAACACCTCTTGATCGCGATCCTGCAAACATGCACATGAACAAACACAAAATGCAAACTACATCCTACACTACTGTACACAGCCATTCCACCGATTCGACGAATCAACCGGTGGAATGGATCAGCGAATCCATGAAACCACCAAAACAGCAAATCGATCACACAAAGGAATCCAAACAGAGAATTGACACAACAGGATCTCTTTATTGAATTCAAAAGATGCTATTACAATACTCTGTCTCTCACACAGCACAACCTAACTCCTCTGCTCAATGCAATACTATGATCTCTATATGTCTAAGACCAACCAATCCTCATGCATAAATAGGATCTCTTGCGAGTACTACCGACCTGACTCCAAGTGGCTGGGAAATCTCTCCAGGCGGCTGGGAGATCCAACCGAACATACAGCATAACAGCTGTCATAACAAACTATCTAAAAATAGTAAAGCATGGTCAGCATGACCTTATTACATGCATTGTTCTTATAAGACCTTCTTGAAAACATTAACAAGACTCATAACAAACTAACCGCCTCATGGAGGCTAGCTGTCAGGTAGGTGCTCCTGCACCATACTCCCCAACAGAAAAGAACTCATGTCCCATGAGTTTGGATGTGGAAGTCCTCCACCTTTACACTTTGTCTTTGCAGTGTTCTGCTCTGTTCCAGCTTTGACCTCTGCCGGCTCTTGTCTGCTCCAAGACTTCTGAACTGTAACTTGCTTTCTTGCAAGTAAATCCTCATGCCTGTCAATGTAGGCCCTTCTCTCACATACCCTGTGTTTGTCAGGTTGTCTGACCAGAACCTCTGTCTGAACTGCCTCTTGAACTTCTGTAATGTTCAACTCTGTCTTTCTTTCAACCTTTATAGGACAAACAATAGTCCCAACTATGACAACATCCTTGTCATTCCTCTCAACTGGTTGCTGTTTGCAAACCTGTTTCTGAACCTGCTGCTGACCTCTGTCAGTCAAAACTGAAATTGTCTTCAACCTGTTGTCCTTAACAACTTCTTTCCCTGCAGTGTCCTCAACTGCCTTTATGCCTACTCCTATAGGCTTCTGCATAAATTCCTTCTTTCCCATTAAAATGATTTTGGCTGCCCCCTGTGCTGCAGCATCTTCCTGCAATGGCATCAACTTAATAGTCTTCCCATCTTTCTTTATGGTGTAGGTATTAGCATACCCATCATACAGTACTCTCCTATCAAATTGCCATGGTCTACCCAACAGTAGGTGACAACATTCCATGGGCAAAATGTCACACAAAACTCTATCCTGATATGCTCCAATTTGAAAATCCACATATGCCTGTTCATAGACAAAAAGTGATTGACTATCACTCACCCAAGATGCCTTGTAAGGGTTTTGGTGTGGAATCCTTTCCAAATGCAGTTTATCCACCATCTCCTGAGATACCATGTTATCTGTTGAACCAGTATCAATGACAACCTTACATACCTTACCTTTGCTCTTGCATGTGGTCTTGAAAAGAGCTCTTCTTTGCATCATATCCTTTGATGCCTGCAAACTAATTCTCCTTAGCATCAATGCTTCTCCCTCCTCAGGATATCCATAACTTTCAGAAGCTCTATCTGTTTGCTCTACTTTCTCTTCTTGCACAAGTTGTACTCTCTTGTCATTCGTTCTATCATTTCTGGATGATGAATCTTTGCTTTCTGGACATTTGAAAAATGGATGACCAAACTCACCACAGGTGTAACACTTTCCTGAAAATGTAGTAGAACCTCTACCACTTCCAAATCTGCCTCTATTACCTTTCCATCCACCTCTGAAATCAGACTGTCCCTGTCCTTTACCAGTGTCTTCCTGACCTTCATTGGTCTGCCTTGTTGTAGGGGCTAATCCTCTTCCCCTCATATTGCTACCTCTTCCTCTCATGGATTTATCTTGTCTCCTATTCATCTTTTC
This sequence comes from Cunninghamia lanceolata, assembly GCA_027924645.1. Classification (NCBI taxonomy): domain Eukaryota; kingdom Viridiplantae; phylum Streptophyta; class Pinopsida; order Cupressales; family Cupressaceae; genus Cunninghamia; species Cunninghamia lanceolata. Next base: position 3,333,975 of record BSBN01000697.1, read on the forward strand.
TTCAATCCTGATTGCCATTTGGTAACAATCCTCCACATTCTTAGGGTTAGCTAAAACTAACTCATCCTGTATGTTCAATCTCAAACCAGCCAAGTACCTAGCCACCTTTTCTACCTCATTCTCATGATGACCACATCTCATACTCAACTTATAAAACTCCTCAGTATATGCCTTCACATCCATTTCCTTCTGCCTTAAAAATTGTAGCTTCTTAAACATCTGAACCTCATAATCCTTAGGCAAGAATTTACCTTTTATCCTTGCTACCATCTTATCCCATGAAGTGATCTTTGACTTCCCTTGTTTCCTTCTCTCGGATTGTACATAATCCCACCATACCAAAGCATGACCTCCTAACTTGGTCTTTGCAATCTTTACCTTCTGATCCTCAGCAACATCTTCACATTCAAAGTGATTATCAAGTGCAGCAATCTAATCTAGTAACTCATCTTCATTCAAACTTCCATTATACTTGGAAACATCAACCTTTACCTTAGGTTTATCACTCTGCACTGCCTTTAACAGTTTTGCAAATCTCTGGTCTTCAGCATCCAGATCTTCAGCTACCTCTTCATACTCTTCAACAGCATCTTCATCTTCTTCAGACTCACTGTCTTCCACTTCCCTCTTTTTGTTCTTTTCCAGGGCTACAAGCCTGGCTTGAAGTGCTTCAGCAAGCTCCTTCATCTTCCTCATTTCTCTGACATGTTTTTCCTTCATCTCCTACAATTCCCTTGCAGTACTACTACCTTTCGGAGGCATTTTGTCAACCTCTCACTTCTCTACCTCTATCTTTTCAGTGACAGAATCAACTCTACCTCTGCCCTTTCGGTGACAGAATCAACACACAACAGCCTAGACCTTTTGCTGAGCTCTGATACCACTATGATGCAGAGGCATCCACACTAAAACCTTGACATATAGCATGGATGTCCGCAACCCTTCATCATCATCATATTTTCCTTAACACTGTCAGCATCATCATATTTACTCTGCCGACCGATATCCTCCTGCAGACAAACCTTCATCCTTTCGCCTGTCAGCAGCATCATCATATCTGACTATCGGCAGCATCATCACATTCGGCAAGCGCAAACATCCTCCTGACGTTCACTGTTCACCTTACCGCCAACCTCTACCTTCAGCATCATGATGTTCAACATCATGTTCATCAGCAAGATATAAAATATCCTGTTCCTCCCATATATCCTGATGTCAACAACCTCATGCACCCTTCGTTCGATGCTTACGTCACCCCAATATCCTGATGACAATTATCCTGATGACGATGACGTCACATGCAGCTCCTCAATATCCTGCTGCCACGATATCCTGATGACGTATATCCTGATGATGATGACGTCATATGCAACTCCTTCAATATCCTGCTGTCGGCCAAACTTAACATTATCGGCCCGCGATGGTTTTATCAACCCGATCTTCTACCTTATGCCGATACGCTCCTCCTCGGCAATACCTGATGATGATCACCCCAATGCACATTCACTTCATGCAAACGACTGCATCATGCTCTTCTCCATCTACTCAGATGACGCCCGAAGTAACTGCAGGATATACACAGAAATATCCTGATGATGCCGTTGTGACGAATTTCCCAACCTTAGCGAATTTCGATCCGCCGAACCTCCTGGGATGACCCGATCTACCTTCAGGGTGATCTTCCAAACTCTAACTATCAGCTTGACCTAGCACATACCCATGCTAGGGTTCTCAACACCTCTTGATCGCGATCCTGCAAACATGCACATGAACAAACACAAAATGCTAACTACATCCTACACTACTGTACACAGCCATTCCACCGATTCGACGAATCAACCGGTGGAATGGATCAGCGAATCCATGAAACCACCAAAACAGCAAATCGATCACACAAAGGAATCCAAACAGAGAATTGACACAACAGGATCTCTTTATTGAATTCAAAAGATGCTATTACAATACTCTGTCTCTCACACAGCACAACCTAACTCCTCTGCTCAATGCAATACTATGATCTCTATATGTCTAAGACCAACCGATCCTCATGCATAAATAGGATCTCTTGTGAGTACTACCGACCTGACTCCAAGCGGCTGGGAAATCTCTCCAGGCGGTTGGGAGATCCAACCGGACATACAGCATAACAGCTGTCATAACAAACTATCTAAAAATAGTAAAGCATGGTCAACATGACCTTATTACATGCATTGGTCTTATAAGACCTTCTTGAAAACATTAACAAGACTCATAACAAACTAACTACCTCATGGAGGCCAGCTGTCAGGTAGGTGCTCCTGCACCAAATATTCTCTTGAAAACATGGATACATATTGTGTGAATCTTGAATTATCTTTTGCTCATTTCCTTCACACTCTATTCACATTCAAACACATGTATACACTATATGCCACACCACTTAAATTCTTCAAGTCATATACATACACACACACACAGATATATATATATATATATATATATATATATAAAATCATCTGCATCTCTACCAAAACATCTATGTTTTCTACAAGGTGGCACATAAATCTATGCCATAGAAAATGTGTAGTCATCCTTGCATATACACTTTGATCCTAAATTAAATGTGGTAATGTAGGAATAAAATATCAAAATTTCTACTAGACCCAAATTTCTTCTGCATGATCTTAGTTCTTTGTGCATGATCCAAAATCATTCATGTCAGTTGGATAAAGTTTCTAAACTTAAACACAGGTATCCATTACGTAAGCCAGTCACCCGATCTAGTCTGAAATATCTCCATGCACTTTTGTGGTAAGTCAAATCTTTTGAAATCTCGATATAACATATTTCATGCCTTGTTCTATGTACTCTATGAACCACAAGTCCATACGATGACTTGTGGTGAAATGCGGTAGTCTCCCATGGTATCCTTGTTAAATTTCATTTGACTAGTCACATAGTCTTCATTCTAATGCTTTTAAGAATTAATGTGGTAGCTCAAAACTCCTGAATCTTGGGTCCAACATACATTTTGACTTCCTATACTTATCTTACAAACCACAAGACTAGAAAATTGATTGTGGTGGGATGTGGTAGTCTTCCATGGTATCCCTTTTATCTTTCATGCAACCAATCATATAGTTTTCATTCTAATGCTTCCAGGTATTAATGTGGTAGCTCAAATCTCCTGAACTTTGGATCCAACATAGTTTTTGACTTCCATTACTTATCTTTCAAAGTGCAATCCAAAACAACCAACTATGGTAGAATGTGGTAGTTTCTATTGGCAAGCGACATTGTCTTGATGAATGAATGTTGTCATTGATGGCAACAAAGGAAAGAGACTCCATCGGTATGACAAAGAGACTTTACTCTGGAAGTAGAAATGACTAAGTATGAACAATATACATTATACAGAGTAAGTAACAATGTTTGGGATGGTATGCCTCCGTAGTAAAAGATCAGTATATGTGGATCAGGTATGTTGTTCATAGCTATTTAGTGATGATTTGTTCTAGTACTCAAGTCTTGACTTCCTCAGGAAGTCACATGGTAGAATACCTAAGTCTGGGTGAATAGAGAAAAGACAGGAACAATGCACAATGCTAGAGAAAAGGTTCTGCATTCCTCCATAGTTTTATATTTGTTTTTGTGGTTCTGAAGGTATGCTAAGAGATCTAGAATGGTTGTTTGTTATGCATCTTAGAGTCTCAAATGGTCCGCAGTGGGAATTATGATGTGACAGATGAGTTGATCAAGTATACTCTTAAGGAAAAAGATGACACATGTTAGATTCTTATGCGGAGAAGTTATATTGTCTAAATAGTCAATCTAAGTGATGATATGATTGAAGCCAACCTATATGAAGACTCTTGTATGTTTGTTTAAGTTCACATTGTAAATTGTACACAAGTCCAAGCTGATAAGATGTAGTATTTGTGTACAAGGTTTATGTTTTGCTTACCAATCTAATTATGAGATAAATCTTGTAGTGAATATATATACTCAATGGAATTCTATTTTGGTGAGTAGTTGTAAGGTGTGTTGTATGAATTTGAAGTGTGAAGGATTATGAGCAGAGTGCAGAGTAGAAAAAGTTGAACAAGGATAGAAAATAGAGTATATGTAGTTAAGTTGAGAAGCAGCGCAGAACAAATGAAGACCTTTGAATTTGTATATTGAACCTTCAATGGAACTGTGATCAGTTATGTGGTAGATGCATTCATAGTACTTCAACTTTTGGTAGTGAGCCAATACTTCTTCTTTCTTTTTTTCTCTTGGTAGTGAGCCTTTGTGCAGTGAGCCTTCTTGTAATTCGGTATTAAGCTATCATAATATATTGTGAGCTAACACTCACTGTGGTTTTTCCCTCTTTTGGTTTTCCACATAAAAATCTTGGTGTCTATGTTTTTATGCTTGGTGTGCTTTCATGTTATTAATTTTGGAAATTAGATTAATAAACAAGTTAAAAACTGGTTTTGTGGAATACTGATTTAGCCCCCCCCTTAGTATTCCTTACTTTCAACAATTGGTATTAGAGCAAGGTTCCTTGAAAGAAGCCTAATAGCTTGTGGAAGATCTGGGAGAATTCACTCATGGTAGCCAGGAGATTTGGAAACTTCTCAAACAATGTTGAATTAGAAGAAGATCATGATGATCTTGAAAAATATGAAGTAGCAATTAGAGATATAAAGGATAACATTCAAGAAGCTAATGAGTGCATTTTAAAGCTGAAAGAACAAGTCAAGAAATTCAAAGAAAAATACAAAGATGTTAGTGAACAATTGATATTAACAAATGAAAACCTGGATGATTTGAAAGTGGAAGTTATTAAAACAGCTAAAGTAGAAGATGATCTAAATATGATGGTAAACAACAAGATAGAAGATTGTGCCAAATTAGAAAAAGAAGTTGTGAGCCTAAAAACAGACCTGGAAAAAGCCAAGAGCTTTAAAAAAAAGTTCAACATAAGTTTTGCAAAACTTGATGAGACGATTGTTACTCAAAAGAGTTGAAATGACAAGCAAGGCTTAGGATTTGAGAAAGGAGAAAGTTCAAAATTAGGTCAAGAAAACTTTCAGATGAAGCAAAACAAAGGCAACCAATTCAAGAATCAAAGAAGAAGACCTAGAAGACCCTCGGTTAGATAGCCAAATGCTCAAAGGTACCCATCCTTCAATGGCCATTATTTTAATTGCAAAAAGGTTGTTCATAAAGCTACTTAGTGTAGGAGTAGAATAAATAAGAATGTTCTATCATTCTCTGGTCAATGTTTCAATTGCAAGAAAATTAGTCATAGATCAAATGAATGCAGAAGTCTAGAAAGAAATGGCTTTCACAATTCAAGGAATACTCAATTATTCAATGGAACATGTTTTTCTTGCAATAGATTTAGACACATGGCTAATTAATGAAAATCAAAGATGAATTCATTCAAAGGAAGGAATCAAGGACAGGGAAACATTGTGTTCTACAATTGCAATAAGTTTGGACATATTGCAAGATTTTGTAGAAGTAAGAACGTGAAAAGAAACTACTATGTTGAAGAAAGGAAAACAAAGCAGAGGAATGATAAGGGAAAAGAAAAAGTTGATCTGGTTGAAACTAAGAAAGAAATGGACAAGATTTGGATCAAGAAAGAAGTAATTGAAGTCAAGGATGGATCCACACTAGCATCTAGTGCAGATACTTCCTCTGAGAAGTAAATTGGGAGCTCTAGCTCAGGAGGAGCTATGTTTACAATCTAAAGCCCCCAACCAGAAAGTTAGTATTAGAATCTGGCACTATGGTATGTTGTGAAGAACTTTATGACAAAGCATCTAGTGCAGATACTTCCTCTGAGAAGTAAATTGGGAGCAATATGGATTGATTGTGGTTGACAAAGAAGTGTTTGACAGCTTTTTGAAAGACCACATTTATGATGATTAAGTTAAGGCATCAAGGGGTTTAAAGGATTGGATTCGCAAAAGATTAATCACTTTGTATTCAATATTTTAAGTGTTTAAGGCAATCTGAAGCAAAATTCCAAGTGATTCAGTGATTTCCAAAGCATATTAAGATGACCAAAGAAAACCCTAATTCAGCGAAAAGAGGTATTTTTTAGATTCAAAACCCTACTGTGAATTTATTTAAAAATGGCAAAACCACATGTGATTGATATAACTGAGAGGCCAAGGCCAAAATTCAAGAAACATCCTTTCAAATCAACAAAAGTAGATCTAATAGGTGCATTTTCTGACATACCATATGGAGTTATGCATGTGGAGGATGTTAGGGCTTATATTCATGTTTCCCTAGAAGAACATGGAAAAGGCAAACTCACAGATTTATTCCTAAATCATTTGTGTGGTGAGGATTATGATTTCAAGAATGAATATAAGGCATTGGAAACAAAGAAATTCATTCAATACATTGATTTCCCAACATTCGTTGAGGATGAATGGATCGGATATGTTCTGAGTAAAGTGCATGATGAATTTTTGTGGCTAGAGAAACCATTCATGATAACTAAGGATGCCATAAGGGTAGTTACTGGATTAAATTCCACTAGTGTAGTTCCTGTATTGAAGGTAGTAAAGATTGATACTGTAATGAAAGCCATCGGAGCTAAGTTTGACAAAAGGGCACTAACAATCAATGACATTGAAGACCATGCAGTAAGATTTGTGTCCATGGTTATTGGGTACAAAGTTTATTTCTCAAAGTGGGAGAATTTAGTCTCTGGTACTACAATCTACACATCATTTGAGATGATTAAAGAAGATGCAGAGTATGATCTTTGTGAACTGCTCCATCAATGGCTGATGGAAAATTTAAGAAAGACCAAAGAGAAAAAATATTCATTCAAGTATGGTACATTGATTATCTGTTTGTTCTTCTACTTCATGCAAGAGTTGCCAGGTATGAAGAATCTATTCTGAACAAGTGATAAATCTGTTTCAGTTCAAATTAGAAATCATCTTAATAGCATAGGTAGCCATGATGTCCAGAACACAGCCCTATGGGGCTATTTCAAAAACTTTTAAAAGTTAATGCAAACTAGAGAAAGGATTTCTAGATCAGTTGCTGAAAAGTATAAGGACACTATCTGCTTTATTGTGACAAAAGACTAATGCTTGATGGAGGCTATTGAGCCTAGAATAGTGCCAATGGGATATGAAGTAGATGGAAGAATACTAGAAAATTATGCCCAACATATGCTAAGTAAACCTAGAGATCCCAATGAAGAAAGATTTGGAACTCATGAGGAACTGTCTGCAAAAATACATGTTGAGGTGAGAAAACCTGAAATTTCAAGAAAGGCCCAGAAGATGGCAGAAGATTATACTCTAAAAAGGGGTTTCACCAAAATGCAAGTCAAAGAGATAAGAGAAAAGGCACAAGCAGAGAAAGAAGCAAAAGAAAGGAATGAAAGTGAACCGGTTAAGGCTTTGGAAAAGCCTAAGAGGAAACTAGAAAATCCAATAGTAACAAAAAGAAGAACTAGAGGTTCTACTTCTACAAGAACTGCATCTATGTGCTTTGGTCCCACACCCTCTTCAAGTGTGGAAACCCATGCAACCAACCACAAAATACAGAAAACCAAAGGTCATAGAATGTATGTTAGTATAGGAGCTGATGAGGAAGAGACTGAGTCAGATGAAGAAGTGAAGATAATGAAAACTAAGGCCACCAATGCCTCTGAGAGTAGCAAAAACAAACCTTCTGGTAAGAGAAAAGCTAAGAAAAGGCCAGGGCAAGATGAGTCTCAAACAGGAGAAGCTACTATAAGTCTTGAAGATGTCCTAAAGGCCATAACAGTTGATGGAAATTTAAAGTCCATAGCCCAACTGTATGATGAGTATAATGATCCAGACAAAAGAATTATTGAGACTGCTATTGTCAAATATCTGGATATTTACAACAAAGCCCTTATTGACATAATTACTAATCTTCTAGATACCTTGGGTAGTATTATGTCTACAAGAAAAGAAGCATCTATGGAAAAATACATTGAACTCTGTGAGCATACTCTGATAAAGTTATGTCCAGAGATCTCTCCTGAAGACAAAACAAAAATCTCCAAAGCACTCAGCAAGGAGTTCAAAACAAAGAGGAGAATGAATACTCTCATGTCAGATGACATTGAGAAAGTAGTTAAAGAGACTGAGGAAATCACTTTAAGAGTACTAAAAGAATTTCATCTCCCAACAATATATGATAATGATGAAGAAAATATTGGAGATGATACATCTATTTCGGAAGTGAATTTGAACTGAGGGTTAGATGACAAAGTGGTCAAAGAGAAGGAATCTCCTACTACAGATATTGAGTCTAGTCTCCCATTGGAACATCAAACAAGTGACAAGACAGGATTGGAGAAGACTGAGAAGACAGATAAGGTTGATGATCAAGAAGAGAAATAGGATAAGGAAATCCCTACATTGAAACAAAAGGATAGTGCAAATGAAGCTATGGATTTAGATCCTCTAGAAATAAACCAAGAAGAAGAAGTCTTTGGTATAGCAAGAGACACTGTGTAGTCATTCAAAGAATTTTTGGAAAAAGAGAAATAGGTATTTGATGAGCTAGAATTTTTGCAAGGACCAATAAACCTAAACTCAATGTCCCCAGTACAGAAATTTAAATTGGTATCAATTGTGCAGGCAAAGGCATAGGAAGAAATTTTGAAGTCTCACATATAGGATAGTGAACTGATTGGTGAGGCATCCAATATTTTAGAGAAGCTGATGCCATCATATCAGAAGGGCACTTCTTTATCTTCCATAGATCAACTAAAAGGACTCATAAATTCTGTAAGTGAGCATTTTGAATCTTTTGAGAGACCTGCTGAGACAAAAGTGAGACAATAATTTGATGAGAAAAGATTAAATGAGTTGAAGACTATGATAAAAAATAACAAAGCTCTATAGACAATAAAATGAAAGGCATATAGAATGCTATCAGAGAAGCAAGTGACCTGTACAAATTTTTTCTCTCTTGGCCAGTCACCACAAAAGAGATAGAAGAAAAGGTAAAGGATCTAAAACAACAACTAATAAATATTTCTAAATCAATTGATCTAGCAGCTGAGTCAGTGAGTAGAAAACAAATACAAGTAATTAATATTCATAATGAGTTAAGTGATATTGTAAATAAGAGGGATGAGATGAAAAATAAAATGTGTTAGTTGAGAGGACTAATTAGTCCTAAGTTAGATTCAATGATCAATATTGTAGCAAAAGCATAGGTAGCTTCACAAATAGACACAAATTCTATTGTGCAAAAGGTAGAAGAATCTATCTTTATAATAAATGGTCACATTCAAATTCTGGAAAGACCTAAGATTCTATGGGATGAAGAGATTACACAATTAAAGATTGCATATCAGGATATTCTTTCACTGGCAACTAATTGAGTTGAAGTTTGTATGTGTACATATGCGGTAGAGTATGAAGATTTTTGCAGTGTTGGTCCAATTTTGACTCTTGTACATACACCTTTTCCATTGATGTCAAAGGGGGAGAAGAAGATTAATGAAAAATGGGCAAACATCTTAGGGGGAGAAGAAATACAGAGTAAGGGGAAGAAGATGCACATTTTTCAATCAGTGTTGCCATCAATGCCAAAGGGGGAGATTGTTGGCAAGAGAAACTATCCTAATGATTGAATGTTGTCATTGATGGAAACAAAGGAAAGAGACTCCACCGGTATGACTAAGAGACTTTACTCCGGAAGAAGAAATGACTAAGTATGAATAGTATACATTATACAAAGTAAGTAACAATGTTTGGGATGGTATGCCTCCGTAGTAAAAGATTAGTATATGTGGATCAGGTATGTTGTTCAGAGCTATTTAGTGATGATTTGTTCTAGTGCTCAAGTCTTGACTTCCTCCAGAAGTCACATGAGAGAATACCTAAGTCTAGGTGAACAGAGCAAAGACAAGAACAATACACAGTGCTAGAGAAAAGGGTCTGCATTCCTCCACAGTTGTCTATTTTATTCTGTAGTTCTAAAGGTATGCTAAGAGATCTAGAATTATTGTTGGTTATGCATCTTAGAGCCTCATATGGTCCATAGTGGGAATTATGATGTGACAGAAGAGTTGATCAAGTATACTCTTAGGAAAAAGCTGACAGACATGTTAGATTCTTATACAAAGAATTTATATTGTCTGAATAGTCAATCTAAGTGATGATATGATTGAAGCTGACCTATATGAAGACTTTTGTATGTTTGTTTATGTCCACATTACAGATTGTACACAAGTCTAAGCTAACAAGATGTAGTATTTGTGTACATAGTTTATGTTTTGCTTGCCGACCTGATTATGAGATAAATCTTGTAGCGAATATATATACTTGATGGAATTTGATGTTGGTGAGTAGTTGTATGCTGTGTTGTACGAATTTGAAGTGTGAAGGATTATGAGCAGACTGTAAGCAGAAAAAGTTGAACAAGGACAGAAAATAGAGTATATGTAGTTAAGTTGAGAAGTAGGGAAGAACAAATGAAGAGCTTTGAATTTGTATATTGAACCTTCAATGGAAATGTGATCTAGCATGTGGTAGATGCATTTACAACAGTTCATCTTCTGGCAGTGAGCCAATCCTTCTTCTTTTCTCTTGGTAGTGAACCTTTGTGCAATGAGCACTTATTCATAGGGCAATGAGCCCTGGGCAGTGAGTCCTAAGGCAGTGAGCCTTCTTGTAATTTGGTATTGAGCTATCATAATATATTGTGAGCTAACACCCACCATGGTTTTTCCCTCTTTGGGTTTTCCACATAAAAATCCTGGTGTTTATGTTCTTATGCTTGTTCTACTTTCATGTTATTAATTTTGGAAATTGGATTACTAAACAAGTTAACAAGTGGTTTTGTGGAATACTGATTCACCCCCTATTAGTATTCCTTACTTTCAACAACTTCTAATGACAGCTTCCTTCACATTAATGACAACAATCTTGGACAATGAACTTCTTGATATCAATGACAACATTTGTAACACTCTCCCCCTTTATCATTGATGAAAGCATAATTCTCCCCATTTCTCTAACTCCTAACAATCAATGATAATGAGTTCCATTTTGACATCAATGACAACACTTGCAACAAAATAAGCATGAAGATTGAGGTGAGCTAGACAAAGGTAAATCTTGATGTTCTAACAAAGTGCATCTAGCGAGGAGAAGTAGAGAGAACATTATGTGAAGATGATGATTTTCTTTTAGTAAATGTCGAAGATAGAGGGGGAACGTTAGAAAGGGACCGAAACATCAAGCCCCTAGAAGAGGTACCTTTTGATTTATTTTTAGAATATTTCTTGTAATTAGGAGGGGGAAGAGAAGTGAGAGTCGGTGTATGTTTACTTTGATTATTGTTTTTATATGTGTGAGCAATCACATGGTAATGAGGTTGTTGCAACACATTTTGATAAATTTTGTTGTTTTGAGTTAGTTATTTTGCATAATTGAGAATGTAGCTAGGAACTTGAGGTAGGTTTGGAACACCTTGAACATTAGGAATAGGAGTAGATGGTGGTTGCAAAACATCAGGATGAAGATGCACAATAATTATAGGTTTTTCAGGTTCTTTTCGGGAACCAAAAACATAAATTATGTTGATTTGGATGTTGAGATTATGTATTCGTATGGAACCTAATGTTAGCTTTGAGTCTTCCTTCATGAAAGTTTCATTTCTACAATGGAGACCATAAAAATAAAGATTAAGTAAAGTAAGTTGAGAAAAATGTCTATGATTGTATCGTGAGTGATATCTCAGGGACTTGAACATTCAACCAAAGGAGGAAGAGGACTCTTAGCATCCTTTGTGATATCCAAGGGGCTTTTATATGCAACAAAAGGAGAAAAAGAAGTCTTCACATCCTTTTCTAATACCCAAGGGGCTTGGATATGCAACTAAAGGAGGAAAATAAGAAGTCTTCACATCCTTTGTGATACCCAAGGGGCTTGGATATGCAACCAAAGGAGAAAAATAAGAAGTCTTCAAATCCTTTGTGATATGTAAGGAGCTTGGATATGTGACCAAAGGAGGAAGATAATAATCCTTCACATCCATTGTGATACCCAAGAAGCTTGAATATGAAACCAAAGGATCAAGAGAGGAAGTCTTCACCTCCTTTGTGATACCCAAGGAGCTTAAATATGTAACCAAAGGAGGTAGAGAGGAAGTCTTCACCTCCTTTGTGATACCCAAGGAGCTTGAATGTGCAACCAAAGGAGGAAGAGAGGAAGTTGTCACATACTTTCTGATAACTAAGGAGCTTGAATATGCAACCAAATGAGGAAGAGAGGAAGACTTCACCTCCTTTGTGATACCCAAGGAGACTAGATATGCAACTAAAGGGGGAAGACTAATAGGGTGAGCCATGGAAACATCATGGATCATAGTAGAAATAGAAGAAGAGCACTCACCATCCTCTTTCTCATGACCATTTATGGAGATAAATTTAGTAAAGTCTTCTAATATCAAAGGATACACACCCATAAGAGTCGTGAAGGTAGAAAAATTAGATATATAAAAAAAGGATCTCATATATGGAACACATCGAGATATCAATGTCATTCATGGATGCTATGTGATCTAAGACATATGGATGAATATTAATGAAATTAGAAAATTTGTCAAAGTCTATAATGTATGCATGCAAATATTCCAAAGAGAAATAACATGAAGAGGCCATTATGAAATAACTTGTCTAAGATATGCAAGAGGATTGATTGATTAGCTAATCAGACACAACAAAAACAACATTGCAAGATAGGAGTGTTCATCCAAAATGTAAGATTTTGGTAACCACAAAAAATAAAGATCTATAAGTGTGTTTCTTTCTAGATTAGATTTATGATATAAAAGAAGATATGCAACATAAATGTTTACTCATCTTTTTCTACAAATTAAATACTGCTATAGATCTGAGCAATAAAATTAGTAAGTGCAAGTGTAGGACATGTTAGGTTCACCAAAATGTAATATAGGAAAAGAGATCTAGACCAATACCTTTATCAACCTAGATCAATCTTTCTCTATACCAGATTGGAATACAAACCAACAAGGCTTGAGTACTTGGCTACAGTGCTAAAGAGAGAGCCAAGTTGCATGGGTTTTGTCCCTATATTATAAAGAAAAGAGATTGAATCAATGAGACTAGATCTATGGTTTTAAATGAGCTAAATAACAAAACAAATAGCTTATAGGTATTACAAAACAAGTGTGCAAGAGCAAAGGGTAGATCTTGAAGAAGCAGAGCTGTTAGAGATCACTGTAAAAAATAGGAGTAAATCTAGGAGGACTAGGATGCTAGGCATCATGGTCCTAGGGTTTTAGGACACATGAAGTCTGTGTGTGATTGTATCTACTTCTTCCGTCTTCCTATCATACATCAGGTTTCTGAAACTCTTGATGCAGCCTATATACAAGAAAGAGGGAAATTAGTTATGAAGTTTAGTGGCTTACCTCAGTCAAACCTCATGTAAGTGTTCCCACTTCCACAATAGAAAAGATAAGTGTGAAGAGAGTGCATGCTCTTGGTGAGAAGAGGCAAAAACATAACTAAGATTTTTGTAATCAAATGAAATGAAATAGAATTACCATGAGAATGAAACCCTAGTTGAATGTATGTTGCAACATGAATCATCCATAGGGTGTTTATGAAGGAAGGAGCTTCCTTGAAAACCTGCAAGAAAGGTTAATGTATACAACAGTAATCTATAGAAATAGAGATAAAATCCTTGTTAGAGAGAAATATCATAGAGAGTCATTAGGAGACCTATTAGGAGGGTTATGTATGTTCAAGAATCATTTATATATGATTCCTAATTACATCTCGAGGTCCCAATAGAGTTGAGGCCGACGAGGTGCATAACTTAAGTCATAAGGATGACATTCAAATATAACTTGTCAGGGCCAAATTTTTAGGACCCAAGCACTAGGTGCCCTAGTCCTAGTAATTTGGGCTATCTAAATGCCAGATGACACATAATTAAGCCTTGTATCTCATACAAGTAGTGGAAATTACATATTATAAAAAAAAGGTGAACATACAAGCCACAATGGGTGCCAAATCTAGTGTGCAATTGTAAGAGGTATCAATTTACCTCATTCTAAACTTTGTATGCTCTCCCCTTGCCTACATTAGAAACACGGTGATTAGAAAGAGTTAGAATTTGACTGATCATAAAAGGTTTAGTCATTTTGAGCTAATGGTTCTACAAGGGACACTACAATATCTAATTTATTCTTTCTCCCCTTGTCCTCTATAATTATCAAGTTTGCATAGCTATGTCTCTATCGAAGTAATAAAGGCATGTAGAGTACTATTACTTCAATCAATATTTATTTTTTTCTATTTTTCTTCAACTTTCCTTAGACAGATTTTTTCGTACATTTATGTTGCCAAGCCATTGTTTTGCAAAAGGAGTGAAGGAAGGTAGTACATTATGCAATTGCAACACACCACCACTCTATCCATGATTCTCCTTCTTGAGGCTTTGGAATAGAATTCCTAATCCCTAGTAAGGCTATCATGTCTTGATTCTTTAAGTGGAAATATTAGTATTGTAAGTGAGTGGAGAGACATTATTTGATTTTTGAGTAGGTCAAATAGTATAGAAAATTAGAATGTGATGTGAAAGTATAGTAGAATAATCCAATAAATAATAGCACTAAAAGAAACATAGACCAATGAAAGGTTACGAGATATATAGAATATTTCTAGCCTACTTACTTTTCTATCATTTCCTAATATGTAATTAGACCAAGTAAACCAATTTGTAGCATGACTTGTGAATCTATCATGAATTCGATCAACTACCCAAAGATAATTTTGATAGTACAAGCAATTGTTAAATACATCATTGTTGAGTTTAAGAGGACTAAAACAACTCCTATCAGTATGATGTTCCACCATATTGAAATCACCATCAAGGATTGAATTTGCATTAGGAAGGGATTTAGACATGCAATCCCAAAGCTTAATCCGCTCTTTTGCATCAATGGACGCATAAATTATTTAAAACTTTTTAATATAGATGAGGCATAAAATAACTATTGACTATTTGACAATTTGACTATTAATGAATGATATTTAAGTAGAGTGTCTTAAATTAACATTTTACAATCCTACAAACTTCCTAATTTATTTGTTTTAAAATTGTAGGAGTATTTATCCAAATAATATGGTTTAGATTTTATGACAAACATAAATTTAATAAGTTCTAATATTTATTACCTTTAAATATGAGAAAGTTAATCTAGCTATTTCTTTCCTCTATATTTTTAAAATGTTTTGAACATACTGTATTAAAATTAATTATATTAACTCTTTATAATGGAATAAAAATTAGTTTTACATAAATATTCTATAGTAAATAATTTTAAGTAATAATAAAATTCTTAAGATTTAGCTTGGTGGGATTGGAATAATAAATGTATAATTTAATTTATATAAACTAAAAATAAATTAAATGTGATAATTAGAATTTAGATGGAGGGATATATAATTCAAGGTGTTCAAAACTGATTTATTTGTTAATAATGAATAACTATATCATTCACATGTTGAATATGTGTCAACAAGTGTAGTAGATTTGTCAATAGTCATTAGTGTGTTGTCAATTAGTTCTAGTAGGTGTAATGTTAAATTATAGGTTTGTAGGGAGTTGTTTTTTTATTAAAAGGGATAAAAATAGATTTTGAAGGAAACCTGGAATATTGTTTTAGATAGCAAGATATCATCAAACTTGATGCTAACCCCGAGTGAAACATCAACAAAGTTGCAATAGGAAATATCACTAATGCTGCAATAGGAAATAGTAGTTCAAAAAGAAAATGACACAAAATCACTACACAATACAACCCAACAAGGGGCTCATGATAGCCTAAACCTAAAGTGCTCTAGTTAGCATTGAATCTTCCCTTTGACATTATCCAATGAGCCTTTTATGTTGAAATTATGTGCTTATTGGTGTTGTCATTGGTGTCAAATGTGCTCTTGTTTTGATGCTTATTTGTGTTGAGTTAGTTGCTTTGTAAGTGTTGAATATAATGAGAAAATGTTCCTGATATTGAGTTTCCA
This sequence comes from Cunninghamia lanceolata, assembly GCA_027924645.1. NCBI lineage: Eukaryota > Viridiplantae > Streptophyta > Pinopsida > Cupressales > Cupressaceae > Cunninghamia > Cunninghamia lanceolata. The sequence continues at coordinate 3,350,032 of BSBN01000697.1, forward strand.
AGTGCTTTTGAGAAAATTTTCTCTTATACTAGAAACAGTGTGTTGTAGAGTATCTTGGCTTGTTGAAGAACAGTGCGGTGTCTTGCTCTGCATATCATATATAATGAATATCTTTGTCTGTAGATTGGAAGTTATGTTAAGGGATGTATGTAGTTGCTATGTTTCAAGTTTGAGCCTCCGGTGTGAAGATTTGAGTGAGTTCTGTTCACCAGAATAAAAATTATTTTTCTGAGCATCCAATGATGAGAGGGAGAATGTATTTTGCTCCGCATTTCTCTGGATTTATGTCTTACATTCTACAGTTCTAGAATTAAGTTTTTAATGATGTTATGTGCCTTTAGTTCAAATGGTTCATGATTTGGTGCTCCACAAGCAATCTTTCCTTTATGACAGTGGTTGACAGTAATGTTTAAGTGCTCCAGTTTGAAGAATCTTCTGGATAGAGTGTTTGGGGGTTGTACAGAAGTTCTTGGTGATTGTAATGTGCTTTGATTGGTTTGCAAAGTGTAATTTGGATCATGCATGAAGCATGCTCCTAAAGGTATTAGTGTTAACTCCAGTTTTTGTCGACTTGGTTGTTTTCACTACTTGCGATTATACTTCAGAGTTTGTGATAGTGTGAACTGTAGCATGGAAGATTGGATTTGAGTCCTAGCTAAGGCATGGTGTAGTCCACATTCATCTCCTCTCCTTCATAAATTTGTTTAGGTCTAGACCTATTCTAATGTATGATTGTATGTCGACCTTGGATAATGCTCCAATGGTTGATGATTGTAATGCCAACCTTGATGTACATTCCAAGGTTGATGAATTGTATAAATACATGTAATGAAGTCATGGATAAATGACGAGTATGTGAAGATGTGAAGATAAGTGCAAAGTGAAAAAGTAGAGCATAGCAGAGGAGAGTTATTGTGCTTCAATGGAACTAAACCTTGGCATAATACAAATGCTATTATCTCATTTCACCAACTTTTGGTAGTGAGCCCCTTCTTTTGGTAGTGAGCTTTTTCATTTAAGTAGTGAGCTCAAGGCAGTAAGCTCTAAGGCAGTGAGCCTCTAATTTTGGTATTGTTATTATGTATTATATTGTGAGATAACACTCACCATGGTTTTTCCCTATTTAGGGTTTTCCATGTAAAAAATCCAGTGTCTCGTGTGTCAAATGTGTGATTGTGATTAAGTTTCTGATTTCATGTTTTCATGGTTAAGTCATAATAATAGTGATTAAGTGATTGATGTGATGATCTTTATAAGAAGTTAAGTTTTGGTGACAATTGATTCACTCCCCCCTCTCATTTGTCTTGCACATTTCAACAATTGGTATTAGAGTGAGGGTTCCTCAGAAGAAAGCCTAACAACTTGAGGTAGATCTAGGATGGCACACAAGGAGTCTGTGCAGTTTGATGGAATAGATTATGCTCTCTGGAAGGTATAGATGAAAAGTCATCTCATTTCCCTTGGTTATAGTGTCTTGAAGATGGTAGATACAAAGTATACTCTTCCTCCAAATGGTCCATCAATTGAATATGAAGTTAAACAGTATGAGTTAAATGGAAAAGCTAGAGATACTCTATTAAATTCCTTATCTAACACTGAGTTAGTGAAGTTATGGATCTAGAGACTGCCTATGAGATCTAGACTAAGTTGAAAAATTTATATGAAGGAGATGATTCTGTAAAGAGTGCCAAATTACAAAACCTAAAGGCAAGGTATGAAGCCTTGAAGATGAGTGAAGATGAGAACATAACAATCTACATGCAAAAAGTTGATGAAATTGTCAATGGAATTAAAGGTCTTGGAGGAACTATTAATGAGGATGAGGTTGTGCTAAAGATTCTTAGGTCATTGCCTAAATCCTACAGTCACAAGGTGTAAACAATTGAAGAAGTTATGAGTGTGAACAATATTACAAAGGATCAATTGCTTGGGAAGCTTACTGCTTTTGAGATGAGAGTTCGGTAATGCTCTACCAAAGACTGAGTCTTCTTTCAAAGCTAGTACTTTAGAGAAGACCTCAAGATCTGAGAAGTATGCTATGGAACCAAATGATGACCTTGATGAGATTGAAGCCAACTTTGTGGATAGAATGCAAAGAGGTACCAGTAAGTTCAAAGGCAAGTTACCATTCAAATGCTTTTCTTGTGGTAAGATTGGCCACTATGCCTCTAGGTGTCTAGAGATAATTGAGAGAGGTAAGAAGAAATTTGAAAGTAGACCTAGAATCATAAAGAAATGCTATTATGTTAGAGACTTTGATGATGATGGTGTAACATATGATGAGTCTGATGATACTAGTGCAAATGAATGCTTGTTTATTGCTATTAAGGAAGAACCTATGTCTACTAATCCTGCTAGCTATGTGAAAGATGAAAAACTAGTGGAAGAGAGTGCTCTATCTATCTACCAGGTTCAGAAGGATAAGGATGAATGGATTATTGATAGTGGATGTTCACATCACATGACCGGTGATAAAAGTAAGTTTATAAGTTTGGAAAAGTATGATGGAGGACTGGTTAGGTTTGGAGATGATGCAGCTGGTAAGATTTGTGGAAGAGGATCTATTTCTTTGGATAGAAAGCATAATACAAATGATGTCCTCTATGTGAAGGGTTTGAAGCATAATCTTTTGAGTGTTGGTCAGATGTGTGACAAAGGGTATGATTTGATTTTCAAGGATAATGGATGTAAGATCATGGAGTGCTCTAGAATAGTGATTGCAACTGGTAAGAAGACTAGAGGTAATGTCTATCATTTGAGAGGAACTAATGACTATTGTTTGTTGGCTCAAATAGATGAGAGTTGGTTGTGGCATAGAAGGATGTGTCATATCAATTTTGAAAACTTGGTGAAGATAGGTTCAGTATAAGCTGTGAGATATTTGCCTAAGCTTATGAAGCATGCTAATACTACTTGAAAGGAATATCAATTGGGAAAATAGACAAGGACAAGTTCTTAAGAGTAAAGAACAATTTTTTGTTGGATTGCTTGAGCAGGTGCATACAGATTTATGTTGTCCTACAAGAACAAGAAGTTTTCAAGGAGACGGGTACTTTATGTTACTTATTGATGATTATTCTAGAATGACTTGGGTCACCTTTTTAAAAGATAAATCAAAAGCCCTAGAAAAGTTCAAAGCTTTCAAGGCAATGGTTGAGAATGAATTAGAGTTGAGGATCAAATGCTTAAGATCTAATAGAGGAGGTGAGTTCACATCAAATGAATTCAATATTTTTTTGTGAAGAAAATGGAATAAAGAGATAGTTGTATGCTCCTAGGACTCCTCAGCAGAATGGAGTTGTTGAAAGAAAGAACATGATAGTTCAAGAGGCAGCTAGGTCAATGATGATAGAGGTGAACCTACTGAAAGCGTATTGGAGAGAAGCTATACATACTGTTGTCTACACTCAAAATGAAATTCATGTCAAAGGTAATGGCACTAAAACTCCTTATGAATTGTGGTATGGAAGAGTTCCCAAAGTAAAATATTCCAAAGTTTTTGGAAGAAAATGTTATATCAGAAGAGAAGAAGAGTTAGACTATAAATTTGATGCTAGGTGTGATGAAGGAATCTTCCTTGGATACTCTACTAAGAGTAAGGCCTCCTGGTTCTACAACAAGAGATTAAAAAAGATCATTGAGAGTGCTAATGTGAAAGTTGGTGAAGGCAAAGAAAGAAGTTTAGATATGAGTGGCTATGAATCAAATGAACCTGCTGCTATAGTGAATGAAGAAAAGTTGAACAAAAGGATAGTCAAGTTGAAGAAGAAAAAGATCTGGAAAGTGTTGTTAAGACTCCCAGGTATGTAAGGATTAATCATTCTGAAGACTAGATTATTGGTGATAAAAGTAAAGGGGTATTGACAAGGAACAGAGCTGCAAAAGAACAGGTGAACTATTGTCTACTTTCACAGATTGAACTTAAAACTATAAGTGAAGCCTATAAAGATGAAAGTTGTGTAAAAGCCATGGAAGAAGAGCTGATGTAGATATATAAGAATCAAACTTGGGAATTGGTTCCTAGACCTACTGATAAGAATGTGATTGGAACTAAATGGGTTTTTAGAAATAATATGAATGAATGGAGAAGTAGTAAGAAACAAAGCAAGACTAGTATGCAATAGATATTCTTAGGTTGAAGGTATAGACTTTGAGGAGACTTATGTACCTATGGCAAGGATTGAAGCAATAAGAATGTTTTTGGCATTTGTAGTACACAAAGATTTCAAAATGTATCAGATGGATGTGAAGTCTACATTCTTGAATGGAGAGCTGGAAGAAGAGGTTTACATTGAACAATCGGAAGGATTTCAGTCATTAGACCAAAGTGACATGGTGCATAAATTGAAGAAAGCCCTGTATGGACTCAAGCAAGCTCCCAGAGCCTGGTATGCAAGGTTGGATAAGTATTTGCTGCAATTAGGGTTTAGTAAAGGTATTGTAGACAGTAATCTCTACTTCAAAATCAATGATAATCAAATTCTGATTGTTGCGGTCTTTGTTGATGATATTATCTTTGGAGACAATGAAGGTATGTGCAATAAATTTGTAGAGGAAATGCAAAAGGAGTTTGAGATGTCTATGTTTGGTGAAATGAATTTCTTTCTAGGACTGCATATTACTCAATCAGAAAAAGAAATTTTCATTTCTCAGTCCAAGTATGTGAAAGAATTGTTGAAGAAATTTGGAATGGAAGATTCTAAGCTAGTATGTACCCCTATGGTAACTGGTTGCAAGTTGAGAAAAAATGATGAATCACCTAAGACTGATAAGAGAAAGTATAGGTCCATGATTGGAGGACTACTTTATCTAACCCATACAAGACCAGATATAACGTATGCAGTTTGTCTTGTGGCAAAATTTCAAGAGGATCCCAAAGAGTCGCATGTAGTCAAGAGGATCATGATGTATTTAAAAAGTACTTCAGACTATGGATTGTGGTACCCCAAAGATACTAATTTTACTCTTAGTGCTTATACAGATGTAGATTTGGGCTGGAGATGCTGATGACAGAAAATGTACAAGTGGAGGTTCTTTCCTCTTGGGTAATAGATTGGTTTCATGGCTAAGAAAGAAGCAAGAATCAGTTTCTTTGTCTATTGTAAAAGTAGAATATATTGTTGTAGCATGTTGTTGTACTCAAGTGCTTTGGATGAAGCAAACATTAAAGGATATAAGAGTTGTGTATGAATAACCAATTTCAATCTTTTGTGACAATACAAGTGCTATAAACATTTCAAAGAATCTAGTGATGCACTCAAGAACAAAGCATATATCTATAAGGTATCACTTTATAAGAGAAAAGGTAATAGAAAATGAAGTAAAGAAGGAATATGTGTCTACTAAGGATCAGATTGTAGATATTTTTACAAAGCCTCTGCCTAAGGATACTTTTGAGTATCTCAAGGAAAAGTTAGGGGTTATTACCCCTCTTGCTCCAAACTAAGATGCATGGGAAGTGCATCAATCCAGTGGTGCCCAAAGTCTTATTATTTGATCTAGATTGATGTTTAGAAGGCTACCCCTCAGGGGGAGCATGTAGATGTTACTAATATGAGTTCTTGATAAATAGTTTTAAGTATTGTAGTATTGCTAACAGTGGGAGTGGAAGAGTAATTCCAGTTTGATCATAGCAATATTATGCGAGTATGTGCAGAAGAAGAGAAGTGATACCCTTTGCCATTGATGTCAAAGGGGGAGAGAAATCATGTGAAAAACTTAGGGGGAAAAAGAGTTCAGATGTGTAAAAAGAAAGGGGGAGAAAGTAATCAATGCAGAGTCTTGTCTTGATGGTTCCTATATTTTTCACATCAATGTTTCCATCAATGACAAAGGGGGAGATTGTTGCAAGTATGTGCTTACCGGTGTTGTCATTGATGTCAACATATCTATGTTGTCATTAGTGTCAATAGTGCTCTTGTTTTTATGCTTATTTGTGTTGAGTTAGTTGCTTTGTAAGTGTTGAATATAATGAGAAAGTGTTCTTGATATTGAGTTTCCAAGTGATTCTAAGAAAATTTGATCTCCTAGTGGAAACAGTGTGTTGCAGATTATCTTGGCTTCCTGAAGAATAGTGCAGTGTTTTTCTCAGCATATCCTATATAATAAATATCTTTGTCTACAGATTGGAAGTTATGTTAAGGGATGTCTGTAGTTGCTATGTTTCAATTTGGAGCCTCCGGTGTGAAGATTTTAGTGAGTTCTATTCACTAGAGTAAAAACTATTTTTCTGAACATTCAATGATGCCAAGGAGAATGTATTTTGCTTTGTATTTCTCCACATTTACATCTTACAGTCTGCTTTTCTAGAATTAAGTTTGTAATGATGTTATGTGCCTTCAATTCAAATGGTTCATGATTTGCTGCTCCACAAGAGATCTTTCCTTTATGACAGTGGTTGACAATAATGTTTAAGTGCTCCAGTTTGAAGAATCTTCTAGATAGAGTGTTTGGGGGTTGTGCAAAAGTTCTTGGTGATTGTAACATGCTTGTGGATGTCTCTAGATCATGTTATTTTCTTTCAATTGGTCTGCAAAGTGTAATCTAGATCATGCATGGAGCGTGCTCCTAAATGTCTTATTGCTAACTCTAATTTTGGCCAACTTACTTGTTTTCACTACTTGCGATTATACTTTGGAGTTTCTGATAGGATGTTGTAGCATGGAAGATTAGATTTGAGTCCCAACTAAGGTGTGGTGTGGTCCACCTTCATCTCTTTTTCTTCATAAATCTATTTAGGTCTAGACCTATTCTAATGTATGAGTGTATGCCGACCTTGGAGAATGTTCCAATGGTTGATGATTGTAATGTTGACCTTGATGTACATTCCAAGATTGATGGATTGTATAAATACATGTAATGAAGTCATGGATAAATGATGAGCATGTGAAGATGTGAAGATAAGTGTGAAGTGAAAAAGTAGAGCAGAGTAGAGGAGAGTTATTGTGCTTCAATGGAACTGAACCTTGGCATAATGTAGATGCTATTATCTCAGTTCACCAACTTTTGGAAGTGAGCCCTTTTAGTAGTGACCCCCTTGTTTTGCTAGTGAGCCCATTTAACAGTGAGCCCCTTCTTTTGGCAGTGAACCTTTTCATTTGAGTAGTGGGCTCTGGGAAGTGAGCCCTAAGGTAGTGAGCCTCTAATTTTGAGTATTATTATTACATATTATATTGTGAGCTAACACTCACCATGGTTTTTCCCTATTTAGGGTTTTCCACATAAAAAATATGGTGTCTCATGTGTCAAATGTGTGAATGTGCTTAAGTTTCTAATTTCATGCTTTCATGGTTAAATCATAATAAAAGTGATTAAGTGATTGATGTGATGATGTTTATAAGAAGTTAAGTTTTGGTGACAACTGATTCACCCCCCTCTCAGTTGTCTTGTGCATTTCAACATTTTAGGCTATTTTGAATCTGATCCTTACCACCATCATCCAATACCTTCCATCTTGAGGACTTGACCACCTTAAGAGGAGGGAAAGCATCAAGAAAACCAACAGGCTCATTCTGAAGCTCCACATTACTAGTACCTTGCATTGTATAATCAACTTGGGATAGAATATTTCTAGATCCATCTTTTGTAGTGTCTAAGACTTTATTCTCCTCACCTTGAGAAAGATTGATCACTAAGGGGTTAGTCACCTCATGTGTCTATTATAAAAACATATTGTCCCAACAACATGAAGAGGAATGCCCATCCAAACAACATTTTCATGGATAATTGTAGACTTCTCAAAAGCAATATGATTCTCCCACCTACCCCACTTAGAAGATAAGGTAATAGAAGAAGGAATCTTCCTACCCACATCTGAACATAAAATATAGCAAATATTAAATATTTTCTAGAAATAGTAACTAGATCAAAGGCAATGAACTAACCACAAGAAGAAGTGATTCCTCTCAAAATCTCCTCATCGTAGTATTCTAGGGGCAGGCTTAGAAGTTTAACCCACAAAGGGACTTTGTTGAAGCTTTTCTTCCTTGAGTTTAACCTCAAAACCCACTTCTGCAAGACAAGCTCTAATCTTCCCATAAACCAAGGGCATCCCAACTAAGTTTTTACACAATCCTCCTAATTTTAAAAGGTTAACAAAAGGAAACCATTAGCCATGGAAACAACCTCCATGTGACCACAATGCATCCATTTTTTATTTGTCCAACCCCAAATGGTATTAATTTTAGGCCTAGCTCCCATGAACCTACCAATGAGAGAGTTCTTGTATCACTAGGTGGCTTTGTCTACCATTGAATCTAGAACCATAACTTGGTTCCCAACCATTTTCATAGATTAAAGATCACTCTACACTCTCAAATTCATAGCAGTAGAAAATATTACACCTAAGGTAAGGCCCTCCAATCCCTAACCATTAGAAGCACCCTTAGAGGGATCCTACTTCAGACTTTCACTCTGAGCTACACTAGACTAGACCTCACTATTATCCCTACAAAGGAAAGGGGTCACTATAGTCTCCACAATAGCATCTGAGGGCACAATGTTCAAAATTATCATAGATATCTGAGGATCCTTCAACACACTTATATTTACAATACCCAGAGAGGCTACACCTAAGGTAGGTCCAATCACCCCCAAACCATTAGACACAACCAAAGAGGAAAACATATCCACTATCCACATGCAGGGGGTAGGAGACCCCTTGACCAAACCAACTATAGAAGGTGAGTCATCGTTTTGGTGTGCCAAACCTTGTGACAACACCTTCCCAATAGATCCCAAACCTTCTAAAAGAGGGGAGAGGAACCATTTTCATAAGGTCATGAGAAGCCAAAAATTTCCTCATTCAACTGCAAACTAGATGAGATCTTTCATGAGTGAGAGATAGAGAACTCGACTTGAAGTCAAAGCTCCAAAATGCTCTTATCTTCATCCACATGATTATTGAAATCCCACTCCTCCTGATCATTTTTGTCATCGTTATCTTCATATTCATCCTCCTCCCCACCACTCAGCCCACTTCCATTCCTGCCCTATGTAGGGTTCAAAAACATCAAGTCCTTTCTCATCCCACTAAATATTTTCATTTTAGTTTGTAGGGCATTGTTGAACTTCACTAAAGCTATAAAATTGTAATGAGTCTCTTTTATGTGTGAATGAGAGTGTGTACATCAATTTAGTTAGTTTATATTTCTTCTTTGTACTATTGTTAATTTTCAATATTTTATCATGGTATTAGAGTTGGTTTGGGTGTAACTCCATCATTGGAGTGCGCAAGAATATGATAGATGGTTCTCGTAAAAATTGAGGATGTAAGGTGAGTTGGAAATTTGTGTTAGGTAAAGAGGATTTGAGAATTGGAGGTGGTGGTGGTGAAAGAGATCAGTCAAAATGACCTAGGCTTTGTGAGATGTATTTCATTTAAGAGCAAGTATGACCATGATATCTACAAGATCTCCCCCATTTTCATTTCCATTTCAAGATCTTTTTGGTCATGGGTTTTCTTATGTTGTCAAGGACATTAAATATGTTTATTTAAATGAATGGGCCTAAGAGTTGATGGCCTAATTATTGTTGTTGGAATAAGTTCTTATACTAAGGATCATCTAGGAGATGTTGTGTTTGTTGAGCTACCTAATGTGGAGGCCACTATTTTAAAAGGGGGAATTTTGGTGGTATAAAAGTAGAAAAGAGACCAATGATGTATTCTCACCAATTTAAGAATAAATAGTTGAAGTCTATGTAAAGTAACCATTTAATTCCATGTTTGTGGCATGTGAGATTTGAACCTGCTATGTAGCAGTAGTCATGTTGAGTCTGACTTCATGGGTTTTTCAGGCTATAAAGTCATAGCATTTCTTGTCCCATGGTGATCACTGACTGTATGCTGTGGTGTGGATAGTTCTAGCTATATGAAGAAGAAGATGAAATTATCCAATTATTTTAATGACCATTATATGTATTGATATCACTAAATCACATTTAAAAAATTTGTGAGAAGAAATATGGGTTCCTCAACATGCCTCCATTTGTGGTGTTGGAGGAAGAGAGGTTCTTGAGATTTCAAAAGGAGTAATGGTGTGCTCACGTGATAGTTTAGGGAGGATGTTGGAGATATTTTAAGTTCTTCATTAAAGTGGAATGTTAGAATAATGAATAACTAAATCATTCACATGTTGAATATGTTTCAACAAGAGTTGTATATGTGTCAATAGTCATTAGTGTGTTGCCAATTAGTTCCAATTAGGTGTCATGTTATATTATAGGTTTGTTGGGAGTTGTTGAGCTTCACTAAATATATAAAATTGTAATCTCTTTGTGAATGAATAAGAGTGTGTGTGGAAGTTCAATTTGTCTGTATTTGTTTTTTGAATTGTTGTTAATTTTTAATATTCTATCATTATTAATGACTAGAAAATTAGAGTCTTGTTGAAATAAATGACTCTTAACTTGTGCACTAATTTTACTTTTCTTTTCTTCTAATCAATACCAATGGAAGTAAATCTCATGCATGACCTTAAAATTGACCCAAAGACATGAACTAATAGATGATTGACAATTATTGTAGATGTTCTTGCCTCATTGTCTAAATCAGATAACTGTGTTTATTATAAATTTAATGGTGATCATTTCCTATTAATTGCAATATATGATGAAGATATGTTATATATTTGTAAAGGGAAAAGAATTATTTCAGAGCTAAATCCTCAACTTCTAGCTAAATTTGAAATGAAAGATCTTGTTGCAGCAAAACACATTCTTGGGATGGAAATCAGAAGAGATATCTCTAAATAGTAAACTATGGCTTAGCCAGAGTAAGTATGTCAATTCAATTTTATGGAGGTTTAACATGTAGGATTGTATACCATTGTGTGTTCCATTTAAAAATGGAACATGTAGTGTGGGAAACTTACTTCTCAATCTACTAGATTTGATTAAGAGAACTCTCCACTATGGCTACACTTGGGTTCTACTATTCGATGTGTTGAATGCCAAGTTAATATATCCTAGATTCACTACAGAACCACTATGAGTCCCACACAAAGTAATGCAACTTGAATAGGTGATTAAAAATAAGGGGAAAACTAGAAAAAAGTAGAAATAAAACTATAGTAAGAGGAATGACAGAAACTAAAATTAGAAATGAAAAGAGGCCAAAAAGAAGAATAGGTGCAAGGAGAGAGCCTTGAGCTTAGATGAAAATGTGTCATGAGGACATTTGCACTAGGTGTTGGAGTCTAAAATGAATGAAAAATGAAAATATTCAATCTTATATAGCATTAAACTACTTGCAAAGAACAAATCCCAACATACATCATACCAAATGATATCCAGTTAAGATAGAAATAAAAAGGAAAGACAAATAAACCAATGGAAATGAAGAGGGACAAGCACAAAAGGAAGTAATACAAAACCCTCATGTAGTTGTATGATCTTCACTTCAAAGTAACCTACTGTTATAGAGTAAAAAGTAACCTCATGCCTTTTTACCTCCTAGTTTAGCTCTTAGGTCCCCATGTTTATATTATGCAAGCTTAATACTTATCTCAGAGAAATTTCCCCCAAAACCCATGTTAAATGGGACTTAGGGGCCCATATTAAATGTTAATCAAGACCAAAAATAGGCCTTCGGACTTGGGTGCTCATGCCCAAGTCCAGGCTGATTTTTTGGGACCTAGATTTAAATGTGTTGGCATAGGACCTTTAAAAACGTTTCCCGTTGTTAGCCTTTTTAATTTGAATAATGAAAGTTAGCAGGAAAGAATATATAAGCGAGTTTATGTCTTCATTTTAATCCTAGATGGATAATGCAAACTTGTGATATTGAGGTAAGGGATTTCAAGGCATTCATTGTGTTGTAGAACAGAATTGTGTTGTTATTGTGTTTGTTTGTTGCAGATTTGGCTTCATCAATCCATCTCCTCATGATTTGAAGGATCTTCATCTCCTTGACGGATTCACCTCTAAGGTGACATCTATTTCTACTTCAATCATTTAATTTCATCATTGCTTTGGCCTATGCCCTCCCTTGGGCATGCACTCTATCTAACAATGGTGTTGGAAGACTTGAATGTCATTCTGGGGCTTGACCGAGGCAAGCTCCTAAACACCACAACCCCCAAACCCCTCTCTTTGTGATTACAGGTTACAGGTACAAGATTTGGCAAAGTGCAGGTAAAAGGAAGCAATTTAGAGGATAAGGATTCATGATCTAGAGAAATTTTGTTGTAATTCTACCCTACTAGACTAGGGCACCCGCCTCGTAGTCCTCTCGGCAAGATTTATCCCGAACTCAGGAGCTAAACATCATTGGACACTATTCACTATTTCAGATTTGTAGAAAAGCTGCCCTATCAGACTTGGGTGCATGGTGATCTATAGTTCTTTTGGTCAGTTCTTGATCCTCCTGAGTGTCTTCCTTCCTGGTGATCTATAGTAGTCTATTCATCTGTGCCTGATTTCATTATAATTAGGGTTTGAGGCTTATTGAATCTAGGGTTGACAAATATTTCAATCTAATCATTCTTTCCATATCATTCCTGAGTAGATCAACTATAGCTAATTCCTCTTCATCTTTAGTGACTTGCCTCAGTTTTTGTCCTTCAACGTTAGTGTTAAAGGAGGGTTTGATTTCATAGATCTAAACACTATCCACCATCTTCCCACCTTTTACATATAACATTTTGGTGAACCCATGTTTTTACTAAACTTGTATCTATTTTATTTTTGTAATCAGTCTTTACATTCATTCATATCATATTTACTATCTTTCATTGAAAAATTTTACATACATTTGAAATTTTTTGAAAAAACAAGCATTCTAGGCTTGCATTAAGGCATAGTTTTCCATAATTTGTGTTGCATATAATAAAAAAAATTTATTTAATGATATTTACATCAAATCTGATCCATACTATAGTAAAGCACCATTTCATCATATCAAATTTTGCATTTGAAGGTTTTATTTGCTAGGGTTTTGCTTAAAAACTTGCATTTTTTCCACATAACCTAGTAATTCCAAAAGCTAGGGTTTGTAGTCAAAATCTTATTTCATAATTTTTTGTTGTCATAAACATCTTTAAATTCAGATATAGCAATTATTTAAAGCATATTTTCATTGCTCACTTGAAATTTTTGCATCATTTCATAGTTTACTTTGAAAATTCCACATGTTTGTAATTACACAATGTGTATTTCAACATAGTCAATTTAACCTCTCTTTAACATTTCTTTTCAAGAAAATCTTAAAAGTGGTCTATACTATCTTTTGTGTAGCACTTTTTACATATTAATCCCTCCATTTGTAAGAAAACTAGTGTGTTTTTGTTCTTGGTAACAAGCTTTAAAAACCCGGTTCCCTCAAACTAGTGTTGTGGTGTACAAAAGTCTCTCATATTGGTCATATTTGATAAATGAAAAGATCTTGTTGTGCATTTCTATTCCAAGACATTCTATTATGACATCTTCACCTAATTACTCTTTGGTATCTTTACATGAATATATCAAAAACTTTGAGAATTTTTACAAATTCCTTAATATGCATCCTTGTGTCCTAACTCATATACAATCCATGTATCACAAGGATATATATCTTTAAATGCTCTTCATTTGAAATCCTTGATTATGTATATGATATTGACAACTTCATAAGTCTCACAAATACATACCCTTTAGTATTAGAAGATCTAACTGAATGCATCTCCTTGAATAGTCATGAGAAAGATAACCATGATTACACTTCTTCTGTCACAAGTTAGAACCATACCTTAGACCTAACCTCTAATACATGTGATGGTAACTCAGTCTTATCTATTTCACATAATGATTCCTCTCCCAAAGTTGTTCCCACCTATGAGGACATCTTGGTACAAGAAGATGAAATCATTGATTCATTTCTTAACATCACCCTACCCTCTCTTCATTCCAATGCCATCCCTTTGGAAGAGAATGCATTAGAAAATGAAGGGTCTCCTCTAAAAAAGGATCCTCCATGGGTAGTTAATAGGTGTTCATCTCAAATTCACATAGTACATGATGCTTCTATGGCTCATCCAATGGATCTCCCTCCTTTGATTGACTATTCAAGTATCTTGGATATCTCTAAGGATGCGAAGACCATGTATAGCCCTTATTTGGTTGCATGTTCAAACCCTTTGGAAATATCTAAAGGTAAAAACAACAACACTTCACCTTCCCTTCGTTCCAATGCTCTCCCTCCAAAAGATGAAGCATTTATGGATAAAGAAAGTAACAACAATGTTAATTCAATTATCTCTAATAGATTTCTTCAACCAAGGGAATAGTGGATAAGTGTATTAATGTTCCTAAGATGATTGTTCAAGGGGTGCCCAATGCACATTCTTACTTAAAACTAGTGATTATAGTTCAAGGTGATCCAAAACCATCTCGACCCCCAGGATACATTCTAAATATTGCAAGACAAATCACTCAAAGAAGTCAAGGTGTTCAAAATATGCTGCATCATCACATGATTGCTTATACATACAACACTCGTAATAACAAGAAAAGTAAGCAACCACCAGATTTGCCTATCTCTCTTCCATCTTCTCAACCTATGCTCCCTCAACCACCTCACCTTACTCATAAAGGTGGTCAAGAATATGATATTTTCGAACAACTTCATGCTACTCCGGCTAAGTGTCATGTCCCCTTTTATTTAATTTCATTTGGAGAACCTAAAATCCCATTTTCATATTTTATGTGGGCTAAGGTAAGAAATAAGGGAAGTAATCAATTTAATATTTAATTTCGGTCCCATAATATTTTATATTTTTTGAAGCTATTTTAGTGGGCCAATTAAATATTTAATATCATTATATTTTCTCCAATATGGGTGTGGGATTTGAAAATATTCTCTTGCAACATCCAAGGCTTAAATTTAGAAGATTCTATGACATCATCTATGACAGGTTGTCATAGTGGGAGTTATTGCCTATTTTTAGCCAGAAATCAAGTGGAGGTTATGAAAAGTCTTTATGGGACCTATTTTGGAGGGAAATTGGTGAGAATAATATTATTTTATTTAATTTTCCAATAGGGGGTCGTTTGGTTTTTCTCCTCTATATATTTGCAGGCAAAAACACATTTCAGGCATCTCATTTTATCATACAAAAACTCTGCCAAAATTTGTCTGGACAATTGTGTTCAACAAATAATCTTCTATGGACGGAAACCCATTGGAGATTGGTGACCAGTGGATGGAAACCCATTGGTTATAGGTATCAGAGGATGAAACCCCTTTGGTACATGGGGGTAATCTCATACATAGGTTGCATTGGAGCTTCACGCAGTTGCAAGGTTTCAGCTAGTTTAGTTTATGTGTTTTGCAAGTTTTGATAGCAGCATTGTGGAGATTAGATTTATGATTTGTGTGTGTGTTATGGTTTTTGTAGAATCTATGTTTTAGATATTATATTCTTATTATATTCTGTTGGTTCAGCTACAGAGGTTGCTTCAAAGCTTTGTTCAGTGTAGTTTTAGTTGGTGTGTTGTTGCAGTGTTTTGGAGTTTGCAGTTTGAGCATATTTTAGAGTGGTGTTTCCAGATTTGTTTCAATTATTTATTGCTGTTGTTGTGACTTTACAACAATACCTTTATGCTTTAATTACATCAGATATATCATTAATATAAGATGGAGGTTATTTGTTGTCATTTCTGTGCTTTCTAGTGAAATCGGATGAAGTGAAATTGTTAGATTTGCATGCATATTTATGCTTGTGATTAAATCTGGTAATTTTATGATATCCTACAGAAAGAGGCCATAAATTTTCTGTTATTTTCTGTTAATCATCATAAATTTAAGTTTGGAAAAGACTTCCTTTGATTTGGGTAAGAAATTGTCAATTTCAAGTACCATTTGTGTAGTGAAAATTGGGTATTTGTGAAGATAATTAAAACATACAATTTCAGATCTGATATATTTGCAAATATTTTTTGTTGGGGACATTATAGTGGTATTAGAGCATGATCTTCCTAGCCTGTAGGGTACTAATTTGTTGATGATGGGAGGATTCTTCAAATCTTGTTTGAGGAGTTTGGAAAATGATGTTTTAGTTTCCAAAATATCAGTATGGTTTGATGAATATTATATGAAATGTATAATTTCAAAGTCAGCCCTCACTTTTTATGAATATGCAAAACTCAATGTGAAAGTTTTTCCTAATGAAGGAGTGATTCTCAAAACTTTTGAAGAGTACCTTTCAGAAGGAAAATTTGAAGTATCATTTGAAGATTATTTCGTGAGAAGAAGAAAGGAAGAAGTTAGGATGGAAAAGGCTGCAAATACCAAAAATCAAGAAGATGCTAAGGAGAATAATACAAGGGAAGAACAAAAAACAAAGCCACTAGAATGTGAGAAGAATCAAACTATGCAAGACAAAGGTAAAGAGATTTTACCTAAAGAAGATATTTTAGTAATTTCTAATGAATCTACTTGGCAGGACAATATTTGCCTCTATGAAGTCAAAGAAAAATCAGATTTGCAAGATGTCTGTCAAAATGAAGATGATGAGGCAAAGGTAGAGAAGGAGAATGTGTTAAAAGAAGAAGCTTGTCAATATTCTTTTCAAGTGGTTCCAAAGGAAGAGAATGTTGATGTTGAGCATATGGAAATTGTTAGAGCAACAATTATTAATAAGCATACAAACCTCTCTGATGAATCTTTTTCAGGAAGTGAATAGGAGATGCAAGAAGTCTTTCAGAATGAATTCTATAATGATTTTATTGAGAGGTATGTCTTAGAAGTAAATGTTGATTTTTGCATTGATTCTAACAAAAGTCCATTATCTTTGCATGACTTTAGATTTCATGAGGGCAAAATAATTCAAAATGGCCTATGCATAAGAGTATGGGATCCAGGTAGTGAGGGAAGAAACATCAAGGGCACTAAAGAAGCATCATTTAGTGTAAGTTTTATAATTCTCCATTGTATCAGAGTAGTGTAGAGAAAGCATAATGGGGAAAGAATTTTTTATTTGAGGCAACCACCACAGAAGTCAAAAATTTTAATCTAGAGGACACTTGAAAATTTTCCAAGGATGATTTGGGATTCTAGTATCACAGAGATTGTTGGTTGGGAAGAAGTCAAGTGTTGGATCAACATTGCTTGACGACAAGAAATTTTGGGAAGGGTGGATTTGTCATGTCCACTTTTATTTAATTTGATTTTGAGCACCTAAAATCCCATTTTCATATTTTATGTGGGCTAAGGTAAGAAATAAAGGAAGTAATCAATTTAATATTTAATTTTGGTCCCATAATATTTTATATTTTTTGAAGCTATTTTAGTGGGCCAATTAAATATTTAATATCATTATATTTTCTCCAATATGGGTTTGGGATTTGAAAATATTCTCTTGCAACATCCAAGGCTTAAATTTAGAAGATTCTATGACATCATCTATGACAAGTTGTCATAGTGGGAGTTATTGCCTATTTTTAGCCAGAAATAAAGTGGAGGTTATGAAAAGTCTTTATGGGACCTATTTTGGAGGGAAATTGGTGAGAATAATATTATTTTATTTAATTTTATAAGAGGGGGTCGTTTGGGTTTGCTCCTCTATATATTTGCAGGCAAAAACACATTTCAGGCATCTCATTTTATCATACAAAAACTCTGCCAAAAATTGTCTGGACAATTGTGTTCAACAAATAATCTTCTGTGGACATAAACCCATTGGAGATTGGTGATCAGTGGATGGAAACCCATTGGTTATAGGTATCAGAGGATGAAATCCCTTTGGTACATGGGGGTAATCTCATACAGAGGTTGCATTGGAGCTTCACGCAGTTGTAGGATTTCAGCTAGTTTAGTTTATGTGTTTTGCAGGTTCTGATAGAAGCATTGTGGAGATTACATTTATGATTTGTGTGTGTGTTATGGTTGCTGTAGAATCTATGTTTCAGATATTATATTCTTATTATATTCTCTTGGTTCAGCTACAGAGGTTGCTTCAAAGCTTTGTTCAGTGTAGTTTCAGTTGGTGTGTTGTTGCAGTGTTTTGGAGTTTACAGTTTGAGCAGATTTCATAGTGGTGTTTCCAGATTTGTTTCAATTATTTATTTATTTTTTTGTGACTTTAAAACAATACCTTTATGCTTTAATTACATCAGATATATCATTAATATAAGCTGGAGGTTATTTGTTGTCATTTCTGTGCTTTCTAGTGAAATCGAGTGAAGTGAAATTGTTAGATTTGCATGCATATTTATGCTTGTGATTAAATCTAGTAATTTTATGATATCCTATAGAAAGAGGCCATAAATTTTCTTGTATTTTGTGTTAATCATCATAAATTTAAGTTTGGAAAAGACTTCCTTTGATTTGGGTAAGAAATTGTCAATTTCGGGTACCATTTGTGTAGTGAAAATTGGGTATTTGTGAAGATAATTAAAACATATAATTTCAGATCTTATATAGTTACAAATATTTTTTGTTGGGGAAATTACACTAAGATCTCTCTTTGGTATTTAATATAAAAATTGCCTACATACCACAGAATGCTCCAAGAAGCTTTACAAAAGGTGATTGTACCACCTGTTGTTAAGCCAAATCATCTAGTAGCTCTTTTAGATTGTATGAGTGTGACAAAAGTGGATATTTTATTTCAACAACAAGAAGTAATGTCTATTGAGGTTCAAGACCAAAATGATCCACTTATGATATCTATCACAATAAATAAAAAGTTGGTAAAGCAAGTTATGATTGACAATGGATAAAGTCTTAATATTTGTGGCATTGATTTGCTACACAAAATCAAAATTGGCAGTTCTTTAATCAAACCGGATAGGCTTAACAACTGTGGCTTTGATAATGTTGGTAGACAATCCCTGGGTACCATAAATTTACTCATAAAGGTTGGACCCGTGACATTATCTATCCTTTTTCATGTCATGTCTGGTTCACTTCATACAATATGATTCTCGGTAGATCGTGGATCCATGCCATGGGGGTAGTTCCATCTACCCTTCATCAATCAATAAAGTATATTTATGAAAACAAGATCTACACTATTGAAGCTGATCCTAAACTAAATAATTGTTTACATATTGAAATGCAAAAGGAAGTTAACAATCATAAGAGTCTAAACAACTTACGTACTAATTCATCCATACCTCTTACCACATACAATGTTGTGCAAGACTCTAAACCATCGAATGCACTTTTTGGTGATGATTGGGGTTCACTATATTTTACTACTTCCTTTATAGGGGATTATAAACTTAATAAATCTAATATTGACACATTAAAAGTTGCATCGATCTCATCCAAGCAATCTTTGGAAACACCTACGAAATCCAAAGTCTAATTGGTAGAAAACAAAGACAATACTCTTAAACTATAGATTATGAGACCTACATGGCCACAGCATCTTCTAAAGTAATGATATCCCTCAATAATTGTGGATTTAAAATCCTTTATAACAATTGTGACTACATAGGAAATGGTTGTGGTGTAAATCAACAAGGAATCAAAGTACCTCTGCAAGTTGTTGGAATTAATTACACAACTAGTATTGGATACCATTCTTTGAAGCCCACCAAAGCCTATCATTGTTCTAAACTTAATATTAATACAATACCAACAAGACCAAAACCTAATGTGATGATAGACATGGATTGTCCACCAAGAAACATCCCATTAAATTAGGTAAGTATTTCTCCCTCATTTAGCCATACTCTATGCAACACCTATTCTAGTTGCTCTCAAGGGTGGCCCTCTCTTAAATGTATATATTTATATGTCATCTTGTGTTCCCCTGTGTTGTGCTAATTATTTGTTTAGGTCCCCTTGGATGACCCTTGAATCTCTTGTTAGGTCAAGGATAGAATAGGACCACCTTTGTCGTGACCATTCTTCTATTTATCTCTACATTCTTCTATCTCTCCTCTCCTCTTTTATTATTGTGCATTTTGCCTTGGGGGCATAGTGTTGTAGAAGATGTCTTGGGGGCATCCTCCCATGTGGTGTTCCTAAGACACTTGGTTCTCCTCTCTGATTTTATTGTTTACCTTCTTCAGTGATTCTACCTAGTCAGCGGATGACGAATACAAACAAATAACTGATACAAATCGTGTGTCCCTTCAAGCAAGTAAGAAAAATGGACCCAGTCCATATATGAAGATGGGGTTAATATATATCCAATGCTTAACTATTAGAATCACTTTGTGTTGTGATTCATCCGGTATAAAACTCCTAACAAACCTTTGTAACAATCTATTTCTGTACACTTTGAATTGTTTTGTATCTCACCTTGTAGATACACTCGGTCATGAGATACCTGCAGTATCACCTAACAACTATACTCAGTTTTGAACTCACAAGTGTGGCCTTGGTCCTCGATGTGATTTAATATTTATGCATAGCTTCATGAATTGATTTGGTTGTTATCTTAGAGTAATATTTTCTAACCAAATCTTGTATCTTGTTCATTTACTTAGAAAATAATATCTATGTGTTTGTTGGAAGCATTTGGTGACCATAAATCACATGTCACCTTAGGGGCATAGGATTTTTTAAATCTCTTGTTTCCTTGTGTGTTTTCATCTTACCTTGAATGTGATTTCTCCCAGCAAGCGGAGTCAACCACTTTAATCTAGGGGCTTATATACTGGCATCTGTTTGATTACTGTTACACTAACAAAGCGTGATTTAAAGCCCTCATTGTGAGGTGGGATGGTGTATCTATTGAGCTAGTGTACATCCTTTTAAAAGAAAGAAATCCCTTATCGTGAGGTGGGATGATGTATCTCTAGAGCTAGTGCATATCCTTTTATACAAATCCCTTCTTTGAAAGGCAGGATGGTGTATCTCTTGAGCTAGTGCATATCCTTTTATACAAAGTTCTCTGTGGAGGCAAGGTTGAATCTTGAGTAATTCATCCTTAAGTGTGTTTTGGCTATTGTGGTAGCGTAGCTCAATCATTAGGTGTGTTTGAAATGTGTTTTAGATGGTGGGAATTATAAATAAGCTCCTTCCCATCGCTCATGTTTGTCATGTATAAGACGTATAGTGTGCCAATGACACACTCTATGGTGCTCGTGTATTCTATATATTTCTTGTGTGTCTTCCTAGCATGTCTTGCTTGTTTGGCATGTTTTATATGTGTCTTGCATGGATTTGATGGTGGTATGTAGAGATGATGATGCAGAGGCATCTGCCATTCAAACCCTAACATACAAATTCAAATGTATGTCTACGCATTATCAAATATGCATACACTCTCTATTTTCTAATTATTTGTCTATCGGCAAAACATAATACCATCGGCCAAATTAATTCCTTTCACACCGACATCCCATTTCATATCGATGTGTCCTCGACACCATATCACTATGACCCATACCTATCGGCTTAGCAAAACACTTTCATTCCAATGCTTAAATCACCCATTGGCTGACCAGTTTTCTTCTTCCCCAATCGCCTAACTCCCACCGATACCCTTTGATCAGTTAAATTGCCTATCAGTAACACTTAGTTCATCGGCCTCTCTACAGAATGTCTCCCTGAAAGCCTTTCTTTCACCGATGTCGATGTTATTGCTTTTGGTTGCCTATCGGCAACACTCAATGCCATCGGCTCCACTTAGAACTGTCGCTCCAATCAACCACCTCATGCCGATGCCATGCTCTTCATCGACATCAACACCTTCATCACCAAGACTCTTCCCTTCAGCAAAGCATTCACTCCTTCTGCCGATCGCTACTCTCTTGCCGATGCTGCGATGTCAACCTCCCAGTTTCAAACCGCCAAACTCCTATGATGGTCCGATCCGTTTCTTAGGTGGTTTCTCAGACCCAATTCAACTTGCGATACCTAGTACATATCCATGCTAGGTTTCTTTAACATCTCTAGCTTGCGACCCTACAACCATGCATGCGAACAGAAATAGAAAACACACAACTAAAACCTAAACTACTATACATGACCATTCCTCTGATTCACAGAATCAACTGGGGGAATGGATAATCAAATCCATCCAGCCTCAATACAGGAAATCAATTACACAGTGAATTCAAATGCAACAGGATCTTATTAGATTTCAAAAGATGTGATTACAGTACTCTATTTTCCAACAGTACAATTCAACTGATTGATTTTAGCTACTACAAAACCTAGATGCCTTCATCCATCAAATCCCAGGGTATTTATCTAGTTACCACTGGTAGTACAGACTTGCCTCCAAGTGGCTAGGAACTGCAGCTGTTCAATAGAATCTAACTAACTCTAACCAACTAATCTAAAAATAGCATATCTTGGTCAAATAGACCTTATTACATTGAATGTCCAATTAGGACCTAATTGAAAATATAAAACTAAGCATAAAACAACTAAATGCCTCATG
The DNA here is from genome assembly GCA_027924645.1 of Cunninghamia lanceolata. Taxonomy (NCBI): domain Eukaryota; kingdom Viridiplantae; phylum Streptophyta; class Pinopsida; order Cupressales; family Cupressaceae; genus Cunninghamia; species Cunninghamia lanceolata. Next base: position 3,372,354 of record BSBN01000697.1, read on the forward strand.
TAGGCCACTGTAGGATAGGTGCTCCTGCACCATACTCCCCAACAAAAAAAGAACTCATGTCCCATGAGTTAGGTTGTGGAAGAATTCCACCTTTACTCTTTGCCATCTCAGTGTTCTGACCTGTTCCAGCTTTATACTCTGCTATCTCTTGGCTGCTCCAAGTTTTTAGAACTATAACTTGTTGTTTGGCAAGTAAACCCTCATGCCTGTCAATGTAGGCGCTTTTCATACATACCCTGTGTTTGCCAGTTTGTCTTACCAGCACCTCTGTCTGAATACCTGGTTGAATAACCTTAGGAATTGCTTCTTGAACTTCTACAATGTTCAAATCTGTCTTCCTTTCAACTTTTATAGGACAAACAATAGTCCCAACTACAACTACATCCTTGGCTTGTCAATCAATTTGTGGCTACTCATAAACCTGTTGTTTGGTCTATTGCTGACCTCTGTCAGTCAAAACTAAACCTTTCTTCAAACTATTGTCCTTAACAACTTCTTTCCCTGCAGTATCCTCAACTGTCTTTATGCCCACTGCTGTAGGCATCTTCACAAATTCCGTCTTTCCCACTAAAATGATTTTTGTTGCCTTTTGTGCTGCAGCTTCTTCCTGTAATGGTATCAATACAATAGTTTTCCCATCTTTCTTGATGGTGTAGGTATTTGCATACCCATCATACAATGCTCTCCTATCGAATTACCATGGCCTACCCAACAAGAGGTCACAACATTCCATGGGCAATATTTCACACAAAACTCTATCATGATAATCCCTAATTTGAAAATCAACATACACCTATTCATATACCAAAAGTGATTGACTATCACTCACCCAAGATGCTTTGTAAGGGTTTTGATGTGGAATCCTTTCTAAATTTAGTTTATCCACCATTTCCTGAGATACCATATTATCTGTTAAGCCAGAATCAATTACAACCTTACATATTTTACCTTTGCTCTTGCATGTGGTCTTGAAAAGAACTCTTCTTTGCATCATATCCTTTGATGTCTTGAAGATTGTCCTTCTTAACATCAATGCTTCTCCCTCCTCTAGATACCCTTAATTATCAGGAGTCTCCTTCACACTTTGCTGAGTGTTTGAGCTGCTTGCACTTTGTTTATCAGCTTCTTGGATCAGATTTGCCCTCTTTTCTCCTCCTGAACTTGTTGCTTTTGTTGGACATTTGAAAAATGCATGCCCATATTCACCACAAGTGTAACACTTACCAGAAAATGTAGTAGAACCTCTACCACCTCCAAATCTGCCTGTGGTACCTTTCCATCCACCTCTGAAATCAGACTACTCTTGTCCTTTACCAGTGTCTTCTTGATCCTCATTGGTTTGCCTCATTGTAGGGGCTGATCCTCTTCCCCTCATATTGCTGCCTCTTCCTCTCATGGACTTATCTTGTCTTCTATTCATCTTTTCTTCAATCCTGATTGCCATTTGATAACAATCCTCTACACTCCTTGGGTTAGCTAAAACTAACTCATCTTGTATGTTCAATCTCAAACCAGCCAAGTATCTAGCCACCTTTTCTATCTCATTCTCATGATGACCAGATCTCATACTCAACTTGTAAAACACCTCAGTGTATGCCTTCACATCCATTTCCTTTTGCCTTAAAAATTGCAGCTTCTTAAACATCTGAATTTCATAATCCTTGGGCAAGACTTTACTTTTGATCCTTGCTACCATTTTATCCCATGAAGTGATCTTTGACTTTCCTTGTTTCCTTCTCTCGAATTGTACATAATCCCACCATACCAAAGCATGACCTCCTAACTTGGTCTTTGCAATCTTTACCTTCTAATTCTCAGCAACATCTTCACATTCAAAGTGATTATCTAATGCAGCAATCCAATCAAGTAACTCATCTTCATCCAAACTTCCATTATACTTTGAAACATCAACCTTTACCTTAGGTTTCACACTCTGTACTGCCCTTAACAGTTTTGCAAATCTCTAATCTTCAGCATTCAGATCTTTAGCTACCTCTTCATACTCTTCAGCATCATCTTCCTCTTCTTCTGATTCACTATCTTCCACTTCCCTCTTTTTGTTCTTCTCCAAGGCTACAAGCCTAGCTTGAAGTGCTTCAACAAGATCCTTCATCTTCCTCATCTCTCTGGCATGTTTTTCCTTCATCTCCTGCAACTCCTGTGTAGTACCATTACCTTTAGGAGGCATCTTGTCAACCTCTCACTCATCTACCTCTGTCTTCTCAGTGAGAGAATCAACACACAAATAGCCCAGACCTTTTGCTAAGCGCTGATACCACTATGATGCAGAGGCATCTGCCATTCAAACCTTAACATACAAATTCAAATGTATGTCTATGCATTATCAAATATGCATACACTCTCTATTTTCTAATTATTTGTCTATCGGCAAAACATAATACCATCGGCCAAATTAATTCCTTTCGCACCAACATCCCATTTCATATCGATGTGTCCTTCACACCATATCACTATGACCCATACCTATCGGCTTAGCAAAACACTTTCATTCCGATGCTTAAATCACCCATCGGCGAGATATCTCCCATCGGCCGACTAGTTTTCTTCTTCCCTGATCACCTAACTCCCACCTATACCCTTTGATCAGTTAAATTACCTATCAGCAACACTTAGTTCATCGGCCTCTCTGCAAAATGTCTCCCTAAAAACCTTTCTTTCACTGATGTCGATGTTATTGCTTTTGGTTGCCTATCAGCAACACCCGATGCCATCAGCTCCACTTAGGACCGTTGCTCCGATCAACCACCTCACGCCGATGCCATGCTCTTCATCGACATCAACACCTTCGTCACCAAGACTCCTCCCTTCGGCAAAGCATTCACTCCTTCTGCCGATCGCTACTCTCTTACCGATGCTGCGATGTCAACCTCCCAGTTTCAACCCGCCAAACTTCTGCAATGGTTCGATCTGTTTCTTAGGTGGTTTCTCAGACCCAATTCAACCTATGATACCTAGTACATATCCATGCTAGGGTTCTTTAACATCTCTAGCTTGTGACCCTGCAACCATGCATGCGAATAGAAACAGAAAACACACAACTAAAACCCAAACTACTGTACATGACCATTCCTCCGATTCGCAGAATCAACTGGGGGAATGGATAATTAAATCCATTTGGCCTCAATATAGGAAACAATTACACAGTGAATTCAAATGCAAGATGATCTTATTAGCTTTCAAAAGATGTGATTACAATACTCTGTTTTCCAACAGCACAATTCAACTGATTGATTTCAGCTACTACAAAACCTAGATGCCTTCATCCATCAAATCCCAGGGTATTTATCTAGTTACCACTGGTAGTACAAACTTGCCTCCAAGCGGCTGGGAAATCTCTCCAAGCGGATGGGAACTACAGCTGTTCAACAGACTCTAACTAACTCTAACCAACTAATCTAAAAATAGCATATCTTGGTCAAATAGACCTTATTACATTGAATGTCCAATTAGGACCTAATTGAAAACATAAAACTAAGCATAAAACAACTAAATGCCTCATGTAGGCCACTGTAGGATAGGTGCTCCTGCACCAGATGAGCTTCCTCCCCATTGCTTAGTTAGAATTATATATATATATATCTCTGTGTTTATGTATATATATATATACATATACATATATATACACATATATATATACATATTATATATATATGTATATGTATATACATGTATATATACATATATATACATATACATGTATATATATGTATATACATATATGTATGTATGTATGTATTTGCTTAATCATGTCTTCTATCTATGTATACTTTGCATATGGCATGACTGATCTCATGTATTCTCCATGTATTGCATGTTTCTTACTGTCTTCATTGTGTCTTGCATGTCTTCCATGTGTTTTCTAGTGCTTACCTAAGATTGGGGGCTAGAAATAGTCCCTCAACCCTTGGATATGTGTTGGTCATGATGTTAGTCACAAACAAGCATAGAATAAAAGTACTCATTAACCTTTATTCATCTTGAAAAATACGATGAATTCAGAGAATTCATGATCCCAAGTCTCCGGTGATTAGGTCTTAATCATCTGACATTACTCAGAGGTTGATGTGTGTTGTTGTTTCCATTTTGGGGCCTTACATGAAGTTCATCATTATCTCACTGTTTCTGTAAAGATTCTTCACAGAGGGGTCATTTTATATAGTAGTTTGATCAAATGATGCAGTTGTACTCAAATATTTGCATGATATTTACCAATTATACGTGCTTAAGCTTCAAATATGCTAAATATTTTCAATTATCTACGAGATGTCCACATATTTTGTGTTATTTGCTTGAGATTATCAGTTATTTGCAATTATGATGGTGAAATGCTCTGAAATTTAAAAGAAATTGAAAGAAATGCTTCAAATTAATGTTGAACCTTTAGCTTTTGAACCACATGCACATCAGATACAGTCATGAAGAGAAGAAAACCAAACCATATGTTCACCAGGACATTCCACAGCTAGATACAATTGATGCTAACTTCAAAGGAATTTATATGAAAGCAACATATGCAAGTAGACATGCACTCCAAGGGATGCAGCAAATCACATCATATATCCAGAATTCACACATTGATTACTCAAGATTTACTATGAATTGTAATCAAACAGTCTTCTCATTGATTAAGTATGCAAAGATATAGATGTATACAAAAAGCTTTGAAATGAGCCCTGAATGTTTCAGCAGACGGATTTCAATTAAGTTTTGAATAATAGAAAAGAGGCATTCCACCACCTTTATAGAACAAGGTGAGGAATCCGTTACAAAAGATCAATGATCTTGATTTGTCTATGAATATCTACGATCAAGATTTCCCTTTGACTATGTCAACCTTATCAAAATGGCACAAGTTGCCAGTTGGCAACTATCTAAAAATACTTATTTTCACTAAGTAGCTGATGCTGATATTCACTTTATGCTGCATCATCATCTACTTCATCTGATTCATGTGCACCATCATCATGTGCATCACTTCCCGAACTTTCATCATCCTGATGATGATGACTTCGCATATGGGGCTGCATGCTGCTCCGGATCTGCTCATATAACTACACAATTTTATCTATTTCTCCACCATCCTGAGTCTTTGCTTTGGTGATGGCATGCTTGTGTGCCTCGTATTTGTTCCTACTGCTGTCCACTTTGTCTTTCCTATTTTGCAGCATCTCATTGTAATTTTCCATCTTGACTTTGATTCTCATTATTTTGTCTATGACTTCTTCTGTCAAGTGGACAAGTGGATCATCAGCTAATGATTGGAAGTTGCCATGTAAAGCTTTGATGGTAAACTTTTCATCTTGATTTTCTACTTTCCCTTCCACTTTTCCTTCCAATGTTTCCAACATTTCTGCCTCAACAGACATTAAATCATGCAACTTCATGCTGATATCTCTTAGTTTATTATTGCATCTTCTGAGTACTCCACATTCAAATTGAATGTCCTTATACCATATATCAACCAACAAGGCAATATTATTGTTTAGTACCTGTTTATTGATAAGCAATTGAGGATTTATACTCCTTATTTCTCCTAGGATGTCCTATACTTTTTCCAATTTGTAAGACCTTCTACCTGTCTGCATCTGCAATTTATCTACCCTTGACCTGGAGTCACTGAGAGTATTCCACCTCTTCAAAGATTCCTTTACCACTTCTTCTGCATCATCCAATGTGGATGACATCCATCTCCTTAGTAAAGATGCCTCATGTTTCATGAGATCTAATTTATTCACCTCCTCTTGAGAAATAGTAGTCAATGGGATTGCATGTTCAGTTGAAGTATCTTCAGTATTAGTCAGCCTTCCTATGTAGGCATGCAACAGAGCAATGTGCTCTTTGTGTTGCTTATTTTTCTCCTTTTCTCTTTTCACCTTCTAAATTAAAGAATCAATAATATATTTGCCTTCTTGACCCTCTTGGTCTTCATTGGCAAATCCTAAGTCCACTGTGCTAATCTAGAACTCATCTAAGGTAATCTTACCTTTTTCTTTCTCTACAGTAGGTACTACAATCTGTACAGTCCTTCTCCCAGTTGTTGGATCCCTCTTAATGGCCGAAGTCATTCTGGCCTTCCTCTTGGGTTTTATTATATCCTCAGTAAATAGGGTAGATACATCAAATTCTTGAATTTCAAATTCTACCTCTGCATTTACCTCTTTCTCCAACCACGGAGGTACCTGATCATATTTCTCTACATCATCATGATGTTGTTCACCTTTATCTCCTGTTTCTATTAGTAGGTGTGATGGAGAAGGTGATTTCCTTAGTTCTTCTTCATGATGCTCGATTTGATGTTGATCCTGTGGCACATCCTCCTGTTGAGGAACTTCTTTCTCTAGAGGAGCATCGTCCTGAGGTGGAGGATCTTGTGCTATGCCCACATGATGATCATGATCTTTTTCTGTCATTATCTCATCTTCCTTCACCTTTTCTTCTTCATGAGGCACATTCACAGTAGTGGATACTACGGAATCTTCCTTAGGTGCTGGCATTTGTTCTGAAGCCATTATCTCTTCTACACCTATGCTACTTTCTTCCTGAACTTTGGCAGCAGGATCTTCAGATACATCCTTTTCATCAGCCTTCCTTTCCTGAACCTCTACTATAGCAGGTTCCACTGATGCATCTTCTGCGCTTGGTTGGCTTATTTCTGAAGCATGGCCCTCTGGTTCTGCCATCTTCACTTCTTCTGTAGGTTGCCCTTTATCAGGTGATCCTACGGGATGTTCAGGAGTCATATCTTGTTTCTCTGTCAAGTCTACTACTACAGGACTTGTCACCTATGCAATTAATGTATCTAGCCCCATTTCTTGGGCTACCCTTTCTGGGCTCTTTTCTTTTTTAGCTTCCACTTGCTTCATCTCCTCCAGTATAGTTTGAACTGGTGGGGTCTTGTGAGGGGTCATGTGTGTACCTACAGCAAGGGTTTCCATCTTTTGTGAAGCCACTTCCTTCACAACTTCATCATCAGACAAATTTATTGTCTCCTTCAGTGAGATGTGACCTTCTGCATGTGTTTGGGAGGTCTCTTTCATCTAGTCTTCTGCAAGATCGGTCTTGAACTTGACGATGGTAGGAAGTGGAACATTGTGCTGAAGTTCCTTATGCACTTCACTACCTACCCCTTGTAATAATGTAGGGGATTGTCTTATTTCACCCCTTCTTGGTCTCTTTGGTGGGGTAGATACCACCACATGTGGAGCTCTTCTCTTCCTTTTAAATAACAAAGGGGGCTCTTCTTCCTCAGGCTCTTCCTCCATGAGGATATCCTCTTCATCTGGTTTCCTTGAGGATTGACCCTCTTCTTAGGTCTCAGTAATTCTAGCCTCTACTGTCTTTTCTTTCTTGGACTTTTGCTTTCTTATTCGTGGAGGTGATGCGGACCCTGATCTTGATCCTGATGCTGCTACCTCCTCAGCTATGAACACTGCCCATTCAATAATAACCCCATTGGGTTCATTATCTATTTTCTTGCCCCTTGGGGGTCTTTTTCTCTGTTGTTGTTGTGGATGGAGTCTATCTCCCTTAGACTTTCTTTTCTCATTTATGAAGTCATCATACTTCGCATCAGGAATATCCTGCCCCTTCTTTTTGTTGTCCACAGTAATGGTAACACCTTTCTTCTTCAAAGCCTCTATTTGTTTATCAACCCAAGCTTGGGTTAGCTATATGGTCCTAGCAATGAAGGGGTCCAAGGATATGTCCTCTTGTATGGTGAGGTCAGGTGCAGAAATGGTATCATTATATACCTTCTTCTCTTCATACTCATCTACAATTATCCTGCCATCATCCTTCTTCAATTGTTGAGGGATGGGGATACGGTCAAAGGTTCTAATTTGATTTAGTGTTAGCCTTTGATATCTTCTTCTTCTTGCTTCTGCTTCATCTTAACAGTCAGCCCAGAAGTCTTCTAGGTGCCTCTGGTGAATAGGCTTTCCTATTATTTTCTGCATCCTGCCATAAGGATCATATGGTCTTATCAATGGAAAAGGCTACAACTCCATTTTATCCAAGGTGACCATCACCTTCTTGATGTTCTCTGAATCGAGACACATGTACCAGCCAATCATGACTGGAAACAAAATTGGCAGCAGTTTCCGAGCATCCTTATATGTTTTCAATATTGTGGAACTCTACCTTATAAATTCCATTAGTATCACTGCATCAGTGGGATACCTTGGTAGCATGAGGGGATTTCCTTCAAAACCTTCAATCCTCATGTATGAAAATGTGGCAAATTGTATATACTAGGCTCCATGCCTATAAATTATCTCTTGAGCCTCCATGCTCAATTGTTTTGTTCTGTCCTCCTCCATGGTTCTGACCAGATGCATAGAGAATGCATCATTTACCAATTTGTAATCTTGGAGGTAATTGGCTCTTTGTAGCTGGGGATGATGATCCCAAATATGTACAGCATTAATTGTGCTTTTAAGCTTTCCATCTGTAACTAGTGCATCAAGTGTGCCTTTGTACGCACAGGAGTAGACAATGTACGATGTCATATAGAAAGCACAGTTTGAACCTCCCAGGTTCATCAGCTGCTCATGCAGAGCATCACTTATTAGTTGGCCCCATAATGGCTTGATGTCTGAATATATGCACATCATGATTACACCATACATCCAATCTTTAAAACTACCAGCATCAGGCTGACCTATGACTCTACTCAGTAGTGCAATCATGTATTGGTACTCATCACTAAAATCATATTTGAATAAGTGTGCAGGAATTTTGGCAGCCGCAGGATATGTGCTGTTCTCAGCCCTCCATTGGTACATGTTCTTCCTGGCTTGTTTCTTGTTATTCTCATACTCTTTCTCTAATTTCTTCAGGTCCACACTGTTGACCTTCTTGCCCACTGGCAATCCAAATGTCTAGGAGAGACCCCTGATGGATAGGTCTGCATATATCCTCCCATGCTTCATCACCTGCCGGGTCTCTGGGTTATAGTTCTAGGCACACTCGATAACCAGCTCCGGAGACTCCATGGAGTATGGGAAACTGGCAGCATTCCACATTCCGTACACGAATATGGCATCCAACATAGGACTTCTATTCTTCTCGTCATTTAGCTTAACTGACCAGGCTTCCAAATTAGTATTCCCCTGATGGGTATCTGTAATTGTGCCATATTTGAACAGGATGCCCCTCTGAGATGAAAACATGGGCTTACTGAATTCAACCTCACACTTAGCCAACCTCTTATTAGCCATGGATACCTACAATTAACAAAATCTTGTCTTACAATAGGTACCCATATGCATGCATATAGCAATTTATCTTTAATATTCATCATGCCTACTACATTTATTCAGCATAAGCCCCTCATGGGGGTGCATAAACCAGAACCTACAACATCATACCTAAGAGTTACAGAAACAACAGGATGAGGGTTTCAATTACTTACATGGTTATGCAGATTTCTTTTATACCAGTGAATTCCTAGAAAATGCTCTTAATTCCGCTGATGATCACGTACTTCCTCCCGTTTATAAGCTCGGTTCATCTGACTATTGCCTGTATGAGGATATGTAAGTTGGTGCTCTGTAATAGTAATTTCTTCGCAAGGTAAATGTAAAAATGACGTTAGATTTACCTTTTAACCTTGCAATTAGGGTAAATTTAGGGCAAGGGTCTGACAGATTAGATTTTATTCATTGATCCTTAGCACGAAAACTCAGGATTTCACCAGGTGGTTTATTGGGTTTAATGATTGGCAGGAAATACCTACCACCTCGGTGTGCATTTAATTTTAATGGCGGCAATGGGAGCGGGGTGATATCTAAACGGTAGGATGATATTTGAAAAATATTGAGTGATGTTTAGATATCGGGTGATGTTCGCGCCATTAGGTCATGCTTTAAACATCAGGAGGATATTTGAAAATATCGGGTTATGTTTCAAAGATGATGATGACCGAAGTCATGACCTCCCTTGGAATATCTGGGTGACATCATCCAGATAATTGCTTATTGTATCGGCAAGGCATCATGACGTCATCGTCATGTTATGGGAACAGGATCATGTCTATGAAATATCCTGCCGAGAGGTAAATGTGATGATGACGTCATCATTATATCATTTCTTCGTTTATCAAACTTGAATGACATCATCAGGATATTGGCTTAGGGGGATATTTCGTGGTAGGAAGATATTAAGAAATATCAGGTTACATTGAAAAATATGATCCTCGCAAAATGCATAAGGCTATTAGCGGGTAAAGGCTACTATCACCTAAAATTGATGTCCAGATATTTGGATTGCATGATTTATCGGGTGATAAATTAGATCAGGATGATCTTTTGAAATATGACTGATGTTACGAAATATGATCCTTCCCATTGAAATATTAGGTTTGATTCAAATTTTGACCATTCATAACTTTCACATCCTAATGAATATCAGGGTGATGTAAAAGGCAAACCTGCATGAAATTTGATGCTCTTTCTGAATATGAGGTTACTGTACTAAAATATGAATTTTGACAAACTGACCTCATGATGATGACCTACCCATCCTTTCTTGCATGATGATTTGCATGACTTACTTTTACCAAACTGCCAGAAAGCACAAGAAAGCCAAGCACAAGTTGGGTCCCTGTTTTGCCAAGTCAAAATGGGGCGTGTTGTGTAACCACACAACAATATGCCTTAGCTCTATGTGCTTTATGTGTTTGATGTGTTTTTATGCTTTGACCATACTTTAATGCATGTATGGAATCCTGAGATCATACATAAATTAAAGTGGGGGCTAAAATTTATTGAGTAAAAAGTAACCTCATGTCTTTTTACCTCCTAGTTTAGGTCCTAGTCCCCATGTTTACATTATACAAGCTTAATACTTATCTCAAAGAAATTTCCCATAAAACCCATGTCAAATGGGACTTAGGGGGCCATCTTATATGTTAATCAAGACCAAAAATAGGCCTTGGGACTTGGGCACCCACGCCCAAGTCTAGACTGATTTGTTAGGATCCAAATTTAAATGTGTCAGCACAGGACCTTTAAAAAGGTTTCCCTCTATCGGTCATTTTAATTTGAATTATGAATGTTAGTGGGAAAGAATATATAAGTGATTTTATGTCTTGATTTTACACCTAGATGGATAATGCAAACTTGTGATATTGAGCTAAGCAATTTCAAGGCATTCATTGTATTGTAGAGAAGAATTGTGTTGTTATTGTGTTTGTTTGTTGTAGATTTGGCTTAATAAATCCATCTCCTCATGATTTAAAGGATCTTCATCTCTATGAGGGCTTCACCTCTAAGGTGACATCTGTTTGTGCTTCAATCATTTCATTTCATCATTGCTTTGGCCTCTACCTTTCCTTAGGCATGCACTCTATCTAACAACGGTGTTGGAAGACTTGAATGTCATTCCGGGGCTTGACCGAGTCAAGCTCCTAAACAATACAACCCCCAAACTCCTCTCTTTGTGATTGCAGGTTATATATAGGTGTAGTATTTGGCAAAGTACAGGTGCAGGGAAGCAATTTAGAGGATAAGGATTCAAGATCTGGAGAAAAGTTGTTGTAATTCTACCCTACTAGACTAGGGTGGTAGCCTTGTAGTCCTCCTAACAAGATTTATCCCAAACTCAGGAGATAAACATGATCCAACACTACTCACTGTTATAGATTTGTAGAAAAGTCACCCTATCAGAATTGGGCACCTATCCCAAAGTCTACAAAGTCTTCACCTCTAGAAATCTAACTTCTAGTAAGTTCCTAATCCTATTGAGTGTCTTCCTATTTGGTGATCTATAACAGTTTGTTCATTTTTGCCTAATTTCATTATAATTAGGGTTTAAGACTTATTGAAACTAGGGTTGACAAATATTTTAATCTAATCAAGCTTTCCATACCATTCCTGGGTACATCAACATGTAGCTAAGTCCTCTTCATCTATAGTGACTTGGCTCAGTTGTTATCCTTGAGTGTTAGTGTGAAAGGATGGTTTGATTTGATAGATCTAAACACTATCCACCATCTTCCCACCTTTTACATATAAAACCTACAAAAAGAGAGAGGAAAAAGTTGGGGCTACTTAGGGACTTGCCTTAGTCAAGTCTTGGTGTTGGTATTTCTACCTTCTCAAGCAGTAGAACTAGATATAGCATATAAATTGAAAGGAGATGTGTGTTTTCTTATCCTTAGTGTGCCTAGGAAGGTAAGAACAACAAGAAAACAAATAAATCAACAATAGTTCCTTCCCTGGTCTACAGGAAAAGAAACCCACAATGTGCAGTCTATGCAATGAAAATAAATTGTGGTTTACACCAAGCAAGATTAAGTGAAATGGTGATCTACAACATTGAAAAACTATGCAACGATTGAATAGATTTGGAATGAAATATAATGCAAATAAAACTAAAATAATCTTACCAATGTGAATAATGAAAAGAGGTAGAAAGCTCCAAAGAACTCAAAAGTAATGTGCAACTTTGAACCTAGGTGAAGAGAGCTTCATAGCAAGTGAAATAAAACCCCAAGAGCCAAGAGAAGTGTTCTCATAATACACGAGAATATCAAAATCCTCAATAGCTACTAAAGTAGTCTAGTTTTGCACAAGAGAGTTGTGTGAAAGCTAAAGTGTGTCCAAGATTGAGAGAGAGTGAATGCAAATGTGAGAATGGAATTCAATAATCTCTTCCAATACACTTCCAAGAGCGAGTAATCTTGAAGTGCCATGCAAGGAGTCATTCTGCAACTCCATGAGACATTACACGCAATCCTCATGATAACTAAAGCATGCTATAATACCCATAAATGGATACTTGTTAGAAAACAAATGTCAGATGCTAGCATGATGCACTAATGTCTATGTGGAGCACTTGGGTCCAAGCAAAACTAGCTCCTGGTCATACAAGGCACCTTAGGACCATGTCGAGATTGAAGCACCATCATTAATTTTTTATAAAGAAGAAGAAATAGACCAAAATCACATAGAACTAACCTATCATGGAGAGAGGAGGTATGAAATGCTAAAATAGTTACTAAATGTAGAGTGAAATTTCAAGGGTATGCAATTTTCTATGTTACATTTAGCCCCCACTTTAGCAAATGTGTGACACTACATGCATATGCAAGCTAAAGTAGAAAGGAAATAACATAAAATGTTATACCTTCAATAGGGATGTTATAAAGAATGCAAGAGATTCTTTGAGTAGAGGTATGAAGCCCCCAGGTTGAGAACTTGCAAAACTACAATGTCAAAAAATAAACTTGCACAAGAGGCAATGTCAAAATCATAAAACATCCTAAAAGGATTAGATTGAATATGATTTTTCCAATTATCAATGCTTAGAAAATCATATGATATAATGCACAATCTACTACTATCTACAACAAACATACATACACAAGAAAAACAAAAAAATACAAAGCAACAAAGAGGCATTTCTAGCACACTACGAGAGATAGAAAGGATTCCAATTATGGTTCTAGGGATAGCACACTACAATGTTAGATTCAGGACAGACAACTAAGAGAGGGGGGGTGAATCAGTTGTCTAAAACTTTCTTTCCAATTACACACTTAAATCCTCTTTGTGATTTAGTACCATATCAATAAATCAATCATGAAAACATAATGCATTAAATCAAGAGCAGAAACACATCAACACATAAGACACTAAGATTTTGACATGGAAACCCTGGTTAAGGGAAAAACCATGGGGTGATTAACCCAAGATTGTATTCTCTATTAGAAAAATAGAAAGAACAAAATGGCACATGCTAATTAGGGCTCACTGCCTGGGCACACTGCTCACAAGAGGCTCACTGCCTATAAGAGACTCACTGTCTACAAAATAATAAGTATCACCTACTTGAACTAGAAAATAGCATCTTCACCATGCCTGAATCAGTTCCATTTAAGCCCAAAACTTCTACTTTGCCTTTTTCTCTCTTCCTCGCTACCACACTCTCATCTCCACTCATCACACTTTGAAATGACTTTACAATCCCTTATTTAGACAAGGCATTAACTTAGGAATAATCATCTAAGTCAGAAAACATCTACAAGAACATCCACAAGATGTCTAATACATCCAGTCAGCCAGTCTCAGGAAGAACACCATCATCCGAAAGTTATTCTTCAATTGTGAGCTCCAACTCTAATGCGGACCACCAAAACAAAATGGTCACGATCCAAATACCTTCACAATATTTCCTAATCACTGAGAACATCCACACTTCATCTTATTACTGAAATCCTTCTCTCCTTCATCCGGAACCTCAAGAACACAATCTATCATCACTGTCACAAAGGAATAGATGCTTACAGACCTTCAAAACATGAACCAATCTAGTTGACACTTCACAAAGAATTCCTCAACACTCCCTCAAATCTGTAGAATAGGATAATGTATTTTTGGATCTCACTGGACCTATCTGTGTCACTCTGTCACCTCTGAACACCTACCAGAACCAGTTTTATTTGGGTGGCCACAAATCCTTTAGATCTTCATGTGGACCTCTAAAAAATTTATTGGATCATATTAAGACTCATATCTACAAACCCTTTGAACCATATCCTCTGATAGTCATCTTATCTTGGATCGTTACCTTACTATCTTCACTATTCTTCTCTGTTCCTGATTAGGACTAATTTTCTCAATATCCTCAACACTCAGCTCATCCAATCCCTTTCATCAATTCAACAAGAGTATGTTGACATCAATGACAACACCAGTTAGGCCCATACTTGCAACAATCTCCCCCTTTGCCATTGATGGCAACATATGATGTGAAAAACTATTTTAACCATCAAGAAAAAAACTTCTCCTTACTGTCACAACTCCCCCTATCAGCAACAACCATTCACATGTCTTCTCTTCCTTTACTACTCCCTCTTTGATCATCAACCACTTGTTTTTCACATGTCTTCTCTCCCCCTTTGACATCAATGGCAAAGGGCTCATACTTGCAACTCCAATCCTTCAGAATCATAACAGCTGCTTCCCCTGAGTAGCAGCTCCCTATCATCAATCCAGACCACAATATATGACTGTGATATCTACCAAACTGATGCACTCAAGTGCACCTTAGTTCATCACCAGAGGGGCAATAACCCCCAACTTCTCCCTGAGATACTCAAAAGAGTCCTTAGGTAGAGGTTTAGTAAAGATGTCTGCAATCTGATCCTTGGATGGCACAAACTCCAATCTAACTTCATTCTTGTTCACTTGTTCTCTCAAAAAGTGAAACTTGATGGATATATGTTTAGTCTTTGAATGCAACACTGGATTCTTAGATATATTTATTGCACTTGAATTATCACAAAAGATTGTGATAGGCTCCTCATACTCCACTCTTATGTCTCTTAGCATTTGCTTCATCCACAAAACTTGAGTGCAACTACCTACTGCTACAATATATTCTGCTTTTGTATGGACAGAGATATTGCGTCTTGTTTCTTACTCAGCCAAGAAACCAATCTCTTCCCCAAAAAGAATGTTCCACCATTGGTACTCTTCTGGTCATCCACATCTCCTGCCCAATCTGCATCTGTATATGCATGAAGAGAGAAATTATGATCTCTAGGATACCACAATCCATACCCAACTATTCCTTTTAGATATCTAAAAATCCTCTTGATTGCCATGACATGAGATTCTCTAGGATCAACTTGAAATCTAGCAACAAGACCTACAACATTCATAATGTCAGGTCTAGTTTGAGTGAGATACAACAATCCTCTAATCATTGACCTGTACTTTTTCGAATCAGCCTTAGGAGAGTCATCATCTTTGCCTAATTTACATCTGGTTGCCATGGGAGTATTCATTGGTTTTGAGTCTTCCATCCCAAATTTCTTCAATAATTCTTTCACATATTTGGTCTGAGAAATGAAGATTCCTTTCTTTGTTTGAGTGATTCGTAGACCCAAGAAGAAATTTATTTCCCCAAGCATGGACATCTCAAATTCACTTTTCATTTGATTTGCAAAAGTCTTACACATGCTATTTCTTCCTCCAAAAATGATATCATCAACAAACACTTCAACAATCAATATGTTTTCATGATCAATTTTGAAATACAAGTTACTATCAGCAGTACCTTTGTTGAAACCAATCTTCAAAAGATGCTTATCCAATCTTTCATACCAGGCTCTTGGGGCTTGCTTTAGTCCATATAGTGCTTTCTTCAACTTGCAGACCATATCACCATGATCAGACAATTGAAATCCATCTGGTTGCTCAATGTATACTTCTTCTTCCAAATCACCATTTAGGAAGGCAGACTTGACATCCATCTAATACACTTTGAAATCCTTGAAGGTAGCAAAAGCAAGAAATAATATGACTGCTTCAATTCTTGCCACCAGAGTAAAAGTTTCTTCAAAATCAACTCCTATTTGATAGTAACCCTTGCAGACCAATCTGGCTTTATTTCTGATTACTTCACTAACTTTATTTAGTTTGTTTTGGAAGACCCATTTGGTTCCAATCACATTCTTGTTTCTAGATCTGGGAACAAGATCCCAAGGGTGATTTTTCTCAATTTGTATCATCTCTTCCTCCATTGCTTTAGTCTAGTTTTCATCATTGCAAGCTTCATTCACTGTCTTAGGTTTAATCTTTGAAATCAGACAATATTCATCTAAATCTTGAGCAATCCTCCTTCTTGTTTGTACACCTTTGCTTTTATCACCTATGATATGATCTTCAGAGTGGTTGAGTCTTACATACCTGGGAATTTTGGGAGTTTCTTGCACTTCTAATTCTTGATCAGGCTCATTATAAATCATCTCTTCTTCCTGATTTACCAGATCAGTTTGAATCTAAATTTTAGAAGGGACTTGGGCTCCTTGAATCAAAACACCATTCTGATCATCTTCATCATATTCATAAAACATTGAAGGTTTTTCAATTCCTTCATCAACCTTCACATTTGTACTTTCTATAATCTTTCTCAGTCTCTTGTTATAACACCGATATGCTTTGCTTTGAGTAGAGTAACCCAAGAATATTCCTTCATCACTTCTAGCATCAAACTTTCCTAGATCTTCATCTCTTTTAATGTAACATTTGCTACCAAAAAAATTGAAATACCTCATAGTAGGAGTGATGCCAAACCAAAGTTCATAAGGAGTCTTACCGGTATTGCTTCTGATTTGAACTCGATTGAGAGTATAGACTGTAGTGCTGACAGCTTCTCTCCAATAGATTTGAGGAACATTTGCTTCCATCATCATGGTCCTAGATGCTTCTTGGATGGTCCAGTTCTTTCTCTCCACTACTCCATTCTACTGTGGAGTCCTAGGAGTAGACAACTGTCTCTTTATTCCATGTTTCTCATAGAATTCTATGAACTCACCGGATGTGAATTCTCCACCTCTATCAGGCCTTAGACACTTTAATTTTAATCTGGTTTCATTCTCTACCATAGCCTTGAATATTTTGAATTTCTCAAAAGCTTCTGATTTCTCTTTCAGAAAAGTTACCCACATCATCCGGGAGTAGTCATCAATTAGTAACATGATGTATCTATCACCTTGCACACTCCTGATTCTTGCCGGACCACATAGATCAGTGTGAACTAAGTCCAATATTCTGGTAGAAGATTGTTCTTTGCTTTTAAATGAGACTCTGCTTTGTTTTCCCAACTGACATTCTTTGCACAAACTATTTGTAGGTTTCACTAGTTTTGGAAGATCTCTTACAGCCTGAGTGTTGCTTATCTTGATGATATTATCAAAATTCACATGACACATCCTCTTATGCCATAGCCAACTCTGATCAACTTGCACAAATAGACAACTTTTACCGGTACCAACTAAATGGAAGATATTACCTTTTGTCTAAGTACCAAATGCAATCTCTGTTCTGGAACTTTCAAAGATCTTGCATTTTCCATTCTTGAATTGGAGATCATAGCCTTTGTCCACCAACTATCCAACACTGAGAAGATTGTGCTTCAATCCTTCAACATATAGTACATTATCGGTTTTGTTCTTTCCATCAAAAGAAATAGTTCCTCTACCTCTGATTCTACCAGCAGAATTATCACCAAACTTTACTACCCCTCCTTCATACCTTTCCAAATCTAAGAACTTATTTTTGTCACCTGTCATATGGTGAGAGCATCCACTGTCAATGACCCAATCATCCTTTTCTTCAACTTGGGCAGCCAGAGCTCTTTCTACAACTTTATGATTGACAGATTCAGAGGGCATTGGATCTTCTTCCTTGATGGCAATAAACACCCAATCACTTCCAGATTTGTTTCCTATCTCTGATTCATCATCTGTTACTCCTTCATTATCATCCTCTTCATGAACATAGTCGCAATTCTTTTGGAACCTTGATCTGTTAGGATTTGGCCTTGAAAATCTTTCTGGACACTTTGAGGCAAAATGACCAATCTTATTGTAGTTAAAACACTTAAAAGGCAATTTCCCTTCATACTTACTGAATCCTCTTGGTAGTCTTTTTTCAATAAGGGCTTCAAGCTGGGCAGTTTCAGTTTCTTCTTTTTCCAAGTCTTTTCTTGCTTTTTCATACCATGATAGTTTCCTTGAAGAGTTCTCTCCCAAATCAAACCTTTGTTTTCCTTTTACAAAAGCACTGGCTTTGAATGCTGATTCAGTCTTGGGGGGCATCTCCAAACTTAGTCATTTCAAATGCAGCCAATTTACCAGCCAATTGATCTCTTGTGACAATTGTATGGGCTTTGAATTCTTCAATGGTAGAAACCTTGATTTTATAAGAAGCAGGAAGGGATTTGAGAATTTTTCCAACAATCTCATCTTCATCCAAGACTCCACCAGCACATCTAATTCCACAAACAAGCTCATTTACTCTTGGCATAAAAGTAGTGATATTTTCATCTTCTCTCATCTTCAGATTTTCAAATTTTCCTTTCAAACTCTGTAGCCTTGCACATTTAACATACTTGTCTCCTTCATGCAAAAGTTCTAGTTTTTCCCAAATCTCAAAAGCAGTTGGTAGGTCAACAACATTTGAAAGCACTGAATTAGATAATGTGCTTAGAAAAGCTTCTATAGTCCGTAAATTGTTTTTAGCATCTGTGATTTCATTTGGGGCTTTTAAGCCACCCTGTGGAGGAGTATACTTAGTTGAAGCCACGGTCCAGTACTGCATTCCCATACATTGCAAGTGACATTTCATCTTTTTTTCTAAAGATTAAAATTGGTTCCATCAAACTTCAGACTATCCTTCTTATAGGATGACATCCTGGATCTCCTTAAGCGGTTAAGCTCTTTTAGAGGAACTTAGCTCTAATACCAATTGTTAGATTCAGGACAGACAACTAAGAGGGGGGGTAAATCAGTTGTCTAAAACTTTCTTTCCAATTACACACTTAAATCCTCTTTGTGATTTAGCAGCATATCAATAAATTAATCATGAAAACATAATGCATTAAATCAAGAGCAAAAACACATCAACACATAAGACACCAAGATTTTGACATGGATAACCTGGTTAAGGGAAAAACCACGGGGTGATTAACCCAAGATTGTATTCTATGTTAGAAGAATAGAAAGAACAAAATGGCACATGCCAATTAGGGCTCATTGCTTGAGCACATTGCTCACAAGAGGCTCACTGCCTACAAGAGACTCACTGTCTACAAAATAATAAGTATCACCTACTTGAATTAGAAAATAGCATCTTCACCATGCCTGAATCAGTTCCATTTAAGCCCAAAACTTCTGCTCTACCTTTTTCTCTCTTCCTCGCTACCACACTCTCATCTCCACTCGTCACTCTTTGAAATGACTTTACAATCCCTTATTTATACAAGGCATCAACTTAGGAATAATCATCTAAGTTAGAAAACATCTACAAGAACATCTGCAAGATGTGTAATACATTCAATTAGCCAGTCTCAGGAAGAACACTATCATCTGGAAGTTATTCTTCAATTACGAGCTCCAACTCTAATGCGGACCACCAACACGAATTGGACACGATCCAAATACCTTCACAATATTTCTTGAATCACTGAGAACATCCACACTTCATCTGCTTACTGAAATCCTTCTCTCCTTCATATGGAACCTCAAGAACACAGTCTTTCATAACTGTCACAAAGGAATAGATGCTTGTGAAACTTCAAACCACAAACCAATCTAGTTGACACTTCACAAAGACTTCATCAACACTCCCTCAAATCCGCAGAATAGGATAATGCATTTCTAGATCTCACCGGACCTATCTGTGTCACTCTATCACCATTGAACACCTACCGGAACTAGTTTTATTTGGGTGGCCACAACTCCTTTAGATCTTCATGTGGACCTTTGAAATCTTTACTGGATCATATTAAGACTCATATCTACAAACCCTTAGAACCGCATCCTCTGATAGTCATCTTATCTTGGATCTTTACCTTACTGTCTTCACTATTCTTCTATGTTCCTAATTAGGACTAATTTTCTCAATATCCTCAGCACTCGGCTCATCCAATCCCTTTCATCAATGCAACAGGAGTATGTTGACATCAATGATAACACTGGTTAGGCCCATACTTGTAACATACAATAGTTAGGAACACTACTAACTCTTGTGGGGCACTAGGACCAACAAACTTGTGTTGTTAGGTGACTCACAAAGAGTATGAAACAAGTAGCTAAAAGTGTAGATAGACTAGGCAAGTGCATCTTCTTGGGACCACTAGCTACAAATGTTGTAAGGAGTGAACATTTCAAGGAGCATACCAAAATCCAATGCCTCGAGGAGCATTTCAACAAAGTGGTGTGTGTAAAAGGTGTAAAATTGGGGAGATATGCCCCCACCTCAAAATAATTGCAAAAATTACATGTATGCAATTGATTTTAAGGGATAAATGGGGAAGAGAGCTTTAAGAGACATATATCAACATATATGTTCTCAAAGTTGCATCTTGTAGAAGAAAAGAGATGCCTCAAAAAGGGAACAACCAAGGTGATTTTACAGGAATGATACACAAAGAGCTTATGTAAGCATGGTATGACACTATAAGGTTAGAAAATGGCCCCTTGGGGGATTTTCCCTCATAAGGTTTAGCTCCCAGGTCTTTAGTGTACATTTAGGACATCTTACATCATATTTCAACATCCCAATTGAATGAACCCTGGGAATCATGTCAAATGGGAACTAGGGGGACCCCTTGAACCTAACCTTGGCCAAAATAGGGGGGAGGACTTGGGTGCTCATGCCCTAGTCTTGCCCTATTTTGGGTTAGTCCCAAATTTTGGGTGTCTTCTTGTGACCGTTATTTGGGTCCCTATGCCGACACGGTAAGTTTCAATTATGAAATTCTTGGTGGGAGTGTTTGTAGTTGCATATAAAAGCATCTTTAGGCATTCACTTATAAACTAGAAGATTACTAGATTGTTATTGTGAACTTTATGCATTCTAAAGGTGATTCAAGGCTTTCATTGTGTAGCAAGAGTAGATTTGTGTTGTCTATGTGTTTGTATTTTTAAATTTGAGCAATCATCTCCTCATGGTATGAAGAACTTCTTCCTCCCATGAGATCTTCACTACAATGTGACATAATTTGTCTTTTTGAGCCTTTATCATTTCATTTTTGCCTCTACCTCACAAGGGCATGCACTCTCTATCTGACAACGGTGTTTAGAAGACTTTAATGTCTCTCTAGGGCTTGACTGAGGCAAGCCTCTACACACCACAACCCCCTCCCAAAGTTTTCATGATTGCAGATTATACGTTGAAGCTACAGACAAAGTTAAGTTGTAGGAGGGTACAATAGAGTGTCAGAATTGTAGATCAAAGAAGAAAATAGCTCCCTGGACTAGGGCGCCCGCTCATTAGTCCTTGAAGTTTCATGACGGGAAAACCTTTGGTACAGTAGGAACATGTTGGAGATCCTAACAAAATAGTAGGGCATTGGACTTGGGTATCTACTCTTTAGTCCTTGACTATTCTGCTTTTGAACCCCAAAAATTGGTGCACAGTTATTTGTCATTTTACCTCTTTCTGTAGCAGCATTTTCTGATATTCATCTGTTTGTTGTTGTATTTGCATAATCAGGGTTTTAAGGTATGATTGAGCATAAGAAAAGATAATTGCAATCAAATCATAAAAATCCAAGTTTCCCTACACCTCATAGTGACCTAGGGTAGGATAGTACATTGCAACTTGACCCTAGGTCCTTGAATGTGAAAGGTGAAAGGAGGATACACACACAAACTACCAAAAACTCAACTATCCAAATTTTACCCTTTACATTTTGGTGAACCCATGTTATTGGACTTATTTGCACCTTGTTGAGTGTTTTTCTTCAGATTTATAGTGATTTAATTCATTCATATAGTCATTCATCTTATTGCATTGGAAAACTTACAAAAAATTTTGAAAATTTAGAAAATTTGGAAAAAAATGGCATTTTAGGGTTTACATGTTGTATCAATTAATTTGAATTTCATCAAATTTATGATTTTTTCATTAGATTTGAGCTAAATTGCAGAAAATTACAAAAAATCATTAGTTTGCATTGCATTTTCATCATAAAAATTGCTAGGGTTTTGTCAAAAATTGTGAATTTTGCATATAACCTAGTAATTCCAAAATCTAGGGGTTGCAGGTAAAATCTTGTTTCATATTTTTATACTTATTTTAGAGGCTCATTCAAATTTTAATTTGGCTGTAGTCTTGCATTTTAGAACAAATTTGTGTTTAGATTTCAAAAATTTACATTTTTGGATAGAAAATTTCAACAAAAACTAACATTTTCATTGATTTTTCATTAGATTTGCACTCGAATTTTGCATATTAAAGCATGGAAATCATTTTTAGATCTGATATAATGTAAGTTTCATCATATATCAGCTTGAAAAACATTCATATAGCATTTTACATCAAGATCTCAAACCTAGGGCTTGAAAAACATTGATTTTCACTAGATTTGGCCTTATCAACTCTCTAAATTTGCACTATAAGCATGTTGTAAAAAATATTTTTGCACTAATTGGATTATATCAGGGGTATTATCTTCTGACCCTCCTAAAAATATTTAAAACACCTTTCTATTGGCCGCATGTATTGAAAATTTGGTGAAAAATTGCACATTTTCGCTATTTTTGCCCTAGGGTTTGGCCTAGTTTGCACTCCAAGCGTGTTGTGACAAATTGTATGGATTGAGGTGACTGATATCATTGCTATTATTTTCTACACCTCCTAAAGTTATTTACAACATCCCTTTTGCTAGGTCTTGGAGTTGAAAAATCGTGAAAAATGGCATATTTTGCTATATTTTCACTAGAGTTTGACCTTGAGTGGCACTATAAGCGTGTTGTGACAAATTTTTTGGAATTAGATGGCTGTTATTACTGATATAATTTTCTTTCCATCATAATTTTACTCACAACACCGTTTTCCATACTCTTTTGCATTAAGATTTGGTGAAAAATCGCATATCTTAGTGTATTTTCACTAGATTTTGACTTGTCATCATCTTAGATTTGCATCAAAAGTGTGTTATAAAGGATCTTATTGCAGTATTGGACTAATATCAGACATATTATTTTCTACCCCTGATCAAAATCCTTACAACACCTTTTCTTTCATATATTTGCATTGAAAAAAGTACAAAAAAATCAAGCATTTTAGGTCATTTTTGCATATAGTTTTGCACTTGTCCGTTGCATATATTTGGAAAAACTTTTAAAATCTGATTTGGAACTCATGGCCTCATCTTCTCAGTGCTCTTTGGAATCTTTACATGCATATATCACAAAATTTGAAAATTTGTACAAGTTTCTCAGTATGCATCCTCATGTCGTTACCTATATACAAGCTATGTATCACAAGGATATATTTGTGTCATCTTCCTTTGAAATCCTTGACTATGTATCTGATCTTAATAACTTCATATCTCTCATCAATACATACCCTTGGGTAGTAGAAGAAATAATAAAAAACACTTTGAAGGAAGAGCATGACACTTCTCATAATAGTAAAGAATTAATAGCTGAAACATATGGAGATGGTATTGACAATGATTATGAGAGTGATAATGAATTCACAAGCTACCCTACTTCTCTGAAAACTAAACATTCACATAACTTAGATGAGAAGACTAGGGTTAGCTCTAGTAATTTGAATAATCCTCCTAGCCAAAGTGTAGTATTAATGGATGACATCCTAGAAACGCAACACTGTTTTGGCTATCTTGACCTATTTGGTGTGATTGATGTGGATAAGGAACAATTTAATAACCCACCTAGTCAACTAAGAGATGATATTTATGTTGAGGTCCATCCTTCGTTATCCCTTCAAGGATCAAGAAGTGATCAAAATACATTAGATAGACAAATGGAACAAAGATTTGGGAGGATGATGACCTCCTCGATGATGGCCTCTAGCACGAAGACCCTATAGGTAAGTATCTCTAACCCTTTATTTCTCTCATGATTTGATTCCCCCGTGATGTGTTGTGTTGTTTAGGCATCCTGGAATGACCCTTGATTCTCATGTAAGGTCTGGGATACTAGGAGACGACCTCTGTTGTGACCTTCTTCTATTTATATCATCATTCTTCTATATTGCATCTCTCTTTGATTTCATCATTGTGTGTTGTGTCTTATGGACATAGCATTGTGGTTGGTGACTTGGGGGCACCCTCCTACATGACTATCCCTAAGACACTTGTTTCTCCTCTCTTATTTATTTTTTCCCTTCCTCTAGTGTTTCTATCTAGCGGGTGGATGACGAAAAACATTTATACTGATGCGGACCTAGCATCCCTTTAGCGAGAAATCAAAAATTGGACTTAGTTCCTAATATGACGATGGGGTTGTAATATATTATCCAACACTTGGCTAGTAGAAGCACCCATGCTTTCTACGTAGTGATTTTGATGATCTTATCTCATTTACAAACCTTAACAATACTGATGCTCTACGCGCTTTGTTTGTCTTTGAATCTAGCCTTGGTGGTACTTGATTAAGAGATCTTCGTGATATAGCCCCACAGTTATCCTTGAACTTCAAATTTGCTATATAACCTTGGCTCTTTGTGTGGTTAATCATATGCATTAATGTTGTAGTTTATCATGATTATGTAGACACTAACATGTTTCTCACAGGGATGTGTTTGTTGGAACATTTGATGATCGTACAATACATGTCACCTCTGGGGGGCATGGGCTCTGTGAAAGTTCGTGTTCCCTTGTGTGTTTTCTTCCTACCTTAACACACTTGATATCGATGCATGATATCAACCACCTTAAGGTGGAGGCATATATAAGGTAAACTATCTATTGTAGATGTTAGCAATGTGCTTGTCCTTAGGTGCAGTTTAAAGAATAGTGCGATGAGTACTTTATGCACTCTGAGTTTTTTTGCAATCAATCAATCAATCATTTAAGCCCTCTATGAAGGTAGGACATCGTGTATATCCTTTTTATTTTAATCCCTCTACAGAGGCGGGGGTGGTGTATTTCTCAGAGCAGATTGCACCATCCTGTCATTTTCAAAAGTCCTCATCGAGAGGCAGGGAGCAATTTTGTGACTAACTCAACCCTTAAGCATGTTTTTGGTGATTTTTGTGGTGAAGACCAATCATCATCGTGTGTCTATAATGTACCTGAGATGGTGATGAACCTAGAAATACGAACACTCCATTGCTTGTCTGCAGTGTTTTCTCAGTGTCTTCAAAGTGTGTGTTTGGCATGCTTGCTTTGTTTGGCATGTATGTTGCCCCATATGTAGTCTAAAGACCTATGTGATGAGTGCATCCTACATTATGGGAGGTTTGGTGTGTCTTGCATGTGTGTTTCCCCATATATAGTTTAAAGACCTGCACGATGAGTGCATCTTGTATTATGGGAGGTGTGTTTACTTTCCTTGTACTTGCATCTGCATTTCATATATATATGAGAAAAAGAAAAGAAAAGAAATCATTCATGTCTTCCATACATTAATTATCTTCTATACATCTGTTGTATTCTCTGTGTTTTGTGTGACTGTAACCATCTTCTTCATGTTTTGCATTCCTGTCATTGTCTTCAATGTGTCTAGCGTGTCTTCTTTGTGCTTGGTGTGTTTGTTGTGCTTGTTGACCGTATTTTAATGCATGTATTGGCCTCACGTTTATACATACATTAAAGTATGGGCTAAATGTAACATTGGAAAATGTCCCCTTGGGGGCTTTTCCCTCATAAGGTTTAGCTCCCAGGTCTTTAGTGTGCATTTAGGACATCTTACATCATATTTAAACATCTCGATGGAATAAACCTTGGGTATCATGTCAAATGGGACCTAGGGGGGCCCTTGAACCTAACCCTACCCAAAATAGGGGGGGAGGACTTGGGTGCTAGCGCCCTAGTCCTGCCCTATTTTGGGTGTCAGCTTGTGACCGTTATTTGGGTCCTATGCCAACACAGTAAGTTTGAATTACAAAATTCTTGGTGGGAGTGTTTGTAGTTGCATATAAATAATGTTTAGGCATTAATTTGTAAACTAGAAGATTACTATATTGTTATTGTGAACTTTATGCATTCTAAAGGTGATTCAAGGCTTTCATTGTGTAGCAAGAGCATATTTGTGTTGTCTATGTGTTTGTATTTGCAGATTTGAGCAATCATCTCCTCATGGCATGAAGAGCTTCTTCCTCCCATCAGATCTTCACTACAAGGTGACATCATTTGTATTTTTGAGCATTTATCAATTAGTTTTTGCCTCTACCTCACAAGGGCATACCATCTCTATATGACAACGATGTTTGAAAGATTTGAATGTCTCTCTGGGGCTTGACTGAGGCAAGCCTCTAAACACCACAACCGCCACCCAAAGTTTTCATGATTGCAGGTTACAAGTTGAAGCAACAGACAAAGTGAAGTTGCAGGAAGGTATAACAGAGTGTCAAAATTGCAGATCAGATAAGAAAATAGCTCCCTAGACTAGGGCGCCTGCTCATTAGTCCTCAAAGTTTTGTGATGGGAAAAACTTTGGTACAACAAGAGTAGGTTGCAGATCTTGTTTGCAGATCCTGACAAAAAGTAGCGCATTGGACTTGGGTGCCCATTCTTTAGTCCCTGACAAAAAGTAGGGCATTGCATAATTAGGGTTTTAAGGTATGATTGAGCATAAGAGAAGATAATTGGTAATCAAATCATAAAAATCTAAGTTTCCCTACATCTCATAGTGACCTAGGGTAAGATAGTACATTCCAACTCGACCCTAGGTCCTTGAATGTGAAGGGTGAAAGGAGGATACACACACAAACTACCAAAAACTCAACTATCCAAATTTTACCCTTTACAGACACTAAGCAATGCTAACACATGCCACATGAAACAAACAATAACACCAAACACACGAAAGGATCTATGTGCTTTGGGGTCAGCATAATGTATATCTGAATCATAGCATCTCATTTTCTATATTATCTATTACAAGTATGAGTAGTAAGTGTTGTCATTAATGCCAACACTTAGGGTCAGCATCTAAGGAAGTTATTTGTATGAGTTTGAGCAAGTGTCTAAGAAGAATAGTATAGTGTTTTGCTCCACATATCCTATAGATTGAATATCTTTGTCTGCAGTTTGAAAATTATGTTAAAGAATATCTATAGTTTCTATGTTTCAAGTTTGAGCCTCTGGTGTGAAGATTTGAGTGAGTTCTATTCACCAGAGTAAAAGTTGTTATTCTAAATATTCAATGCTGAGAGGGAGATTGTATTTTTCTCCACATCTCTCTGCATTTAAGTTTTATAGTATCCAGTTCTGAGATTAAGTTTGGAATGCTGTTATGTGCCTTTAGCTGAAGTGGTTCATTATTTGGTGCTCCACAAGTGATCTTTCCCTTATGACAGTGGCTAACAGTAATGTTTAAGTGCTTCGATTTGAAGAATATTCTGGATAGAATGTTTAGGGGTTGTGCAAAAGTTCTTGGTGATTTTAGCGTGCTTATGGATGTCTCTAGATCATGTTCCTACTTTTTGATTGGTCTACAAAGTGTCATTAGGATCGTGGATGAAGCGTGTTCCTAAAGGTCTTAGTGTTAACACCAGTTTTGGCCAACCTGGTTGTTTTCACTACTTGTGATTATTCTTTGGAGTTTGTGATAGCATGTTGTTGCATGGGAGATTGCATTTGAGTCCCAGGTAAGGCATGGTGTGGTCTGCATTCATTTTTTTCTTTCACAAATATGTTTAGGTCTAGACCTATTCTAATGTATGTATGTATGCCAACCTTGGAGATTGTCCCAATAGTTGATGATTGTAATGCCGACCTTGATGTACATTCCTAGGTTGATGAATTGTATAAATACATGTAATGAAGTCATAAATAAGGCATGATGTTGTGATGATGTGAAGATAACGATGTTTATATGAAGAAGACAAAGAAGAAGAAGCAGTACGCTTCAATGGAACTGAACCTTGGCATGGTGTAGATGCTACTATATTAGTTCACCAACTTTTGGCAATGAGCCCTTTTTGGCAGTGAGACTCTTCTCTTAGTAGTGAGATCTTTCTTCTTGCAGTGAGCATTTTGGGCAGTGAGCCCTAAGGCAGTAAGCCTCTGATAGTGAGCCTTATTATAAATTTTGATATATCATTTATATTCTGAGTTAATCCTCACCATGGTTTTTCCCTCATTGGGTTTTCCACATAAAAAATCTAGTGCCTCATGTGTCTCATGTGTGAATGTCCTTAAATTTTTTATTTCATGATTTCATGGTTAAATAATAATAACAGTGATTAAGTGGTTGATGTGTTGATGCTTATAAGAAGATAAGTTTTGGTTACAACTAATTCACCCCCCTCCTAGTTGTCTTGTGCATTTCAACAATTGGTATCAGAGCGAGGCTTCCTTGGAAGAAAGTCTAACAGATTGAGGTGATCTAGGATGGCGCACAAGAAGGAGTCTCCATAGTTTGATAGAATGGACTATGCTCTCTGGAAGGTACAGATGAAAAGTCATCTCATTTCTCTTGGTTATAGTGTTTGGAAGATGGCAGATACAAAGTGTGCTATTCCTCCAAATTGTCCATCATCTAAAGATGAAGTCAAATTGTATGAGTTAAATGGAAAGGCTAGAGATGCTCTATTAAATGCTTTATCTAACACTGAGTTAGTGAAAGTTATGGATCTAGAAACTGCTCATGAGATCTGGGTTAAGTTAAAAAATTTATATGAAGGAGATGATTCTATAAAGAGTGCCAAATAACAAAACCTAAAGGTGAAGTATGAAGCCTTGAAGATGAGTGATGATGAGAACATAACAATCTACATGCAAAAAATTGATGAAATTGTCAATGGAATCAAAGGTCTTGGAGGAATTATTGATGAGAATGAGGTTGTACTGAAGATTCTTAGGTCATTACCTAAATCCTATAGTCACAAGGTGTCTGTAATTGAAGAACTTATGAGTTTGAACAAGATTTCAAAGGGTCAGTTGTTTGGAAAGTTTATTTCTTTTGAGATGAGAGAGTTTTGTGATGCTCTGTCGAAGACTGAGACTGCTTTTAAAGCCAGTACTTTAGAGAAGACCTCAAGATTTGAGAAGTATGTTGTGGAACTAGATGATGACCTTGATGAGATTGAAGCAAACTTTGTGGATAGGATGCAAAGAGGTACTGGTAATTCCAAAGGTAAATTACCATTCAAAGCTTTACATGTGGTAAGATTGGTCACTATTCCTCCAGGTGTCTAGAGAGAATTGAGAGAGACTAGAAGAAATTTGAAAGCAGACCCAGGATCATAAAGAAATGCTATTATGTTAAAGATGATGATGATGATGGTGTAATGGATGATGAGTCTAATGATACTAGTGTAAATTAATGCTTGTTTATTGCTATCAAGAAAGAATCTATATCTACTAATCTTGCTAGCTGTGTGAAGGAAGAAAAATGAGTGGAAGAGAGTACTTTGTCTACCTTCTAGGTTGAGAAAGATAAGGATGAATGGATTATTGAAAATGGATGTTCACATCACAAGATTGGTGATAAAAGTAAGTTTTTGATTTTGGAAAAGTATGTTGGAGGACTGGTTAGGTTTGGAGATGATGCAACTGGTAAGATTTGTAGAAGAGGATCTATTTCTTTTGATGTAAAACATAATACAGATGATGTTCTCTATGTGAAGGGTTTAAAGCATAATCTTTTAAGTGTTGGACAGAAGTGCGACAAAGGGTATGATCTAAGATTCAAGTATAATGGATCCAAGATCATGGAAAGCTCCGGGACAGTGATTGCTACTGGTAAGAAGACTATAGGTAATGTTCATCATCAAAGAGGAACTAATGATTGTTGTTTGTTGGCTCAGACAAATGAGAGTTGGTTGTGGCATAGAAGGATGTGTCATATCAAATTTGACAATTTGGTGAAGATAAGTTCATTAGAAGTCGTGAGAGATTTGCCTAAGCTTGTGAAGCCTACTAATACTATTTGCAAGGAATGTCAATTGGGGAAATAAACAAGGACAAGTTTCAACAGTAAAGAACAATTTTCTATTGGATTTCTTGAGCTGGTGCATACAAATTTGTGTGGTCCTACAAGAACAAGAAGTCTACAAGGAGATAAGTACTTTATGTTTCTTATTGATGATTATTCTAGAATGACTTAGGTCACTTTTCTAAAGGATAAATCAGAAGCCCTAGACAAGTTCAAATCTTTCAAGGTAATGGTTGAAAATGAGTTAGAAATGAGGATCAAATGCTTAAGGTCTAATAGAGGAGGTGAGTTTATGTCAAATGAATTCAATATTTTATTTAAAGAACATGGGATAAATAGATAGTTGTCTGCTCCTAGAACTCCTTAGTAGAATGGATTTGTTGAAAGAAAGAACATGATAGTTCAAGAGGCTGCTAGGTCAATGATGAAGGAGGCCAACCTACCAGAAGTGTATTGGAGAGAAGCCATACATACTATTGTCTACATTCAAAACAGAGTTCAAGTCAAAGGTAATGGTACTAAAAATCCTTATGAATTTTTTTATGGAAGAGTTCCTACAATGAAATATTTCAAAGTTTCTGGAAGCAAATGTTATATCAGAAGAGAAGATGCTCCAAAGTTAGGCAAGTTTGATGCTATGTGTGATGAAAGAATTTTCCTTGGATACTCCACTAAGAGTAAGGCCTACCAGTGCTACAATAATAGATTGAGAAAGATCATTGAGAGTCCTAGTGTGAAAGTTGATGAAGATAGGGAAATAATATTAGATCTGAGTGGCTATGAATTAGATGAACATGCTAGTATAGTAAATGAATAAAAAATTGAATAAGAAGACAGTCAAGTTGAAGAAGAAAAGGCTCCAAAAAGTGTTGTTAAGACTCCTAGGTATGTAAGGATTAATCATTCTGAAGATCAAATTATTGGTGACAAAAGAAAAGAGGTATTGATAAGGAAAAGAGCTGCAAAAGAATAGGTGAACTACTATTTACTTTCAAAGATTGAACCTAAAACTGTAAGTGAAGCCTGCAAAGATGAGAACTGGGTAAAGGCTACGAAAGAAGAGCAAATGTGGATAGAGAAGAATCAAACTTAGGAATTGGTTCCTAGACCTACTGATAAGAATGCGATTGGAACTAAATGGGTTTTCAGAAACAAGTTGAATGAAAATGGAGTAGTAAGAAACAAAGCAAGACTTGTATGCAAAGGATATTCTTAGGTTGAAGACATAGACTTTGAGGAGACTTATGCCCCTGTGGCAAGGATTGAAGCAATAAGAATGTTTTTGGCATTTGCAACACACAAATATTTCAAGGTGTACTAGATGGATGTGAAGTCTACATTCTTGAATGAAGACCTAGAAGAAGAAGTTTACATTGAACAATCAAAAGGATTTCAGTCATCAGACCAAGGTGACATGGTGTACAGATTGAAGAAAGCCTTGTATGGACTAAAGCAAGCTCCTAGAGCATGGTATGCAAGGTTGGACAAGTATTTGTTACAATTAGGGTTAAGTAAATTTACTGCAAACAATAATCTCTATTTCAAAATTAATGATGATCAAATTCTGATTGTTATAGTCCTTGTTGATATTATCTTTGGAGGCTATGTGTAAGAGATTTGTAGAGGAAATGAAAAAAGAGTTTGATATGTCTATGTTTGGTGAAATGAATTTATTTCTAGGATTGTAGATTACTCAATCGGAAAAAGGAATTTTCATTTCTTAGTCCAACTATGTGAAAGAGTTGTTGAAGAAGTTTTGATCAAAAAAAGTATAGGTCTATGATTGGAGGACTACTTTATCTAACATATACTAGATCAGATATAATGCATGTAGTTTGTCTTATGGAAAAATTTCAAGAAGATCCTACAGAGTCACATGTGATGGCAGTTAAGAGGATAATGAGATATTTAAAAGGCACTTCAGACTATGGATTGTGGTATCCTAAAGATATTGACTTCACTCTTAGTGCTTATATAGATGCAGATTGGGCTGGAGATGTTGATGACATAAAAAGTACAAGTGGAGTTGCTTTCTTCTTGGGTAACAAATTGGTTTCATGGTTAAGCAAGAAACAAGATTCAATTTCTTTGTCTATTGTAGAAGCAGAATATATTGTTGCAGCATGTTGTTGTACTCAGGTGCTATGGATGAAGCAAACATTGAAGGATATAAGAGTTGTGTATGTATAACCAATTTCAATCTTTTGTGACAATACAAGTGCTATAAACATTTTAAATAATCTAGTGATACACTCAAGAAAAAAGCATATATCAATAAGGTATCACTTTCTGAGAGAAAAAGTAACAGAGAATGAAGTAAAGATGGAATATGTGTCTATAAAGGATTAGATTGTAGATATTTTAACAAAGCCTCTACCTAACGACACTTTTGAGTTTCTCAGTGAGAAGTTAGGGGTTATTACCCCTCTTACTCTAAACTAAGATGCATAGGAAGCACATCAGTCCATTTGTCCCCAAAGTCTCATTCTTTGATCTAGATTGATTTTTTGAAGGCTACCTTTCAGGGAGAGCAGGTAGATGTTGTTGATATGAGTTTATGATAAAGAGCAGTATGTGTTGCAGTGTTAGTAAGATCTGAATTAAGCCTTGATAACTAAAGAGAAAGAAAAGGTCTTGTACCCTTTTCCATTGATGTGAAAGGGGGAGAGAAGTCCATGTGAAAAACTTAAGGAGAGAGATTCTGAGAAAGTTGTAGCCAGAGAAAGCATAAAGTAAGGGGGAGCAAAGAAGCAAAGCAAGTTTGTTTGTCTTGATGATTTTTCACATCATGTGTTGCCATAAATCATAAAGGGGGAGATTGTTTCAAGTATGCATAGTAAGTTTTGTCATTGATGTCAACACCTAAGGTCAACATCTAAGGAAGTTATTTGTATGAGTTTGAGCAAGTGTCTTAGAAGAATAGTGCAGTGTTTTTCTCTGCATATCCTATAGATTTAATATCTTTGTCTGTGGTTTTAAATTTATATTAAAGGATGTCTATATTTTCTATCTTTCAAGTTTGAGCCTCTAGTGTGAAGATTTGAGTGAGTTCGGTTCACCAGAGTAAAAATGATTTTTCTGAATTATCAATGGTGACAATGAGAATGTATTATGCTTCGCATATCTCCACATTTAAGTTTTATAGTCTACAGTTTTGAAATTAAGTTTGGAATGATGTTATGTGCCTTTAGCTAAAGTGGTTCATGATCTGGTGCCCCGCAAGCAATCTTTCCCCCTTGACAGTGGCTAATAGTAATGTTTAAGTGCTCTGATTTCAAGAATCTTTTGGATAGAATGTTTGGGGGTTGTGCATAAGTTCTTGGTGATTGTAACATGCTTGTGGATGTCTCTAGAACATGTTCCTACTTTTTGATTGGTATGCAAAGTGTAATTCAAATCATGGATGAAGCATGTTCCTAAAGGTCTTAGTGTTAACATTAGTTTTGGATGACCTGGTTGGTTTCACTTCTTGCAATTATGCTTTGGAATTTTTGATAGCATGTTGTTGCATGGGAGATTTCATTTGAGTCCCAGCTAAGGCATGGTGTGGTCTACATTCATTCTTTTCTTTCACAAATCTGTTTAGGTCTAGACCTATTCTAATGTATGTATGTATGCCAATCTTGGAGATTGTTCCAATGGATGATGATTGTACTACCAACTTTGATGTACATTCCAAGGTTGATGAAAATTATAAATACATGTAATGAAGTTGTAAATAAGGCATGATGTTGCGATGTTGTGATGATGCGAAGATAATGCTGTTTGTACGAAGAAGATAGAAAAGAAGAAGAATTAGTGTGCTTTAATGGAACTGAACCTTGGCATGGTGTAGATGCTATTATCTCAGTTCACCAACTTCTAGAAGTGGGCCCTTTTTGGTAGTGAGCCTCTTCTCTTGGCAGTTAGCCCCTTCCTCTTGCAGTGAGAATTTTTGGCATTGAGCCCGAAGGTAGTGAGCCTTGTTGTAAATTTTGATATATAATTTATATTGTGAGTTAATCCTCACCGTGGTTTTTCCCTCATTGGGTTTTCCACGTAAAAAATTTGGTGTCTCATGTGTTGAATGTGTGAATGTGCTTAAGTTTTTGATTTCATGCTTTCATGGTTAAATCATAATAACAATGATTAAGTGGTTGATGTGTTGATGCTTATAAGAAGTTAAGTTTTGGTTACAACTAATTCACCCCCACCCTCTCATTTGTTTTGTGCATTTCAAAATTATCATCATCCCCCAAGCATGTAGAAGTACAAGTACGAAGGAAGAAGGTAACAAGGAGACAAATAAAAATAAAATAAAATAAAAATGAAACATTTAAAATTTTTGGGTCAACATGGAAGAAAGATAAATCTTTCAATGCTTTGCATCGTCCCCAAAATGTCACATCAACAAAAAAAAACACAACATAGAGAAGGAAGTATGAAAAAATAGAAGAATATCACCACAGATGTGTTCCACCTCTATCCACATGTTTACAAGGGCATCGTGGTTCCTCAAGGTAGAGCTGACAAACATAAAAGTACAAAATAGGGGGAAACATTACTAACAATCATGCAAACACATAAAAAAATGTAAATCTCTCATGGGTCATCCACAAGCAGGTCAACTTGGTCCTAATCTTGATACTCATAACAGGATGGAAGGATTGATGATAACAGAACTACAACTAGGCCAGTCAAAGGATACTCTCCTGGAACCAAGTGCAAAGAATCAATTGGTGGGGATGGATCTTCTTGAGCACTAGGTTCAACAATTGTTAATGATTTTGAAAAGATTGTGAACAATTTGGGGATGTTTAGAACAAACTCTACGATTCTCACAGGGGAGGAATCAGGAGAGTCACTATCTAAAATACAAACCATAGATAGATCTTGATTTCTATCAGTTGCAGGGTGACCACTAGGAGACACATGGGTGGAGTAACATTCCACACAAAAATAAAAGAAGAAGAAGAAGAAGGGAGAGAAGGTGGCAAAGGAAACTACAGAATGTGCTTAGGTTGAGGTTGTGGTGGGGTAGGATAGTGCTCAAGCTCATGTTTAGTCAACATAGGCTGGGAGGGTACAATAGCAGCAAAGGTGGTGCTAGGAGTGTCACTAACAACTAAAGTGGGGGTTGGAGATGGGAGAGATAGAGGGAGGGAAATAGGAAGGTGGTGATCTAGAGGAAGAATGGGATCAATGGACTACTATGAGGAAGAGGGATCCTCAAAAGGAGGTTTCACATTAAAAACATGTGCTTGGGCCACAACACGGTGGTGACACTTGCAATCTCTTGCAAGCTAGCTCTACCTCGTACAGGCCAAGGCTTCTGCTTATGGAGCCATTGGGTCTTCCATCATGGGATTTATGCCATCCATGTTCACAGGGATAAGTGGACTGATAGAAGTGACCACTAATGGTGGAGAAACCATAGGAGTAGGAGAAGGGGTAGGTACTCGCAACATGGGTTGCTTTCCTCATGTCACTAGGGAGACAAAAGGACTGGAAGAAACCACTGAAGGTTGCAGAACCACCATGGGAGGAGGAGGAGGAGTACTCAATAAAGATAGGTTTCCTAGTGCCACCGAGGAGGCAAAAGGAACAAAACTAGCCAACAAAGGCTAAGGAACTCTAGGGAAATGTAGTGCTCATAGTTGTACTACAGGTCTATCCCATGCTTTTGCATAAGAGATGAGAAGAGGCACTATAGAGTATAAACTAGGTGCATAGGAATGGGGAGGTACACTTTGTATGGGTTTCTTTCCTTTATCTGTTGGGGGAGTAGAGGAAGGAATAGGAG
This sequence comes from Cunninghamia lanceolata, assembly GCA_027924645.1. Classification (NCBI taxonomy): domain Eukaryota; kingdom Viridiplantae; phylum Streptophyta; class Pinopsida; order Cupressales; family Cupressaceae; genus Cunninghamia; species Cunninghamia lanceolata. The sequence continues at coordinate 3,408,533 of BSBN01000697.1, forward strand.
CAACCTCCAATGACAAAGGCATTATAGGGGAAGTAGCTAAAGAAGAGGAAATTGAGGGGCCAGTGAATAACTGAGAGATCATGTTATCTTTGAAATTATAATAAGATAGAAGTAGAAAGTCATTATGAGGTCAGAGTGGCTTAGTAGGGATTGACTAGTAGTCCAATGAGAACTTCCCCCGCATGGTGAGTGGCATGAATCTGTTGTGATGGATCGTGTGCACTATACCATTATGAGAAAACTTAAGGCAACAATGAACCACTAAAGGGACCGCATTGATGGAAGTGAGCTAGGGTAGGCCCATCTTCACATGAAAATAGTTAGAAGCAGGAATGATAGACATCGAAATGTCCAGGGATTTCAGTCCAATCTAAATAGAAAGGGTGATCATCTCTAGGATGGGGTGAGACATGCCATCATGACACCTTATAAAGATGTTAGTTGAATCATTTGCATCTTTATAAAGTTCATATACATACAAGAATTCCTCTATAACCACATTGACCATTTAAATAGAATCAATGAGGACACCCTAATAAGTTTCCCATTGAAATTTGTAGGAATGTAGAGAGGACCTTCCAATGTGTTAGGCATAATCTCAAAAGGGGAAAAGGAGATGAGAGGTTTAGGAATAGAACATTCTTAGGTAGGGAGAGAATGAAAATCCACCATAGTTATCATCTTGCAATAGAAGTGAGAAGAAGAAACATCAGGGGTTGACCCTAGAGCCATAGAGGGAGAAGAAATGTCAACAAAGTTAGAGCTATGGTGAGGCATCAGATCTATATAGATCTGTAGATGTTGATTAGCAGGAGTGACTAACTTATTAATTTTTCTATTCGCTCCCAAGACTTGGATAATACTCTAGTCAATGAGGTCCTACACCATGTGCTTGAGACACATCACTCAGTATCATGACCCAAGACTTGGTGGAATTGACAAAAGGATTTTGTATCATTGGAAATTGGCAATGGATTTCTAGTATCAAGAGGATGGATAGGAGGTAGCTGCACCAAACCACTATTTAGGAGCTATTTCATGATGTTGTAGAGAGACTCCTTTAAAGGAGTGAATCTTTTTTTATTATTTGTTTTTGGAGCAGGCATGGCTAGAGTAGCTTGTGAAGTTGCTTCATGAACTAGATTGCTGACTATTGCTGATGAATTATTTTTTTAAAACTTTTTATTTTTCTTATAGTTATATGATGTCAAAGCACTGGACTAGTCAATAGGAGCTAGTGAGGTATAGTTCTCAAACTGGCTTAGTGACCATTGATTGTCCCATAATGCTATGCAAAAGATGTGTAAAAGAAGATTAATGAATTAATAGTATTCGGTCCCAAATTTTTGGCTGCAAGTTTCCTATGAAGACCTATTACACATCAAAATAAGGTGGGGTGTATGGAATTTGTGAGAACAAAGATTTGTATTGACAAATAAAATTAGTTAGTTTTTCATTATTTCCCTACCTACAATGGACCGGGTTTGTGAAAGTAACCTGAGGTCCAATGTTAGCCTAGAACTATTGTAAGAACTAATTTACTAATTGATCAAAAGATAGAATAGAATGCTCAAGAAGTGAGAAAAATAAATCCAACCCATATTCTTAAGGGAATACGGGAATAGTTTTCCTAACATAGCATCTTGAAATATAAAGTTATTGCAAAGAGAAATGAAAGAAAAAATATGAGTGTTCAGATCACCCTTGCTTGTATACTTTTCAAATCTAGGGACCTCAAAACCCTATGGAAATGGTGTGGAAAGGATGGCAAGAGAAAGAGGACTTTGTGGACAATAAGATGGCATAAGCGGTTGTGTTGATGAAGTAGACAAAGAAGCCAATTGTTGCTGCAAAGAACCAACATTTTGCAGTAGTTAGTTGATTACAAGATTAGTAGTATGTGACATTGGAGGAAGTGAAGTAGAAGTAGGAGGTTTTGAAATCTATTGAGACATTCTAGGAAAACTAGGAGGAAGGCTAAAGTTTAAAGGTCTCAAGGGCGGAATGAATCCATATTAATTAATAGGATTGGTTTCAATGGTAGGCGCTTAGGCAAAACCAACACTACCAGAATTAGCACAACTGGTGGTTATTTGTGCAAAAGTGTAAGTTTGAATGCCTATGGTAGGTAGACCCATAGAGATCCGATTAATAGGGGTGTGAGATTGGGAGTCTTGACCACCTAGAATACAACTAACAAATGGCAGAGTTTTGCTATGCACAATGTGAGCGAGACCCCAAATAAAGTTAATACCCTTAGGATGATTATTCAACATGACATAGAGAATCAACCAAAGGAACAACAGATCTAGATATGTCCTCATGAGAAAATAAATTGTAAAAATCACCTAATTCATAATCTAAGGCACTAATTCATTCTAGCGAGACATACTTGAGTGCTACCTTGTGGTCAAAAGCTTTCTCTACATCATGGAATGAAGTCATTGGCACAGATTGAGAAGAAGATAGAGATGAATGAGAGAGATTAATTTGTTCAGAAGATAGATTAGTAAAATCAAGAGCTGAGAAAATAAGCATGGAAGGATTAGAAGAAAATGTCACTGACGTCCACTTCCTTAAATTCCTTTCACTCCTACGAACTACGTACTATGAATTTGAAGACTACGTTGTAAAGCTCATAAACTATGTTCGAGCTTCACAACACACAGTGTTAAGTGATGAAAAGAGAATGTTGTTTTTGTTTTTTAAGAAGTGTTTGTTTAGTATAGAAGATTCAACTACAATGTAGGGTGAACCACATCTAATAAAAATTAAGGTTTTTAAATGTTTAGAATATGTCAAGCTCACTAAAAGTATAGTGTGGTAAAATTACTTCTCAATCTACTAGCTCTAATTGACAAAACTCTCCACTATGACTACACTTGGGTTCTACTATTTGAGGTTTTGAATGTCAAGTTAATCTATCCTAGATTCACTACACAAGCACTATGATTCCCACACAAAGTAATGCAACCTAAATAGTTGATTAACAATGAGAGGAAAACTATAAAAATGAAGAAATGAAACGAAAATAGCAAGAATGATAAAAACCACGAGTAGAAATGAAAAGAGGCTAGAAAAAAAACCTATAGCTGTAAGGAGAGAGCCTCAACCTCAGATGACAGTACATTTTGAGGACATCCACGCTAGGTGCTAGAATCTAAAATGAATGCAAAATGAAAATATTCCTCCCTGTATAGCCTCAAACTACATGCACAACACAAATCCCAACATACACCATACTTAATGATATCTAGTTGAGACATAAATGAAAAGGAAAGACAAATAAACTAATGGAAATTAAGAGGGACAAGCCAAAATAAAGTAATACAAAACCCTTTTGTGATTGTATGATATGAACACTTCAAAGGAACCTACAAAATAGAGAGAAAAGTGGTGGGGCTTCTTGGGTACTTGCCTCAGTCAAGTCCCAGTGTTGGTATTTCTACCTTCACAAGTAGAAATACAAGATATAGCATAGAAATCAAAAGAAAATGTGTGTGTTCTTATCCCAAGTGTGCCTAGGAAGGTAAGAACAACAAGCAATCAAATAAATCAACAATAGTCCCTTCCCTAGTCTATGAGAAGAGAAACCCACAATGTGCAATGAAAATAAATGGTGGTTTACACCAAGCATGATTTAGTAAAATGATGATCTACACCATTGTAAAACTATGCAACTATTGAATAGATTTGGAATGAAATACAATGCAAAAAACTAAAACAATCTTACCAATGTGAGTAAAGAAAAAAGGAAGCAATCTTGAAAGAACTCAAAAGCAATGTGTAGCTTTGAACCTGGCTGAAGAGAGCCTCACAACAAGTGAAATAAAACCTGAAGAGCCAAGAGAAGTGTTCTCATAATACACAAGAATATTAAAATCCTCAATAATTGTTGTAGGAGTCTAGTTTTACACAAGAGAAACTTGCAGAGAGTTGTGTGAAAGCTAAAGTGTGTCCAAGATTGAGAGAGTGAATGAAAATATGAGAATAGAATTCAAAAATCTTTTCCAACACACTTCCAAGAAGGAGTAATCTGGAAATGTCATCCAAGGAGTCATTTTGCAACTCTAGGAGATGTTACACAGAATCCTCATGATCACTGAAAGTGTGTTGTAATGCCCAGAAATAGATACCAATTAGAAAATATATGTGGGATGCTAGCATGACACGCTTGGGTCTAGGTAAAACTAGCTCCTAGTCATACAAGGCACCTTATGATCATGCCGACATTAAAGCACTATCATGAATTTTTTATAAAATAAAAAAAAGACTAAAATCACATAGACCTAACCTATCATGCAGAGAGGAGGTGCGAAATGCTAAAATGGTTACTAAATGTAGTGTGAAATTGCAAGGGTATCCAATTTTCTATGTTATAGAACAAAATTATCTACTTCATAAAGCCTAGCATCCCCATTAGAGAAGGAAGACACGAGAAGAGTTCCTTACCAGAGTGCATTTGAAAGTTTGATGTATGTTATGATTTGTACTAGACTAGACATTGCCAAAGTAGTACGAGTTCTTTCCAAAAATGTCTAATCTTGGTAGAGTTCATTAGGATGTAGTTAAAAGAGTCTTCAAATATTTGGTGGGTACCTCAAATTATTCTTTGTGTTTCATTTTAATTTAATAGGAGACATGCATTCCCTTGATATTCATGGTTATGTTGATTCAGACTAGGTAGGTGATGTTGATAGCAGACAATTCACCAGTGCTTATGTGTTTACTTTATTTGGTGGTGTAATTAGCTAGATGAGTAAGTGATAGACTTTGGTTTCTTTCTCCTCTATTGAATTTGATTATATGGCAACTACTCATGCTTGTAAATAATCCATTTGGTTGAAGAGATTGTGTTGAGATATTGGAATAAAACAAGGTACAATGACAGTTTATTGTGATAGCCAGAGTGTGATTTGGCTAGCTAAGAACTTGGCATTTCATGCCAGGACCAAGCACATTGATGTATAATATCATTTTGTCAAAGCTATGGTTGATTATGATAAGGTGAATCTAGTTAAGGTAGATACTTTGATGAATTTTGTAGATTCATTAACTATGCCTGTGAGTATAGAGAAGTTTAGAAGGCATTCGAAGTCTATGGGACTTTTTGCCCCTAGTAATTAAAACATAGTGTTGATATTTTGTTTTCTCTTGAAACGTGTTGAACAAGTGGGAGAATGTTAGGAAAGGTGTATTAACCTTATAATTACAAAAAGTTACTATATATAGTAAGTTTGCATTTGAACATGTATGAGTCTAAAATTTTCTCTAATGCTATAAAATTGCCAAATAAACATTCTAGGTGAGTTTCGACCAAAGGTCATGTTTGGATGTCAAGATATTAAAGTTTTAAGTTTTTAAAACTCCTAGAAATGTTTCAAAATCAATTTTGAGGCATTTTGGAGGCATTTTTTGGCCTTCAAAGTTGGCCTTGATAGATCTCTTCATAAGCTTTCCAATGCATCAAAAGGTTTGTCAACCAGCCTCCCACATAAAAAGTTATTGTCTCCAGAAGTTGAGTCTCTTATATTGAAAAATGTGAAAACGTGTTAGACACAGAAAAGAGATATAAGGGGAAGTTTCAAGTGTTGGTATGTGTTTTGACACATCATAGGGCATCTTTTACTAGAGATAATTTAGGTACCGCTTCTTTGGGTGGTTTTAGCTCATGGTTTTGTAATTATCATTTGACGATTTCATGTATTGTATCTCCTATATATTAGGTTCTTGAGATGGAGGTTGAGTATGAGAGTCTTTTAGATGTTAAGTTGCCTTTTGATCTCTGGTTGGTGATACTCATGCAAAAATTTGCTCTACAAGTATATAGTAATCTTATTGATTTCTTAATAATATATTGGGCAATTTTGGAATTTGGAATTTTTCTCCCAAAAGGGTTTTCCCCATATAAATCCCTGTGTTGTGGTATGATTGCTATTTATGTTTATTTTTGTATAATTTTGGTAATTTTTGTAAAGATCTAAAAAGTTTTGCATAACCCTCCTCTCAAGATCAGTGTCTAAAGTTGTTCAACTACCTTACCTTCATTACAAGTAGTATTAGAGCCTAATCACCTTTGGTTTTAGTTGTACATTGTTATGTTTTTGAATTAATCTAGTTTTGAGTGGGAGTTTGTGTAGAAGATAATTTATGATCTTGTTACAGGAATTTTTAAATGGCGAACACATCAAGGAGAATAGAGGTAGAGGAATCTTTTAGTAACAATTTTGAGATGTGGAAGTTGAAGATGGAGGATCTATTATATGATTGAGATCTATGGAATGATATTGATGGGAAAGTTTCAAGGCCTATAGATGCTACTTTGGCTACTCAATATGATTTTATGGACCATAAAGCTAAGGGTCTAATCAGATTGTACCTATCAGACTCTATTTTAATCAGCTTCTATGAATATTCCAATGCAAAGAAACTATGGAAGAAACTTGATGAGATATATCAAGCCAAATCTTTAATGAACAAAATTTTCTTCAGAAAGAATTTGAACTCCTTGAGATTGAAGAGGGTGGGCAAATTACAGACCACCTAAGCTCATTCAATATGTTGGTGGCTCAATTGGAATTAGTTGGTGTAAAAATGGATGAGGAAGAGAAATGTTAGATCCTGCTTTGTTCTTTGTTTGATTCATGTGATTCTCTTGTTATGGATATTTGGAGTACTTCTATTGTCTAGAAAGTTGAAGATTTTGTGGGTTCTTTACTTTGTAAAGAGATGAGGAAGGTATTCATTAGTGTCAAAGAGGCCCTAAATGTTAATGGAATACCTAAAAAAAGGAAAGAATAGATAAGCATGAAAAATCCAAGTCCAAGGGAAGATCCAAATCTCATAGAAAGTCCAAAGTTATTTGTTAGAATTATGGTAAGCCTCGACACTTTTGTAAGAAGTGCAAAGAAAAAAAGAAGAAGAAATTAAAAAAAATTATTCTAATTCTGAGTCCAAGAAGGAAGATGGTAATGCATTCATTGTATCTTTGGCCACTTGTGCAGGCAATGATGCATGGTTAATTGAATAAGGTGCATATTTCCATATGACTCCTAATAGAGATTGGTTTTTTGAATATTAAGAATTTGATGGAGTGTTGTGTGGTTACACAACACGCCCCATTTTGACTTGGCAAAATAGGGACCCAACTTGTGCTTGGCTTTTTTGTGCTTTCTGGCTGTTTGGTAAAAGTAAGTCATGCAGATCATCATGCAAGAAAGGCTGGGTAGGTCATCATGATGAGGTCAGTTTGTCAAAATTCATATTTCAGTACAGTAACCTCATATTTAGAAAGAGCGTCAAATTTCATGCAGGTTTACCTTTTACATCACCCTGATATTCATTAGGATGTGAAAGTTATGAATGGTCAAAGTTTGAGTCAAACCAGATATTTCAAGGGGGAGGATCATATTTCGTAACATCAGTCATATTTCAAATGATCATCCCGATCTAATTTATCACCCGATAAATCATGCAATCCAAATATCTGGACGTCAATTTTAGGTGATAGTAGCCTTTACCTGCTAATAGCCTTATGCATTTCGCGAGGATCATATTTTTCAATGTAACCCGATATTTCTTAATATCCTCCTGCTGCGAAATATCCCCCTAAGCCAATATCCTGATGATGTCATTCAAGTCTGATAAATGAAGAAATAATATAATGATGACATCATCATCACATTTACCTCTTGGTAGGATATTTCATAGACATGATCCTGTTCCCATAACATGACGATGATGTCATGATGCCTTGCCGATACAATAAGCAATTATCTAGATGATGTCACCCCAATATTCCAAGGGAGGTCATGACTTTGGTCATCATCATCTTTGAAACATAGCTCGATATTTTCAAATATCCTCTTGACGTTTAAAGCATGACCTAATGGCACGAACATCATCTGATATCTAAACATCACTCAATATTTTTCAAATATCATCCTAGCGTTTAGATATCACCCTGCTCCCGTTGCTGCCATTAACATTAAATGCACGCCGAGGTGGTAGGTATTTCCCACCGATCATTAAACCCGATAAACCACCTGGCAAAATCCTGAGTTTCCGTGCTAAGGATCAATGAATAAAATCTAATTTGTCAGACCCTTGCCCTAAATTTACCCTAATTGCAAGGTTAAAAGGTAAATCTAAAGTCATTTTTACATTTACCTTATGAAGAAATTACTATTACAGAGCACCAGCTTCCATATCCTCATACAGGCGATAGTCAGACGAACCGAGCTTCTAAATGGGAGGAAGTATGTGATCATCAGCGGAATTAAGATCATTTTCTAGGAATTCACTGGTATAAAAGAAATCTGCATAACCAGGTAAGTAATTGAAACCCTCATCCTGTTGTTTCTGTAACACTCAGGTATGATGTTGTAGGTTCTGGTTTATGCACCCCCATGAGGGGCTTATGCTGAATAAATGTAGTAGGCATGATGCATATTAAAGATAAATTGCTATATGCATGCATATGGGTACCTATTGTAAGACAAGATTTTATTAATTGTAGGTGTCCATGGCTGATAAGAGGTTGGCTAAGTGTGAGGCTAAATTCAATAAGCCCATGTTTTCATCTCAGAGGGGCGTCCTATTCAACTATGGCACAATTACAGATACCCATCAAGGGAATACTAATTTGGAAGCGTGGTCAGTTAAGCTAAATGATGAGAAGAACAGAAGTCCTGTGCTAGATGTCGTATTCATGTCCGGAATGTGGAATGCCGCCAGTTTTCCGTACTCCATGGAGTCTCCGGAGCTGGTTATCGAGTGTGCTCGGAACTATAACCCAGAGACCCGGCAGGTGATGAAGCATGGGAGGATATATGTAGACCTATCCATCAGGGGTCTCTCCTAGATATTTGGACTGCCAGTGGGCAGGAAGGTCAATAGTGTGGACCTAAAGAAATCAGAGATAGAGTATGAGAATAACAAGAAACAAGCCAGGAAGAACATGTACCAATGGAGGGCTGAGAATAGCACATATCCTGCAGCTGCCAAACTTCCTGTGCACTTATTCAAATATGATTTTAGTGATGAGTACCAATACATGATTGCACTACTGAGTAGAGTCACAGGCCAGCCTGATGCTAGTAGTTTTAAAGATTGGATGTATGGTGTAATCATGATGTGCATATATTCAGACATCAAGCCATTGTGGGGCCAACTAATAAGTGATGCTCTGCATGAGCAGCTGATGAACCTGGGAGGTTCAAACTATGCTTTCTATATGATGTCATACATTGTCTACTCCTATGCATACAAAGGCACATTTGATGCACTAGTTACAGATGGAAAGCTTACAGGCACAATTAATGCTGTACATATTTGGGATCATCATCCCCAGCTGCAAAGAGCCAATTACCTCCAAGATTACAAACTGGTAAATGATACATTCTTTATGCATCTGGTCAGAACCATAGAAGAGGACAGAACAAAATGATTGAGCATGGAGGCTCAAGAGATAATTTATAGGCATGGAGCCTGGTATATACAATTTGCCACATTTTCATACATGGGGATTGAGGGTTTTGAAGGAAATCCCCTCATGCTGCCAAGGTATCCCACTAATGCAGTGATACTAATGGAATTTATAAGGCAGAGTTCCACAATATTGAAAACATATAAGGATGCTTAGAAATTGCCGCCAAGTTTGTTTCCAGTCACTATTGGCTGGTACATGTGTCCCGATTCAAAGAACATCAAGAAGGTGATGGTCACCTTGGATAAAATGAAGTTGTAGCCTTTTCCATTGATAAGACCATATGATCCTTATGGTAGGATGCAGAAAATAATAGGAAAGCCTATTCACTAGAGGCACCTAGAAGACTTCTGGGCTGACTGCAAAGATGAAGCAGAAGCAAGAAGAAGAAGATATCAAAGGCTAACACTGAATCAAATCAGAACCTTTGACTGTATCCCCATCCCTCAACAATTGAAGAAGGATGATGGTAGGATAATTACAGATGAGTATGAAGAGAAGAAGGTATATAATGATACCATTTTTGCACATGACCTCACCATACAAGAGGACATATCCTTGGACCCCTTCATTGCCAGGACCATATAGCTAACCCAAGCTTGGGTTGATGAACAAATAGACGCTTTGAAGAAGAAAGGTGTTGCCATTACTGTGGACAACAAAAAGAAGGGGCGGGATATTCTTGATGCGAAGTATGATGACTTCATAAATGAGAAAAGAAAGTCTAAGGGAATAGACTCTCTCCACAACAACAACAAAGCAAAAGACCCCCAAGGGGCAAGAAAATAGATAATGAACCCAAAGGGGTTATTATTGAACGAGTAGTGTTCATAGTTGAGGAGGCAGCAGCATCAGGATCAAGATCAGGGTCCGCATCACCTCCACGAATAAGAAAGCAAAAGTCTAAGAAAGAAAAGACAGTAGAGGCTGGAATTACTAAGACCCAAGAAGATGGTCAATCCTCAAGGAAACCAGATGAAGAGGATATCCTCATGGAGGAAGAGCCTGAGGAAGAAGAGCCCCCTTTGTTATTTAAAAGGAAGAGAAGAGCTCCATAGGTGGTGGTATCTACCCCACCAAAGAGACCAAGAACCTCCATGAGGGGTGAAATAAGACAATCCCCTACATTATTACAAGGGGTAGGTAGTGATGTGCATAAGGAACTTCAACACAATGTTCCACTTCCTACCATCGTCAAGTTCAAGACTGAGCTTGCAAAAGACCAGATGAAAGAGACCTCCCAAACACATGCAGAAGCTCACATCTCACTAGAGGAGACAATAAATTTGTTTGATGATGAAGTTGTGAAGGAAGTGGCTTCACAAAAGATGGAAACCCTTGCTGCAGGTACACACATGACCCCTCACAAGACCCCACCAGTTCAAACTATACTAGATGAGATGAAGCAAGTGGAAGCTGAAAAGGAAAAGAGCCCAGAAAGGGTAGCCCAAGAAATGGGGCTAGATACATTAATTGCATAGGTGACAAGTCCTGTAGTAGTAGACTTGATAGAGAAACAAGATATGACTCCTGAACATCCCGCAGGATCACCTGATAAAGGGCAACCTACAGAAGAAGTGAAGATGGCAGAACCAGAGGGCCATGCTTCAGAAATAAGCCAACCAAGCACAGAAGATGCATTAGTGGAACCTGCTTTAGTAGAGGTTCAGGAAAGGAGGGCTAATGAAAAGGATGTATCTGAAGATCCTGCTACCAAAGTTTAGGAAGAAAGTAGCACAGGTGTAGAAGAGATAATGGCTTTAGAACAAACGCCAGCACCTAAGGAAGATTTTGCAGTATCCACCACTGTGAATGTCCCTCATGAAGAAGAAAAGGTGAAGGAAGATGAGGTAATGATAGAAAAAGATCATGATCATCATGATCATCATGTGGGCATAGCACAAGATCCTGCACCTCAAGATGATGCTCCTTCAGAGAAAGAAGTTCCTCAATAGGAGGATGTGCCACAGGATCAACATCAAAGCGAGCATCATGAAGAAGAACTAAGGAAATCACCTTCTCCATCGCACCTGCTGATAGAAATAGGAGATAAAGGTGAACAACATCATGATGATGTAGAGAAATATGATCAGGTACCTCCGTGGTTGGAGAAAGAGGTAAATGCAGAGGTAGAATTTGAAAGTCAAGAATTTGATGTATCTACCCTATTTACTGAGGATATAATAAAACCCAAGAGGAAGGCCATAATGACTTCAATCATTAAGAGGGATCCAACAACTGGGAGAAGGATTGCACAGATTGCAGTACCTACTGTACAGAAAGAAAAAGGTAAGATTACCTTAGATGAGTTCCAGATTAGCACAGTGGACTTAGGATTTGCCAATGAAGACCAAGAGGGTCAAGAAGGCAAAGATATTATTGATTCTTTAATTCAGAAGGTGAAAAGAGAAAAGGAGAAAAATAAGCAACACAAAGAGCACATTGCTCAGTTGCATGCCTACATAGGAGGGCTGACTAATACTGAAGATACTTCAACTGAACATGCAGTCCCATTGACTGCTATTTCTCAAGAGGAGGTGAATAAATTAGATCTCATGAAACATGAGGCATCTGTACTAAGGAGATGGATGTCATCCACATTGGATGATGCAGAAGAAGTGGTAAAGGCATCTTTGAAGAGGTGGAATACTCTCTGTGACTCTAGGTCAAGGGTAGATAAATTACAGATGCAGACAGGTAAAAGGTCTTACAAATTGGAAAAAGTACAGGACATCCTGGGAGAAATAAGGAGGATAAATCCTTAGTTGCTTATCAACAAATAGGTATTGAACAATAATACTGCCTTGTTGGTTGATATATGGTATAAGGACATTCAATTTGAATGTGGAGTACTCAGAAGATGCAATAATAAACTAAGAGATATCAGCATAAAGTTGCATGATTTAATGTCTGTTGAGGCAGAAATGTTGGAAACACTAGAAGGAAAAGTGGAAGGAAAAATAGAAAATCAAGATGAAGAGTTTGCCATCAAAGCTTTACATGGCAACTTCCAATCAGTAGCTGATGATCCACTTGTCCACTTGACAGAAGAAGTCATAGACAAAATAATGAGAATCAAAGTCAAGATGGAAAATTACAATGAGACGCTGCAAAATAGGAAAGACAAACTGGACAGCAGTAGGAACAAATATGAGGCACACAAGCACGCCATCACCAAAGCAAAGACTCAGGATGGCGGAGAAATAGATAAAATTGTGTAGTTATATGAGCAGATCCGGAGCAGCATGCAGCCCCATATGTGAAGTCATCATCATCAGGATGATGAAAGTTTAGGAAGTGATGCACATGATGATGGTGCACATGAATTAGATGAAGTAGATGATGATGTAGCATAAAGTGAATATCAGCATCAGCTACTTGGTGAAAATAAGTATTTTTAAATAGTTGCCAGTTGGCAACTTGTGCCATTTTGATAAGGTTGACATAGTCAAAGGGAAATCTTGACCATAGATATTCATAGACAAATCAAGATCGTTGATCTTTTGTAACCAATTCCTCACCTTGTTCTATAAAAGGTGGTGGAATGCCTCTTTTCTATTATTCAAAACTTAATTGAAATCTATTTGCTAAAGTATTCAAGGCTTATTTCAAAGCTTTTGTATACATCTATATCTTTGCATACTTAATGAACGAGAAGACTTGTTTGATTACAATTCATAGTAAATCTTGAGTAATCAGTGTGTGAATTCTGGATATATGCTGTGATTTGTTGCATCCCTTGGAGTGCATGTCTACTTGCATATGTTGCTTTCATATAAATTCCTTTGAAGTTAGCATCGACTGTATCTAGTTGTGGAATGTCCTGGTGAACATATGGTTTGGTTTTCTTCTCTTCATGACTGTATCTGATGTGCATGTGGTTCAAAAGCTAAAGGTTCAACATTAATTTGAAGCATTTCTTTCAATTTCTTTTAAATTTCAGAGCATTTCACCATCATAATTGCAAATAACTGATAATCTCAAGCAAATAACACAAAATATGTGGACATCTCACAGATAATTAAAAATATTTAGCATATTTGAAGCTTAAGCACGTATAATTGGTAAATATCATGCAAATATTTGAGTACAACTGCATCATTTGATCAAACTACTGTATAAAATGACCCCTCTGTGAAGAATCTTTGCAAAAACAGTGAGATGATGATGAACTTCATGTAAGGCCCCAAAATGGAAACAGCAACACACATCAACCTCTGAGTAACGTCAGATGATTAAGACGTAATCACTGGAGACTTGGGATCATGAATTCTCTGAATTCATCGTATCTTTCAAGATGAATAAAGGTTAATGTGTACTTTTATTCTATGCTTTTTTTGTGACTAACATCATGACCAACATAAATTGGCGCTAGAAGGAGGGCCTGAGCTGTTTCTTAGCAAAGAAATCCTGTTCAATTGAAGTGATATCCCCTGCCTCTGTTTATCAACCCATTTTAAATCTTTCAACATATCTAAAGGCTCCTCACTCCTAATACAACATAAGAGGACACTCATCATCATTATTTTTAGGTTTGATGATGCAGAGAGTAAGGTAACCCCAGTGCATTCGTGAATTTCAAATATTACCCAAATATTTATTGCAACAAGCTTGTAAATGCTCATTCTGTGTAAAGATGTCCAGATCACACGTAAATATTGCAAGCTTTACAGTAGATCATCATGAATTCACAAATATCAGCCAATGTTAAGTAAATCCATTCAAGCTTTGAAGAGTTTTGGCCTTAGAAACTTGATATCTTGTGGTAAGAGTCATCCTACCCTGTTATCACCTCATATTTGTACTATCTTTGCAAATATTTCATAAATATCCAGTCAGATCAGTCATCTGACTGCAAATATCACCTCAGCTGGTAAATTTCAACTGATATTTGCAAAGATCCAGCCAATTTACCTCAAAATTGAGAAATCTTGACTCATAAGATAAACACCAGGTCTAGACCTAGTGGAATCTTTGAAGAATTGCCTATTAGAGGGTTCAGACCTAGAACTGTAGACATCCATCATACTCCAGGGTCCAGTGCATCAGGAGCTTCACCAGAACCTCCTCTTGTAACTCTTGTTGGTTTGCAAATACCTTTTGGGATATCTGTGACACCCCTTGTTCAACCTCAACCCCAAGTTCAACCTCAGCTAGCTGTACCACAGACTCAACCTCCTCCGGTTGCAATGTCTTTCTTTGCAGCAGAGTCACCTTTGACCTTCAATGCATATCATGAGTTGCCAAAGAATCTAGACAAACTCTGTCTAAAATACCATCCTTATCAGGATGCTGATGATCATATTAGAACCTTTAAAGAGGCTTGTTGTAGGGCCCGAATAGAACATTAAGATGTTGTATGCAGATTATTTCCTTTTTCCTTAGGGGAAGAGGCTTATAATTGGTTTATTAGTCTTGGTCAGGGTTCTGTTGGTTCATGGGTTGTCCTAGAGAAAGCTTTTACTGATAGGTTCAAGGTACCAATAGATCCTTCAATGAACTATAACCTATTTGCCACTATCAAAAGGTTTGAGGGTGAACCTATTGCCAACTTTAATGCTAGGTTCCAGAAAATGTTATCCAAGTTAGTTGCTCCTTACGTAGTAGGAGATGCTACTGCTAGGAGTATTTATTACTCAGCTCTGGATCCATTGACTTCCATGTTCATCTGGAGAACACATCCTGAGATCACTACCTTGACGGGAGCTTTTCAAGAAGCTATCAAGGTGAATCAACAGTTAGTTCCTGCCCCTACACCAAATGTTGCATTCCCTACATTACCTGGTATGTATCCAACTTATTCCCCACAATATCTTGCATACCCGGCTCAGCAATATTCGGTATAGCAATATCCCAATGGAGCTATGATACATCCAGCAGTCATGCCTACACCTTTGCAAGTACCTCCATTAAGTATCATGCCACCTCCTAATGGGAATGGCCAGACGTCACAATATCCTGCACAAGCTCAGACACCTCAGGGTGCTGATCTGTCCAACAATAACCATGGATCCTCTTTCTTCAAGCCTCAAACTGAAAATGTAGTGGCTAAAGTTCAAGAAGAGAAGGAAGAAATCAAGGAAATCTCTGCTCAGTTAAGAAAACTCACTACAGAGGTCACACATCTGAGAAATCAGAACTTTTATTCTCAGCCTAACCAAAACAGAGGTTATTCCAATGACAGACCAAATTATCCTGACAAAGGATTCAATAACAATAGTAATTTTAATAATAGTGGTGGAAATAACAATAATCCTCCCAGACAGCCTAGAGTATGGAACTCCAGGCCAAATAATGGTTCACTACCATCGCCTTTAGATAATCAGCCACCTGGTGAAGCCAAACAGACTACTAGAGTCAATCTTGCTGAGGCAGCCCTCACCAACTGGTGCAGGATCCACAATACAAATGCTCATGCAGAGCTAGACTGTCCACAATTCAGAATTGCTGCTAGTATTTTCTAGACATAAGTATCTAATACTTCTAGAAATCCACCTCAAGTAGAGGGAAATGAACTTGTCCCTTGTGGATATGACTCTGCATTTGTATTAGAGAGTTACACTGATTATCATCATCAGTAGACTATGTCATCCCACCAGCATTATTCTCAGGCTTGTGAAGAATCTGCCATGGCCTTTGAGTCAAATTATGTCTTCCCTTTTGAGGATGAGAATGAGCCTTCCACTGAACATGAGGAGGTGCATGCATACCAGTAACAATATCCTAGTAAGCATAATTATAATTTGAGAAGTGGTTCCAACAGACCTACTGGTCCATTGACGTCATCTCTACCTCCAAATAATTTCAACACACCTCCTGATCCCAAAGCTAGCAATAACCTTGGGTTCCCCAAGGTAAATGCACAATATTTGTCACCATAGAACACAGCATCAAAAGTTGTTGCCTTACCTCAGGAATCTGATAAACTTGTCACATACTTGGCTGATGAGATGAAAAAGATAAAGATCAGCCTGTCTTTGTCAAAATTGTTAAAGACTCCTACAATTAAGAAAGCTTTTATGAAGTCACTAGATGATCCTGCTCCTAAAGAGGACATTCATTCTCCAGGTCATCTTAACAATAAAGATCATGCTGCTAGAGATGCTAGAGATAATAATATCAAGCCTAAGATGCCAGCTACTGTCCAAGCTGCAGAAACCTCACATATGACATTATACAGAGATAAGAGTGAGTCACCACCTTTCCTCCTTACCATAAGGATGTTTGGAAAGAATTTACACAACTATTTGGTAGATTCAGGTGCATCTACAAATGTGATGCCCTTGTCCATATGCAATGCTTTAGGACTGCATCCTGCTAAATCCTAAAGAAGGTGACACAGTTAGATAAGATAGAGCTGAGTGTAGTAGGAGAATTGACTCACATACACATGCAGCTAGCATTTGATCCCAGGATCTAGTACTATATTGATATCCAGGTAGTTGACATACCTGATACATATGGGATGCTGTTTAGTAGGGACTGGTCAAAGACTTTGAATGGATATATGTCCACTGACTTCAGTCACATGTGGTTACCTTGGAAAGGTATACCAAACCAAATAAGAATAGATGCTGAACCCAGGATGAAGCACATGATAATCAAGTATAATAAAATGAATGAGATCATGTATGTCGACGTTGAGCCTGGAGTTTATGCCATTAGACCACAGACTATCAGGATAGAAGAGATCCTGATGCTTGATTTTCATCATCATCATGATGATGAGCGTCAGGAGGATATGCCAGTCGTAGAACCTGATACTGATTTTGAGAACAAAAATGAAATAGATTGCTTCAGAAACTTTGAGATGCATCTGTCCAAACAGGTAAAGCATTGTCAATTGTTAAATATACTTGCTAATGATATTTTGATTGATGGATGGTGCAAATTACATGATGAAACGCATTCAGAAAGGACTTGCGAAGCATGCTTAGACATGATGATGCTAGAGCAAACATGCAATGAGGCATCATCATCATATTCTAAGGTAAGTTCTACATCTGGTGATGATGATGATACTGATTCTTGTTTGTTTTCTACAGGAACCACAGAAAAGGTAATCGATCATGATGAGGATCATGTACAGAGAATAGAGGAAATTCTGGTGTATGATCAGATAAATGTTAAGAAAAAAGAAAAGATCACCCCCAGAAGTGATTGTCTGATGGAGTCAGACTATGAACTGTCTGACGAAGACAGAGGTAGTAACCTGACTAGGTTTGAAGAGTTCTTATCAGGAGAAATTAAGAAGATGATAAGACAAAAGAAACATCCACAAGATGCACTAACTAAAGGTTGGTGTAGGCTGCATGAGGCACCTCACTCAGAGATCACTTGTTTGCTATGTCTGCATATTTTAAAGAAACATAGAGCCTGATCCAAAAGATCATCCTCCTGATGATGGAAAACAAGAAGAAAAATTAGCTTCTCTGAAAGAAGAAAAGGTAAAGTCTAAGAAGGCTGACATTCCTAAGTTAAAATGGATATTAGGTGGAGCAGCTGCCAGAGCTGCAAAGAAAAGAGAAGGTTCAGCTAAACCTCATGCTGAAGATAAATCCTGGATCCTTAGATTTGATGGATCCAAATCCAAACAAGGAGCTAGAGTAGGGATTGATCTCATTGATCCATCAGGAAATTCCTACTTAGCTGCATACAGATTACAGTTCCCCTGTACTAATAATGTGACAGAGTATGAAGCTTTGATTCATGGGATACTGTTTGCTCTCAAAAAGAAAGTGAAAATTCTGCATGTCTTTAGAGACTCAGAATTAGTGGTCAGACAGGTAAGAGGAATCTACTCTTGCAACTATAAAAGATTGTCAAATTATAGACACAGAGTGTGGGATTTGATTGAAGACTTTGATGCATTTAACATCACCCATGTTCCTAGAGAACAGAATCATAGGGCAGATGCACTTGCCCAGGCTACCAGTACACTGGAGCCACTATCTATATTAGGTTTGAAGAGATTTTCAGTAGAACTAGTATCTGTACCATCAGTACCTAATAACGTTACTAATCTGCAGGTCTTTGATGATGACCAGCACATCCTTGATTTCATCTCTAATAAGGATATATTTGATGCTCAGATCATAGATGAGAATAATGTGGAAGATCATGTTTGGGAAGAAGATGAAATATTAGAATTGCCTAGCAATAGGATTCCCAAAGGTATGATTGAATTAGAAAGAGCTTTTGATTTGGATAATATGTTGAAACAGAAGGATCTTCCAAAGGCTGATGGAGGTCAATATTCACAAGTGAATATTGGACAGGATGATGACAAGAGAAATGTCTTGATAGGTAAGGTTTGCACACCAAAAGAGTTAGAAGGAATAACTCAGGCCCTTAAGGATTACATCCATGTAATTACATGGACTTATGATGAGCTAAAGACATATGACACATCTGTCATAACTCACACTATACCTCTCAAGCCAGATGCTAAACCTTTCAGACAGAAGCAAAGGCTAGTCAATGCTTTGCTTGAACCTATAATATTTGAAGAAGTCAAGAAATTGTTAAAGGCCAAGATAATATTTCTTGTGAGGCACTCCACTTGGGTGGCAAATCTAGTGCCAGTTAGAAAGAAGAATGGAGACATCAGGCTATGTGTAGATTTCAGGAATCTGAATAGAGCATCAGAAAAGGATAATTATCCTCTGCCCTCATTAGATGAAGTTCTACAGATTGTAAATGGAGCCAAAATGATGTCCTTCCTGGATGGCTTTTCAGGATACAACCAAGTGATGGTTGATAAGATTGACAGGCTGAAGACTGCCTTCACCACAAAGTGGGGGATCTTTGCATATAGATGTATGCCATTCGGGCTGATAAACGCTGGAGCAACATTCCAGCGAGCAATGGACATAGCCTTCAGAGGCTTAATTGGAAAATGTATAGTCATCTACATGGATGACCTCACAGTGTTCTCCAAAGAAAGAACAAATCATGTAATAGATCTCAAAAATGTGCTAAAGAAATGTGAAGAGTACGGAATATCCTTGAACCCCAAGAAATGCATATTCAGGGTAACAACAGGCAAATTATTAGATCATTTGATAACTGAAGATGGAATCATCATTGACCCTGACAGGGTTAAGTCCATCATGAAAATACAACTCCCTAGAAGTAAGAAAGAACTCAAGTCTTACTTTGGTAAGCTTAACTTTGTAAGAAAGTTCATCACTGGTTTTGCAGAAATAGTCAGACCACTAAATGCTATGCTGAAAAAAGATGCCAAGATTGAGTGGACAGCAGAACCTAAAGCTACTTTTGAGGACATAAAGAAAGCCATATCAATGCTCCTATCCTCATCAATCCAAATTACACAAGGGACTTCTACATCTATTCATTTGCCTCAGAACATACCTCTGCAGCAGTGTTGACTCAAAGGAATGAGGAAAAAGAGGAGAAACCAATAGCCTTTATGAGCTGTCCTTTCAAGGATGCTGAGATGAGATATGTGGATGTTGAAAGACAAGCACTTGCATTGGTCAGGGCAGTAAAGAAATTTAGGCATTATATACTGAGAAGCAAAGTGATTGCAGTAGTACCTGATGCAGCAGTGAAGATGCTGCTCATGCAGAGTGAGCCTGGTGAGAAAAGAGCCAAGTGGATTACTATATTACAAGAGTATGACATGGAAATTACACCCATGAAGCTGGTAAGAGGACAGGCTTTGAGCCAAATGATATCTAAAATTGACCCAAACATCACAAGTTAGCAGTATGTTATCAATGATAAGGACAATAAAGAGTGGTATGCAGATATCAGGCACATCCTGATTACTGGAAGATGTCCCCAAAGACTATAGGCTTCACAGAGAAGAGCCTTGAAGATAAGGTCACAAAGATATATGATGAAGGGAGGAACCCTGTTCAAGAAGAATTATGAAGGAATATACCTGAGATGCTTAGAAAAGCTAGAAGCAAATAAGGTTCTATCAGAACTACATGACAAGTTCAGAACTGCACATGGATCAGCCTTTGCCACAACACATGCAATCCTTAGAGCAGGATATTACTGGCCTACAATTGTTAAAGACACAGCTGATTATGTTAAATGTTCTCATGTATGTCAGGTTGCTGCCAATAGAGAGAAATATGCTGCACAACCCTTGCAGCCTGTGATGGAAGAGTGCCCATTTGCACAATGGGGCATGGACTTCATAGGACCAATCAATCCTCCATCATCATCAGGCCATAGGTATGTCTTAACAATCACTAATTATTGTACCAGATGGACTGAAGCTGTTAGCAGCAAAACTTGTACTGTAGATGATGTTATTAAATTTTTGGAGAGCAACATTGTTACCAAGTATGGAACTCCTTATGCTTTGGTAAGTGATAATGGTTCTGCCTTCACTTCAACTAAATTGTCAAGTTGGGCTTTTGATCATGGGATCATACTTAAGTTTTCATCCAACTACTATCCCCAAGGGAATGGATTAGTAGAATCCACCAACAAGAATTTGTTGAATATCATAAGAAAATTAATAGAGAAGAACCCTAGGGAATGGTACTCATTTATGAAATATGCCTTATGGGTAGACAGAACTAGAATGAAAACTGCATTAGGAAACTCACCCTTCCAATTGGTATATGGGGTAGATCCTATCCACCCTGTAAACTTAAAAATTCCTACTTTGCAATTTGCCCAAGAGTACCTAGGCATTGATAATAGACAAGAAGTCAGGTTGCTTCAACTGATGCACCTAGAAGAGAAAAGGAGTCAAGCAATTGACCAATTTGCAAAACATCAGGCTGTTGTCAAATGCTGGTTTGACAAGAGAGACAAAATCAAAGCCTTCAGGATATCTGATTTAGTCCTAATGTGGGATAAAGCCCATGAGAGGAAAGGTGACCATGGTAAGTTTGACAGATTATGGATAGGTCCCTTTCAGATTTCTGAGATACTAGGAGACAGCAATTATAGGCTTAAGAACATGACAAGTGAGGATGTCCCATTGCTAGTCAATGGACAATTCCTCAAACATTATTTCCAGGCCTGAGTGACTTCATGACATTTATGTGTATCATATTATACATTTGTTTAGTTGTTTGTATAGTTTATTTTGTTTTTGTTTGTTCTATTTTGTTTGTTGAGACCTTGTTCTGGTTAGTCAAGATGATGCACCTCATCACCAAAGAAAATAACTAAATTGTTAGGATTCAAGTGATGAGATTAGATTTAGACATAGGTTATGATTCATTCTAAGAAGTATTCATGATCAGGTCTATGATAGCTTTTCATCAGGGTGCCTTTTCTTGACCAAAGTGAATCAATCACAATGAAACACTTAAAAGCCTTGGGTTTGTTGAACACACAAGTATAGGTGTTAAGTGAAAAATCTAAAGGGACTCCCTTGCTACCAATACAATCTCCAACCTAAAGCTACAAGTGACTGTACCTTGTACAAATGAGCTGACATGATGATATCAGATACAAATTTTAAAGAAAAATCAGAAAAGAAATAAAATTAGGCCATCTAAGTAACTCTACCGAGGCTATAGACACCTGCTGGCAGTGGGGCTCTACTTAGGGAGATTGTATAGATAACCTTGCCGGGGCTATAGATGCCTGTTGGCAGCAAGGCTCTATCCAGGTTGGCTATGAGGGATGATCTCCAACTATATAGTTTAACACCAGTTACTTATGTTTTCAACTTGCTTTCAAGATGAAGATAATTAATCATTTACACACACGTGATCCTTTGTTAGAATTGTTGTCATGATAAAATTTTATCATTCAGAAGATCATGATGCTTATGCTTAGAAAGAATTAGAATGCTATGAATAAATATGATCACATCACTTGAATCATTGGAATTTGTTTGTTTTCTTTGGTGGCAAGTTGTTGTGTGGTTACACAACACGCCCCATTTTGACTTGGCAAAACAGGGACCCAACTTGTGCTTAGCTTTTTTGTGCTTTCTGGCGGTTTGGTAAAAGTAAGTCATGCAGATCATCATGCAAGAAAGGCTGAGTAGGTCATCATCATGAGGTCAGTTTGTCAAAATTCATATTTCAGTACAGTAACCTCATATTTAGAAAGAGCATCAAATTTCATGCAGGTTTGCCTTTTACATCACCCTGATATTCATTAGGATGTGAAAGTTATGAATAGTCAAAGTTTGAGTCAAACCTGATATTTCAAGGGGGAGGATCATATTTCGTAACATCAGTCATATTTCAAAAGATCATCCCGATCTAATTTATCACCTGATAAATCATGCAATCCAAATATCTGGACGTCAATTTTAGGTGATAGTAGCCTTTACCCGCCAATAGCCTTATGCATTTCGCGAGGATCATATTTTTCAATGTAACCTGATATTTCTTAATATCCTCCTGCCGTGAAATATCCCCCTAAGCCAATATCCTGATGATGTCATTCAAGTCCAATAAATGAAGAAATGATATAATGATGACGTCATCATCACATTTACCTCTCGGCAGGATATTTCATAAACGTGATCCTGTTCCCATAACATGACGATGACGTCATGATGCCTTGCCGATACAATAAGCGATTATATGGATGATGTCACCCTGATATTCTGAGGGAGGTCATGACTTCAGTCATCATCATCTTTGAAACATAACCTGATATTTTCAAATATCCTCCTGACATTTAAAGCATGACCTAATGGCATGAACATCACTTGATATCTAAACATCACTCAATATTTTTCAAATATCACCGTGCCGTTTAGATATCACCCCGCTCCCATTGCCGCCATTAACATTAAATGCACATCGAGGTGGTAGGTATTTCCCGCCGATCATTAAACCCAATAAACAACTTGGCAAAATCCTAACTTTCCGTGCTAAGGATCAATGAATAAAATCTAATCTGTCAGACCCTTGCCCTAAATTTACCCTAATTGCAAGGTTAAAAGGTAAATCTAACGTCATTTTTACATTTACCTTGTGAAGAAATTACTGTTACAGAGCACCAGCTTCCATATCCTCATACAGGTGATAGTCAGACGAACCGAGCTTATAAATGGGAGGAAGTACATGATCATTAGCGGAATTAAGAGCATTTTCTGGGAATTCACTGGTATAAAAGAAATCTGCATAACTAGGTAAGTAATTGAAACCCTCATCCTATTGTTTCTGTAACACTCAGGTATGATGTTGTAGGTTCTAGTTTATGCACCCCCATGAAGGGCTTATGCTGAATAAATGTAGTAGGCATGATGAATACTAAAGATAAATTGCTATATGCATGCATATGGGTACCTATTGTAAGACAAGATTTTGTTAATTGCAGGTATCCATGGTTGATAAGAGGTTGGCTAAGTGTGAGGCTGAATTCAGTAAGCCCATGTTTTCATCTCAGAGGGGCATCCTGTTCAAATATGGTGCAATTATAGATACCCATCAGGGGAATACTAATTTGGAAGCCTGGTTAGTTAAGCTAAATGATGAGAAGAACAGAAGTCCTATGCTGGATGCCATATTCGTGTCCAGAATGTGGAATGCCACCAGTTTCCTGTACTCCATGGAGTCTCCGGAGCTGGTTATCGAGTGTACCCGGAACTATAACCCAGAGACCCGACAGGTGATGAAGCATGGGAGGATATATGTAGACCTATCCATCAGGGGTCTCTCCCAGAAATTTGGATTGCTAGTGGGTAAGAAGGTCAACGGTGTGGACCTAAAGAAATTAGAGAAAGAGTATGAGAATAACAAGAAACAAGCCAGGAAGAACATGTACCAATGGAGGGCTAAGAACAGCACATATCCTGCAGCCGCCGAACTTCTTGTGCACTTATTCAAATATGATTTTAGTGATGAGTATCAATACATGATTGCACTACTGAGTAGAGTCACAGGCCAGCCTGATGCTGGTAGTTTTAAAGATTGGATGTATGGTGTAATCATGATGTGCATATATTCAGACATCAAGCCATTGTGGGGCCAACTAATAAGTGATGCTCTGCATGAGCAGCTGATGAACCTGGGAGGTTCAAACTGTGCTTTCTATATGATGTCATACATTGTCTACTCCTATGCGTACAAAGGCACATTTGATGCACTAGTTACAGATGGAAAGCTTACAGGCACAATTAATGCTATACATATTTGGGATCATCATCCCCAACTACAAAGAGCCAATTACCTCCAAGATTACAAATTGGTAAATGATGCATTCTCTATGCATCTGGTCAGAACCATGGAGGAGGACATAACAAAACGATTGAGCATGGAGGCTCAAGAGATAATTTATAGGCATGGATCCTGGTATATACAATTTGCCACATTTTCATAATGAGGATTGAGGGTTTTGAAGGAAATCCCCTCATGCTACCAAGGTATCTTACTGATGCAGTATTACTAATGGAATTTATAAGGCAGAGTTCCACAATATTGAAAACATATAAGGATTCCCAGAAACTACCGCCAATTTTGTTTCTACTCACCATTGGCTGGTACATGTGTCCCGATTTAGAGAACATCAAGAAGGTGATGGTCACCTTGGATAAAATGAAGTTGCAGCCTTTTCCATTGATAAGACCATATGATCCTTATGGCAGGATGCAGAAAATAATAGGAAAGCCTATTCACTAGAGGCACCTAGAAGACTTATGGGCTGACTGTGAAGATGAAGTAGAAGCAAGAAGAAGATATCAAAGGCTAACACTGAGTCAAATTAGAACCTTTGACTCTATCCCCATCCCTCAACAATTGAAGAAGGATGACGACAGGATAATTACAAATGAGTATGAAGAGAAGAAGGTATATAATGATACCATTTCTGCACCTGATCTCACCATACAAGAGGACATATCCTTGGACCCCTTCATTGCCAGGACCATACAGCTAACCCAAGCCTGGGTTGATGAACAAATAGAGGCTTGAAGAAGAAAGGTGTTGCCATTACTGTGGACAACAAAAAGAAGGGGCAGGATATTCTTGATGTGGAGTATGATGACTTCATAAATGAGAAAAGAAAGTCTAAGGGAGATAGACTCCCTCCACAACAACAACAGAGTAAAAGACCCCCAAGGGGCAAGAAAATAGATAATAAACCCAAAGGGGTTATTATTGAACGGGTAGTGTTCATAGCTGAGGAGGCAGCAACATCAGGATCAGGATCAAGGTCTGCATCACCTCCATGAATAAGAAAGCAAAAGTCTAAGAAAGAAAAGACAGCAGAGGCTGGAATTACTGAGACCCAAGAAGAGGGTCAATCCTCAAGGAAACCAGATGAAGAGGATATCCTCATGGAGGAAGAGCCTGAGGAAGAAGAGCCCTCTTTGTTATTTAAAAGGAAGAGAAGAGCTCCACAGGTGGTGGTATCTACCCCACCAAAGAGACCAAGAACCTCCATGAGGGGTGAAATAAGACAATCCCCTACATTATTACAAGGGGCAGGTAGTGAAGTGCATAAGGAACTTCAGCACAATGTTCCACTTCCTACCATTGTCAAGTTCAAGACTGAGCTTGCAGAAGACCAGATGAAAGAGACCTCCCAAACACATGCAGAAGCTCACATCTCACTGGAGGAGACAATAAATTTGTCTGATGATGAAGTTGTGAAGGAAGTGGCTTCACAAAAGATGGAAACCCTTGCTGCAGGTACACACATGTCCCTTCACAAGACCCCACCAGTTCAAACTATACTGGAGGAGATGAAGCAAGTGGAAGATGAAAAAGAAAAGAGCCCAGAAAGGGTAGCCCAAGAAATGGGGCTAGATACATTAATTGCACAGGTGACAAGTCCTGTAGTAGTAGACTTGATAGAGAAACAAGATATGACTCCTGAACATCCCGCAGGATCACCTGATAAAGGGCAACCTGTAGAAGAAGTGAAGATGGTAGAACTAGAGGGCCATGCTTCAGAAATAAGCCAACCAAGCACAGAAGATGGATCAGCGAAACCTGCTATAGTAGAGTTTCAAGAAAGGAAGGCTGATGAAAAGGATGTATCTGAATATCCTGCTACCAAAGTTCAGGAAGAAAGTAGCATAGGTGTAGAAGAGATAATGGCTTCAGAACAAATGCCAGCACCAAAGGAAGATTCCGCAGTATCCACTACTATGAATATGCCTCATGAAGAAGAAAAGGTGAAGGAAGATGAGGTAATGATAGAAAAAGATCATGATCATCATGTGGGCATAGCACAAGATCCTCCACCTCAAGACGATGCTCCTCCAGAGAAATAAGTTCCTCAATAGGAGGATGTGCCACAGGATCAACATCAAAGCAAGCATCATGAAGAACTAAGGAAATCACCTTCTCCATCACACCTACTGATAGAAACAAGAGATAAAGGTGAACAACATCATGATGATGTACAAAAATATGATCAAGTACCTCCGTGGTTGGAGAAAGAGGTAAATGCAGAGGTAGAATTTGAAATTCAAGAATTTGATGTATCTACCCTATTTACTAAGGATATAATAAAACCCAAGAGGAAGGCCAGAATGACTTCGGCCATTAAGAGGGATCCAACAACTGGGAGAAGGACTGCACAGATTGCAGTACCTACTGTAGAGAAAGAAAAAGGTAAGATTACCTTAGATGAGTTCCAGATTAGCACAGTGGACTTAGGATTTGCCAATGAAGACCAAGAGGGTCATGAAGGCAAAGATATTATTGATTCTTTAATTCAAAAGGTGAAAAGAGAAAAGGAGAAAAATAAGCAACACAAAGAGCACATTGCTTAGTTGCATACCTACATAGGAAGGCTGACTAATACTGAAGATACTTCAACTGAACATGCAGTCCCATTGACTGCTATTTCTCAAGAGGAGGTGAATAAATTAGATCTCATGAAACATGAGGCATCTGTACTAAGGAGATGGATGTCATCCACATTGGATGATGCAGAAGAAGTGGTAAAGGCATCTTTGAAGAGGTGGAATACTCTCAGTGACTCCAGGTCAAGGGTAGATAAATTGCAGGTGCAAACAGGCAGGAGGTCTTACAAATTGGAAAAAGTATAGGACATCCTGGGAGAAATAAGGAGGATAAATCCTCAGTTTCTTATCAACAAACAGGTACTGAACAATAATACTGCCTTGTTGGTTGATATATGGTATAAGGACATTCAATTTGAATGTGGAGTACTCAGAAGATGCAATAATAAACTGAGAGATATCAACATCAAGTTGCATGATTTAATGTCTATTGAGGCAGAAATGTTGGAAACACTGGAAGGAAAAGTGGAAGGGAAAGTAGAAAATCAAGATGAAGAATTTGCCATCAAAGCTTTACATGGCAACTTCTAATCAGTAGCTGATGATCCACTTGTCCACTTGACAGAAGAAGTCATAGACAAAATAATGAGAATCAAAGTCAAGATGGAAAATTACAATGAGATGCTGCAAAATAGGAAAGACAAACTGGACAACAGTAGGAACAAATATGAGGCACACAAGCATGCCATCACCAAAGCAAAGACTCAGGATGGCGGAGAAATAGATAAAATTGTGTACTTATATGAGCAGATTCGGAGCAGCATGCAACCCCATATGCGAAGTCATCATCATCAGGATGATGAAAGTTCAGGAAGTGATGCACATGATGATGGTGCACATGAATCAGATGAAGTAGATGATGATGCAGCATAAAGTGAATATCAGCATCAGCTACTTGGTGAAAATAAGTATTTTCAGATAGTTGCCAGCTAGCAACTTGTGCCATTTTGATAAGGTCGACATAGTCAAAGGGAAATCTTGACCATAGATATTCATAAACAAATCAAGATCATTGATCTTTTGTACTGGATTCCTCACCTTGTTCTATAAAAGGTGGTGGAATGCCTCTTTTCTATTATTCAAAACTTAATTGAAATCTATTTGCTGAAGTATTTAGGGCTTATTTCAAAGCTTTTGTATACATCTATATCTTTGCATACTTAATGAATGAGAAGACTTGTTTGATTACAATTCATAGTAAATCTTGAGTAATCAGTGTGTGAATTCTGGATATATGCTGTGATTTGCTTCGTCCCTTGGAGTGCATGTCTACCTGCATATGTTGCTTTCATACAAATTCCTTTGAAGTTAGCATCAACTGTATCTAGCTATGGAATATCCTGGTGAACATATGGTTTGGTTTTATTCTCTTCATGACTATATCTGATGTGCATGTGGTTCAAAAGCTAAAGGTTCAACATTAATTTGAAGCATTTCTTTCAATTTCTTTTAAATTTCAGATCATTTCACCATCATAATTGCAAATAACTAATAATCTCTAGCAAATAACACAAAATATGTGGACATCTCGTAGATAATTGAAAATATTTAGCATATTTGAAGCTTAAGCATGTATAATTGGTAAATATCATGCAAATATTTGAGTACAACTGCATCATTTGATCAAACTACTGTATAAAATGACCCCTCTATGAAGAATCTTTGCAGAAATAGTGAGATGATGATGAACTTCATGTAAGGCCCCAAAATGGAAATAGCAACACACATCAACCTCTGAGTAACATCAGATGATTAAGAACTATTCACCGGAGACTTGGGATCATGAATTCTCTGAATTCATCGTATCTTTCAAGATGATAAAGGTTAATGTGTACTTTTATTCATGCTTGTTTGTGACTAACATCATGACCAACATGGAGGTAAGCTATACTTGGGTGATGATTATCATTTAAATATTATTGGTCATGGTAAAGTTAAAATTAGATTTCCTGATGGTAGAGTAAAAAGGATTAATGGTGTGTTGCATATCCCTAGATTAACACAAAATTTAATTATCTATGAGAAAACTAATAGATACATGTGTGTAGATAGTTTTATCAATACAAGATGCAAGATGGTTAGAGGTGCCATGGTCATCACTAGAGGTGTTAGATTTGGTGCATTGTATAATCTTGATGCATACACTATTGAGTGCTATAGTACTTCTGTGAAAATAAATTTCATGACTACCTCATTGGTAAAGGATAGGGTTTTATTTTAATGGATGGTCATGGCTTCTAGGTACCTAAGGATGCTCTTTCTTTTGAATCAAAATTACCTATGGAGAAGACTATGAAATGGCACTAGAGCTAGGCCACATTGGAGAAAAGGGTCTAAGGAACTTGAAAAATAAAAACATTGTTGAAGGGTTTGTTGAACACCCAGAATATGCCAATGTTGAACTATTACAATTGAATCTACAAATGCATGGAATATAGTTCCAATAAAGTACAATCAAAATCTTCTTCTGGATCTGAATTGCCACCCTGTTCTGCTCTGTAATCACATTGTTTTCTCTATTCTTCCTTAATTTGCATCTGTAGACACTTGTCACATCATTCTAATTACATATACTTATCATATTCTCCATATCCATACACAAGGCATTGAACAGGAACCTCTATATATATTTACTTCTTTTACAGCCTCAACAAGGTCATCCCAAATGGATGTATCATGCAAACATGCCAAATAAAACATATTGGGCTCAAACTTTACATACACACTTTGTGCCAATATTTAAACTTGAAAATAGGTAAGGGTGGACCTAAATTAGCCCCTTCTTAACTTCACAAAACATGTTTACTTTATTTTAAGTCCACTTTACTCATATCATCAATTAGGTTGGCATGCTTGAGTGTAATGTGTAGAACAACACTAGTCAGCCTCAAAATACATTGTGGAGAGAACCAAAACATGAAACACTCTCTCTTAGGTCAGCATAATCTATGGAACCTCTTAAGACAATACTCCTATTTTGGAATGCTCCGCACAAGGTACACTTCTTCATGTCAGCTTCATAAGCAGGGTAACACAAATGCATACTGACTGTCAGACTATAACTCAACATCTGAATCTTCAAAACATCTCAAACCTGGAATATACAATCTTCAGACATCTACAATTACATCCCCAGATCTACACAACAAAATGTTTCCATGCAGTGAAATGCAAAGTACTGAAACTTGGTCTCTGTCACAGACTAACACTATTTATCCATGTAGTGATACTCTAACAAACTTATCTATCACTCTGGAAGAATTCAAACTCTGAAACTTTGGATTTAGGCTCCCTAAACATATGCCAACAACAATTTAGAACTGCAGAAGGAAATATGTTATATCAAAAATATGCAGACCAAAATAATTGTATCTTTGTACACTAAGTGTAGCATTTTGATACTTAGCCAATTTTCACCACATCTTCTGGATCAAAAATTTTTGTGTATGTGAATTTATGAGGATAGGAACATCTAGTGAGGGATATTACTATAACCTCACAACTCAATTTTGGTCTCTAAACTTTGTTGCCATCAATGACAACACTTCTTGACTATTATGCTTATCACTATACCAGCAATGTCTCTATCAATGATATCTCCAACAATCTCCCCATTTGGCATTGATGGAAACACGTGATGTGAAAACCATCAAAACTAAGTCTTTGAATATTCTCCCCCTAAGAAAAGTATTTTCTACATCTGCATCTCTCCATCAAAAAATAACTTTTTCACATCTGTTTCTCTCCTAGGCTTTGACATCAATGGCAAAGGATATGTACTTTTTACTAGATCTCCCTTTGACAATAGTACATGAGTATATACAAATTGAAACTTTCTCCCCCTAATTAATTGATTTCTAAATATCTTAACCTTTCGCATATATACAAGAAAAAAACTCATTGATTCTTAAGAAATATGGCACTATAGATATTCATCAGTTGTACAACATCTAAATCCCATCGTGCCTGTGCATAGCTCAAAACCTATACATGCCCATTGATTTGAGATAGCATATCTTATGCCTTATCTACTATGGCAGGGGCCTCTATCATCTTCCTTACTTTATCTACTTCACTAATCAGACCCATCATAGAAGCTATTTTAAAGCTTACAATTTCTCTTAATTGGCTCATCTGATCTTTAACTATCTCCTTTTGATTCTACAAATTATTGATTGTTGCATGAGTTTTCTCTATTGTAGCTCTTAACTGTCCATTAGGTTCTTGTTGTCGATTAGGATTGCACCCTTATGCAAAGTTGTGAAACTCTACAATCCTTCAAAACATGGAATCAAACTCAGGCTGTGGGTGACCTATGGTGAGTTTGAACCTCCAGATGGGTTGGTTCCCTTGATAAAATGATAAATTTGTAGGAAAAGGGTAAAAAACATCTAATGGAATCACTAAAACTGAAACTGTAAATGCGGTGATGCACCTATTTTTGATGGGAAACTTGCAAATCTGACTCAATAGATCTCAGAAATCTATCCACACAATCCAATTTTGGCAATGTAATCACAAAAATGGTTATAAGGAAGGATGGAAATTATCTTCTTTATGAAGGAAAAAGGATTTCTCACAACATGAAGGAAAACAAACTTCAATAGCACAACCTAAGACCTATGATATCACTATGCTTAACACTTGCAAGAAAGAATGAGACAATAATTTTAAAGGTTTTGATATTTTAAACACAATAAAATTTCATCAAATCACTCATACAAGTAGCATTAATGGAAAGGAAAATAATTGATTCCAATAAAAAATAAAGGAATATATTGCATAAAAGATAAGAAAATGGAACTTGTAACCTATTGTAATCTCTATAAAATATGTAGTCAATGAGTTACAAAACCTTCTTTCTCTCTCAAAAAGTAAAGAGCAAAAAAGGAAAGAACTAGCAAAACCTAAGTTTTTCTTTACAATGTATAGTTTGCTCTCTCCAAGAGGCATGAAAAATAACTGTAGCTAACTACCTCTAAAAATAAGCCCTCTAATTTGATCCACGAGCAAACCAAGAAATCCCTAACAATAAGGGTCAAAACTACCTCAAAATGAGCAAAAATAGCTCCAATCTTATCCTCTTCATGTGTTTGACCAAGAAGTTGACCAAAACTCTCCAAATTGTCCTTCAAATCATGTAAAAGTCTCTAAATAGGCTCAGTTAACTCAACTCATCTATTTTACATGATTTTGTATTGCAAAATTGATGTAGGCAAAGAATAAAGTAATTAGGTGTTAATTAATTTACTACTAGTTACACTTTGTACTTAACTCTATGATTTTACAACTTGTGACAAAATAATAAAGTAATTTATAAAATATTACATTATTATTTGTTTATATTGATTTTTAGTTGTAAAATCATGCATGATAGATGAAAAGAAAACAATCACCTTATCTCTCCTTTTACATTTGCTTAATTTTGCATGATTTGATGCCAAAAATAGGTCTTAATACATGAGAGAAACAAAAACACACCTTTATGCCTCCATGCAAGAAAATAGGTCATTCGCATGCAAAAAATGATAACATGCACCACCTTATTACTCCATTACATTGCAAAGGAAAAAAAATTGCATTATATATCCATCAAGGCATAAAAATACTCCTTATTACTCATTGCAATAATCTCTTTACCTTATCCACATTCTTGACATATCAACCTTTGTCTTGCATGCATTTGGTCATATCTCCATAACCTTTACCTTTGTAAGAAAATAAGTCATTCACTGCCACCTCACCTTTGTCTTCATTCACATTGCAAAAAAATTGGTTTCCATGCATGTTTTTGTCTTGACTTTAAATGCATTAAAAAATGCATAAGGCATTAAGGAACTCGACCATACTTATCTCTATGCATGATGTGGAATCTTAGATTTGTTGACTTGTTTTGCATAATGATAAAGGTATCTTTGACGATCTTATGTTGAACACATAGAAATAAAGGAAATAAAAGTTTATAAGGCATCGAGCCTCTCCTTCTTATGATGTCGACCTTTGACTTTATCAAAAATCAAATACAAAAAGAAACATGTATTTATTAGCCCATGGCCCCTCCTTGGCATGACTAGGTTCACTCAAGAACAAAGACTTGACCTTGGGCATTTGGATAAGGTAAAATGATTTGTTTTTTGTAAAGTCAAAACAAAATAAGAAAAGGAAGACTCCATCAAACAAAAGCATGAAGAAACCCTAAAAGACCATTTCAATTCTTTGTTCTTTCATCTGTTTTGGTTCTGCAACTCCATTCAGCCGACTAGGGTTTAGAAGGAAAAGCATGTTTTCTCTTTGGTTTTTCGCTTCCATCATGTTGCTTCTCTAGTCGATTCTCAAGCATTCGAGTGCCAGAAAGAAAGGGTGAGTGTCATTTTGGCTTTTGACTGGCATTTTCATTATTTTTGTGGCTTTTTTCTCCTTCATATGGCCATGGCCATGTGCTAAGTATTTATCACATCTTTTAACAAAACTTTCATTGCTTCTGTGTTTTCCTTTTCTAGTTTTTTGCCATTATTCTCTGAGAACTTAAACAAAAGAGAAGGTCGCAGCCTGTTATAGCTCTACATCCATCAATGAGGTAAGTTTCTTGGTTTGGCTTTCTTGTATTTCACACATTTCATTGTGACTGAAAAAATGATAAGGTTTTTTGAAATGGTGATATGGGTATTGCATTTATTTGAAGAAAATGACTCTTATTCTGCAGCAATGCCTATGTATATCTCTTTCTCACTTTTTCTTGACTGTAGATACAAAAATCTCTGAGGGTTTCAAAAGTACAAAGGGCTTTGACATTTTTGGAAGTGGGTATTACATGTTTTGCACAGAAAATGACTTCTCTTGGCACGACCATGCTTTTATCAGCCTCCTGTACATATCTTCCACCTGTAGATGCAAAATAGCATTAGGGTTTCAAAAATTACAACAAGGGTTTTATATACTTTTGCATACAAGTTTTCTCTTGTCGCGGCCATGGCATTTCTGTATCTTCTTTTCAACTTTTCATTTCATCAGTGAGCTATAAAACCATAAGAGTTTTCAAAAAGTGTAACATGTTACTCCTTAAGAGAGAAAGCCTTTAATGTAATGGCTATGCCATTATCATTTTTCTATAGCATTCCTTTACCTGCAAACAAGAAATGATTTAAGGGTTTCAAAGAAAATATCAAATGCATTTTCACTTTCTCTTGCACAAAAACCCTTATTCTGGTACAACCATGGCATATTCTTGTTATTTTTTGTATATTTCTTGACTGTAAACACCACTCTTCATATGTTTCTTTAAAAATGTAATGCAGGTTTTAAAATCTTCTAAGAACAAGAAGATTTTTGAGGCACAGTCATGACATTTTCTTTAAACTTGTACACTTTTCTTGGAATAATCTTGAGGCACCTTTCTACTTTTCCCCCTGTTGGTGCTTAGGTGTGCGACCATCAACTCCTCCCTTCTCGGACCCGCGCGGTCTCTGGGTTAACATGACCAGGGTGCCATTCACTAACAGTTTGAGCTTTTGGTGTAGTGGTAGCCAGGTTTGTGTTAAAACAAACTAGTGACTCTGCTGGGGAGGGGTTCGATTCCCACCAATGCCCACCCGCACCATGTGCACAAGAAGGTGCCAAGTAGTTTGTACCTACCTATGTGGTTATCACTAGGCAGGCACGGGCTAGTGGGGCTCTGTTGGTGCTTAGGTGTGCGACCCTCAACTCCTCCCTTCCCGGACCCACGCGGTCTCTGGGTTAACATGACTAAGGCGCCATTCACTAATAGTTTGAGCTTTTGGTGTAGTGGTAGCTGGGTTTGTGTTAAAACAAACTCCCCCTTTGACTCACTGTTAGATGAACATTTAGATGTTTATCTCTTCTGTGCTACCTCCTGTAGCTATTACTGTCAAAATAGCAGAAGGATGAAATATTTATGTGACTTTGACTGTATGATATTGTGATTTTTGACAAGGGTTGTTAGTCCTTGGCAATTAGTCATTTTTCATTTTGTCAAATCTAGGGCTGTGTCCATGGTTGTCTATAATTAGGAATCCTATAGTCACCAGTTTATTTAACTAACTCTAATGATCTTTACTAATTAAAGAAACTAATATTACTAATCTATCTTCTATAAAAATGAATTCCAAGAATATTAAAAATGAAACTAAACAATGAATTGCTAAAGTAAATATATACTATTCCTTTCAACTAAAACATGCATTTATTTGTGAAAACAGTAACTATCTCCTTAAACAGAATCTGAAATAACAAAACAATAGTACTTGTAGATTAGATAAAGCAATGAAGGTAAAACACTAAATCAAATGCAATACAAACACAAGATTATACCTCACATGCAAAACCTAATCCCATCAAGGGAAAGAAGGAGCCTTTGCATCCAAAAGAAGCTCCCAAGACCAAGATTATCCCTAGACTATGGATTCAAATGTGAAATGCTCTTCAATTGTGCAACTCACTATCTAACTCAAGGATGATTTTGGCATGGTAACTTTGCATAAACTTGGATGATGAAAATGACTTGTGAGAGGTTGTATTTATAGACTTTTGGAAGGGATTTGGATCCAAGGGTGGAGATTGATTGGAGAGATCAATGGTAGAGGATGAAAGTGATGTGGAGGGCCTAGATTTGATCTTGGAAGATGGAGGGCTAGGAATAAAAGAAAATCTTTTATTCATTTTTGGGAAATGGGTGAATAAATGAGGTTGGGTGAGATGGATTATTTGTGAATTAAAAATTCACATGGGGAAGGGTAAAATGAATTAAAAATTCATTTGGGGAAGAGTGGATATTTATGAGCTATGACATGTGTAAGGGATGTGTAAGAGGAGTAAATGTGATGTGTGATTTATTTGAATTTTAAATTTGGGGGATGTGGAGAGAAGTGCTAATGAGGGTTTGACTCACTTAATTAAGGTGATTAACCTAGTTAATGTGGCTGGAATGAATTAGTAGAGGGATTAGAGGGAGGATAAGATTAATTAATCAGTTATTTAATTAATTAATCCTAAGGCTAGGATGAGGTAGGCTAGAGTAGGCAATTAAATAATAGCTATTTAATTGTCTAGGGTAGGGATAGGCTAATTAG
Organism: Cunninghamia lanceolata; assembly: GCA_027924645.1. Lineage (NCBI taxonomy): Eukaryota > Viridiplantae > Streptophyta > Pinopsida > Cupressales > Cupressaceae > Cunninghamia > Cunninghamia lanceolata. The sequence continues at coordinate 3,444,825 of BSBN01000697.1, forward strand.
TAGGCTAGATTAATTAGTTAACATGGTTTTAACTAATTAATTAGATTTAAGAAAAATGGGGGAATTGATTTAATAAATTTTGCATATTTATTAAATCAATTGGCTAAGGTTTGGACTATTGAATCAACAAAATTAATTCAATTTTGGGGATGAAATGGTGTGGATTTAGGAACTGAAACGGGTAATTAATTAAATAAAAAATTAATTAATTGGTTGGAAAGGAAATTGGTATGTTTAGGGATGTTGGGAGTCAGTTTGGTGGTCGAGATATTTTTAGGTGTCTACATTTGCCCCTCTTTGACGTGGCGTCAGGACCTAGGAGGGAAGTGGTGTCAGGTCGAAGAAAAATATACCCTAGTTGCCGAGAAGGAATGAGATGGATAGGGGATGCCCCCTCGAGAGGTTAGCGGGAAAAAGAAAATTTTGTAGGTAAGCTCTTGAAAGGATACGACAGAAGTGACAGTTGGAGAGGTGGGGGAAAAAGAAGATGGTAGGAGGAAAAATGGAGGAAAAAAGCTGAGATCTGCACCCTAGAGGAAAAAAGGAAAGATGGAAGGATGACATGGCCCACTATATTAGGTAAAGTGGGCCCAAAGAGTGCCACATTGGCACACTTTTGACTTTGTAGAAGAAAAGACAAAGGAGAGATGGCTGAGCACAACCCACAGTTCCTGCGACTTCATCACATCTCAGAGCAATTCTGAGAGGTCGGGCGGTCACCCGAGGCTGGACTCCAGGTAGGGCCTAACCTGAACTTTGTGATTTTTTATTTTACGCACATTGTTTTGGGTTTTGGGATATGGGTTTGGAGCACGTGGCACCAAAGATAAGGCAAATTAGCACAATCCTGTAGATTAGCACTATCCGCCAGGGTAGTGTAGGGTGGTTTTGTCACCATTTGGGGGAAATATTGGCACCATTGGCTAGATTAGCACCAAAACTCAGGGAGAAAGAAATATGGCGTTTTGGTGCCATATTATGGTTAGAATGGCGCTATCGTCTAGAATAGCACCATAATGGGGAATAGTACTATTGTAAGTTTTAGTGCTAAAAGGTAAATTGACGCGAAAATGGAATGCTTCACCATCATCTAGATTGACACAATATAGGGCGCGCAGTGGCACCATTATCTGTATTGGTGCAATGGGTAGGGAAAAGTAGCGCCATTTTAAAAATGGGACTAGGGACTGTCCGTGTGGGGCCACATGATTTGGGCATGTGAGACATTTAGAAGAAAAAGTGTGTGTGGGGAAAATAAGTTAGTATCTAACGAAGAAGTGGTGGATGCAGGATACACAGTGGTTTATACTGCAGTCGCGGGAGTGACGAGTGCGATCTGTGATGCCACTGTTTGATGAGGCATGGCAGCCTCGACTGGTGAGGCTAGGGCTTTGGATGGTGGCATCGAAGCTAGTGCTGCGAGCTCATAGAGCTCTGATGACAGCCATGGTGGAGCGATATCGCACCGAGACTTGCAGCTTTCTGCTGCCAATAGGAGAGATGACCATCACACTTGAGGATGTTTATCACATCCTCAAGCTACCAATTCTAGGTCGACGTGTGAGGTATGACATGAGGAGGGGGCAGACTACATTGATCAGAGTGTTCAGAGCAGAGCACGTGGTTTTTTCGGCAGATGGGAGGGAGTTGGATTATGATAGGATGCTGGTGGCGGGTGCAGATCCCTTTGCCTTATTTCTGTGTGCGCTGATTGGAGGTGTGGTGCTGCCGGATAGGCGAGGCAGAGGGTTTCCTGTGGGCTGGGGCGGGATGATAGAGGGGATGGTGAGCCATGATATTGTCTACGCATGGGGGCCGGTGATGCTAGCACAGCTGCTTCACGAGATGCACATGGTCGCTTATCTTCATGACAGGGCTTTATCTACTGAGGTTACACTGCTACACGTATGGATTTGGGAGCATATCCCTATGACTCGACTAACATGCGGTTATTATCGGTGGCCGTTTGAGGCATTTGTGTTCTTGTATCGGGATGCAGAGTATACATACACTGGACAGGTCCGCCATTGGCGGAGGATATTGGATGATGTGATTAGCGTGGTATGGCATGCATATATTGGTTATGAGGAGTGGCCCGATGATGTGACTCATCTCCCGTACATATTTCAGCAGAGATATCTTATGGGTCGTGCAGACCGTACCATAGAGATGTACCTACCCTCACGGGTTATGCGTCAGTTTGGACTAGTACAGGATACGCCTCAGTAGATGGCGATATATGCACGGATGCCGTGGGATATAGTCCACTGGCCCGCACCATTATAGCCACAGGTTGCGCTGAATGATTGGGTAGCACTTCAGCCAGTTTAGTGGGATTGGAGGAGCACAGTGAGGGATGCAAGTACTATGCCTACTTATGAGGTATGGTGGCAAATGCATCGGCCCACTTAATTGATAGATCTGACGGTGGAGGTATTAGAGGATGAGGGAGATGGGGGTGGAGATGATCTGGATGGGGGTGGAGATGAGGTTGTGGAGGACTATCTTGTGGAGGTGATGGATGATGGGGAGGAAAGGGTGATTGCGAGAGATGGCCAGCGTGTAGAGGAGTTGGTAGCAGTGGCAGCGGCATAGGGATAGGAGGTTCCAGCACAGTAGGTTCCTGCACAGCAGGTTCCAGCATAGCAGGCCCAGGTTAGGGGCAGACGATAGTGTAGAGGACCGCGGCGGGGCGGTGGACAGCTGAGGGTGGAGCAGGGTGATCTATCTCCATCACGAGTGGAGTAGCTGCGAGTTGATAGACATGATACCGGGGCAGGGAGTTCAGGGGCAGGGGTGGCGGCAGAGGTTGAGAGGCTGACACCTCAGTGACAGCCATGGGAGGAGATGGAGGAGGTGGAGACATTACATGCTCAGGTGGCCAACTTAAAGGAGGCGTTAGGGTGCCGAGAGGCCGAGTTGGGACAGCTGCAGGGAGTAGATGGGCAGGTGGCAATGCTAGAGGCTTAGTTAGCTCAGGCTCGAGAGGACATGGAGGATTTGAGGATAGAGCAGGATGCAGCGCTCGTGAGAGCGCAGCAGGCAGAGACTGCGTTGAGCAGTGTATAGGCTGCGGGTGGGGGACTTGCCCCGATTTTGGCAGGGATGCAGGCCCAGCTGGCTCAGGCGCAGACACATGCACATCAGATACAGGGAGAGCTAGTAGAGGCTAGAGCACAGATGGAGTATTATCAGGGGTTGTACTATGCAGCCGTGCCCGTGGCGTAGCGGGCACCGAGTTACAGCCAGGTCAGCAGATCAGGGGCATCGAGATCACATAGATTGAGATCTGTGCAGTCAGTATAGTAGACGATGCCTCCTCCCTCACATGTGCCCCAGTAGGGTCCTCAGGTACCCGTAGCGTCACAGCCACAGCCGCCGTCAGGATCACAGGCTCGACCAGGGTCCACGTCTCCTACTCCCTCAGAGAGAGGATCTTCGATGTGAGAGTTTTACCATGTTAGCCCTTAGAGGCATTGTATCAGGACACTTTATTTTTTGATGATGTGAGCGATGTACATTGTTTTTGCGGTGATTATATATGATGTGATACTTCTGATGGTTTATGATGTTCTTATATGATGGATGCATGTGTTATGTTTTATATGTTGTGGATGTGTGATGTTGTTTCAAATGATGTGTGTGATTTGGTGGATGCATGGATGTTTTTGTGATATATGCATGGTGTTGTGATTTTATGGACTATATGATGTAACTGAATATGTAGACTAATGAACATTTATTATGTATGAAAATGTATGGAATTATGTATATGCCACTAGATGTATATGTTGTTTCAATGGTGATGCTGATGATGTTGTAATGCAACTAATTGTTTATGAGGTTTTTATATGTATGGAATGCAATGTGATGATGCTATTTTTAATTTTATCATGCACCTATCTGATAAATGAACATGATATGATGTGTAATGATATGCAGCTAAAATGAACCTACTTGTGTTTTTAAATGGATGAACCTAAAATGCAATGCAACTTAAATGGATTAAAATGAAGCCTAAAATGTGATGCAACTTAAATGGATTAGAATGAATCCTAACATGTAAAATTAAATGGATTAAAATGAACCTAAGATGTAAAATTAAATGGATTAAAATGAACCTAAGATGTTATGCAAATGAATTAGAATGAATCTAGAATGCAATGCAAATTACATGAACTTAAGATGTTATGCAAATGGATTAAAATGAATCTAGAATGATAGGCAAATTAGATGAACTTAAGATGTTATGCAAATGGATTAAAATGAATCTAGAATGATATGCTTAAATGCAGTTTAGGTGATAGGTGGTATGCACACTAGGTGATAGATGAGATGGCCTAGTCCTGATACACGTGATGTTCCTTGTGAGGACCCTGAGGGGTGAGACTCTGGGAGAGCGTGTTAGGTGGTGGGGATGATAGGGGTGGGAGTGTCTAGGGGATGGCGGTGGGGAGATTGTAGGCTTGCTAAGTCAGAAGACACCACGTCATGGAGGGGGGGTTGGGGTTTGGTTTGGCTCAGGCTGTGTTAAGTGGAGATATGGTGGGAAGATGGGGTTAGATTGGGGGGGGGGGTTTGAAAAGTGTTTATCAAATCTAGGCCGATATGGGATAGGTCACTGAGTGATTAGGAAGATGATTGTGAGCTAGTAATAGTAGTTGCACAAAATTAATTGAGAGCATTTCTTAGTTGAATGTAGCAATGTAGGATACAGTTCACAAAGGTATGAAATGACCTAGGTGATGATGTATATCTGACGATTGCATGGACTAGACCCACAAACAATAGGTTGATTTTATACATGCCCAAGGTAGTATATCTTGTCTAGTGGAAGAAGGGGACTCATAGCAATGAGTGTGAATAATGCATATAAGGTGTTTGTACCTATATATGCAAATAGGACACATCATGCTAGAACCGACCTGGACTTCAAGATATGAATACTATTCTTGGAGTAATGAAACCAACCCACAAGCACAGCATACCGACACAATGACTATGTCTACTCCAAGGGCTATCTGCTACGTACCATGATATAATGAGATCAAGGTAGCTTTGGAGATTACTTGGAGCAAGACAAAAAGATAAAAATCAATAAGGAAAAAGACCAACGAAAGATACAAATAGCCTTTGTGTGCTCTTGCCAAGAGACGTGATGATAGAATGATAGACTTTTGTCCATTGTAGGAAAGACATATCCTAGGACGCAGATCTATTTTGATTGGAGAGTTTTGGAAGATGGACAAAAGAACATTTGGGCCAAATGTAAGATTATAGTTGGTATATTGCTTGATGATTTTTGTGTGAGGGACCATGTTTCAATGGTATACGTAGCATGCGTATCATTTCGTAGATCTAGAAAGCTCAATGAATGGGAACCATCCCAACGGGTGGGATGGGTGCATCTTAGATATCTGAGTACTGGAAACATCCTTCGTATTCCAGACTGCCTACATACCCTGTGTCCACGGGATCAAGGTACTTTTAAGATGCGGGTGAAATGAATATGTAGTTCTGGCAAGACTTGATGATGTGGGAATGGTTTGCGATGGGATGTGATGAGGGTTGATGTGTGTTTAGATGATCGTGATGGGATGCATGGGGTGATTGTTTTTGGATTTTCTATTTTTTATGATGTTTTTGGATTTTCTAATTTTATGATGTTTTTGGATTTTCTGATTTTATGATGTTTTTGGATTTTCTAATTTTATGAACTGTACAAAAGAGAGCTTACAAGGATCCTTGTTCCATGGATGGGGTTTTGGGTGGGTGAGGTAGTGCGGAATGGGCGAACAAACTTGATGTTTCAGAATTTCAAGCCATGGGATGCGTGGGTATGGAGTGTTATGATGGAAAGAGGACTTATTAGATGGTCGAATCGGCCACTACGCATGGCGCCTGAAACAGGTTTTCACCATGGTACGTATCCAAGGCGTGAGGTGATTTTCACCATTGGAAGTTTTTATTGCACTCTGATTTTTTCTTGATTTTCTGATTTTTTTGGTGTTTGATTAATTTTTTGTATTTTTATTTTTATTTTTTGACTTGTGGTACCAGATGGGTTATGCATAGAATCGCTTGAGATGCAAGATGTTCATCGACTCATCTAGAGGCTGCCCCTCAGGTGTTGCAAGCTGATAAGCTCCTGACCCATAGTCGGTAGTGATGACATAAGGTCCTAGCCAATTAGGTTCAAACTTTCCTTGCATCGGATGCTCTTGTAAGTTCTTCTAATTTTCCATTAGGACCAGGTCACCGACCTCAAACTTTTTGGTTCTGATCTTTTTGTTGTAGCTTCTTCTGAGGTGGTTTTGGTATGCCTGTAAGTGATTTAATGCAGTCAGGCGTTTCTCATCCAATAGTTCAAGTTGATGCAGCCTTGCGACGCGATAGTCTTCATCAGAGATAATGTTTTGCAATGATACTTGGAGGGATGGGAGCTCGACCTCTATAGGTAAAATGGCTTCAGATCCGAATACTAGTGAGTATGGAGTGGCTCCGGTAGGAGTGCAGATGCTGGTGCAGTAAGCCCATAGGGCGGGGTTGAGTTGGAGGTGCCAGTCGCAGCCAGCTTCATTGACTATCTTTTTTAAGATGTGGAGGATGATTTTATTAGAAGCCTCTGCTTGACCATTTCCTTGGGGGTAATATGGCGTGGAGAATTAGTGTTTGATGTCAAACTTTTCACACAAAGTGCGAACTTCTTGGTTTTTGAATGGCTTCCCATTATCAGTGACAATGGAATGAGGGATACCGTAGCGGCAGATGATGTAGTGGAGATTGAATTTGGAGATTTGGATGCCTATGGTGAAGGTGAGTGGTATTGCTTCCACCCACTTTGTGAAGTATTCAGTAGCAGTGATTATGAATTTATGGCCGTTGGAAGATGGAGGATGGATTTTCCCTACGAGGTCAAGTCCCCACTATGAGAAAGGCCATGGTGTTGTGATTGGTTGTAGCTCCTGTGCTGGGGTGTGGATGAGATCGCCATGCTGTTGACATGGGAGGCATTTTTTGATAAACTGATGTGCATCTTTATCCATGGTGGGCCAATAATAGCCAGTCCTCAGGATCTTTTTAGAAAGAGCTGGTCCACTTGAATGTACCCTACAAATACCTGGGTGTACCTCTTCCAAAGCTGCCTTAGCTTCCCTAGAGTCTAAACATCGTAGAAGTGTGTCATCAAGACTCCTTTTGTAGAGGGTGTCACCTACAAGGATGAAATGGGAGGCTCGACGGATGAAGGATTTTTTCTGTGATGGGGATAGGTTGTTGGGGAGGATATTATTGTGAAGGTAGAGATAGGTTTCCTGATACCAGGGGGATAAAGGACCAACAATTTTGCACACTAGTTCAGATTGGGGAACGTCATATGTTGGGATGGAGAGCTGTTCGATCAGGAATTCGCATTTCTTGCTGCCTTGCTTCATGTCAACCAGAGATCCGATGGTGGCCATGGCATCTACTGCTTTGTTGTTTAACCTTGGGATCTGCTTAAAGTGGATGTCACCAAAATAATCTTTAAAGTCATCGACCATCTTCTTATAGGGAAGGAGCTTATCGCCCTTGGTTTTGTATTCATTATTGACTTGCCTGATGACTAGTTGAGAGTCACCATACACAGTTAGTTTTTCTATTTTCCATTGGATGGCCATTCAGAGACCTGTGATGAGGGCCTCATATTCTGCTACATTATTGGTGCATGGAAATGTGATTTTGAATGATTTAGGGATCGTGTTACCTTGAGGGGTAACAAACAGGATGCCTGCCCCTGAGCCTCTGTGAGTGTAGGATCCATCAAAATACATCTTCCATGTATCTGCGGCTGGTGTGATTGTCAAGATGGCCTCGTCTGGAAATTCTACTATTGTAGGATGTTCTACCTGAATAGGTGCCTCAGCCAGCTGATCTGCTATGACTTGTACTTTGATTGCCTTTCTCTCTGTGTATTCTATGCCGAATTCGGTGAGAATCATGACCCATTTTGCCATTCTTCCAGTGAGAGCTGCTCTGTTTAGCAAATATTTTAGTGGGTTGATCTTAGCAATGAGCTTAGTCTTGTGATTAAGCATATAATGTCTTAACTTTTGTGATGTGAAGACCAGGACAAGACATGCTCATTCAATTTGTGTGTAGTTAAGCTCATAGGAAATCAAGGTGCGACTAATGTAGTAGATGGCTCTTTCCTTCCCCTACTCATCATGTTGTGCTAACAAAGCCCCAATTGTTGTGTCTATTGCGGAGATATATAAGAGGAGGGGCTCTCCTTGTCTTGGTGGAGATAGAATAGGGGGATTAGCCAGATATGATTTTAGTTGGTCGAAGGCATCCTGACACTGAGTAGTCTAGGTGAAAGCCATATCTTTCCTGAGGAGATGCTGGAATGGTTGGCATTTGTCAGCAAGTTGAGCAATAAATTGGCGAATAGACTGTAGTTTACCCTGCAGGCTTCTCAGTTGTTTCAAGGTTTTAGGAGGTGGCATTTCAGTAATAGCTTTGACTTTCACCGAATCTACCTCGATTCCTCGTTTGGAGACTATGTATCCCAGCAATTTACCTGAAGTGACACCAAAGACACACTTTTTTGGATTTAGATGAACATTATATTGCTCTAGCCTGTCAAAGATCTTGGCTAGCACGTCTAAGTGTTCTTCTCTAGTCTTTGATTTGCCGAGTAAGTCATCAACATAGTCCTCCATGATGTGGTGAAAGAGGTCATGGAAGATGATAGTCATTGCTTGTTGATAAGTAGCTCCTGCATTCTTTAGGCCGAATGGCATTACTACCCAATAGTATGTCCCCCATGGGCATATAAAGGATGTCCTGTGCTAATCTTCTTCAGCAATTTTGATTTGATTGTATCCTAAAAAACAATCCATGAGAGATAGCATCTCATGCCTTGCGGTAAGATCCACGATCATGTCAATGTTGGGGAGTGGGAAGTCATCTTTTGGGCAGGCTTTGTTGAGGTCTCTGAAGTCAGTGCAATAGTGGATTCTGCCATTTGGTTTAGGAATGGGTACTAGATTCGAAACCCATTCAGGATAATCAATTGGACGTATGAACCCCACATCTAGTAACTTTTTGAGCTCTGCTTTGACAAGAAGGGCCACCTAAGGATTCATCTTTCAGAGCTTCTATTTGACTAGTTTGGCATCAGGATGCACTGCAAGATGATGAACAACCAAGGTGGGATCTAGCCCTGGCATGTCTCCATAGGTCCATGCAAAGTTATGATTTCTATGTGTGAAGAATGCCAAGAAGTCTTCCTATTCGAACAGGCTGAGAGATTCTGCTCTGTATGTGATTTTTGGCTCTTGCTCTGTCCCACCGGGTGTACCAATGTAGATTAGATAAAGCAATGAAGGTAAAACACTAAATCAAATGCAATACAAACACAAGATTATACCTCACATGCAAAACCTAATCCCATCAAGGGAAAGAAGGAGCCTTTGCACCCAAAAGAAGCTCCCAAGACCAAGATTATCCCTAGACTATGGATTCAATGTGAAATGCTCTTCAATTGTACAACTCACTATCTAACTCAAGTATGATTTTGGCATGGTAACTTTGCATAAACTTGGATGATGAAAATAACTTGTGAGAGGTTGTATTTATAGACTTTTCGAAGGGATTTTGATCCAAGGGTGGCGATTGATTGGAGAGATCAATGGTGGAGGATGAAAGTGATGTGGAGGGCCTAGATTTGATCTTGGAAGATGGAGGGCTAGGAATAAAAGCAAATCTTTTATTTATTTTTGGGAAATAGGTGAATAAATGAGGTTGGGTGTGATGGATTATTTGTGAATTAAAAATTCACATGGGGAAGGGTAAAATGAATTAAAAATTCATTTGGGGAAGAGTGGATATTTATGAGTTATGACATGTGTAAGGGATATGTAAGAGGAGTAAATGTGATGTGTGATTTATTTGAATTTTAAATTTGGGGGATGTGGAGAGAAGTGCTAATGAGGGTTTGACTCACTTAATTAAGGTGATTAACCTAATTAATGTGGCTGGAATGAATTAGTAGAGGGATTAGAGGGAGGATAAGATTAATTAATCAGTGATTTAATTAATTAATCCTAAGGCTAAGATGAGGTAGGCTAGAGTAGGCAATTAAATAATAGCTATTTAATTGTCTAGGGTAGGGATAGGCTAATTAGTAGGCTAGATTGATTAGTTAACATAGTTTTAACTAATTAATTAGATTTAGGAAAAATGGGGGAATTGATTTAATAAATTTTGCATATTTATTAAATCAATTGGCTAAGGTTTGGACTATTGAATCAACAAAATTAATTCAATTTTGGGGATGAAATGGTGTGGATTTAGGAACTAAAAGGGGTAATTAATTAAATAAAAATTTAATTAATTGGTTGGAAAGGAAATTGGTATGTTTAGGGATGTCGGGAGTCAGTTTGGTGGTCAAGACATTTTTGGGTGTCTAGAGTACTTGCCTTTTGCCTTGGTGGTGAGAGTGGGCCCTTGCTCCACACCCTGAGGGATGAAGACTAAAGTAAAGAATCAACACAAGAAAGTAATATCACAATTTACTTTCAATCCAATTCCATCAGCTTTTGTATTCAAAAAATGTCTATATCAAAATGAGATCACAATAACAATAATTCACTCTCTATTCTGCTACTACCTTTGTAAGTTTATATCTAATCCAGTGATGAGATATTACTTACCTTAACTACTAGTTCATCTATGAGATAATTCCAATCTCTTATTCTACTAACTATTTAACTATAGAATAAACATTCATGTAATTAAAATAGATTTAGTGGAACAACAATCTCACTAAACCTGAGTCTTAGTTTCAAATACAACTAGGCAATGAGGCCCTGAAATATAGGTACTTAAATCAGTTTGTCAAGAACTCATGCAAAATTAAAATAATGATAAACTTCCAACAGTTAACTATGATCTTCATTCGATTGCTTAGGTGTTGATTGAGTAATATCTAGAATACCCCAATTACTATTGGAAGTGTTGATTGGCAGCATGCTGGAAATTTGCATCTATGCTGGGGAGACTCTGAAGGTGTGTACTTCTGTCTACAGGTCCAGAGATATGCTTTATGACCTTTTGTTCAGCTTTGGAGATATGCTTTACGACCTTCTGTTTAGCTCTAGAGATATGCTTTTGACTTCAGTCCAGCTCTGGAGATGATTCTCCCCCTTTATCTCAAATTCTCTCCAATCATATTAGAAAATATTGGAGATTAGTGTGGGATCCATCTATCAGCTCCGGAGATTATTAGGACCACCTCTGGAGATGACCAAAATTGTCTTTTCCCAAACATCTGCACCTATAGATTCAAAAAGAGATAAATTCTACATATTAATTCAGTGCACATTAGTTCCTCAATCAGAAATCATGATTTTAAGTAATTCATCTCTTATTAATCATAATTAGAACAATCTTGTTAATCTATTTTGGTGCAGTCATTAGGACAATGGAATAAGAAGGAAGGAAAAAGAGAGGTAAAATGGTGTATTTCATGGGTGCTACCTGGCACTCATCATCCCCCCTATACTTAAAGGTTAACAGGTCCTCCTGCTTCTCACAATTTGGACTTATTTAGGTGGAATATTCTATTAGTCAAGTTGTAGTCCTTTGCATAAGTGGTCCAAGTGGTGTGGTCTATATTACCATTTCCTCTGAACTGATCAACCTGCTTCATCCATTCCTACAATTTATCATCTTCCATTTGTTTAGCCTAGATAGGTAGTGGCTCAATGATGAGAGGGGGTCTAAAACAACCACCGATCTACTCATGTTGGTATTTATCCATCATTTTGGATATTAACCTGGCCTTTCTCATAAACAACCTAAGGTTGGCAGGGGACACCACTTCCCTCACCTTCTATTCTGCAGTGAAAATGTTCCACCTTTCTTTGCCACTGCAAGCATTTGATTGGATGAATTGTTCATGAGGATACCAAAATCAATGGAACATTCTTGCAAATGCTTTAGATACAATGGTAAAATCTTGGTCTTATTGTCTGGGTGGTAAACATATGCCCTGAATTGGATCTTAAAATCATGGGGATTTGGACATTCTTTTCTGATAAAAAGGCTTGTTTCTGCATCCTTCTTTAGGTAAGCCTCCATCCTTTCATTCCAAATTTGATGATTTCTCATTAGTGACATGAATTCCTTGAGTTGATATTCTCCTACAAAATAGTTGATAATGAAGGTCATATCATCAACACAGAAGCCATGCAAATATAATTCACATAGAAATTTTTTGTCTTCATTAGAACTTCTAATGTATGCTTCCATAAACCATTCCCCTGTTTCTGTATCTTCAGTCAAATTAGATAGAACCAAAGATAGTTTTATCTACATTGGGGGCCTGCAAGATAGGATCTCAGATGAAATGGAAGCTACCTAAAGGACTTTTTCTTCCAAGGTTTCTACTCTTTTTGACATGGCAGTTACTGCCCTCTGTAATTGCAACACGGGCTTAGAAGCCTCATATTCCCTACATCTTCTTTCCCAATGGAACAAGGCTTTAGGAATATCTATTGGAATTGGGCCTACATATGGATCTATTTGCACATCCTATTCCATGGTTGCTCTTGGGCCAATTAACTCCTGAATGTACTCTTCTTGATCATCTACTTTATTGTTGGCCCATGTCAATTGTTTTTCTTGACTTTGTACTTTCTCAACAAGTCCTGCAATTATCATGAGACTATTGTCTCTAACCTTGGTAATATCAAAAATATTTTGTACTGCTTCTACCTCCTTTTCCTTGATGATTTGAGTCATTTCTATCTCCTTTTCCTTGATTCTTTGGGCTGCCTTTGTTTCTTGGTCTCTCAATTTTACATCTTTCTCCTGAATTATTTGCTATTGATTTTGGAACTCTACTTGCAGCCCTTCAATCACCTATTTTTGCTCCATTTCTTTTTCTTTCATGACCTTCTTGAGGTCAGTAATAATTAGATTCTTCCCTGACAATAATCTTTTTAGATGATCAATTTCCTCTAGCATCTGTTGTTCCCTTGAAATCTCAATATCCTCCTGATTAGAGGGATGAGAATAAGTTCCTATTTCTTCTTCTGTTTGTTGTACATTAGAGTTTTCCATGGCTATTTGCTCTTCACTGCCTATTGTATCCACTTGCTCTATCTCACTTTCCCCTGTAGTCTCCTTGCCTTGAGCTTCCTCTTGACTTCTCTATGCAATTATTGGTGTTGATGAAGGCCCAGCCTCATCTACAGAAGCTCTAAAGCCCAAGAGAACTTTAGCCAGGAGAGTAGTGTCTTTTTCAATTTGGATAAGCTACCTTTTCCTTTTGCTTCTCTATAGTACAGGTGGAGTAGGTGCCTCTGTAGCATATATATCATCCTCTGAGTCTGAGGAAATAGTAAAAGTTTCTTTTTGTTCTATCTCCGGATTAGGGGAATGTTGTGAAGTTGGACTATGAAAACCTAGATGAATAGACATTTTTGGGGAAGCTTCTCTTAGTTTCTTTTTCTTACCAAAGGAATTTCATCTAAATCATGAGATGCTTCCTCAGCCCAGTAGTGTATTGTGGAATCAGTTTTCTTTGAAGCTGTTTTTGTTTTCTGACCCTGCCTTGTTTTCTTCTTTTGCTTTGTGGGATCATAAGCCTAGGTGGAGGTTTACTCTATGACAATTGTTTCCTCTGTTTGTTTTAACTAGAGTAGACTCATCATCCAAGGTCATCTTTGTTGCAAGTATGGGCCTAACCAGTGTTGTCATTGATGTCAACATACTCATGCTACATTAATGAGAAGGATTGGATGAGCAGAGAGAAGCAATGGAGACAGTGAAGTGGAAATCCCAGCTAAGATGCAGATCAGAGGTTGCAATTCAAAGGGTTTGTAGATATGAGTCTTGAGATGATCCAGTCAAGTTTTCAAAGGTCCACATGAAGATCTGAAGAAGTTATGGCCGCTCAAGTAGAACCGGCTCCGGCAGGTGTTTAGAGGTGACAGAGTGACATAGATAGGTCCGGTGAGATCCGGTAATGCACTATCCCATTCTGTGGATTTGAGGGAGTGTTGAGGACGTCCATGTGAAGTGTCAACTTGATTGGTTCATGGTTTGAAGGTCTGAAAGAACCTATTCCTTTGTGACAACAATGACAAACTATGTTCTTAAATCTCTGGATGAAGGAGAGGAGAATTCCAGCAAGTAGATGAAGTGTGGATGTTCTCAAATGATTCAGGAAAGGTTGTGGTGATCCTTGGATCATATCCAGTTCATGTTGGTGGTCCGCATTGAAGTTAGAGTGCGCATTTGAAGAATAACCATTGGATGTTGGTGTTCTTCCTAAGACTTGCTAACTGGATGTATTACACGTCTTGCAGATGATCTTGTAGATGTTTACCAACTTAGATGATTATTCCTAAGTCGATGCCTTGTATAAATAAGGGATTGTGAAGTCTTTCCAAAGTGTGTCTTGTGGTGATGAGTGTGTGCTAGCGAGGAGGAGTGCAAAAGGTAGAGTAGAAGTATTGAGCTTAAATGGAACTGATTCAAGCATGGTGAAGATGCTATTCTCCAATTCATGAAGGTGATTCTTATTTCTTTGTAGACAGTGTGTCTCTTGTAGCTAGTGAGCCTCTTGTGAGCAGTGTGCTTGGGCAGTGAGCCCTAATTGGCATGTGCCATTTTGTTCTTTCTATTCTTCTAATAGAGAATACATTCTTGGGTTAATCACCCCGTGGTTTTTCCCTTAACTAGGTTTTCCACATCAAAATCTTGGTGTCTTATGTGTTGATGAGTTCCTGCTTTTGATTTGAATGCATTATGTTTCATGTTTAATATACTACTAATCACCAAGAAGATTTAAGTGTGTAAATTGGAGAAAGTTCTACACAACTGATTCACTCCCCCCTCTCAGTTGTGTGCCCTAAGTCTAACAATTGGTATCAGAGCTAAGTTCCTCTAAAAAGAGCTTAACCGCTTGAGGAGATCCAGGATGTCGTCTTACAAGAAGGATAGTCTAAAGTTTGATGGAACCAACTTTGCTCTTTGGAAAGGTTGCATGAAATGTCACTTGTAGTGTATAAGAATGGCGTACTGGTTTATGGTTACAAAAGTGTATGTACCTTCACAGGGTGGTCTGACAACCCTAAATGAAATCACAGATGCTGAAAATAATCTACGGACCAAAGAGGCTCTCCTAAGCGCATTATCTGACTCAAAGCTCTCAAATGTTATTGACCTACCAACTGCATTTGAGGTTTGGAATAAAATAGAAATTTTGCTTTAAGGAGACCAGTATGTTAAATGTGCAAGGTTACAGAGTCTAAAAGGGAAATTTGAAAAATTGAAGATGAGAGATGATGAAAATATTACCACTTTTATGCCAAGAGTGAATGAGCTAGTTTGTGGAATTAGAAATGTTGGTGGAGTCTTGGATGAAAATGAGATTCTTGGTAAAATTCCCAGATCCCTTCCTGCGTCTTACAAAATCAAGGCTGCTGCCATTGAAGAATTCAGAGCCCATACAACTATCACAAGAGATCAATTAGCTAGGAAATTGGCTGCATTTGAAATGATAGAGTTTGGAGATGACCCCCCAAGACTGAATCTATATTCAAAGCCAGTGCCTCTATTAAAGGTAAACAAAGGTTTGATCCAGGAGAAAATTCTTCAAGGAAATTGTCATGGTATGAAAAAGCAAGAAAAGATCTGGAAGAAGAAGTAGAGACTGTTCAACTTGAAGCCCTTATTGCAAAGAGGCTACCAGGAGGATTCGGTAAGTATGAAGGAAAATTACCTTTTAAGTGTTTTAACTACAATAAGATTGGTCATTTTGCCTCAAGGTGTCCGGATAGATTTTCAAGGCAAAATCCTAACAGGCCAAGGTTCCAAAAGAACTGTTACTATGTACATGAAGATGATGATAATGAAGGAGTAACAGATGATGAATCAGAGATAGGAAACAAACCTGAAAATAAATGGGTGTTCATTTCCATCAAGGAAGAAGATCCAATGTCCTCTATATCTGTCAATCTTAAGACTGTGGAAAGAGCTCTGGCTACCCAAATTGAAGAGAAGGATGATTCGGTCATCGACAGTGGATGCTCTCACCATATGACAAGTGAAAAAAAAAAGTTTTTAGATTTGGATAGGTATGAAGGAGTAGCGGTAAAGTTTGGTGACAATTCTGCTGGTAGAATCAAAGGAAGAGGAACTATTTCTTTTGATGGAAGAAACAAAACTGGTAATGTACTGTATGTTGAAGGTTTGAAGCACAATCTTCTCAGTGTTGGATAGTTGGTGGACAAAGGCTATGATCTCCAATTCAAGGATGGAAAATGCAAAATCTTTGAAAGGTCCAGAATAGAGATTACATCTGGTACTCAAACTAAAGGTAATATCTTCCATTTGGTTGGTTCTGGTAAAAGCTACTTATTTGTTCAAGTTGATCAGAGTTGGTTATGGCATAGAAGGGTGTGTCATGTGAATTTTGATAATATCATCAAGATAAGCAATACTCAGGCTGTAAGAGATCTTCCAAAATTGGTGAAACCTACTAACAACTTGTCCAATGAATGTCAGTTGGGTAAGTTGAGCAGAGTCACTTTCAAAAGCAAGGAACTATCTTCTACCAGATTATTGGACTTAGTTCACACTGATCTTTGTGGTCTAGAAAGAACCAGGAGTATTCAAGGTGATAGATACTTCATGCTGCTAATTGGTGACTATTCTTGGATGATGTGGGTAACCTTTCTAAAGGAGAAATCAGAAGCTCTTGAGAAATTCAAAATATTTAAGGCTATGGTAGAGAATGAAACAGGATTAGAGTTGAAATGTCTGAGGTCTGATAGAGGTGGAGAATTCACATCCAGTGAGTTCATAGAGTTCTGTGAGAAACATGGAATTAAGAGACAGTTGTCTGCTCCTAGGACTCCGCAGCAGAATGGAGTAGTGGAGAGAAAGAACTGGACCATCCAGGAAGCATCTAGGACCATGATGATGGAAGCAAATGTTCCTCAGATCTATTGGAGAGAAGCTGTCAGCACTGTAGTCTATACTCTCAATCGAGTTCAAATCAAAAGTAATACCGGTAAGACCCCTTATGAACTCTGGTTTGGTATTACTCCTACTGTAAGATATTTCAGAGTCTTTGGTAGCAAATGTTACATCAAAAGAGATGAAGATCTAGGCAAGTTTGATGCTAGAATTGATGAAGGAATATTCTTGGGTTACTCTACTCAAAGCAAAGCATACCGGTGTTATAACAAGAGACTAAGAAAGATGATAAAAAGTACAAATGTGAAGGTTGATGAGGGAATAGAGAAACCTTCAAGGTTTTATGAATATGATGAAGATGATCAGAATGGTGTTCTAGTTCAAGGAGTTCAATCCTCTTCTGAAAGTCAGATTCAAACTGATCTGGTAAATCAGGAAGAAGAGATAGGTCTGAATGAGCCTGATCAAGAAGCAGAAGTGCAAGAAACTCCCAAAGTTCCAAGGTATGTAAGACTAAACCACTCTGAATATCAGATCATAAGTGACAAAAGCAAAGGTGTGCAAACTATAAGGAAAATTGCTCAAAATTCAGATGAATATTGTCTGATTTCAAAGATTGAACCTAAGACAATAAATGAAGCCTACAATGATGAAAACTGGACCAAAGCAATAGAGGTAGAGTTGATGCAAATTGAGAAAAATCACACTTGGGATCTTGTTCCAAGACCTAGAAACAAGAATGTGATTGGAACCAAATGGGTCTTCTGAAACAAACTAAATGAAGTTGGTGAAGTAATCGGAAATAAAGCCAGATTGGTCTGTAAGGACTACTCTCAATTAGAAGAAATTGATTTTGGAAAAACTTTTGCTCCGGTGGCAAGAACTGAAGCAGTCAGATTATTTCTTGCATTTGCTACCTTCGAGGATTTCAAGGTGTATCAGATGGATGTCAAGTCTACTTTCTTGAATGGTGACTTCGAAGAAGAAGTGTACATTGAACAACCGGATGGATTTCAATTATCTGAGCATGGTGATATGGTCTGCAAGTTGAAGAAAGCCATGTATGGACTAAAGCAAGCCTCAAGAGCCTGGTATGAAAGATTGGACAAACATCTTTTGAAGATTGGTTTCAACAAAGGTACTGCTGACAGTAACTTATATTTCAAAATTGATCATGAAAACATCTTGATTGTTGAAGTATTTGTTGATGATATCATCTTTGGAGGAAGAGACAATATGTGTAAAACTTTTGCAAATCAAATGAAAAGTGAGTTTGAGATGTCAATGCTTGGTGAAATGAATTTCTTCTTGGCTCTGTAAATTACTCAAACAAAGAAAGGAATCTTTATTTCTCAGACCAAATATGTGAAAGAATTGTTGAGAAAATTTGGAATGGAAGATTCAAAGCCAATGAATACTCCCATGGCAACCGGATGTAAGTTGAGAAAAGATGATGACTCTCCTAAGGCAGACCAGACAAAGTATAGATCAATGATTGGAGGATTGTTGTATCTCACTCAAACTAGACCAGATATAATGCAGGCTATTGGTCTTGTTGTGAGATTCCAGGCTGATCCCAGAGAATCTCATGTCATGGCAATCAAAAAGATTTTTAGGTATCTAAAAGGAACAGTTGAGTATGGTTTGTGGTATCCTAGAGATCATGATTTCTCTCTTCATGCATATAAAGATGCAGATTGGGTAGGAGATGTGGATGTCTGGAAGAGTACCAGTGGTGGAGCATTCTTTTTGGGAAAGAGATTAGTTTCTTGGCTAAGCAAGAAACAAGAGGCAATATCCCTGTCTACAACTGAAGTAGAATACATTACAGCAGCAGGTAGTTGCACTCAAGTGTTATGGATGAAGCAGATGCTAAGAGATATTAAAGTAGAGTATGAGGAGCCTATCACAATCTTCTGTGATAATTCAAGTGCTATAAATATATCTAAGAATCTGGTGCTGCATTCTAAGACTAAGCATATATCTATCAAGTTTCACTTTTTGAGAGAGCAAGTGAACAAGAATGAAGTCAGACTAGAGTTTGTGCCCTCCAAGGATCAGATTGCAGCTATCTTTACTAAACCTCTACCTAAGGACTCTTTTGAGTATCTCAAGGAGAAGTTAGGGGTTATTGCCCCTTCGGTGATGAACTAACGTGCACTAAGGTGTATCAGTCCAGTGGATATCACAGTCATATCTTGTGATCTGGATTGATGGGAGCTACTACTCAGGGGGAGCAGCAGGTATGATTCTATAGTGTTGGAATTGCAAGTATGAGCCCTTTGCCATTGATGTCAAAGGGGGAGAGAAGACATGTGAAAAACAAGTGGTTGATGGTCAAAGGGGGAGCAGTAAAGGAAGAGAAGACATGTGAATGGTTGTTGCTGATAAGGGGAGTAGTGACAGTAAAGAGAAGTTCTTGTCTTGATGGTTTTTCACATCATATGTTGCCATCAATGACAAAGGGGCACATTGTTGCAAGTATATGCCTAACCGGTGTTGTCATTGATGTCAACATACTCATGTTGTATTAATGAGAAGGATTGGATGAGCAGAGAGAAGCAATGGAGACAGTGAAGTGGAGATCCTAGCTAAGATGCAGATTAGAGGTTATGGTTCAAAGGGTTTGTAGATATGAGTCTTGAGATGATCCAGTCAAGTTTTCAAAGGTTCACATGAAGATCTGAAGAAGTTATGGCCACTTAAGTAGAACTGGGTCTGGTAGGTGTTCAGAGGTGACAAAGTGATAGATAGGTCCGGTGAGATCCGGTAATGCACTATCCCATTCTGTGGATTTGAGGGAGTGTTGAGGATATCCATGTGAAGTGTCAACTTGATTGGTTCATGGTTTGAAGGTCTGAAAGAACCTATTCCTTTGTGACAGTAATGACAGACTGTGTGCTTAAAGCTCCGAATGAAGGAGAGGAGAATTCCAGCAAGTAGATGAAGTGTGGATGTTCTTAAATGATTCAGGAAAGGTTGTGGTGATCGTTGGATCGGATCCAGTTCATGTTGGTGGTCCATATTGAAGTTAGAATGCGCATTTGAAGAATAACCACTGGATGTTGGTGTTCTTCCTAAGACTGGCTGACCGGATGTATTACATGTCTTGCGGATGATCTTGTAGATGTTTGCTGACTTAGATGATTATTCCTAAGTCAATGCCTTGTATAAATAAGGGATTGTGAAGTCTTTCCAAAGTGTGTCTTGCGGTGATGAGTGTGTGGTAGCGAGGAGGAGTGTGAAAGGTAGAGTAGAAGTATTGGGCTTAAATGGAACTGATTCAAGCATGGTGAAGATGCTATTCTCCAGTTCATGAAGATGATTCTTATTTCTTTGTAGATAGTGTGTCTCTTGTAGGCAGTGAGCCTCTTGTGAGCAGTGTGCTCAGGCAGTGAGCCCTAATTGGCATGTGCCATTTTGTTCTTTCTATTCTTCTAACAGAGAATACATTCTTGGGTTAATCACCTTGTGGTTTTTCCCTTAACTAGGTTTTCCACGTCAAAATCTTGGTGTCTTATGTGTTGATGAGTTTCTGCTTTTGATTTGAATGCATTATGTTTCATGTTTAATATACTTCTAATCACCAAGAAGATTTAAGTGTGTAAATTGGAGAAAGTTTTGCACAACGGATTCACCCTCCCTCTTAGTTGTGTGCCCTAAGTCTAACAATCTTTTGCCTTGTTGGGCGAGCCAAATATGGAGTTTGTTCTTCCACAACTTCTTTCCCTTTTCTCTTTTTGCTAGAAACAAGGGTAGCAAATGAAGTTGCCTCCAGTGAGGGCTTTCGACCTTTACCTCTCTCAGTAGCTGAAGAGGAAGTTAAAGATTCTACCTCCTCTTCCTGATGGGTATAGGAAGCTTCTTCCATTCTCTGTGTCCTCTCTAGTGTTTTGTCCTAGGTTTATAGTCTAAAAATGTTTGCCATAATGTTTCCCCATCAGCTTGAGACAAAAAATGATGTTTTACAATTAGAGAAATGAGGCCATGGTGTTTCATAGGACCCTTCCTTTGTTGATATTTGTTTGTAGATGATCTAATTGTAGAGTGCAGAAAGTTTGGAAGGTTTATGCTAAATTTTGGGTGTGCATTTCCATGCCTCAAAAAAATCAACATTTTCATTATTAGTCCTAGGACTATGGAAAATTGGCCATCACATGTAAAGTATTTCATCAACCATAATGCTATAGATTGCCAGGGGTTTGGAAGTGAATACCTAACAATTACTTTGACCTCATTTTTTCTTAAATGTAATTGTATTGCAGGTTCACCATCTCCAGAGAATTTTTTAATTAAATCAACATATAGGGTTTTCAAATGGTAAAACCTCTCACCTTGTTCTGGTAATCTAGAGATATGACTGATGATGGTTGTAGACATATTGACCTAAACCCCTCTGATAGTTGTTTGATTATCTCTCAGGTTTTGTAGGAAGTCATCAACAATATCCTCATGAAAACCTTCAAATTTCTCCAGGAACTCTAACCACCCTGCATTCCTTAGAATGTCTACCACATCTTCATCCTTCAGCAGGCCTGATATATTCTCTAGCTCTAATTTCTTCTTGACACCCATCTCTTTGTCCTATTCCACCCTCTGTATCTAAAATTCTTGATTCTTCTCTCTGTAGTCTATTTCTCTTTTCACTCTGGAGGACTGTGTCAGCAGACTTAAATTTTTCAACCAAAGATTTTTAGAAAATTTTGCAATCTTGAGTGAAGGTTGATATGTCATTTTTTTTACTTCTCAAATTATGGGAAAGAAGGTTGAAAGTGGTTTAGCATGCTTATGCAGTAACAATTGTAGTAGAGCGATGGGACACTCCGTAGACAGGTTGACAGTGTGGCAAATATGGTGGCATGCATGAGGTGAAAAGGGAAATAATGGCAGGGAGATGTGGCATGATAACATCACCCAAAAATAGAAATGACAAGATAGTTACTAAGTTAATTAAAGAGAATTACCTGAATCAATCTTAATGATGACGATCTGATGTACTTGGCTGCAAGACTGTAGCTATGATGTGACTTGATGTGACTAGGCACGTGAGCAGTACCTACGTGGGTTTGAGATGGCATCAGCATCCCTGTCATGACATATTCTATAATTATTCCTACTAAGTGTTATGGGAATGCTATGTTGTCAAGTGACGCCAGTACATCAATTCGTGATGGCCTGCGCATGTGGAAGTGATGGCTTTTTCAACTACTGATGACATGCAAGCTGACTTCATCTTTGTTTTTGTCATAAAGTGGAGGATGAGTCATGTTGACCTCATTAAATGACATCTCCACTTTGTTATCTGGAGATGTGGGTCCCCTCCTTATTTATTTTATTTAAGAATGACTCTTTATTGGTGGAGCATCGGAGGTGCTCCTAGTTGTGAAGCACCGGAGGTGCTCCCAATTTGTGAAGCACCGAAGGTGCCCCTAGTTTGTTACAGAGATGTGTTTTAGTAACTCTTTGTACCTGATTACCTCCATAGCTTGATTATTCCAATCCTGCAAGAAGAAGGGAACCATCATTTATTGGTTTTCAATCCCCTTAGTCGAGAAAGACAGCCATTTACTAGTTTTCCATCTTTCTCTTTTTTTTTTCTTTTTTTTTTAAGAAGGCCGCCATTTGTTAGTTTTCAACCTTCTCTTTTTTTTTTAAGAAGGCTGCCATTTGCTAGTTTTCAACCTTGTCTTATTTTTTTGTAGTCCAAATCTATGATAGAGGATGTGTCCTTTGTAACCAAGCACAAGCCTTTGATGAACTCTTCTTTACTTGATGGGTTCTAACAAAACCGTTCCATTCTTAAAAACTTCCATTATCTGATAAGGACCCATCCAATGAGTTTGTAGCTTTCCTTTGAACTCCTTGAACTTAGAATCATATAGGAGAACCCAATCACCTTGCTGAAATGTCCTCCTTTTGATGTGTTGGTCATGCCATTGCTTCCTTTGATATTGAATAAGTTATGTTTGTTGTATGGTCTCTGTATGGATTTCATCCAACTCATTAAGTTGAAGAATCCTATTATGTTGTGCTATAGATAATGGTAGGCCAATATCTAATGAAGTCTTGAGTGTCTGCAGTTCAATTCAATAGATAGGATGGGTTTCTTTCCATAAACCAATTCATATGGTGAGAATTTGGTTGTGGACTTCCAAGTGGTATTGTAAGCCCAAACTGCTTCAGGTAATCGGTTAGCCCAATCCTTTCTATTCATGGCCACTGTCCTTGTCAGGATATTATCTTGTTCTCTATTAGTCACCTCTACTTGTCCATTGGATTGGGGATGGTGAGGTGAAGATTTCCTGTACTTAACTTGATATAAGTCTATGAATGCTTTGATTACTTGTGAAGTGAATTGAGGTCCTATGTCTAAAACTATTGATCTTGGAGCTTCAAACCTCAAGAAATTTCTATTATAGAGGAAATCAACAACTTTCTCTTCTCTTGTAAATTACAATGGATGAACTTCAGCCCATTTAGTCACATAGTCTGTGCATACCAGAGTGTACTCTTTGCCTGATGATGGTGGAGAAATTGGTCCCACAAAGTCTAGACCCCACTGCTCAAATGGTTCCAACATTACTTGAGGATGAAGTGCCATTTCCTGGGTGAAAGTTGGCTGTCCCATCCTTTGGCACTTATCACATTGCTATACATACTTCTTGGTATCCTTATGAATAGAGGGCTAGTAGTAACCAGCTCCCAGAACCTTGTGGATGGTTTTGTGTGAAGAATAGTGCCCACCAGATGGTTCATCATGACATGCCCTTATGACATCAAAAATTTCATCATCTTTTAGACATCTGCGTAAAATGAAATTAGGGCCACATTTAAACAATAAACTATTTAACCATTTGTAAGATAAGCTTTCCTTAAGCATTTCCTTTGTTTTGAGGTAAAATGGGAGGGAAACAAGCCTGTAGCTAAGAGATCAGCTATGTTTGCAAACTAAGGTACAGTAGAGGAGATAGAAAAAAGATGTTCATCTGGGAATCTATCCTCCACTAGCTGATTCTCTCCACCTATATGCAATCTTGACAGAAAGTCAACAACGAAATTAAATTTGCCTAGATTATCAACTATGGTAATGTCAAATTCCTGTAATAGCAATAACCACCTGATTATCCTTGCACCTACTACTAGATTATTCATTAAGTATTTGATGGTTGCATGATCAGTATGTACAAATATTTTGTATCCAGTGATATAATGCATGAATTTGTTTATAGCATATATGACTGCCAAGAATTATTTTTTAGTTGTGGTATAGTTTCTTTTTTGTAGAGGTGAGGTTTTTATTGATGTAGTAGATGGCATGCATACCTTCTCCCTCCTCTTTCTATCCTAAGGCTACTCCAATGGACTCATTTGAAGCATCAGTTTGTATGTGAAATGGTAGAGTCCAATTGGGTCCTCTTAAAATAGGTGTGACAGTAAGTTTCTCCTTAAGGGTTTCAAATGTTGATTGACAATCCTCTATCCATAAGAATTATGTGTCTTTGTTAAGCAGGGTAAACAGAGGAGTGGCTATTCTGCTAAAATTTTCTATAAATCTCCTATAGTAGCTTGCATGACCCA
This sequence comes from Cunninghamia lanceolata, assembly GCA_027924645.1. Taxonomy (NCBI): domain Eukaryota; kingdom Viridiplantae; phylum Streptophyta; class Pinopsida; order Cupressales; family Cupressaceae; genus Cunninghamia; species Cunninghamia lanceolata. The sequence continues at coordinate 3,469,380 of BSBN01000697.1, forward strand.
AAAAAATTCTAACATCTATTTATTTTTAGGTCAAGGTAACTTCTTGATCACTTCTATTTTGTTCTAGTCCACTTTGATCCCATTTGCTAAAATGTGGTGTCCTAATACAATTCCTTCTTCTACCATCATGAAGCATTTCTCATGGCTCAGGGATAGTCAATTTTTTTCACAGCAATTTAATACCTTTTCTAAGTTTATGAGACCTTCTTCAAAGTTGTCCCCATACACAGTAAAGTCATCTATATAGACTTCCATGCACTCATTAGCTAGTTCAGCAAAAATAGCTAAAACAAGCCTCTAAAATGTAGCTAGAGCATTACATAGTCCAAATGGAAGAACTTTGTAGGCAAAAGTTCCCCAAGAACAAGTGAAAGTGTTTTTATCTTGATCTTCAGTTGCCACTTGGATTTGGTTATATCCATTGAACCCATCTAGGAAAGAAAAATACTTCCTCCCTGCAAGGTTGTCCAGCACTTGGTCAATGAATGGTAAGGGAAATAGTCCTTCTCTGTGGCTTTGTTTAGCTCTCTATAGTCAATATGCACTCTCCACTTCCCATTATTTTTAGACACTATGACTAAGGGTGAGACACATTGACTATCTGAGATTAGATATATAAACCCTACTTGCAGCAATTTTTCTATTTCAGTCTTTACAATGTCTTTTAAAGAAGGATTCAACCTTCTCTAGGGTTGTCTGACAGGTTTGACTTCTTCAGTGTATATATGATGAGTACAGATCTTGGGAGGAATGCCCTTCATATCTTGGTATTCCCAAGCAAAAGCTACTGAATGGGAAATTAGGAGTTTGATAAGTTCTTCCTCCTATTTTTCTGCTAACTAGGTGTTGATATTCAGTGTTTTCCCAGGTAAAATCATGACTTGTTTTGTGATCTGATCCATAGATATATTCAATCCATATCCTGGAGTCATGGTATTGAGAGGGAAAGAATGTGGAAGCAATATGTGGAATGTGGCTAAGTCTCTGTAAAAGGTTTCTCCACAAGGAATGATATTTTCTAGGGTACAATGAGCAGAAGTGAGAAGTTATCTCCTTGAATCTTGGGCTAGTTCCATTATATCCTCATTAATAAGAATGTGGGTGATATCTTATGTTGTATCATAGTGGGTTTCTTCCTCTAACTCACCCAAATGTTCTTTGATGGTAACCATAGCTATGGAGGCACTATTTTCCATGTTATCTGGCTCATCTACCCATACTCTTCCTGAATAATGTATTGATGGTTTAGCTGGTGGATACAAAGATATTTTCTTCAAATATATTCCATTAGAAATGACCATATCCATAGTTTGACAATTGATGGATGCTACTGCTGTACCTAGCCATGGTCTTCATAATATCAATGGTTAAGCATTTCTTTGGTTTCTTAGTTCTAATATCAAGAATTCTACTGGGAATTCTCATGATTCTATTACAACTGGAACATCAGTAATCACCCCTTTTGGAATAGCTACTGATTGGTCAGCAAGTTGAAGGATTGTAGATGTGGATTGGATACCTGTTAGTGCTAATTTGTCCATTGTATGAACTGTCATTACATTTATTTCTGCTCCCAAATCAACCAAAACATTTGAAATTTCTACCCCTGAGATGTAAACTGTTATAACAAGATTTCTAGGATCTCCATATTTTGGGAGGAGCAATTCTTCCATTAGGAGGTCTACTATTTTTCCTTCCACCTGGATGGTGGAAGGAAAGTTTTTCTTCCTACCCTAGGTCTTAACACAATGTTGTTTGATGAATTGATTCAGTTCAAGTACATCCTTAATTGCTTGTAGGAGGGGAATTTCAATGTTCAATTATCTAATTTCTTGTGATTCCATGGTAGATTGGACTTGTTTTTGTAAAACATTTTTCTGATGGACATGCTTTTTAAGCCACTCTGGGTATGGTGCTAGTTTTTCTATCTCTGGAGCATCTTCAAAGTTCTTATCAGAAATGTTTCCAGGGGTGTTCTCTGAAGTCATTCTTTTAGGAGGAACTCCAGATTTATCCAAGGATGATTGTTTTAGCACTATTTTGATAGTAATCTCCTCTGGAAGCTGAGTGGATGGATTTTCAAGTTCCTCATCATTGGTTACTTCAACTATAGTTGGAGGAGATGGTCTTGGAAGTGCTTTCCTAGAATGCAGCTGGAGATTATTGGAATAAATAGAATTAATACCAACCATGTTTTCTTGTATTGACATATAAACAACTACTCCCTGCTTATTCCGTGGGTTTGGTATAGGTTGAGTTGGTAAGGGTGGTTGGATAATTGGTTCGCTTTGTGACTTTTCTTATGTGTTGGTGGGTCCAATTAGCAATGCTTGTTGTTGAGGTTGGAAACATTGAGGTTGTCCCTGGTATTGTTGATTATATCCCTATTGAGGACCCCAATGAGGCTGCATGTTTTGTGATCCAAACTATTGTGGCTACTATTGATTCCCCCAGGGCTGATTTTTCCATTGTTGGTTCTACCATTGTTGGTTTGGTCAATCTTGTTGTCCCCAAGGAGGATTATTCAGAGGCCCATGCCAAGTTGGATTCCATTGATTATTTCCCCAATTAGAAGGACCCCTATAAGAAGCCTAGTTTGGATACTGATTATAAGGAAAATTCCTAGCTTATTTTTGTCCTACATAGTTCAACTCCTCCTCTATAGTGGCATTCTTTTTACTTAGCCCTTTTAAGGCTGGGAGCTGATCACATCAACTGGTAGGATGTTCCTTCTCATAGATCTGATAGATTTCTGATTTATCCAAAGGGCATTCTCTAAATAGATGTTTGTTTCTACACCTAGGACAATAGATGGAGAGTGGTTCAAATGTTTTGTCTTGATCATTTGTTCTAGTCTTTGCTTGAATCCCATCTAATGTGGTATTCAGCTAGACTAGAATATCTATTTTGAGATTTGCAATTTCTTCCATTAACTATCCTATTTCTTTCTTCCCTTTGAAAGATTTGGGTGTTCTCACTCCATCTTGGGTTCTAGAATAGTTCGTACAAAGTTCTTCTATAATAGGCATATCCATTTTATTGATATTCCCTTTTCCCATTAGATCCAGTGCATGTTTTGATTCTTTGTCTAATCCTTTCACAAACAAGGTTATGGCCAAAAAGTGATTTACAGGGTTGCCATACCTTCTCAAAGTAAAGTTGAACCTATCCACATAATCCTCTAAGGTCTCCTCCTCTCTCTGTTTAATTTTGAATAATTCCTCATTCTTATCACTGACTCTACAATAGTCCTGGTATTTTCCCAAGAATTCTGTCTCTATTTGATCTCAGGAATGGATGGAGTTTTGGGGCAAACCCATGAACCATCTCATTGTAGAATCTTTCAGAGTTGAGGGAAACAGTTTAGATTTTTGATTATCTAATCCATAATCATAAGTCTGACATACCACTCTGAATTCAAACAAAAACTAATCTGGATCCTCAGAAGCAAGACCCCTAAAATTTGGCAAGTGGGCAGGTGAGATATTTTTCATAGGGGCATTGTCTCCAGCACCCAGAACAATGGGATATGAGAAGGTCCTAGGAGCCTGATTATTTTCCTCTACATGATTATCATAATTATCATCCATGTCTAATATTGGTTCTTCTCTTTGAATTTTTGTCTAGAATTTCTATTCTAATTCTTGGATATAATCAGCAAATGGAGGAATCAGAGGGTCTAAGGGATTATTGAATTAAGGTGCAGTTTCCAAGGTAAGTTCTAGGTCTCTCTCTTCAACAAGATCTTGTGCCACCCCAATTCTTTCTCCTATAGTTTGTTGATGGGGTGTCTATTTTATATATATTCCTTTTGAATCCCTAGCTCTAACCATACAGATTCAATCTATCCTAAAACTATTTAACTAAGTTTCCCTAATTAACATAGAGGGTCCTTGGCAACCAAGCCAAAAATGACAAGGGTCGTTGGTCCTTAGCATTTAGTCATATTTCATTTTGTCAAATCTAGGGCTATGTCCATGGCTATCTGCAATTAGGCATCCTATAGTCACCAGTTTATTTAACTAACTCTAATGATCTTTACTGATTAAAGAAACTAATATTATTGATCTATCTGCTATGAAAATGAATTCCAAGAATATTAAAAATGAAACTGAACAATGAATTGCTAAAGTAAATCTATACTATTCCTTTCAACTAAAACATGCATTTATCTATGAAAATAATAACTATCTCCTTAAATAGAATCTGAAATAACAAAACAATAGTACTAGCCTTCTGCCTTGGTGGTGAGAGTGGGCCCTTGCTCCACACCCTCAAGGCTGAAGACTAAAGTAAAGAATCAGCACAAGAAAGTAATATCACAATTTGCTTTCAATCTAATTCCATCAACTTTTGTATTTAGAAAATGTCTATATCAAAATGAGATTACAATAACAATAATTCGCTCTCTATTCTGCTTCTACCTTTGTAAGTTTATATCTAATCCAATGATGAGATATTACTTACCTTAACTACTAGTTCATCTATGAGATAATACCAATCTCTTATTCTACTAACTATTTAACTACCAAGTAAACATTCATGCAATTAAAATAGGTTTAGCGGAACAACAGTCTTACTAAACCTGAGTCTTAGTTTCAAATACAACTGGGCAACGAGGCCCTAAAATATAGGTACTTAAATCAGTTTGTCAAGAACTCATACAAAATCAAAAGAAAGATAAACTTCCAACATTTAACTATGGTCTTCATCTGATTACATAGGTGTTGATTGAGTAATATTTGGAATACCCCAATTACTACTAGAAGTGTTGACTGGCAGTGCGCTGGAAATATGTATCTATGTTGGGGAGACTTCAGAGCTGTGTACTTCTATCTACAGCTCTAGAGATATGCTTTACGACCTTCTGTTCAGCTCTGGAGATGATTCTCCCCCTTTATCTCAAAATCTCTCCAATCATATTGGAAAATATTGGAGACTTGTGTAGGATCCATCTGTCAGCTCCAAAGATTATTAGAACCACCTCTGGAGATGACTAAAATTGTCTTTGCCTGAACATCTGCACCTGTAGCTTCAAAAAGAGATAAATTATGCATATTTCCATTAATTCAGTGCACATTAGTCCCTTAATCAAAAATCATGATTTTAAGTAATTCATCTCTTATTAATCATAATTAGAACAATCTTGTTAATCTATTTTGGTGTAGTCATCAAGACAATGGAATAAGAAGGAAAAAGAGAGGTAAAAAGGTGTATTTCGTGGGTGCTACTTGGCACTCATCAATTTTCCATACTTTTTATGACTGAAATCACTTCTCTAATCAATGCATTTGTACTTGCATGGCACTTAATAAGGATCACTCTTTCTCTTGTAACATGATATGAAGCATTTGAACATGACTGATTTGATTTTGACAGTCTGTTATTAAGTGGGCATAGTTTATAGGAGCAACTAATCATTTTCCCTTTATCATGATGACTTCACTCCTTTACAAGTTGACTGCTATGATGCATGATATTATATTGAATGATATGTCTTGTCCTTCAATATGATATCCTTTTTAAATGAATAAAAAGGAAAACATGCTGGGCTCAACCCTTGTGGGAGCTACATTTTCTCCACATGTTTCAATGTATTCAAATCAGCAACCTGCATAGTGAACAAACAAGTTAGCATAAAAACATACCTCTTGAAGTTGATTGATCTTTCTCATGATGATCTGATTTATTGCACATGTCTACAAGTTGATATGTCTGTTGATAAAAGCATATGATAATCTTAAATATCCGGAGCTTCTAACAGGACTTTTCCCCAATTTTTTATAGGTACACTGACATGACTGGAGCTTGAAGATATGACATGAAGGCCAACCTCCAACAAAGGGCATCAACCTTCTGATAAAAGGCAATGATTGATATTTGATATTCTCATATGTTCTTTTCATTTCCTTTTATCATTAGATCTATAGCTTGCATATGTCTGCATTGCTTAGTTTAGTCACTCCCACAGCTTGTGTGGGACACATTTAAACATTTCTTAAAATATGAGCAGTTACTTTACCTTATGCAAATGATTTATGTATGTTTCTTTTTTGAATCAAATGCATAGGATAGAATAATTGAAACTGATATGTAACACATGTTCAAAATGATATCAAATGACAACTTTATAAATACCTTTCTTTCACACTGAAATGTGATCACTTGAATGATTCAATCATCTTATAACTGAAAGATGAAACCAATTAGATTATCTGTCTTTCATTGACTGTCTGTTATCTTGCCACTAGATATTCACTTGTCATGATGGTTTGATAGTCCTGATTGGACTGTCAGATTATTCTGTCAACTGATCCTTATTTTCTATTGTCAAGACATCGTGCATTCACTAATTGCATTAACTTAAAAGCTTTCTTTTACTCCTTTTGAAACAATTTGCAAATTAGGTCAAACTAAATTAGGTGTGAACATAATTTAGTAACATTTATGGTGACCTCTCAGGGGTGTTTGCCTACTAAACAAATTAGAACCAGTAGCCTTGCAATTCCCTTGGGCATATGAGTCTTCTTCTGCCTTGAACTTTGAAAAAACTTTCTTCAACTCAAACTGGTAAAAACTACATTAGCTAAAACAAAACTGAAACTAAAACTATTCTAGCTTGCTTAAGACATAGCCAGCAAAATGTGCAAAAGTACTTCTTGGAAAACAAAACACTAACTAAAACTAAGTGTACAAAAGCACTTATTTGTAGAATAAGGCTGCTTCTCTAATAACACAACTTGAGGTGAATCTCATTGACAAGGATTGGCAACACCTCTCCATCTAACTTAGCAAGCTGAAATGCATTATGTTGCTTGCATTCTATAATGATGTATGGTCCATCCCAAAAGGCATCAAACTTAGTATGCTTTCCTGGTTTGCTCTTCAGTTCATCCCACTTGAATACTAAGTCTCCTTCCTTAAAAACTCTTGGCACTGCTCTTTTATCAAATGTCCTTTTCATATGAGCCTGACATGCCTCCAAAGTCCTCAAAGCTTCTTTTCTAATTTCTTCTAGCTTAGTCAATTGTGCTAGTCTAACATCCATTGGTTGTTCCTCCAATAACTCAATTTCCTTCACATAGCTCAAAGTTTGCAGTTCAATTGAGATTGGCAATTTAGCTTCCTTTCCATAAGTCAAAACATAGGGTGAGTTACCTGGTACCCTCTTAGGTGTTATTCTATTAGTCCAAATGGATAATTTCAACTTGTCATGCCATGACCTCTGATTGTCATCAACTATTTTCTTAATGATTTTGATCAGGTTTTTGTTAGTTGATTCTACCTATCCATTACCTTGAGGGTAATAATTGGACGAGGTGTTCAAGAATACATTATTTTTTACTGACCAATCAGAAACTCTTAAACCAATAAATGCTAAAGAATTATCAGAAATTACTGAGTCAGGAGTTCCAAACCTAGAAACTAAGTCCTGGTAGAAGTTTAGAATAGATGTTTCATTTTCTTCTTTGAGTGACACTACTTCAGTCCACTTGGTGAAATAGTCTGTAGCAGTGAGTATCCATTTGTGTCCTTGGCTAGAAGGTGGATTGATAGGACCAATGAAGTCCAATCCCCATTTTCCAAATGGTTGTTCTACTTGGATTGGATGTAAGGGCATTGCTACAAGATTTTGTTTGCCTGCAAACACTGAGCATTTGTTACACTTCTTTACCCAATCATGTGAGTCTTTGAACAATTCAGGCCAATAATAGCCAGCTCTTAAGATTTTCAGGGCTGTTGTCCTTGTTGCAAAGTGGCCTCCTAAGGGTCCATCATGAAACTCCTCTAGAACTTTCTGAACTTGTCCTGGTTCAACACATCTCAACAAAACACCATTAAAGTCTTTCTTGTATAAAATACCATCAATTACAACATAGGGAATTGCTTGCAGCCTATCGTATCTCCTCTTCTACCTATCTAGACCTTCAAGATAGCCCCCTATATGCAGATAACTTATCATTTACTGCAGTCAACTTGTAGATGGGGTTGGGATAATAGTCTATTCTCTGTTTTGAAGCACTGTCTTGGTCTCTTCCAGGAGTTTGTTGCAATTTTCTTTAATCCCTGCTAGCTGCTCACATAATCCCTTTCTTCTGACTAGTTTTGTCACCTTGATTTGTATGTCATACTCCATGACTTTTGTTATCCACCCCGCCCTCTTGTCATTCAGATCCTTACTAAGTAAGAACTCCTTGATTGTAGGATGGGCAACCATCAGTTGTATTTTGTTATTTGAAAGCATGTGTTTGAACTTTTTTAGGCTTCTTATGACAACCAATACATGCTTTTCAATAAAGGAATATCTTACCTCATAATCATGTAGAACCTAGCTGAAAAAAGATACAAGTTGCTCCAAACCTTCTACATTTTGCTAACATAACATGGCTGATATGGTATCAACACTTCCAAATGCATATAAAATGAAATCCTTGCCAAATTTTGGATTGATAAGTGTTGGGGCAGTAGCCAATGCTTCTTTTATTTCTTCAAAACTATGTTTGCGCTCTTTTGTCTAACTAAAAGCTATATTTTTCTTTAACATGGTTATGAGAGACTATAACAAAGCTGCTATGTCCGGTATAAACCTTCTTATAAAATTTATTCTGCCAAGAAAACTCTGTAGGCCTTTTTTATGGGCTGGAAGAGGTAGGGCTAAAATGGTAGAAATCCTTTCAAGGTCTATAGATATACCATCTTTTGACACAATGTGTCCTAAAAGTTTTCCTTCATGCACTGAAAAGACACTCTTTTTTGGGTTGAGTGAAACCCCAAATTCTCTGCATCTTTCAAAAATCTACCTAAGATGATCAAAATGATCTTCAGCCTTCTTTGAGAACACAGTTACATCATCTAAGTACACAAGTACAAATTTATTAATAAGTCCTTGAAAGGCCATATCCATAGCTCTCTGGAACGTTGCTTCTACATTAGATAATCCAAATGGCATCTTCCTATAGGCCATTGTTCCCCATTTGGTAGTGAAAGCAATTTTGTACTGATCTTCCTCTTTCACTAGAATCTGATTGTAACTTAAATAACCATCCAGCAAAGAGAATCTTTCTGATCTTGAGACAACTTGTAAGATTTGCTCCATGGATGGTAAAGGATAATGATCTTTTATAGATGCTCTATTTAAATCCAGAAATCAACACATAATCTGATTTCCCCATTCTTTTTCCTGATAGGAACCAAATTAGAAACCCAAGAAGTGTGCTTGATGGGAAAGATTATGTTACCTTCTATTAGTTTGTTCAATTTAGTCTTCATAAGCACTTCTAGCTTTGGATTTAGTGGCCTTTGTTTCTGTCTGAAAGGCTTTGCTTTTGGTTCAAGCTCAATGGTATACTGAGCTAGATCAAGATTGAAGTCTTTCAAATATCCATATTCCCATACAAATATATCACTAAATTCTTGACAAAGCTAGATCAATGCTTGTTGTTCTTCTTTTGTACATATCTTTCCAAGATTGAGCAACTTATCTTTAAAGATCTCAATAGGTTCATAATGTTCATGTTTTACTGACAAGCTGGCCTTGTCCCTTCTTACTTGATTGTTGGTAGTAAAAATTGACTCTAAGGTTACCAAACCCTTAGGCAATTTGTTTGACTTTAACTGTAGTATTTGATCATCATATTGCTGCATAAATTTATGTTGATTACCTGTAGAAAATTTAGCCTCTTCTATCAAAAAATTTACAATTTGTTCATCACTGTCAAACACCAGCCAACTGATATTATTATCTAGAACTGATGGTCTTATAGCAACTTTGACATATAAAGGAGTATGAACATTCTTCATCTCTACAGGAATATCATATTTAGCTCCTATAGCAGCTAGTTTATCAGCCTGTTTATTATCATTTCTAGGTGTAGATATCAGATTAAATGCATCAAATTCTTCTATCATGTCCCAAACTCTGTGTTTATACAATTTATCAAATCATTTTTTGTAGTAGCAAGATTTCTAACTTGTTTCACGACTAATTCACTGTCTCTAAAGACTTTAAGACATTTAATGCTCCTTTTTCTAGCCCATTCCAAACCATGAACTAAAGCTTCATATTCAACTAAGTTATTAGAATAGTTGAAAGCAAATCTAAAAGATGAACAATATTTCTCACCTATGGGAGAAACTAGAACAACTCCTCCACTAGCACCAATCTTACTTCTAGAACCATCAAAATAAAGTTGCCAAACATCATTTTTAGGTTCTACAACTTGTTGTTTTTCTCCTTTTAACAGATTTGGAATGACTACATTTTTCTCTTGAATCATATACATGCCAAGACCTATCTCATCCATCTGATTAGATGGATCTGTTTCATGGTTTTTTGTTGCCCACTGGTCTAAAATAAGATCAAGAATTCCTTCCAAAGGTGTACTTGGGTCTTGAACAAGAATCAAATCTTCTTGATAAAAAATGGAAAGGTTGGCATTTATTGGACTAGGTGTATAAGGTTCAAGGTGTTCATTAGAAAATGGCTCAAATTTAATTGTAACCTTGGTTCCATATCTAGTTCTAAAGAACAAATGTGTCCAATCAGAAGACAAATAACCTCCTAATCTTGCTATAAAATCTCTGGTTAAACAGATGACAAAAGTAGGTGGCAAATCAATGACATATATCTTGATATATGACAAAATTTGGACATGCATGCAAAGTAAGACCTAAATTTTTAAACATTCCAACTATGTTGACCTCAGTTCCATCCATTTGCACAACTCCTCTAACAATAGGTTCATATTTCAGACCAAGTTTATCAGCTAGTTGTTTTGGCATAACTGAGATGCTAGCTCCTGAATCTATCATGCAATTATGTACTAAATGATCACCAACAATCAGAGTGACATAAAATGGTGGTGGTTTTCTTACTAGTTTTGGCTGTTCTATTCCTTTTTCTACCTCATTTGTAAGCATAACTTGAGGTTGAACTGTTTGAACCTCATTTGACAAAGACAATTGTGCCAAAGCATTTTGCAATTAATCCTTCTGTCCCAAAATATGCAAAGCATCTAAAATAGACATGCTAACTATTGCTTTCTTCATATGATCCAAAATATTAAAAGTAGGACCACTAACCTTTTGTTGTACTTTAGGAACAACAACTTCTGGTTGGTCTTTACTTGGTTGTTTATGAGCTTCAGACTGTCTTTCTTCAGTTGTTGGTTGTCATCTTGACAAAATATAAATATCTTGAGAAGTGGAATCTTGATTCTGACTTGCAGAAACTATACTTTTACCTTTATCAGCTTGTTGTTGTACATTTCTAGCCTACTGTTTATTGATATCAGCTTGCTAATTTGCATTTCTAGCTTGTTGATGTAAGTCAACAACTCTCTTTTTTGATCTTGTATTAGCTGCAGCATTAGTAAAAGATTGTCTTTGACTTGGTAATTGATTCACACCACAAAATTCATTAGCCTTCCAATTCATCAAAGCAACATTAGGATTAACATGCTGAGTCTGAGTATCCAGCTAGTCATTTACATCACTTACTGAATTTTTAGCAGCAACATAGTTATTCTGTACCACAAGAGCTTGGCTTACTATCTCATTCACACAAGTAGCTTGGTTATGAGGCTGATTACATGGATAACACCATGCATAATCCTAAAATATATTTTTTTGCATAGGCACAAGCTCCTTTGATGAGCTAACAACATTTGGATTATATTGTTGATTTGGCCTATTGTTGTTATAATTCTATCTCTCCTTGGTAATCTGCCTGATAAGGAGGCCTATTTGCTTGATATGGAGCTTGGTATGGTCTATTATTCTGATTTGCTTGAACTTTGAGGATAACTAAATCATTACTTGTAGTCTGCCATAACTTTGCCATTTCTTGTTGATTGCCTTGCAACAATTTGGCCATTTCTTTTGTCACTTCTTTTGTCATCTCTTGTATATCAGAATGGATTAGATCAACATTATTTTTCACAGTTGTTTGATAGCCAAAGGCTAGTCTAGCAGGAATTGATGCAATATGAGGTACTGCTACTGGTATTGATGGTTGAATATCAGGAAATATTGGCATAGGAGGCCTTGGTGCAATTTTACCAGCTTGTATTAAACTATTTTCTACCCTTATTGAAATATCAAATGTAGCTGGTAAAGTAACCCCGCCCATTGACTGAATAATGACAACAATATCACTATTTAATGCTCTTAAATAATACAAAAATGCATGCTCAGGTGAGGGCTTTACCATTTATGGAATTCTATTCCATGTCCTTTGAAATCTGTAATTGAAATCTGTCATTTGCTCTTGTGGGGCCCTCTTGATAGTAGTCATTTGCTCAACAAGTGATAAATGATCAGATTTATCTTGAAATTGTCTATTCAAAGTAGCTCCTAATTCATCACATGATGTAATAGAACTAACTCTTAAACTTCTAAACCATTGAAGATCTTTACCTTTGAAAGATGCTGCTAATAGCCTAATTGCTACATTCTCTTCTATGATATGATGAACATAACACAATGATGCTACATATCTGATGTGTTCTCTTAGTATAGTTCCATCCTCACCATTGAAACTAGGCAAATTTTTCAATGCAGCCACTGGTATATCATCATGTTGCCTTAAATTTAATGGGCTGCCCTCATTAAAGGTAACAAATGGCTGATTTCTTGGTGGTGGTCGTGGTCTTGGATTTCCTCCACCTCCTCCTCCTCCAGGTGCTCCTCCAGGTACTCCTCCAGCTACTGCAGACATTTGATTAAATGGTAATTGTATTGGCACTTGGATTATGTTACATCCCCTTTTTGGATTCAATATTACTATTTACTTTTTCCTTAAATAGTACAGTTATGTGGATATGTTTTAACATCATAGGAACTGATGATATGAATAGAAAAGGTTAATTTTGTGAAATTATGGAATCTACTTGATTATGTTCAATTTGATGTTGTGAATTAAAATGTCTTTCGATATGAAAATGAAATGATTTGACAGAAATGTGATTTGATCAGAACATTGGTACTCTGAACACAAATTGTATGTGAGATTGCCAATGGCAGGAATAGATGGAACATATTCACTAGGAAGAAAGAAGAAGAGAAAACATCTTTGAAAAAGAGAGAATAGACTCTGGAATAACCCATGGGTTCTAGCCACTGAAATCAAATATCAGGTAGACAAACCTAGATGCTTTGAGTTAAGCTTTGAGTTCAGGCTATGTCAATTTTAGTCGAGATGTCGAGGTTTGTAGGAATACGTCTTTCTCCTTTCATAAGTCATCATATTGAGTATCGGAAATTGACATCAGTGTCATAATACTCTAAATCATGTCATCAAATATGAACGACTGATATATTGTTTATATGTATATACTTGTGGTCAAGTTGTAAGTCATGTCTTGTTATTGGTTTGGTGCAAAAGTCAAAAATTGTGCGTAAGTCGATTCCAAACCTTGTTTTGTATTTGCGCTCAATTCGTCGTTATCATCATCAAATCTCTACGACCTTATGACATAAACATCTCCTTACAAAATTTGATGGATGTTGAATTGTTCTTTATTGGGCTATTATCGAATACTAAAGGGTTTAAATAATGTTTTAAATCTAGAGACCACGGTATGTAGTACCCTTGGTCGTATGGTTTTGGAATATGTAATATTATCATTAGTTATATTTAAAATGTCATTTTGAGATAATTCCTTCATTCATTAGTGATGTCGGTAATCAGGCAGAAGCTCAAGAGGGACACACTTAAGTTCTTTCTATGATGTCTTTTATTGTGAATAGTCTTTTTGCCTTCAAGCTTTAGACCTCATGATGGTCGTCAGTATAGCTTTTAATTCATAATCCTTGCATTTGATTTATACTCATAGCAGATATGAGTAGTAAGACAGTTTGTTAAAACTGCCAACTGCCACCTCGCCAAGTGTGGAGCTCCATCTTGGAGGATGATCACAGAATGAGTGGAATGGCCAAAACCATTTTCTAGTTGTGGTTGCATTTAGAGGAGAACATTGTTGCATGCCGGGAGTGATCCTTTTTTTAGGCATGGCCTTGTTAGTGGAGGAGACATTTATCCTTTGTAGTTAGATGGGGTTTAGAGTAGAGGTGAGGGAGTTTGAGAGGAGGGAGCAACAAAGAGTAGAAGCGGAGAGGAGATGGTGCAAGAAGCAAGGGTGAATGGCTTAGAGAATATCAAATGCCGTGGACTAGTTTGTAAGCAGACTCAAGAGACTATCTACAAGTTCTCTTCCTCTCTCCACTGTGCAGTCGTAGTTTATTAGACATGTTTATACTAGGTAATGACTCTACTTGCATTTCAAAGGAGCTTAGAATTTACTTAAAGATGCAAGGTGTTATTTGTTATCAACTGTAGCCTGTGAGTTTTTATCATCTTCAAACGAAGCAATGTTTTTGTCTCCTGCACTGCACCGCACCACAGTCATGAAACTCATAGTTTATTGCTTTGTCTTGCGAAGGTCGAGATTAATGTGTAGTCAATGGTTCTACTTTAGGAGGTTTTTAGTTGTGTAGAGTGAAATTCAAAGTATGTGTTTGGTCGTAAAATGTTTCACAGCCATTACAAGCCGCTGTGGCAAAACCTTCAATGACATAGATTGAGTTCTCTTTTGGACAACTGAATACCATTGTTTGGTTCTGACAAGTTTTAAAAGTTAGCTAGTTTTAGAGTAGAAGATTTGTTAGTAACAACCATCGACAGAAGAATATCAATAGTGAGAAGTGTAAGTCATAACATGCAATACTTCACAGTCATCCTCTTTTTCTGAGTTAAAAACTGGTCGGTCAACCATGGTGAAATTACTAACCTAGCTGCGAATAATAACCAGCTTTAGTCTATTTGCCTTTGTAAATAATTCTTTTGCTATTGATGTATTTAAACCATTGGGTCCCCGAGAGAAGACTTACAGTCAAACAAGTTAATATAATGAAGTTTTAGAGCAATGTAATGAGTCTTTTGTCAAGTATCTGGATTAGACTTGCATGCAATCTTATTGTTAGTATAAACAACAAGATAGGTTTTATAAATGCTTAGATTGACAAAGATGAAGCTATGTCAAAGATTCGACAGTCGAAGAAGATTCTTTAGAATGTTTAATTTTAAACTTAGGGACTTCAAATATTTATATTCTATAAATTGGTTTATAGTAAATTCCTTCTGAAACAACAAAGTTGAGTTTAGTGTCCACTCTAGAGTGGATAATTTAAACAATGGGCTAACTTAGAGATTGTTATAACAACGTATAGCATTATCTGAATGATAGATATGCTAGGAACCCATTTTTTTTTCATGTAGACGGAGATGTTTCCATGAGCTAAGTAGAGAGAGAATAAACCTCGTTGCCATGCGTTAATGCATGATGAATTTTAAACACCTTGAGGTTATCGAGGTCATTGTATTGAACTTATTTATAGGAATTTGTAGGATTGTGATCAATTCAAGTCGAGTTGGGGTGGGTGAACATTTTATTTGCATTGGTACAACGCTAATTAAATTCAAATCCTTTGGCCAAGGTAATGCATGAGCCTTAAGTGCATTGATAGTTCACTGTGACTAGATGGCGTAGCTTGTGGAGTGGTCATGCTTGACTAGAGGGTATCTAGGGGATTGCATGATAACAAGTCACGTAGGTCACAACACTATTACTCATATGACAAACACCTTTGGTTATCCTAAGTCTATCCTCTTGAGTAGGGTAGGGCCACTTCCGAATAGGAAGGAGTGCGGGAGTCCGACGGTCTGTGGTTGGAGGTTAAGCTCCTTGAAGATACTTTCTCTTCTTTATTCTTGAGGATTGCTAAGACTTGAATTTGGATGGTTGACAATCAAGATGCAGTGACATTGGTAAGTTCCTATTTTGGAAAATTGTTCTAAGTAACTTTTAATAACATATTGTTTAAATGTTATGGATGATTATTTCCTTTTGTATAAGTTATATATTCATGATTATTGTTAGTTGATGGATGTTCTCCTTGGTTAGAAGAATTAGAAACAAATTACTTTTCTATTTTTAACTTTCAAAAAAAAAAATTATTACCTTTGGTTAAACTTAGTTTATAGGGTGAAATCAAAACTAAGTGTTACATATGGTATCGGAGCTAACCAGGTTCAGCACTAGGGCTAATGAGTCCACTAACCTGATTAGGTATCAACATTATGTAGGTAGCTAATGATTTGATTTACTATGCAAGGATGGTACGTATCAAGAAAACTGCAAGGAAGTCCTTCACTGGTAAGGAACGTTATCTGCAAGCTAAGGAGAAATGACTTGCGATGATCAAGACTATTGAGAAAATGAATGATGAAAATGACATTTGGCTAGATGATGTGGAAACTTTTGCCAATGCTTTGTCATGACTCAAATGAATGAAAAAAGAACTCCTAGAGACAGCTAGGACAGCAGCTTAAATTATGGTCAATTGTTGCCCTATTAGTGTACCCATGATCACTAGGGATTCCCGTATACCACCTAGAGATAAAATCATTGTACTATCATCTGATAGCGAGTCTGAGGGTTATAAACCTTATGAATATGTGTCAGACAATGAATCCAAAGGTTACACCCCTCTTGTAAATATTGAGTGAAACATGAGATATGTTTATCCTTAAAGAATGTATATATAGTTTTGCAAAGTATAATAAAGATAAATTTTGGTTTGAGAATAACTATGGTTATGAGCAATTGTTATGTTTTGATAATCTACAAAATGATAAATCATAGAACTGATTAGTACTTGCTTAAGCAGGTGAGAAAACAAACAATCATGGACCAATCAGAGTTTAATGAGAGAGAAGATTAGGAAGGTCACAACTCTCAGGAAAACTCCACTGATAAATTGGATAGAATTCTTAATATGCTTACTGAAACGAAGGAAAGGTTGGGCAAATTGGAAAAGAAAGTGAATGAATACAAAGGGTGAAAATGAGTATTCTAATAATGCAAGTAAAAGTAAACAACGGGATCATGGCACGTCAAGTGAAAACCATGATGATAGTGAAACTCAGAGGGAGACAAAAGACAAACTTGCACTAGAACTATCTAAGGATATGAAAAAGATTATTCCTCCCAAATTTGATGGAACGAAAAGTGATGATGCAGCAGAAGCATGGTTAACATAAATGGAGAAATACTTTGAAATCAAAAATTACTTCGAGATTACAAAGGCAGTGTAGGGAGCATATTAGTTATCTGGAGAAGCATCCACTTGGTGGATGAACAAGAAAATGGAACTGGAATTAAGCCCCTTGAAGGTGACATGGAATGAATTTGTGGAACTTTTTTGAAAGAGGTGGTTACCACAGCTATATTTTGATCAAAAGCTAACAGATTTCCAAAACCTCAGGCAAGGTGATCTATTTGTGGTTGAATATACAAAAAAATTTACTAGATTATTGAAGTATGTTCCTCAATATCAAAAGGATGAAAGATTTTAGATAAGAAAATTTATTATGGGACTCAATCCTCAGATTGGTGGTGAGGTGGAGGTGCATGGTCCAAACACAATGGACCAGGTATATGAGAAAGCAATTAAGCAGGAACAGAAGATCAAATCCATTTCTGCTTATCATGAAAAGAAATGTAAGAGATTTGATAAGAACTTCAATGATCAGAAGTATAAAAGGAAGAATGATAAAGGATATGGAAACAGGAGGTTCGATAAAGGAAATCAGAAAAACAAAGGGGGATTTGGTAATGAACAAAGAAATGAAGACTATAAGAAAAATGACAATTTTAAGAAGAACGATGATGCTATGAGTAGACCATCCGAGAAGAGAGGACCAATTGGAGGATGTTTATCATGTGGTGGAGATCATTATGCTAATCGTTGTCCTAATAAAAAGTAGAATGGGCAGGTTAGGAATACGGTACTTCCTTCACAGCAGGCAGCGTTTCAACAAAGGATTCATGCCACCCTTGACAATCAACAAGCTGAGTATCAGATTACTCCCATTGAGATGATAGGTACATTATTTGGAGTTCATGTTTCTATTCTATTTGATACTGGTGCAACAAAATTTTTTGTGTCATCTAGAGTCTTAAGTAAATTTCCTAGAAAGGCTAGTTTTATGTCAAAACCATGGATAGTTGAGTATGCAAATCACTCAAAGGCTCAGGTAGAGCAATGTTTGTTCGAGGATAAGATTGATATTTCAAACTTCTCCACTGAGGTAAATTTATATGTAGCACCTTTAGGGTCTTACGATGTCATCTTAGGAATGAATTGGTTGTGGAGACATAGGGCCAAGGTAGATTATTTTCATAAAACAATTGAGTGTTTGGATGATAAAGGAAACAAAGTTAATTTTCAAGGTGTTCAAAGGGAAATAAGGATTAGATCTATTTCTTCAAAACAATTAAAGCGGGCTAGGTGTAAGGGATGTCAACTTTTTGCAGTCAAAATTGACCTAGTAGAGGAAGCCTTAGAGAAGCAAGCATTTGAGGAAAAATATCCATATCTTTGCAATTTCAGTGATGTATTTCCTGAGGAACTGCTAGGCTTGCCTCCAAAAAGAACCTTTGATTTTGTCATAGATATTAAACCAAGATCTGAGTTAGTATCTAAAGCTCCATATTGAATGACCACTACTGAAATTATATTGAAGGCTCAATTGTAGGAGCTATTGTCTAAAGATCTAATTAGGCCAAGTGTATCACCATGGGGAGCTCTGGTTATTTTCGTCAAGAAGAAGGATGGAACCCTTAGACTGTGTATAGATTATCGGATGCTAAATAAGGCAACAATAAAGAATAAGTATCCACTGCCACGTATTGATGATCTATTCGACCAAATGCATGGTGCATCAGTATTTTCTAAGATAGATTTGAGATCTGGATACCATCAGTTGAGGTTGAAAGATGAAGATATTCACAAGACTGCATTTAGAACAAGATATGTTCATTATGAGTTTACTGTGTTGCCATTTGGATTAACTAATGCACCAGCCGCTTTCATGAATCTCATGAATAGTGTTTTTAGAGATTGCCTTGATAAATTTATCCTAGTTTTCATTGATGATATTCTGATATATTCCAAAAATGAGGAGGAGCATAGACAACATCTTCAAATTGTTATGCAATGATTAAGAGAACACAAATTGTATGCAAAACTCTCGAAATGCACTTTCTTTCAGAAAGAAGTGCAGTATTTGGGACATACAATATCAGCTGAAGGGATATCAGTTGACCTAGCTAAAATTAAGGCTATTATGGAATGACCTATACCTTCTAATGTTTCAGAAGTACGAAGTTTTATGGGATTGGCCGGATATTACAGAATTTTTTTTTTGAATTTCTCAAGTATTGCTAGTCCAATTACTTCTTTACAGAGAAAAGAAAAATGGTTTGTTTGGACTGAAGAATGTCAAAGGAATTTGATTTGTTAAAAGAAAAGTTAACAACAACACCAATCTTGAAAGTCCCTGATCCTGAAGGGAAATTTGAGGTTATTACTGATGCCTCAGGAGAAGGGTTAGGAGGTGTGCTTATGCAAAATGGGTGTGTAATAGCCTATGGATCAAGAAAGTTGAAAAACTATGAGCAGAATTACGCTCCTCGTGACTTAGAACTGGTAGCAGTGATTCACGCCCTTCAGATGTGGTGACATTATTTGTTGGGAAAGACTTTTATACTAAAATCAGATCATCAAAGTCTCCGTTACATATTTACACAACCTCATCTCAATGCAAGACAAAGGAGATGGTTAGAATTAATATCAAATTATGACTATGAGATTTCTTACATCAAAAGTAAAGAAAACTGAGTAGCTGATGCTTTAAGAAGAAGAAGACACATAGCTTCTATAATCTCTATTCATGCTAATTTTAAAGATTTAGTATTGCAAAGTTTATCTGGAGATGAATATTATGAGCAGGTGAAGCAAGCTCTACAATCAAGCCCTAGGGATCCAAGATATGATGGATTCTATTTTGAGTCAGATGGATTGATGAGATTTAAGGGAAGAATCTACATTCCTAATTCTGTAGAACTTAGAAACCTTGTTTGGAAGGAAGTTCATTGTGCACCTTATTCCGGACACCCAAGAGTAACAAAACTTTTAGCTGATGTCAAACCGCTATATTTCTGGAAAGGAATGAAAAGCAACGCTGCAAGATTTGTGGCAAGTTGTTTGGAGTGTTAGAGAGTGAAGACAGAGCACCAACATCCTGTTGGATTGTTATACCTGCATGATATTCCAAAATGGAAATGGCAGGTTGTTAGTATGGATTTTGTTCAAGGGTTACCAATGTCTAAGAATAGACATGATGCAATACTGGTTGTTGTAGATAAACTAACTAAGGTAGCACATTTTATACCAAGAAATTTGACAGATGGAGCTCATATTTTGGCTCAAAAATTTGTGCAAGAAATATTCAGATTGCATGGGGTACATGAAAAGATTATATCCGATAGAGATGCTCAGATAACCTCTCAGTTTTGGCAAACTTTATTTTCAGCACTAGGGACTAAACTCAATGTGAGTACCGCTTACCATCCTAAAACCGATGGACAAACAGAAAGGGTTAATCAGGTCTTAGAGGATCTTTTAAGAATGTATTGCATGGATCAGTAATACAGATGGGAGGAATATTTACCTCTTGTTGAATTTGCCTATAATACTTCCTATCATTCTGCCATTAAGATGGCACCATTTGAAGCATTATATGGAAGGAAATGCAGAACTCCTATAAGCTAGGATAAGATGGAAGATAGAATAAGAATTGGACCTAAAATGCTTGCGGATATGGAAGAAATAGTGAAAATTATTAGGAAGAGGTTGGCAGAAGCCAACGATAGGCAAAAATGTTATGCAAATCGCAAACGGGTGCCTAGACATTTCTATGTTGGTGAGAAAGTTCTTTTATGAGTGAAACCCCATAAGAGTTCAATCAAATTTGGTAAATCATCAAAGTTGGTTCCTTGATATGTTAGACCTTTTGAAGTCCTTGAGATTATCAATCCAGTGGCCTACAAAGTTGCTCTACCTCTAGTCTTGTCCAAAATGCATAATGTTTTTCATATTTCATACCTAAAGAAATATTTTGTAGGTAATGACCACATTCTTAAATGGAATTCTTTAAAGATACAAGAGCCAAGAGTGGTTGTGATTGAGCCACTCAAGGTGCTCGAAATGCGTAAACGTTGTTTACGTAATCGAGGGGTTTTGCAATGCAAAATTCGGTGGGACCAATATGGTGAGGATAGCGCCACTGGGGAAGACTATAATGACATCTACCAAATATTTCCTTATCTTTTCAAAAACATTAATGTTAAACTATAAAAGTTTGTCTTATGTTAAAATTTTGCTTACTAAACTCAATCATCGGGAACGATGATTCTATAGGGGAAAGATATGTTACCTCCCCTTTTTGGATTTAATATTACTATTTACTTTTTCTTAAATAGTACAGTTATGTGGATATGTTTTAACATCATAGGAACTGATGATATGAATAGAAAAGGTTAACTTTGTGAAATTATGGAATCTACTTGATTATGATCAATTTGATGTTATGAATTAAAATGTCTTTCAATATGAAAATGAAATCATTTGATATAAATGTGATTTGATCAGAACATTGGTACTCTGACCAGAAATTGTATGTGAGATTGTCAATGGCAGGAATAGATGGAACATATTCGCCAGGAAGAAAGAAGAAGAGAAAGTATCTTTGAGAAAGAGAGAATAGACTCTGGAATAACCCATGGGTGCTTGCCACTGAAATTGAATATCAGGTAGACAAACCTAGATTCTTTGAGTTAAGCTTTGAGTTCAGGCTAAGTCAATTTTAGTTGAGATGTTGAGGTTTGTAGGAATAGGTCTTTCTCCTTTCGTAAGTCATCGTATTGAGTATGGGAAATCGACATCAGTTTCGTAATACTCTGAATCATGTCGTCAAATATGAATGACTGATATATTGTTTATATGTATATATATGTATATACTTGTGGTCGAGTTGTAAGTCATGTCTTGTTATTGGTTTGGCACAAAAGTCAAAAATTGTGTGTAAGTCAATTTCAAACCTTGTTTTGCATTTGTGCTCAATTCATCGTTATCGTCGTCAAAGCTCTATGAGCGTATGACGTAAACGTCTCCTTGTGAAATTCGATGGATGTTGAATTGTTCTTTATTGGGCTATTATCAAACATTAAAGGGTTTAAATAATGTTTTAAATCTAGAGACCATGGTGTGTAGTACCCTTGGTCGTATGGTTTTGGAATATGTAATATTATTGTTAGTTATATTTAAAATGTCCTTTTGAGATAATTCCTTCATTCATTAGTGATGTCGGTAATCAGGCAGAAGCTCAAGAGGGACACACTTAAGTTCTTTCTATGATGTCTTTTATTGCGAATAGTCTTTTTGCCTTCAAGCTTTAGACGTCATGATGGTCATTGGTATAGCTTTTAATTCATAATCCTTGCATTTGATTTATACTCATAGCAGATATGAGTAGTAAGATAGTTTGTTAAAACTACCAACCACCACCTCGCCAAGTGTGGAACTCCATCTTGGAGGATGATTGCAAAATGACTGGAATGACCAAAACCATTTTCTGGTTGTGGTCGCGTTTAGAGGAGAATGTTGTTGCATGCCGGGAGTGATCCTTTTTGTTAGACATGGCCTTGTGAGTGGAGGAGACAGTTATCCTTTGTAGTTAGAGAGGGTTTAGAGTAGAGGTGAGGGAGTTTGAGAGGAGGGAGCAATGAAGAGTAGAAGTGGAGAGGAGACGGTGCAAGAAGCAAGGGTAAACGGCTTCGAGAATATCAAACGCTGCAGACCAGTCTGTAAGCAGACTCAAGAGACTATCTACAGGTTCTCTTCCTCTCTCCACTATGCAGTCATAGTCTATCAAACATGTTTATACTAAGTATTGACTCTACTTGCATTTCAAAGGAACTTAGAATTTACTTAAAGATGTAAGGTGTTATTTGTTATCAACCGTAGCCTGTGAGTTTTTATCATCTTTAAACGGAGCAATGTTTTTGTCTCCTGCACTGCACCGCACCACAGTCGTGAAACTCATAGTTTATTGCTTTGTCTTGCGAAGGTCGAGATTAATGTGTAGTCATTGGTTCTACTTTAGGAGGTTTTTAGTTATGTGCAGAGTGCAATTCAAAGTATGTGTTTGGTCGTAAAACCTTTCACAACCATTACAAGCCGCTGTGGAAAAACCTTTGACGACATAAACTAAGTTCTCTTTTGGACAATTGAATACCATTGTTTGCTTCTGACAAATTTTAAAAGTCAACTAGTTTTAGAGTAGAAGATTTGTTAGTAACAACCATCAACAGAAGAATATCAATAGTGAGAAGTGTAAGTCATAACATGCAAGACTTCATAGTCATCCTCTTTTTCTGAGTTAAAAACTGGTCGGTCGACCATGGTGAAATTACTAACCTAGGTACAAATAATAACCAGCTTTAGTCTATTTGCCTTTGTAAATAATTCTTTTTCTATTGAAGTATTTAAACCATTGGGTCCCCGAAAGAAGACTTACAGTCAAACAAGTTAATATAATGAAGTTTTAGAGCAATGTAATGAGTCTTTTGTCAAGTATCCAAATTAGACTTGCATGCAATCTTATTGCTAGTATAAACAACAAGATAGGGTTTATAAATGCTTAGATTTACAAAGATGAAGCTATGTCGAAGATTCGACAGTCGAAGAAGATTCTTTAGAATGTTAAATTTTAAACTTAGGGACTTCAAATATTTATATTCTATAAATTGGTTTATAGTAAATTCCTTCTGAAACAACAAAGTTGAGTTTAGTGTTCACTCTAGAGTGGATAATTTAAACAATGGGCTAACTTAGAGATCATTATAACAACGTATAGCATTATCCGAATGATCGATAAGCTAGGAACCCATTCTTTTTTTTCATGTAGACAGAGATGTTTCCATGAGCTAAGTAGAGAGAGAATAAACCTTGTTGCCATGTGTTAATGCATGATGAATTTTAAACACCTTGAGGTTATCGAGGTCATTGTATTGAACTTATTTATAGGAATTTGTAGGATTGCGATCAATTCGAGTCGAGTTGGGGTGGGTGAACATTTTATTGAATTGGTACAATGCTAATTAAATTCAAATCCTTTGGCCAAGGTAATGCATGAGCCTCAAATGCATTGATAGTTCACTATGACTGGAAGGCATAGCTTGTGGAGTGGTCATGCTTGACTAGAGGGTATCTAGGGGATTGCATGATAACAAGTCACGTAGGTCACAACACCAGTACTCAGATGGAAAACACCTTTGGTTATCCTAAGTCTATCCTCTTGAGTAGGGTAGGGCCACTTCTGGATAGGAAGGTGTGTGGGAGACCAATGGTCTATGGTTGGAGGTTAAGCTCCTTGAAGATACTTTCTCTTCTTTCTTCTTGAGGATTGCTGAGACTTGAATTTGGATGGTCGACAATCGAGATGTAGTGACATTGGTAAGTTCCTATTTTGGAATTGTTCTATGTAACCTTTAACAACATATTGTTTAAATGTTATGGATGATTATTTCCTTTTGTATAAGTTATATATTCATGATTATTTTTAGTCGATGGATGTTCTCCTTGGTTATAAGAATTGGAAACAAATTACTTTTCTGTTTTTAAGTTTCAAAAAAAATAATTTATTACCTTTGGTTAAACTTAGCTTATAGGGTGAAATCAAAACTGGGTGTTACAGATTGGTACTAGTACCTCTTGTAACATAGGTTCCTCTTCCTCAAGCTCTTGAAAAATAGGATCTTCTTGAAAAACTAGCACTTGTTCTCTCGGGCTTGCTGGTGGAGAAATATGAGGTACTGATGATGAACTTGCAAATAAAGGATTTTGGTGAGAAGCAAATTCTTGATGTGTACTTGGCAAATTTTAAACAAGTGGTGTATTTTCTAGTCTAATCACTCTATCTACTTTTAGTCTCCTCTTTGGTGGAGATAACTAAATATGCTTCTTCTCTGAATCTTTATTTGACCTTGTTTGATACTTTTTCATAAGCTGCAAGATCTGATCTAGAAAACTAAAGAATTAGAGTCACCAGGTACTTGAAAATAAACCTCTAAAAGGATCTAAAATCTACTGATCATACCAAAACAACATAAATAATAAGTTCTTTTTGAACTAAAAATCATTTCAAAGTCCCACCAGGCATGCCAAAAATTGTTTTCGATTAGGATTACACCCTTATGCAAAGTTGTGAAACTCTGCAATACTTCAAAACATGGGATCAAACGTAGGCTGTGGGTGACCTATGGTGAGTTTGAAGCTCCAGATGGGCTGGTCCCCTTGATAAAATGATAAATTTGTAGGAAAAGGGTAAAAAAGATCTAATGGAATCACTAAAACTGAAACTGTAAATGCGGTGATACACCTATTTTTGATGGGAAACATGCAAATCTGACTTACAATAGATCTCAAAAATCTATCCACACAATCCACTTTTGGTAATGTAATCAAAAAAAAGTTTCTAAGGAAGGCTGGAAATTATCTTCTTTATGAAGGAAAAAGGATTTCTCACAACATGAAGGAAAACGGACTTCAATAGCACAACCTAAGACATGTGATATCACTATGCTTAACACTTACAAGTAAGAATGAGACAATAATTTTAAAGGTTTTGGTATTTTAAACACAATAAAATTTCATCAAATCACTCATACAAGTAGCATTAATGGAAAGGCAAACACTTGATTCCAATGAAAAATAAAGGAAAATATTGCATAAAAGACAAAAAAATGGAACCTGTAACCTGATGTAATCTCTATAAAATCTGTAGTCAATGAGTTACAAAACCTCCTTTCTCTCTCAAAGTGTAAAGAGGAAAAAGGCAAGAACTAGCAAAACCTAAATTTTACTTTACAATATATAGTTTGCTCTCTCCAAGAGGCATGAAAAAATAGCTACAACTAACTACCTTTAAAAAGAAGCCCTCTAATTTGATCCACGAGCAAACTAAGAAATCCCTAAAAATAAGGGTCAAACTTGCCTCAAAATGAGTAAAAATAGCTCCAATCTGATCCTCTCCATGTTTTTGACCAATAAGTTAACCAAAACTCTCCAAATTGTCCTTCAAATCATGCAAAAGTCTCCAAATAGCCTCAGTTAACTCAACTCATCTATTTTGCATGATTTTGCATTGCAAAATTGATGTAGGCAAAGAATAAAGTAATTATGTGCTAATTACTTTACTAGTAGTTACACTTTGTACTTAACTCTATGATTTTACAACTTGTGACAAAATAATAAAGTAATTGATAAAATATTACATTATTATTTGTTTACATTGATTTTCAATTGTAAAATCATGCATGATAGATGAAAAGAAAATAATCACCTTATCTCTCCTTTTACATTTGCCTAATTTTGCATATTTTTACATGATTTGATGCCAAAAAATAGGTCTTAATACATGAGAGAAAAGAAAATAAACCCTTATGCCTCCATGCAAGAAAATAGGTCATTCGCATGCAAAAAATGATAACATGCACAATGACCACATTGTTACTCCATTACATTGCAAAGGAAAAATAATTGCATTATATATCCATCAAGGCATAAAAATACTCCTTATTACTCCACATAATAATCTCTTTACCTTATCCACATTCATGTCATATCAACTTTTGTCTTGCATGCATTTGGTCATATCTCCATAACCTTTACCTTTGTAAGAAAATAAGTCATTCACAGCTACCTCACCTTTGTCTTCATTTACATTACAAAAAAATTGGTCTTCATGCATGTTTTTGTCTTGAATTTAAATGTATTAAAAAATGTATAAGGCATTAAGGAACTCAACCATACTTATCTCTATGTATGATGTGGAATCTTAGATTTGTTGACTTGTTTTGCATAATGATAAAGGTATCTTTGACCATCTTATGTCGACCACATAGAAATAAAGGAAATAAAAGTTATAAGGCATTGAGCCTCTCCTTCTTATGATGTCGACCTTTGACTTTATCAAAAATCAAATGCAAAAAGAAACATGTATTTGTTAGCCCATGGCCCGTCCTTAGCATGATGACTAGGTTCACTCAAGAACAAAGACTTGACCTTGGGCATTTGGATAAGGTAAAATGATTTGTTTTTTGCAAATTCAAAACAAAATAAGAAAAGGAAGACTCCATCAAACAAAAGCATGAAGAAACCCTAAAAGATCATTTCATTTCTTTATTCTTTCATCTATTTTGGTTCTGCAACTCCATTTGGCCAACTAGGGTTTAGAAGGAAAAGCATGTTCTCTCTGGTTTTTTCCTTCCATCTTGTTTCTTCTCTGGTCGATTGTCAAGTATTTGAGTGCCAGAAAGAGAGGGTGAGTGTTGTTTTGGTTTTTGATTGACATTTCCATTATTTCTGTGGCTTCTTTCTCCTTCATATGGTCGTGGCCATGTGCTGAGTATTTATCACATCTTTTAACAAAACTTTCATTGCTTCTGTGTTTTCCTTCTCTAGTTTTTTGCCTTTGTTCTTTGAGAACTTAAACAAAAGAAAAGGCCATGACCTATTATAGCTTTGTATCCATCAATGAGGTACGTTTCTTTGTTTGGATTTCTTGTATTTCACACATTTCATTGTGACTGAAAAAATGATAAGGTTTTTTGAAATGGTTATATGGGTATTGCATTTCTTTGAATAAAATGGCTCTTATTCTATAGCTATCCATGTGTATATCCCTTTCTTTCTTTTTCTTGACTGTAGATACAAAAATCTAAGAGAGTTTCAAAATTTTATAATGAGGGTTTCAAAAGTGCAGAGGGATTTGACATTTTTGGAAGTGGGTATTACATTTTTTGCATAGAAAATGACTTCTCTTAGCACGGCCTTTCTTTTATTAGCCTCTTCTACATATCTTCCACCTGTAGATGCAAAATAGCATTAGGGTTTCAAAAATTACAACAAGGGTTTTATATACTTTTGTATACAAGTTTTCTCTTGGTGTGGCCATGGCATTTCTGTATCTTCTTTTCAACTTTTCATTTCATCAGTGAGCTATAAAACAATAAGGGTTTTCAAAAAGTGTAACATGTTACTCCTTGAGAGAGAAATCCTTTACTGTAACGGCTATGCCATTATCATTTTTTTGTAGCATTCCTTTACTTATAAATAAGAAATGATTTAAGGGTTTCAAAGAAAATATCAAATGAGTTTCCACTTTCTCTTGGATAGAAACCCTTATTCTGGTATAGCCATGGCATATTCTTGTTATTTTCTATATATTTCTTGACTATAAACACCACTCTATTAGTTTCTGTTGCACCAAAAGATTGACCTATTAATGCCCGATACAACCACTTGACTTAACAAGCACAAGAGGTGATTAAGCCCTTGTCACAAACCATCGCAGCGCAGTGCTGAACAAGAAGACCAAGGGTCACACCTTGCAACAATCCCCCCCAGTGCAAGCATGGGGTTTGAACCCGTGACCTCGGCTCTGATACCAACTGTTAGTTGCCGTTGCACCGAAAGATCAACCTATTAATGCCTGATACAACCACTTGACTTAACAAGCATGGGAGGCGGTTAAGCCCTTGCCATAAACCATTGCAGCGTAGCGCTGAACAAGAAGACCAAGGGTCACACCTTGCAACACACTCTTCATAAGGTTTTTTAAAAATGCAATGAGGGTATTAAAATTTTTTGAGAACAAGAATCTTTTTCAGGCACAGTCATGACATTTTCTTTAAACTTGTACAGTTTCTTGCAATAATCTTGAGGCATCTTTTTGCTTTTCCCCCTTTGACTCACTGTCAGATGAACATTCAGATGTTTATCTCTTATGTGCTACCTCCTATAGCTATGATTGTCAAAATAGCAGAAGGATGAAATATTTATGTGACTTTGACTGTATGATACTGTGATTTTCCATACATTTAATGACTAGAATCACTTCTCTAATCAATACATTTATACTTGCATGGCACTTAATAAGGATCACTCTTTCTCTTGTAACATGATATGAAGCATTTGAACATGACTAATCTGATTTTGATAGTCTGTTATTAAGTGGGCATAGTTTATAGGAGCAACTGATCCTTTTCACCTTTATCATGACGACTTCACTCCTTTACAAGTTGACTACTATGATGCATGATATTATATTGAATGATGCATCCTGTCCTTCAATCTGATATCCTTTTTAAATGAAGAAAAAGTTAAACATGCTGGGCTCAACCCTTGTGGGAGCCACATTTTCTCCACATGTTTTAATGTCTTCAAATCAGCAACATTACTTTTCCTATACCTGCATAGTGAACAAACAAGTTAGCATAAAAACATACCTCTTAAAGTTGATTGATCTTTCTCATGATGATCTGATTTATTGCACACGTCTAATTTGATCCATTCACATGAAATACATAATGTTTGCAAGTTGATATGTCTATTGATAAAAGAATATGATAATCTTAAATATCTAATAGGACTTTTCCCCAATTTTTTGTAGGTACACTGACATGACTGGAGCTTGAAGATATGACATGAAGGCCAACCTCCAACAAAGGGCATCAAACTTCTAATAAAAGGCAATAATGGTTATTTGATATTCTCATATGTTCTTTTCATTTCCTTTTATCATCAGATCTATAGCTTTCATATGTCTGCATTGCTCACTTTAGTCACTCCCATTAAGTTATAGGTACTAGAAATTTTAGCAAGTTGATTATCCAGACAATCAATCTTATCTTTTATATCCTTAGTTGTTATTGGCCATGATAAACAAAATTTATACATAGCATTTGCATCATTGATAGTTGTTTCAACATATTTAATGCTATTATCAAACAAAATTTGTGCCTTAGAGCATTTGTCAGTTAGCTCTACTAACCTCTTATTTTCAATCTCTTCTCTGACTTTTTTTTCTGCCACTTGTTCGAATGATTCAAAATGACTACTCACTGACTGCATAAGCTTCTTCATTTGTAGAGTAGTAGTCAAAGATGTATCTCTCTTAACTTCTAGCATAATCTCTTCAAAAAATTTCATTGCTTCCTCTACAAGTTCACTGCCTTTAATATGTCACTTCAAAATTTCCTTCTAAGTGGTTGCTTGGAAAATCATCCCCAAATTTAGCTTTTATAAGGGAGACATACTAGCCAAATTTATTTGTCCATCTACTGATGGCACTTGTAACAACTCAGGCATAAAAACAATTTGAGACTCTCTTTGTTTAGCCAAAAATTCTCTTAAAGAGTCCAAAGGTGATAATTCTGAGCTCTCACTAGTAGTGTCTCTTCACTCATCTCCATAAGACACTTGTGCAGCAAGAATTTTTGGAGGATCTTCTCCAATAGGTGCTTGTTTCTCTACCAAGTTCTTCGAACCAGAAGTATCATTCATTTTTTCTATAGGTTCCTCATTCTACTTTTCTTTCTCTTCAGCAAACTACTCCTCAACTAGTTACCTTATTTCTTCACTCTTCTCTAAGGTCACCAGAGGAGGGATCACACCTTGATCCACTGTATTTGTAGGAGGTGGTGGAGATGGTACATTTTGCTCACCAATCACATTTAGGACTATACTTGAGGTGCCAACATCAGAGTTTATCTGTTCTTCTTCATTTATTTCTGCAATAGTTGGAATTTGTAGTTCACCAAACACATTCATGGTTATCTCAATAGTCTCCTTCTCCAACCTCTCAATTTCTTTCTTGTCACTAGCCATGAGAGTATTTACTCTTCTCTTGGTTCTAAACTCTTTGTGGAGTCTCTGAACGACTTTGATTCTATCTTGCCTAGAAAGGCTTGAGAAAAATTTCTTCAAAATTCTTTCCTTCATTTCCACATCTTTTCCATAGCCTCATCTCCTTTAGCAGTTAATATACTGGCTAGCTTATCAGGTAATTCATTAGTTATTTCAATTAAAGCCTTATTGAACAAATCCAAATACCTGATAACAACTACTTCAATAATTACTTTGTCATTGTCTGAGCTCTCATCATACAGGTCTACCATTTGCTTTAGATTTTCATGCTCAACTATAGCATTAATTGTAGCTTCAAGTGTCAGAGAAGTATCATTAGTCTTGACCTTCTTCTTCTTCCTTACTTTTCCTTTTTCATCAAAAGTAGATCCCTTTCTCTTCTTCTCCATGCTTTTCAGTACTAGGATTCTTTCACTTTTTTTCAGAAATTTCTTTCTTTTCTTTTGCCTCAGTTCCTTCTTTGGGAATAGTAGATTATTTTCCTTTCCAGACTAATATCTCTTCTTCTTCTTCTTGTACATCCTCTTCTTCTTCTTGTACATCCTCTTCTTCTTCACCACCACCATGGTTGACATATACATCTCTGTGATCTTTTCTGTTGACTATTTTCCTCTTTATAGGTTCAGAGGCACTGGCCTCAACATTCTTCTCTGCAACATCAATAGTAGGGGCTCCAGAGACCTTGGATGCACTAGCAAGGGAGGATGGGGTCCTTGTTGTTCTTCTAGTGCTAGGTGCAAGATTCTTTCCTTCAGTTTTCTCATCTAGTTTCTCTGCAGCACCAGCTTCTTTAGTAGTTTTTCTCTTTGCTCTAGCTTTTTGTACTTGTTATCTGGTTATCCCTATGCTTTTAACACATTCCTCAACCATTCTATGTTCTTTCTTCTGAGATTGTGGCTTGGTTTGCTCAATATGGATTTTCATGGACTTTTCCTTATAAGTGACAAACCTCTCTTCTATGGTATCACAAGGTTTTCTAAGCATTAGTTCTACCAGACCTACAATAGTATCTTTTGGAACCTCATATCCCATCTCTGGGATCCACACTGTTCTTGACTCAACTGCTTCCATCAAACATTCATCTTTTGTCACCATGAAAATGATGGCATTTTCATATTTTTCAACAACCTTTCTAGGGATTCTTACCCTAGCTTGAATCTTCTCTTGGAATACCTTGAAGTAACCCCACATAGTTGCTTTTTGTGCATCAGCATTGCCAATCCTTTGCAAATGATCTCGGATTTGTGTAGCAACTGGAATATCTCTCAACCATATAACATTCTACACTCTAGGTAGCTCTTTGAAAAAGTAAAACAATAAAAAAATGATGAGTACCATATTTGAATGGGTACTTGGAATCCTTGGTTTTCTTCAAGTTCTCCAAAAGTTATTTCCAGAGTAGCTCACAAAGATCATAGTCCACATTTTCTTTCACCATGTGATATGGAGTATAGATGCTTGAAATAGATACAAGGTTTTCTCAGTTGGTGAAGTAAATTTTGCACCCAATCATCATAGAGGCATATTTGACTACTGAATCCTCTATGTCATTTACTATTAGATCTCTTTTGTCAAATTTAGCTACTATGAGCTTCATCACCATGTCATTCTTCACATATTTTAGTGTTGGTATAGTACTAGTGGAATATAAACCTGTCACGGCTTTGATAACCTCCTTATTGATTATATGAGGGAAATCCAACCACATAAATTTATCATGGATTCTACTTAGCACATATCTCACCCAGGCATTTTTATGACATAAAATGGGAAAGTTATTCCATACATCCAACTTTTTCTCTGCTAGGGTACCTAATTCCATCTTTAGAGCAAAATTAGCATCTGTTAATTCAACTAACCAAACTTGCCCTACTTTAACATTATTTAATTCTTCCATATTCACATGAATATATGCTCTAATATCATCATTGTGCAACATGCCATAGGGCATGTTAGAAAATGCACCTTCTAGATCTGTTTCCATTGATTTTAACTGGTGCTTCTTAAACCTAGGTCTAGGCCTATCTATTACTTCAATCACTTGAGGATTAAACATCTTCACTACTTAACTTCTTAGATCAAGAGTAGAAATATGTAAATACCTTGGTAAATGCTTTTGGTTAGGGTTTGTACTTTGAAAACATTGAAGGCAATGAGTTCTTAGTTGCGCTACTCAAAATCTCCTTCTTCACTTGGATGATTGTTTGCAATGTGAGTTTCTATCAAACAAATTACTTATAGTCCCTTTTTTTATCAAAACCTAACTCGTCATAAATGCTCTATTTCAAAAAGCTATTAACATTTCCACTGTAACTCAGAATCGATCTTAATTGCTCCACAATCTTCCGCAATAGAGTATTTTTTGTCAAAATTTTCTTTAAATGATCGATCATATCAATCTTCAACTCATATCTTCATGCTTGCCTCAACACCACTCTTTTGGCAGAGGGATGAAATATTTCCATTGATTCTCCCCCTAAGCCATAACTCTCAATTTAGTTTCCAAAGGAAACATCTGCACTAGAAACTGGTATAGACACATCCTTAGTCTCTATTACATCCTTCTTAACCTAAATCTTACTCATCTCCTTCTTAGTTTCTGCAAGATCAACCTTTTGTACTAGTTTGTTCTTCTCTACCGGTATGTCCTTCTTCATACTTCTACTTCTGTAGAACTTCCAAATGTGTCCATGCTTATTACAGTTGTAGCACACAACATTCCTCTAACCATTATTTCTTCCATTCATTCTGGATTTGCATTAGTTAGCTTTGTACCCAAATCTATTGCATGTAAAACAATAGCCATTGAAAGATTGAATCATTCTATCATTATTATAGCCATTCATCCTTTGACTTCTACACTCATTAGCTTTATGACCAACCTTCTTACATGTAAAACATTGACTAGAGAAAGATGGAACATTTTGATTCCTTCTGATCCTACATTGTGTAGTCCTATGTCCAAATTTATTGCAAGAAAGACAATAACCATTAAAATAAGGGTACCTTTGAGCATTAGGTTGTCTGACTAGTGGTCTTCTACCTCATTTCTTTTGATTCCAGATCCTCTTGCCATTTTTCTTATTTTCAGCTTTTGATGCTTCACTCGATTTTGAACTTTCACCTTTTTCAAAACCTAAGCCTTCTTTGTCACTGGGATCTTTCTGACTTGCAACCATCTCACCAATCCTAGCAAAACTTATCTTGAATTTTTCTTCATAACTCTTTGCCTTCTCTAGATCTGATTTCAGTTTAACAACTTCTTGTTCAAGCCTTATTCATTCTTCAAATTTGCCTTTTATCATTGAATTCATATATTCCTCAATTCTTGCCTTTTCTTCAACTTGTACTTTTAGACCATTCATGGATTCATTTTCCAGCCTCAATTGTTCACTGACCTCCTTATGCCTTTCTTTGAACTTCTTGACTTGCTCTCTCAATTTTCTGATACATCCATCTCCTTCTTTGGCATTCTCCTTCAAATATTTGATTTCTTCTTTAGTTCCCTCTAGGTCTTCAAGAGCAACCTTGAGTTCTTCACTACTGAAAGACATGCATTCATCTTCTAAAATTTCAACAGTAGGAATCTCTTCCGAAGTAGTAGGAAACTTTCTAACTCCCATGTGTTCAATCTAAAAGATCTTCCTTGAGCGATTAGGCTTCTTCCAAAGGACATGGCTCTGATACCAATTGTTGAACACTAGGAATATGCCAATGATGAACTATTACAATTGCATCTACAAATGCATGGAATACAGTTACAATGAAGTACAATCAAAATCTTCTTCCACTGATCTAAACTGTCACTCTACTCTACTCTGTAATCAGATTATCTGCTCTATTCTTCCTTATGTTGCATCTGTAGACACTTGTCACATCATTCCAATTACATATACTTATCATATTCTCCATATCCATACACAAGGCATTGAAAACAAACCTCTATATATATCTACTTCTTTTACAACCTTAACAAGGTCATCCCAAATGGATGTATCGTGCAAAACATGCCAAATAAAACATGTCAGGCTCAAACTTTACATACACACTTCGTGCCAAGATTTAAAATTGAAAATAGGTCAAGGTGGACCTAAATTAGCCCCTTCTTCACTTCACAAAATATGTTTATCTTCTTTTAAGTCTTCTTTACTCATATCATCAATTAGGTCAGCCTACTTGAGTGTAAGGTGTAGAACAACACTAGTCGGCCTCAAAATGCATTGTGGAGAGAACCAAAACTTAAAACATGCTCTCTTAGGCTGGAATGATCTATGGAACCTCTTAAGATAATACTCCTATTTTGGAATGCTCCGCATAAAGTACACTTCTTCATGTCAGCTTCATAAGCAAGGTAACACAAATGCATACTGATTGTCAGAGCATAACTTAACATCCAAACCTCCAAAACATCTCAAACCTAGAATATACAATCTTCATATATCTACAATTACATCCCTAGATCTACACAACAAAATGTTTCCATGTGGTGAAATGCAGAGTACTGAAGCTTGGTCTATGTCATAGACTAACATTGTTTATCCATGTAGCGATACTCTGACATAGTTATCTATCATCCTAGAAGACATCAAACTTTGAAACATTGGATTTAGGCTCTCTAAACATATGTCAAAATTACTTTAGAACCGTAGAAGGAAATATGTTATACCATAAATATGCGGACCAAAACAATTATAGCTTTGTATATTGAGTGTAGCAGTCTGATACTTAGCTAATTTTCACATCTTCTTTTGAATCAAAACTTTTTGTGTACGTGAATTTATGAGGATAGGAACATCATGTGAGGGATATTACTATAACCTCACAACTCAATTTTGGTCTCTAAACTTTGTTACCATCAATGACAACACTTCTTGACTATTATGCTTATCAGTATACCAGCAGTGTCTCTATCAGTGATATCTCCAACAAGCTCCTCCTTTGGCATTGATGGCAACACATGATGTGAAAATCATCAATGCCAAAGGGGAGATTGTTGGAGATATCATTGATAGAGACACTGTTAGTATACAGATAGGAATAATAGTCAAGAAGTGTTGTCATTGATGATATCTCCAACAGGGTTGACTGCTTGTAATCTTGATTTTGATTTCTATGAGGATTGCATTTATGATAAACAAAACTATATTTAGTTTTACTCATATTCTCATAAATATTGTGGTTTATTGGATCTTATTCATTTTGGTGTGTTTGGTCCTGTAGATGTTTCTTCCATTGGAAAATTAGTATATTATGTTTCATTTATTTATGATTATAGTAGGACATGTGTATATTTTCTAAAGAGTAAATCTAAAGTTTTCAATTGATTTAAAGAATTTAAAGCAAAGGTTGAGTTTAGATTGGAAAGAAAATAAAATGTCTAAAGACTGATAATGGCAATGAATTTTTGTCTAATGATTTTGATATATTATGTAAAGATTCTAGCATCCAGAGACAAAAGACAACTTTTTAGTCTCCATAATAGAATGGATTTGTAGAAAGAATGAATAGGACACTATGGAGAAGGCTAGGAGTATGTTTAGTTGTTTTTTTCTAGAATAAATTTTCTAGGTTGAAGCTATTGCCATTTCTTGCTACCTGATTAACATGTCTCCTACATCAAATATTGTTGATTAAATGTCTATGGAAGCATGGTCGGGTCATAATCCTTGACTGAGATATCTTATATTTTTTGGTTGTGAGGCATATGAACATGTGCCAAAGGAGAAGAGAATAAAGTTGGAAAACAATGGTGTGAAACTTATCTTCATCAAGTGCAATTATGGTGTGAAAGGATACATGATTTGGGATCTTATTGTATAGAAGGTAATAAATAGTAGAAGTGTGATTTTTAGAGAAACTAAGCCTTCTTCTATTACATTGTAGCCAGAACAAAGTGAATAGAAATATTTGATTCAACTTCCCTCTACACCTAAGAAAGTTGAATCAAGACCCCTAGATAGACAAGAAGTTGAGGAGAGATCATCTAGCTCTAAATCTATAGAAGAGGAGAAAGAACCTCCAAATCATTTTGTTAAAAGGTCTACAAGGCATAAATGACCACCTAAAAGGTATTCACCTGATGATTAGAGATGTATTTTTCCTTTTGAATACTAACATGGATGAAACTAGATCTATAGAAGAGGCATTAGATATGAATGATGCATAGTCCTATATGATTACTATGGATGAAGAAATGACAACTTTGAAATATAATGATACATGGGATCTAGTACCTTTTCTTAAAGGATGAAAACTTGTTGGTTGAATGTTCATGAAAAAGAATGGTTCAGATGGAGGTACTGAGAAGTACAAATCATAATTGGTTGCAAAAGGTTACTTGGAGGTTGAGGTTGCTGATTACGGTGAGATATTTTCTCCTATTGCAAAAATGACATCCATTAGATTATTTCTTTCTATTGCTACTACTTATGATCTAGAGGTTGATAAAACTTATTTGAAAATGATATTCCTTCATGGTGATTTGGAGGAGAATATTTATATGACACAACCAAAGCACTATGTGGTGAAAGGTAAAATTAATTTGGTTTGTAACTTGATGAAATATTTGTGTTGAGTTTTGGATTTGCAAGTTCTAAATCAGATCATTGTGTTTATTATAAATTTGATGGTAGTGATCATTTCCTATTTATTGCATTACATGATGATTTGTTGTCTATTGGTAAAGGGAAAGGATTAATTTAAGAACTAAAGTCTCAACTTGTAGCTAAACTTGAAATGAAAGATCTTGGTGTAGATAAACATATTCTTGGGATGGAAATTAGAAGAGATAGAGTGAACAGAAAACTATGGCTTGGCTAGAGTAAGTATGTCTATTCAATTTTATAGAGGTTTCACATGCAGGATTGTAGACCATTGTGTGTTCCTTTTATAGTTGGAATGAAATTATCTACTTCACAGTGTGAAGTATCCCCATTGGAGATGGAAGACATGAGTAGAGTGTCTTACCAAAGTGTAGTTAGAAGTTTGATATATGCTATGGTTTGCACTAGACTGAACATTGCCTAAGCATTCTTTTCAGATATATGTCTAATCTTGGTAGAGTTCACTGGGATGCAATTAAAAGTCTTTAGATATTTGTGGGTTGCCTCAGAGTATTCCTTGTGTTATCATGATAATTTGATAGGAGACATGTACTCCCTTGATATTCATGGTTATGTGGATTCAGACTGGGTAGGTGATGTTCATAGCAGATGATCCACCAATGCTTATTTATTTACTTTATTTGGTGGTGTAATTAGCTAGATGAGTAAGCAATAGGTTGTGGCTTCTTTGTCCACTACTAAAGTTGAGTATATGGTATCTACTCATGCTTGTAAAGAAGCCATTTCACTTAAGAGACTATGTTCAAATATTGGAATAAAACAAGGTGCAATGACAATTTATTGTGATAGTCAGAGTGTGATTTGCATATATAAGAACCTGACATTGCATGCTAGGACCAAGCACATTTATTTTGTTAGGGATATGGTCAAGGATGACAGGGTGAAGCTAGTTAAGGTAGAGATTTTGGTGAATGTTGCAAATTTATTAACTATGACTGTGAGCACAAAGTAGTTCAGATGTCGTTCAATGTCTATGGGCCTTTCAACCCCTAGAAATTAAATCATTGTGGTGATACTCTCTTTGCTCTTGCAAGGTGTTCGACAAGTGAGAATGTTAGGAAAGGGGTCTCAAACTTGCAATTACAAAAGATTACTATTTATAGTAAGTTTGCACTCGAACACGTATGAGTCTAAAATTTTCCCCAAAGTTACGGACTTACCAAATAAACATTATAGGTGAGTTTCGACTCAAGGTCATGTCTGGATGTCAAGATATTACAATTTTTAATTTAAATTGAAACACCCAAAAATGTTTCGAAGTCAATTTTGAGGCATCTAGAGGTTGTTTTGTTACCTTGAAAGGTGTCTTTGATAGATCTCTTTATGATCTTTCCAATGCATCAAATGGTTTGTCAATTGACCTCTCAGATCAAAAGTTATGGTCTCCAAAAGTTGAGTCTCTTGTATTGAAAAATGCGAAAATGTATTGGACACAAAGAAGAGTTGTAAGAGGGAGTTACACCTATTGGTGTGTCTTTTGACACATCATAGGGCATTCTTGATTGGAGATAATTTGGGTGCCACTCTTTTGGGTGGTTTTATCTCATGGTTTATAATTATTGTTTGACAGTTTCATGTAATGTATCTCCTATATATTACATGCTTGAGATAAAGGTTGAGTGTGAGAGTCTTTTAGATGCTGAGTTACCTATGCATCTCTAGTTGGTGATGCTCCTATGAAATATTGTTTTACAAGTATATTGTAATCTTGTTGATTTCTAAATAATATATTTGGTAGCTTTTAGAGTGTGGGGTTTTACTCCTGAAAGGGTTTTCCCCACATAAATCACTGTGTTGTGGTATGATTTCTATTTATATTTCTTTCTATATAATCTTTGTAATTGTTGTAAAGATCTAAAACATTTTGCACATAACCATCCTCTCAATATTAGTGTAGGAAGTTGTTCCACTACCTTATCTTCCTTACAATAATCTCATTGTGGTTGTTTCTTGTATCCCTTAACAACTAGACTTACTTTATGTCTTTCAATTTTTCTTTCCACAATACTCTTGATCTTATAGACCCACTTAACTCCAATCACTCTTTTACCCTTTGGTAATTTAGTTAGCTCTCATGTTTCATTTCTTTCTATGGCATCCAACTCCTCATCCATGACTTTACACCATTTTTTATTTTCCAGCATCTTCAAAATACATTAGATTATTGTAGGACAACAAAGAAAAATCTAGAATTTCATCAAAACCATCATACGTTGTTTTTTTATAAATCTCCCTCACGCTCCTTGTCTTTCTTGGCACTAAAAAAGTAAGCAGAGGATCTGAACAAATTCTGGAGTTAGATTCTAGAGTGTTTCAGAGTTGATTCTACAACTACACTCTTGAGCTATGTGATTCTGCAGTGCTCTAGAGATGATTCTAGAGTTACATTTTAGGGTTAGATTCTAGAGCTAAACCTTGAGCTAATTCTACTTGACTATTGGGAATTTTTTATTATTTATATCTTCTTCATCATCTACCCACATTGTTATTGAGATACCTAAAGAGGTGTCAACCATGCCATCCCATGATTCATTCTTAATGAATTCAATATCCATACTGATCACAACCTTCTTGGTAATAGGGTTATATAGTTTGTATGCTTTAATTTTTTTGTTGTATCCTACAAAAATGTATTTTTCTCCTCTGTCATCAAACTTTTTCCTTTTCTCCTTTGGTACAAATGCATATGCCATACACCCAAAGATTCTTAGGTGTTCCACACTCCATTGCTATTTGTCGATGCTTCTTGTGGAATCTTATCTCTCATAGCCTTTGTGGGACTTCTATTCAGCATGTATATTATTGTCGCTACAACTTCACCCTAAAATTCTTTTGATAATCCCTTAGCCTTCAGTATGCTTGTATCCATCTCTTGAATTGTTCTATTTTTTCTCTCAACTAGTTCATTTTTCTATGGAGTGTATCTAGTTGTGAATTATTTTTCAATGCCTTCATTCTTGCAGAAATTCAAAAAAAAATAGACATACTCTACACCTTTTTCCATTCTAAGGACCTTGATAAACTAGCCACTTTGTTTCTCAACCAAGGCCTTAAACAACTTAAATTTCTCAAAGGATTTTGATTTATTTTTCAATAAATAAACCCATGTCTTCCTACTATAGTCATCTATGAAGGTCACATGAAGTATATATTCTAGGATATGGTAGGATTTTTCATGGGGCCACATAAATCTAAGTGCACCAGATCTAATTGTGCTTTTTTCATTTTAGAATACTCTAATTTAAAGGGTTTTCTATGTTTCTTTCCTAGGATACAAGCCTCACATTTTGTATCAGGATCTACTATTGTTAGTAGCCCTCTAACCATATCTTTCTTTGACAAAATATTTAAACTAGAATAAATTAAATGTCAAAGTTTGGATGGATCTTTTATGATTGTATTGAAGGTGGAGTATTGTCCCATTTTTTTAGTATCCATGTGCCTTGAATGTGTAGCTACATATTGTGATGAAAAATTAGTTTGCATTGAAACATTATGTTTCTTGTCATTTAGACTATTGCAATCTTACTCTTATTGTCATCCTTATCAAAGATTATGCATTCTACATTTTCCATCATCACTCAGATACCCTTTTTGGACTAGTTTTCCAATACTCAAAAGGTTGTCTTTTCTTCCAGGGGCATAATAAATGTTTTAGATTGCTAAGTTTTATCACCATGTTTGGTTTGA
Organism: Cunninghamia lanceolata; assembly: GCA_027924645.1. Lineage (NCBI taxonomy): Eukaryota > Viridiplantae > Streptophyta > Pinopsida > Cupressales > Cupressaceae > Cunninghamia > Cunninghamia lanceolata. The sequence continues at coordinate 3,510,368 of BSBN01000697.1, forward strand.
ATGATGATTGTGTCTCTTCCCATTACTAGAATCTTTTTATTATTACCCATCTTAATCTCAAGCTTAATATTCTTATCAATGGAGGAAAATAAGTTTGCATTACCACTCATGTGGTTGCTACAAGCATTGTCCAAATACTAGACCTAAACATTGTTCTACTCAACAATATTGCACACAATGAACATGTTTAAGGGATGTTCATATTTAGCCATGTTTTCATTGGCTAGATTCTTACATTCTATTTCCCTTGGTCATGTTACGTCTTTCTACATTCACTTGCAAAATGACCATACTTATGATAGTAATAGCACTACACACTACCTTTGTCATACTCTTGGTTTGAGTTTCTATCCTTTATCTTGCCTTAAAAATCTAGTTGAGTTGCTTGTTTCCTATTGGCTATTTGAGATTACTCTTCTAGAATAGCCTCTTCCTCCGCCTCTTTAATATTTACCTCTATTGTTTCTTCCTCTTTCCTTTCCTCTCATACTCCTTTGAGCCTTGAAGGCTTTCTATAGGGAAGAAGTGGATCTATTCAACTACTACTCATGGGTTTGTAGGGGACCCATCAACTCATCCACTATCATCTTTGAAAGGTCTTTGGCCATCTTGATTACAACAACAATCGAGTCAAATCTTAAAGGTAGACTCCTAAGGATTTTCTCAGTAATCCTTTGCTCCTTCATAGTTTTTCCATTAACTTGTGTAACGTTGCAAAATGTCCCCTTGGGAGCTTTTCCCTCATAAGGTTTAGCTCCTAGGTCTTTAGTATGCATTTAGGACATCTCAGTTCATATTTTAGCATCACGATGAAATGAGGCCTAAGTTTCATGGCAAATTGGACCTAGGTGGACCCCTTGAGCTATACCTTGCCCAAAATAGGGGGGAGGACTTGGGCATCTGCACCCTAGTCCTACCCTATTTTGGGGCAACCCTAATTTTTGGGTGTCAATTTATGACCGTTATTAGGTCCTTTTGCCGACACGGTAAGTTTTAATTTTTAAAATCTTGGCGGGAGTGCTTGTAGTTCCATATATAAGCATGCTTAGGCATTCATTTGTAAAACTAAATTTCAATTAGAGGATCATTGTGATGTTCAAGTGTTCTCAAGGTGATTCAAGGCTTCTATTGTGTTGCAAGAGTAGACTTGTGTGTTTTATGTGTTGATATTTGCAGATTTGAGCATCAATTTCCTCATGGAATGAAGAGCATCTTCCTCCCATGAGAGCTTCACTACAAGTTGACATAATATTGTGTTTTCATCATTGATTCTTTTGGTTTTTGCCTCTGTCTCACAAGGACACGCACTCTTTATCTAACAATGGTGTTCAGAGACTTAAGTGTCCTCCAGGGCTTGACTATGGCAAGCCTCTAAACACCACAACCCCCAAACCAAGTCTTGTGATTGTAGGTTACAGGTGTCACATTTGGAAAAAGTGGAGTTGTAGGAAGGATTGGAAAGCCTCAAGGATTTAGGATCTGAAGAAAAGAAGGACATAGGAGCACTTCTAGGACTTGGGCACTCACTCTAGTGTCCTCCACATCCAAGTTTCAGAAAACAGAAGTTACAAGGCTGATCAGTGTCGGAAGGAGGTCCAGATCCCACGAAGAAACCAACACCTTGGACTTGGGTGCCCGCTTCAGTGTCGCCAACTATTCCACTTTGGAACCTTGAAAATAGGTATTCTGTAATTTGGTATTTTACTCTTGTCTACAAGAGCTTTTTCTGTTATTCGTCAATTTGTTGTCGTATTTACATAATTAGGATTTTAATGGTTAATTAGACATAAGACAAGGAAAATTAATAATTAAATTCCCTAATCTAAGTTTCCCTACATTTGTAAGTGACCTAGGGTATGATAGTGCTCATCACTTGACCCTAGATCCTTGAATGTATAGTGGAGAGGCGGATTTAAACATCTAAACATTAGAACATTAACAAATCTAATTTCCCCTAAACATTTTGGTGAACCCATCTTTTTGGACTTAAATTGCAACTTTCTGAGTGTGTTTCTTTATATTTGTATTGATTTCATTCATTTATATAGTCATTCATTTTATTGCATTGAGAAAAATTCAAAAAATTCAAAAAAAGTGAAAAATTCAAAAAATTCAAAAAAATTGCATTGTTTGGCTTACTAAATTGCATCAATTCTTTCTAAATTTTCCTAATTAATTGTTTTTGCACCAGATTTGATATAAACTACATAAAAATCCAAAAATTCAAAAATTTGCATTGCATTTTCATTATTAATTTGCTAGGTTTTTGTAGAAATTTTTGCAATTTTCATATATCCTAGTAATTCCAAAATCTAGGGTTAGTAGGAAAATCTTTTTTTCAGATTTTTCTACTGATTTTAGAGTCTCATTAAAATTAACATTTGTCTGTAGTCTTACATTTTAGTTTAAATTTGCCTTTAGATTTAAAATATTTGCATTTTTGCATAGAAAATTTCAACAAAAACTAGCAATTTTGATGCATTTTTATTAAATTTGCATGGGCATTTTTCATGTTCAAGATTGAAAATTATTTTCATATCTGAGATTATTTAATTCCCATCATAAATCAGACTTCAAAACATTCACATAGAATTTTGTCCCAAGATCTCAAACCTAGGGCTTCAAAACCAACAATTTTCACTAAATTTGGCCTTATCGACTCTATAAACTTGCACCATAGGCATGTTGTAAAGAATATTTTCACAATAATTTTCTGTTATTAGGGTAATAATTTTCTTTCCTACATAAAAATATTCACAACACCCTTTTAACGGGCTCTTGTAGTGAAACTTCAGTGAAAAACTACACATTTTAGCTATTTTTGCCCTAGGGTTTGACCTAGTTTGCACTCCAAGTGTGTTGTGATGAATTTTATGGATAGAGGTGACTGATATTATCAATATTATTTTCTATAGCTCCTTAAATTAATTACAACACCCCTCTTACTAGGTCTTGGAGTTGAAAAACTATGAAAAATAGCCTATTATTGCTATATTTTCACTAGGGTTTTACCTTAAGAGGCACTAAAAGCATGTTGTGTTGGATATTTTTGCATCAAGTGGTAGTTATTACTAATATTATTTTCTTTCCATAATAATTTTCCTCACAACACCCTTTGTTATGCTCTTTTGCATTGAGTTTTGGTAAAAAAAAGTGCCTATTTTGAGATATTTCACGATATTTTGACTTGGCATTAACTTGAAATCACATCAAGAGTATGTTGAGAAGGATAATTTTTCTGTTTTGGATGGATATCAGACATATAAATTGCTTCCCTTGATCAAAATCCTTACAACACCCTTTGGTTTATTCATTTGCATTGAAAAGAGTACAAAAATCAAGCATTTTTGCATATATTTGGAAATCAATGGATTCTCCTAAGGGTACATCTTTAGAAGAATTATATGAGTACATTATGAATTATGATAATTTTTGCAAATTCACTGACAAATTTCCTCAAGTCTTGCATCAAATCACATACATCTATGGCATTGATATAACCAATAGTACCACATGTGATATCCTTCGATCCATAACCTATTTCGATAACTTTCTTGAGACTGTAGATGTTTTTCCTTCAATCATGGAGAATCTCAAAAGTTTTATAGATGAAAACAATCATGGGGAAAGTAGTGGTGATAACTTTACTCCCTCTCTCCCTTTATTTCATGATAATATAATGCAAATCCTTTCTGAGACCTATGAGAATGAAATAGCAATGGGTGATCTATCAAACAAAGAGACTTGTCCCAACATAACCCCACTTGGTGAGGATATATTTGCATAAGAATAAGATATCATTGATACATTTCTCCACATTACTTTTCCATTCCTTCCCGCTCTTCCTAATCAGGATGAAGGTTTGGATGATGCAAATTCTCTTTGTGACTATTTGCTTGAATCTAATGATAATTTGCCACCTGATGTTCAAGAACTTCTCAATTACATTCTAAACAAGAAAACATTGATCCCAACATTCAACCAAACAATATTGATCCTAATGATGAACAACATGATGAACAAGATATGAATTTGGCTATGGTACCATATGTCCCACTATCCTCCAACATTAGAGAGTGGGATGATGATGACGATGATTTACTTATAGACAACTTCTAGCCCGACAGGGGCCCTATAGGTAAGTATCTCTAATCTTTTATTTCTCTCATGATGTGCTTCCCCTGTGATGTATTATATGTTGTTTAGGCCTCCTAGGATGACCCCTGATTCTCTTGTAAGGTCTGGGATTCCAGGAGACCGCCTTTGTTGTGACCTTCTTCTATTTGTATCATCATTCTTCTATATTGCTCTCTCTCTGATTTCATTGTTGAGTGTTGTGTCTTATGGACATAGCATCATGGTTGGTGACCTGGGGGCACCCTCCTACGTGATTGTCCCTAAGACACTTGTTTCTCCTCTCTTATTTATTGTTTCCATTCCTCTAGTGTTTTCATCTAGTGGGTGGATGATGACAAACATTTATACTGATGTTTCCATTTCTCTTATTTATTGTTTCCATTCCTCTAGTGTTTTCATCTAGTGTCCCTTTCAAGAGCAATAAAAAAATGGACTTAGTTCCTAATATGATGATGGGGTTGTATATCTTATCTTGATGCTTGGCTAGTGGAAGCACTCATGATTTCTGCATAGTGAATTTCATGATGTTTTTATCACATTTACAAACCTTAACAATACTGCCACTCTGTGCACCTTTGTTGGCCTTTGAATCTAGCCTTAGCGGTACTCAATTCGAAGAGCTTCATGATATAGCCCCATGGTTATCCTCGAACTCCGAATTCATTGTATAACCTTGGCTCTTTGTGTGGTTAATCATATGCATTGATGTTGTTATTTATTATGATGTTGTAGACACTAACATGTTTCTTATAGGGATGTGTTTGTGGGAACATTTGGTGATCGTAAAGTACATGTCACCTTCAAGGGGCATGGGCTTTGTGAAAGTTGGTGTTCCCTTGTGTGTTTTCTTCCTACCTTAACATGCTTGATATCAATAACTGATATCAACCACCTTAAGGTGGGGGCATATATAAGGTAAGCTATCTATTGTAGATGTTAGCTATGTGCTTGTCCTCAGGTGTAGTCTAAAGACTTGCTCGATGAGTGCATCCTGCATCCTGAGTTTGTTTGCAATCAATCAATCAATCATGTAAGCCCTCTACAGAGGTGGGATATTGTGTATATCCTTTTAATATTAAGCCCTTTGCAGAGGCAGGGATGGTGTATTTCTCAGAGCAGATTTCATCATCCTATCATTTTCAAAAGTCCTCTATGGAGGTGGGGAGCGGTTCTGTGACTAACTCAACCCTTAAGCGTGTTTTTAGTGATTTTTGTGGCAAAGCCCAATCATCGGTGTGTGCCTATAATGTGCCTGAGATGGTGTTGGACCTAGAAATAAGTACACTCCATCGTTTGTCTACTGTGTTTTCTCTGTGTCTTCAAGTGTGTGTGTTATGGCGTGCTTGCTTTGTTTGACATGTTTGTTGCCCCACATGCAGTCTAAAGACTTGCTTGATGAGTGCATCCTGCATTTTGGGAGGTTTACATGTCTTGTGTGTATGTTGCCCCATATATATAGTCTAAAGACTTGCTTGATGAGTGCATCCTGTATTATGGGAGGTTTGTTTACTTTCCAGTACTTGCATCTGCATTTCATATCTTTGAGAAAAAGAAAAGAAAGGATATCATTTCTGTCTTCCATGCATTAATGTGTCTTCTATGCATTGATTGTCTTCTCTGTGTTGTACATGACTATAACTGTCTTCTCCGTGTTTTGTGTGCCTATTACTGTCTTCTATGTGATTAGCGTGTCTTCTCCATACTTGGTGTGTTTGGTGTGTTTGTGACCTTACTTTAATACATGTATTGGCCTCATGTTTATACATACATTAAAGTGGGGGCTAAATGTAACATCAAAAAATGTCCCCTTGGGGGCTTTTCCCTCATAAGGTTTAGCTCCTGGGTCTTTAGTATGCATTTAGGACATCTTAGTTCATATTTTAGCATCCTGATGGAATGAGGCCTAAGTTTCATGGAAAATTGGACCTAGGTGGACCCCTTGAGCTGTACCCTGTCCAAAATAGGGGGGACTTGGGCACCCATGCCCTAGTCCTACCCTATTTTGGGGCAACCCTAATTTTTGAGTGTCGATTTATGACTGTTATTAGGTCCTTTTGCCGACATGGTAAGTTTTGATTTTTAAAATCTTGGCGGGAGTGCTTGTAGTTTCATATATAAGCATGCTTAGGCATTCATTTGTAAAACTAAATTTCAATTAGAGGATCATTGTGATGTTCAAGTGTTCTCATGGTGATTCAAGGATTCTATTGTGTTGCAAGAGAAGACTTGTGTGTTTTGTGTGTTGATATTTGCATATTTGAGCATCAATTTCCTCATAGAATGAAGAGCATCTTCCTCCCATGAGAGCTTCACTATAATGTGACATAATATTATGTTTTCATCATTGATTCCTTTGGTTTTTTCCTCTACCTCACAAGAACACACACTCTTTATCTGACAACAGTGTTTGGAGACTTAAGTGTCCTCCGGGGCTTGACTAAGGAAAGCCTCTAAACACCACAACCCCCAAACCAAGTCTTGTGATTGTAGGTTACAAGTGTCGCAATTGGGAAAAGTGGAGTTGTAGGAAGGATTGACAGGCCTCTAGGATTCAGGATTTGAAGAAAAGGATACAGGAGCACTTCCAAGACTTGGGCGCTTGCTCTAGTGTCCTCCACATCTGAGTTTTAGAAAATAGAAGTTACAGGGCTGATCAATGTTGGAAGGATGTCCAAATCCAATGTAGAAACTAGTACCTTGCACTTGGGCACCCGCTCCATTGTCCCTGACTATTCCACTTTGAAACCCCAAAAATAGTTATTTTGTAATTTGGTATTTTACTCCTGTCTGCAAGAGCCTGTTCTGTTATTTGTGAATTTGTTGTCGTATTTGTATAATTAGGGTTTTAATGGTTAATTGGACATAAGAGAAGGAAAATTAATAATTAAATTTCCTAATCCAAGTTTCCCTACATATGCAAGTGACCTAGGGTATGATAGTGCTTGTCACTCGACCCTAGATCCTTGAATGTATAGTGGAGAGGTGGATTTAAACATATAAACATTAGAACATTAACAAATCCAATTTTCCCCTAAACAACTTGTAACTGGTTTATCAAGATGGAAACTCTTGTATGGAAGTTTGGAATGGACTCACCATCTTTTATTTCAAAAGTTAGAAAATATCTCTAGAGTAGTTGGAGTTTGACTAACCTCACCTTTTCAGTACCTTTATAGGAGTTTTGGAGAATCTACCAAGCTCTCTAGAGAAGCTCCCTTTTTCTATTGTTGCCTCTATCAAACTTATGGCTTTTGCATCTTTCCTTCTATTTTCTTTCAATTCGTTATTCTAGGCATTTTTCAATGCTACATAGGTTGTTTGGTTGGTCACATCTATGATTTCATTGACAACAAGCTCTCACAAATTATTTGCTACCATTATTGTCTTCATCTTCTTTACCTAGACATCATATTTTTGTCCATCAAAAGTTGGTGGCTACTATCAACTCTTACTATCACCTCCAACCATTTTTCTAACTCTAGAAAAAACTTTTAATACCCAAATAATCTAGGGCATTAGCTCTAATATGGATACCCAGGAAAAACTAGGGAACCTAGCTTTGACACCACTTCTTGGTATAGCTCTAACACCACTTGTTGATAGATGGAGGAACGAGAGAGAAATTTGTACATGATAAAACAAGAAGAAAAATTTCTATTTGTATTTATATTCAAATATGTTTACAACCAAATATGAAAAAAATAGTGGAGAGCAGTGAAAGGAGTGAAAAAACATAAGGAGGCGAAGGGCTGAAGAACGTGGAGGCCTTGGATTGGATTGGCGATTCTCTCAATGGGCGGGCAATAGGCAAAGTGACAATCAAAAAGGGGGTTTAGGATCTTCCTGCTAGGTGGATGATGAAGAACACAAATCTCCCTTTGAGAAGATCCAAGAATGGGCTCAAGTAGAGGCTTGGTGTAAATAGTTGGATCGATACAGAATCAATGACCAAAGCATCAATGGATAGCGCGGGAGGCATTGGCACCGATATAATTGAAAATGTTCACAAGGTCACTTCAAGCATAGGTAGGAAAATCATGATCCCCTCGATGGATAGAGGTGGATGCCTTCCCATCACATGGGAAACCCTAGAACTTTTGGAAAGGGTGGTATCGATAAGGAGACCTTTGTAGAGCGTGGTGCCAAGCTAGGTCAAGGAAATAAGAAGAAAATGGTTTTGAGCTCCAAACTACTGGGCCCCTCAATAAATCGGTTGGAAAAAAATGGACTAATTGCAAGGTGGTATGGATTGAATTTAAATTGGGATGGATTGATTCACTGGTGGTAGGAACAATGGGGATTGGAAATAAGTTTTAAGTCCATAGAAAATGGTTACTTTTTGGTTATATGCTCTTCACCATCTATCAAAGAAAAAATATTAAAAGGGATTTGGATGACGGATGGATTTGGTTTCTATATCTACAAGTGGGAAGTTGGTTTTGATCCCTTTATCCATTAGATGGAGTTTGTGTAGGATTGGTATAAATTGCCCAAACTGCCAATGGAATTTTGGCAACTTGATATTTTGGAGGAAATAGGGAATCACCTGGGCAAGTATATATGTGCGGAAGAATGGTCAGAGTATGATAGTATTGGAACATATGTTAAGTTATGTGTGGAAAATTGGTCCTCTTACCCATGATGGAAGGAGATTGAAATCTACACTGATTAGGGTGTTCTTAAGAAACACCTAGTTTTAGAGCTAAAGCCAGATGGTTGCCTGGTGAATACTTTAGGTTGGCGATCTTGGGATCAACCCTCAAAACAGGATTCTAAGGATAACAGGGATCCCGTCCCTAAGGATCTCAGTGGCAATGGCATGAATGGGTATTTGGATTCTAATGATGACTTCAAAGAGATTCATCGATCCTCTTGGGAGAGAGCACACATGATTGAAGTAAATCAGGTAAAGGAGACTAAAGATTTGGATCAAGCTTTAAATGAGAAGATGAATGAAGTAATAGACCTGATTGGTAACAATATTACATTGGAAAATCTTAATTCCCTTCTTAAGGCTAGTAAGGAATTGGTGGAACTAGCTCAAGAAACTAAAGATGTTCCCTAGGACTGTCCATACAAAGGGCCAACTTTGGATACAGAATGGGAAGACTTTGATGATTTTGTAGAGGCAGGGCCTGTAAGCACAAAAATCACGCACAACCTCCATGAGGACCCCTATGATGTTTTTAATCCTTGTCACATACATGTAAGCATGAAATAATGTCCTCTAAGTAATAGACCTCTTGATGATGCGTCTTCTTTCTTGTTTTTTGTTGTTTCTTCTTTGTCATTTTTTCTCTCTTTATCGTCGATGCTTTTTGACACTTTTGCGACACTCATCGATTTGTGTTTTCTGAGCTCTCAACTCTGTTCCTAAGCCTTGTAAGCATCTTGTATGTGATTTTTCACCTTTCCCCTATGTTTTTCATTCTCTCCACCCCTATAAGCCTTCTAGAGGTCCCGCTATCCATCTCCCACTTTTAGTTTTTAGTTTCACTCAACCAATCCAAATCTCCCCCTATTATTTCCAGATCTCCCACCGAGAGATCCTACTTTGCAAGTATAGATTTGGATTTTTGCACATGACTAGCCTATTTCTAGAGGTAAATCCCCTTCTTTTCATCCCCTCTTCCATCTCCCATCATGCATTTTCACCCAGATCCCTTCCTTTCTAGATCTCACCCCGGGTGACCCTGACTAGTGAAAGGGACGACCCAATTTTTCCATGTTTTCATAAAAAAATAATGTCACCATTGCATATCCCTTGAAAAAACATGCACTTTTAAAAAATGACACCCAAAAAGGAGTTTGTATGTGCCCGAAGGAGATCCCAGAAGTTCTATGACTAATTCAGAAAAAATTGTTCCAAGGTCACCGCCTATTAGTTCAGGGTTGCCCCCTATTACTTCAGGGTCACCCCTTGGGTGACCCTGTAAAATCTAGAACTCCCCTAGGGTGACCTAGGGTCACCCCCTAGGTGACCCAATCATGATTTCATCTATGTGAAAACTTGAGTTTTTCACTCAAAAAAAGCTCTGTTTTCACCTATTTTTCTTCCAGTTCGCATGATTTTTTGTCCCTAATATGGAGTTGACTATTTCATGCACCCACATGTGCATAATTAGCTCCATTTAATCTAAAATTAACAACTCATTATCTCACATGCATTCTTCCAACTCCAATCCCTCTTCAGTGATAAGCTATTATTTATTTATCACTCTTGAATCAATTGAGTTCACTGGGTAATCAATCCAGTTCACTCCCTAATCAATCCTTTTTAACTCTTCAATCAATTGAGTTAACTTCTCAATCAATTCCACCTCTCATCCCTTCTTCAAACCTATAAATACCCCTCACCTCTTCATTATTTTCCAAGTTAAGCAAGTTGGAGAATACTCTTCTCATCTTCATAGGCCTTTGAGCTTCTTTCTTCATTTCTTTTTTTAATTTTTTCAAAGCTTCAAATCTTTCATTGTTGTATAGATTCAAGGAATTTCTAAGTGAGGCAAATTCATTGTACACACAGCTTTCTCTCCAATTAGCATTCCCATGCTCATAGAGGACGAAGGTGCCTTTTATTTTGTTCATTATTCATCAAGCTTTCACATAAAGCTCTTCAAGTATCATTACACTGCTTTAATCAAGCCAGTGTGCTCTTCAACAACTCTCATTGAGTTCTTTTAAGCTTCTACAAGCTTCTTTTTTTTTCTTTTTGTTGTCTCGTCATCAAGAGGTCTTCCCGCTACTTCAAGAGGATACGAGGTTGCCATCAAGGATTTATGAGGGTAGTGGAGTCACACAAATCTTCATTATTTCAGGTTCCTCTATGCTTTCATTCAATTAGTAGTAATTAGAAAATCAAAAATTGCTCTTGGGATTAGTAACATGTTGCTTTGTCCTTGGTAGATAGATCTTGCATGTTAGAGTAATTTGTTTTCAAATTCTAGATCTAGTTTATTTAGAAAGCAATTTCCTTTTCTAGATTAGATTGTTTTAAAACATTCCAAAACCCAAAAACATAGAATGATTGTGTTAGGTTAAATTCATTCTAGTTGCATTAATGTTTCCTTTCTTAGAATAGAAAAGCATCTTTATTTTCCAAAATATCAAAAAAGCAGAAAAACAAGTTTGCATTTCATATAGCTTTGCATGCATAAAAATATATAAAATAACAAAAACACTAGGTATCTAGATACATTGCAAACCCTTGATAACATCACAAGGTCAACCATAGTTAACGAAAGTCAAACCCTTGATAACATCACAAGGTCAACAAAAGTCAATGCACAACTAAACCCTAGGTCAAACCCTAAAGTCTAGTCAAGGTTAGTCCACATACACTTATCTCTTATCTTAGATCATGCATGTGTCCAGGGCTAAGAGGTGAGTGGGTGAGGGTAGTCTTAGGCAAGATTGAAGAAATTCATCCAAGACCTCAACAAGATCCATTCATCTTGCAACAAATAAAAGCACTTAGACAACTACAAATACAACATGCAATCATTCAACAAATTGAAAGACAAGAAGCCATCAATGAAAGTAATAGCTTACCCACATAGAGGTGGAACAATAGAAAGCCCAACAGACGAAGAGTAACTAGTGACCCTTCAGGTCATAGGGTTATTTCTACAATAATAGTTATTGACCAAAACATTCACATTAGCACACAACAACAAAGGTCCCAGGACATGCCAACCCCTCTCCACAAAGTCTAACTCTCCAACGAGCTAGACCCCCGCTATGTCTTGCCTCCTCTTGACTGGCTACTTCCACAAGAGTGAGAATGATGTGGCGGATCGCCGCATGGCAAGGAGGGAAGCGTACGTGTGCGTGTTGAAATTTGACCTGATAACCCTAGGCAACTAAGGTCATGATTTTGAGCATACATATTTTGATGAACCTGATGTGAATTACAAAATCTTTTGGTTTTGTAGTTTACGTTCCCATTATTTGGATCTCAAAAAAATTCAACGCTTCAAGAAATTAAATAAAATCATCAAAATATTGTTACTTTATTCATTGTAGCCGCTTTCGCTGCTTCATCTTCTCTCGTCTTCGCCATCATCCATTCCATTTATTCTGTGGTGTGTATGGCACCCTCGAATATGACGAAACCAGATTTAAACTAAGGGAATATTCCCTCAAGAGAACCAAAAATTCCTTTCAACAGGTATGTACTGCTACATCTAGATGCACCAATCACCAACTACTATAACTATGAAGACTCTGATTACAAAAAAGATTAAACAGACCAAAGAGAATCTAGATGTTCTTTGTCTTTCAACAACCCAGCTTGGGAAAACAATCTGGCCATACCAAATGCCCCACATAAAGCTAGGAGGGTAAGGTTAGAAATACATCAACCCAATCAACCTTCCACAAGCACATCAAGTACTCATCTTGATGAGGAAGTCAAATGATTAGAAAGACACTTGCAAGAAGCGAAAGATGGTCAAGAGGCATTGAGAGTAGCTTTATGAGAAGAACAAAGAGAAAATGTTACATGAGAAGAAGTATATCATCATGACAATACTCAAAGAGAAAATCCTAGAAATGGGGAAACACCTAGAGCTACCACTCTTGTAGACTTAATTGCAACTCTAGTACAAAGGATTAGAATCTTGGAAGTAGAACAAGTTGCTCCTGAAAAAAGGCAAAAAGCCCATGAACAAAACCAGGGGGTATCTCAAAATCCCCCCTACCTCAATTACTATTCACAAAATGCCAATAACAACACGTGCTTGAATGGGAACCCTCGTATTCAGAACAATCCGATGAATCCAATAGTGGGTTATCAAAACCCACCTATAGCGTTATTGCTATCAACCGCACAATCTCAAAGTGCCTTTCTCAAAACATATCTTGAGTATTTGAAAGAACCTCTTGATCAAAACATAAGGAACGTGTAGTTACCGCGACCATTGCCAGATCTCCCAAAATTCAAAGGAGAGGGAGATCCAAACTCCCACATTAAAGCCTACACTACAACGATAAGAGAACTCCTCCCTTGGGATGGGGTTGTCACCAAAATCTTTCCAAAATCTCTCGAAGGAATAGCTCTAGATTGGTACTATCATCTTCAAGAAGCTTCAATTCACTCATTCAAACAACTAATCAGAGAGTTTTTCATGGCATTTGACATGAACAAACTTGTCAAAATAGGAATCAGAGAATTCCTCACCATGAAATAGGAATTGAATGAATCAATAACCCACTTTGTCACTCAATGGAGGCAAGTGTTGAATACAAAGAATACTGAGAGGGGGGTTAATCAGTATTCTGAATAACCTTTCATTCACACATTTATTAGACAATTTACTAAATTCAATAACATGAAAGCAAAGTAAACACAAGAAGAATAGCCACAAATTCATAACACAGTCACCAGAATTTTATGTGGAAAACACAAAAAGGGAAAAACCATGGTGAGTGTTAGCTCACAATATATTTTGATAGCAATATCGAATTACTTGAAGGCTCACTGCCTTAGGGATCACTGCCCAAGGACTCATTGTCCAAAGAAGTGCTCACTACAATAGGCTCACTGCCAAATAGAAGAGAAGATAGAAGAAGGATTGGCTCACTGCCAAGAGATGACTCCTATAGGTGCATCTACAAAATGCTGAGGTGCAGTACCAATTTTCTCAGTATACAAATTCAAAGGACTTCATAGTATGTGCTCTACTTTTCTGCTCTTCTTCACATATGCTTATTTTTTCTTCCCTTATTGTCTTTTCTACTCTACGAACTATCTAAGATCATGCACATATAGAATTCGTACACTATTCCCACACATCCATCAATCAAACACCAAAATCCTTCAAATATATATATCTACAATAAGATTCATCTCACAATCAGGTCGGCAACCCAGACATGGAACATGTATACAAGTGTTGTACCTTGTCGGATTGATCTTATGAACAAATAGGAATGCAGACCCAAACAAACATACAATAGTCTTAATATAGGTCAGCATCAATCACTCAACCACTTGGATAAATTCTTCAAACAATATATCCTTACCACATATAGATCTATCTTTCCTTTCAGCTTATCTTTTAATTACATACTTCACCAATTCAACTGTCATTCCAAAAATTCTAATGTACACCATATGAGACTTTCAAAACCATGGATAACATTCATTATGGATCTCTTAACATACCTTCAAAATTGTAGAACATAATAGTCCTTTATAGCAAAATGTAGATCTTGGAACTGTTGTTCTGTCACAATGAAATACTGTCAAACTAGAAGCTGATCAAGAACAACTTATAGAATGTGATCAAAGGAACTTCAGAAGCTATAACTCTGGATTTAGGTAGTCATGATATGTATCTTTGTTTCTTGAGAACCACAAGATGAAATATACCACAATGAAGGAATGCAGACCCTTTTACTCTGGTACTGTGCACTATTCCTAACTTAACTCTGTTCACCTAGACTTAGATATTTCATCATGTGACTTTCGGAGGAAGTCAAGACTTGAATACTGGAACATGTGATCACTAGGTAGTTATGGACAACATACCTAAACTACATACAAGTGTCTTTAACTGTGAAGTCATACCATCTCAAACATTGTCACTTACTTTGTATAATGTATACTACCCATACTTAGTCAATTATTTTTTCGAAGTAAAGTCTGTTTGCCATGCCAGTAGAAACCCTTTGTCTTGTTTCCATCAATGACAACATTCAACATTCATTAGAGTAGTATCTCTTGCCAACAATCTCCCCCTTTGGCATTGATGGCAATACTTAATGAAAAATGCTCATCTGCTCCCCCTTACTATGTGAACTCTGTTTTTCTTCTTCCATTTAGGTGTTTGCCCATTTTTCACTAGTTTTCTTCTCCCCCTTTGACATCAATGACAAAGGTGTATGTCAAGATATCAAAATTAAATCAAAATTTCAAGATTGTCAAATTCTTCAGCATATGTACAGGTACAATTTGTCAAATCAATTAGTTGCATGTGAAAGGATATCATTGTACATAGTCTTTAATTGTGTTAACTCTCCAACCCACCTATTCTTAGCATTGTTCAAAAGTTGGATGTTCTCATTTACTTGGAATACCAAATCTTCTGCCTTCTGTATACTAATAGGCATGTCAGTTATTTCCTGAATCTTTAAGGTTTCTACAACAAGACTTGTCATGAATTCAATTTTAGGGCTTATCAACCTTTTCAACTGGCACATTCTATTTTTCATTTCTTTCTGTCTACTGAGTAGATTAGTAATGTTGTTTTGAGTATTTACAACTTGTATTTCCATGCTGCTGATAGAATCAATTGCTGGATCAAAGGTCTTAGAAATATTTTCTATTTGAATCTCCATGCTTTTGACCTTCTCTTCTATTTTCTTAGTGGTCTCAGGACATGATAAACAAAATTTGTATATATCACAGGCTTCCTTGATTGCATTCTCCATATTCTTGATACTATTTTCTAACAGAATTCTATCACTGTCTAACTTGGTTTTTAACTCTACTAATCTTTTGTCTTCAAATTCCTTTCTAACCTTAATGTTGGCAGACTTTTCAAAGAATTTAAAATGAGTACTTATAGAATTTATTAGACCTTCGAGTTGATCAGTTGATGACACTGATGTATCTTTCAGGTATGAGGGTATCAACTTCTCTAGAATACCAGATGTTTCATTAATGAGATCATTGTCCTATATATGTGTTTTTGGCATTTCTTCCTGAGCCTTAGCTTGCACAATTGATACCAATTTGAATTTTTGCACTGGAGACATATAATTTAGATTTGTTGGTCCTCGTAGAAACTCAGGCAAATCTAAGATTTGTGTTCTTTATTTCTTTTCCAAAACATTTCTAGCATAGTTAATTGGAACTTGATTTGCAGAAGTGTCTCTTGTCACTTGTTCTTTAGTAACTGTAAATCTATTTCTTTTCTTCTCTTCTGCTGCCTTTTCTTTATCTACTTCAATTGTGGCTCCTGTAATGGATGAGGTTCTTGTTCTTTTTCTAGGGCTAGATGCTAGTTCTTCCATTTCAAATCTCTCATCTTTTCTTTCTAGATTATTTGATGTCCATTCTACTAGAGAACTTATGGAATTTGATCCTCCTATTTTGGTTTTTGCCTCACTCGTTTGTTCATCTAATGCTTTCTCTGATTGTTCATGTTCTATAGGCATTCTAGAGGATAATTAAGAGAATGTCCCAAATCTATCTTCTTTGAGATCTTTCAGTTTGCTCAATAGTACATCAGCTAATTTAGTCAAAACATCTTCTACAACTTCATACCCTAATGTAGGGACCCATACAGTTCTTGGTTCCACAACTTCCATGAATCATTTGTCTTTGTCTTCCATGAATACAATGTCCTTTTCATACTTCATCACTATATTTTTCAGGTATCCGGACTCTACATAATATTTTCTTTTGAAAGTTCTTTAAGTATCCCCATAAGATTTCCTTCTGCTTGTCTGCATTTCCCAAACTCTGCAAGTGATTTCTTATTTGAGTGGCTATTGGTGTGTGATTGAGCCAAACAATGTTTCCCAAGGTGGGTATCTCTCTTAGGAAGTAGAAGAGTAGACAAGTGATCAATGTTCCATATTTGAAAGGATGATTAGTCTCTTTGGTTCTTTTCAAGGTCTCCATTAGTTCACTCTAGAGAAATTCACATAGGTCATAATCTATATTGTTTTTGATCATGTCATATGTTGTGTATATAGCTAGTGCAAACATAGAATTTTCCTTATTGGAAAAGTATATTTTGTACCCAATAATCATTGATGCAAATCTGATGGCCAAATCCTTAATATCATTTACCATGAGGGCTTTCTTATACAATTTTACTCATGTCAGCTACATTACCAAGTTGTTCTTTATTTTCTTTGAACCTGGAACCCTCCTAGAGGAACTCATACTAGTTACAGCTTTGATAGCTTCTTTAGTTATCATGTATGGTTCATCAAGCCACAAAAACTCATCATGAATCCTCTTTTGCTGAATTAGGGTTTCCTTCTCGTGAAATCGCTTTGAGATATTTTGAATCTATGGAAATCTTTGATGTCGCTTATGATTCTTCTATAGATTGAATGTAAAGTGAATTGTCTATTGAATGAGCTCCTTTTTAACCCTTTATTTGCCTTGACCTAATCGCCATAAATGTTATCTTTCAAAAAGTTGTCAAACACTTCTCTATCAAGCACAGTCGATTAGATTCGCTCTGCAATGCTCTATACTAGAACCTTTTCTTTTGGAATTTCTTTTAAAAGATTTTTCATATGAATCCTCACATCATATCTTCACGCTGTATCCCAGCACTGATTATCTGGCTAGGGGATTTTGATTTTCAAAATAACTCCCATTGAGGCAAAGCTCCAATTTACTTCCTGGATGAAGTATCTACACCAAAGTCTGATGTGGATCCATCCTTGACCTCATTAACATCCTTCTTAATCTAGACCTTGTTCATTTCCTTCTTGATTTCCACTGGATCAATCTTGTTCTTACCTTTATCTTCTTTCTACTCACAGAATAGTCTCTTTTCTCATTCTTGTATCTACAGAATCTTACAATATGTCCAAACTTATTGCAATTGTAGTGTACCACATTCCTCTATTCCCGATTCCTTCTGTTGATTGGATTCATTCTAGTTCTGCATTGGATAGTCATATGCCCAAATCTATTGCATGCAAAAAACTTTCCATTGAAGAATTGATTATTCCTTGCACTGTTAAAACCATTCCTTACCAAACTTCTGCATTCATTTGATCTGTGACTAATTTTCTTGCAATTAAAACATTGACTAGAGAATGATGAAATATTATGATTCATTCTACTCTTACACTGAGTAGTCTTATGACCAAACTTATTGCAATTAAAACAATGGCCATTGAAAGATGGTTACCTTTGAGCATTTAGCTGCCTAATCGAAGGTCTTCTAGGTCTTCTTTTTTTATTCTGGAACTGGTTTCCTTTATTTTTCTTCATCTCAATGTTTTCTTGACCTGATTTAAAACTTTCTCCTTTTTCAAATCCCAAGCCTTTCTTGTCATCTGAACTCTTCTGACTAGAAATCATCTCATTAAGATTTGCAGAACTTATCTTGAACTTTTCTTCATAGCTCTTAGCCTTCTCTAAACCTAATTTTTGGCTCACAAATTCTTTTTCAAGTTTAGCACATTCTTCTGATTTGCTTTTTACCAACATATTTAGATCTTCTTTTACTTTAGCTCTTTCTACAACTTCCACTTTCAAATCATCCAAGGTTTCATTGGATGATATCAATTGTTCACTAACCTCCTTGTATTTTTCTTTAAACTTCTTGAATTGTTCTTTTAGCTTTAGAATGCATTCATCATCTTTTTGTATGTTATCTTTTAGATCCCTAATTTGTGCTTAAGATTTTTTTAAATCTTCAAGAGCAGCTTGTAATTCATCATTGCTTTCATATGAGGCTTCAGGAGAAGTGAGATATCTTCTTGCTTCCATGTGTTCACCTTTCTAGATCTTCCTCAAGTTGTTAAGCTTCTTCCAAGGAACCTTGCTATGATACCAATTATTGAATACAAAGAATACTGAGAGGGGGGTGAATCAGTATTCTGAATAAATTTTCATTCACACATTTATTAAACCATTTACCAAATTCAATAACATGAAAGCAAAGTAAACACAAGAAGAGCAACCACAAATTCATAACACATAGACACCAAGATTTTACGTTGAAAAACCAAAAAGGGAAAAACCACGGTGAGTGTTAGCTCATAGTATATTACGATAGAAATACCAAATTACATGAAGGCTCACTACCTTAGGGCTCACTGCCCAAGGACTCACTGTCCAAAGAAGTGCTCACTGTAATAGGCTCACTGCCAAATAGAAGAGAAGATAGAAGAAGGATTGTCTCACTACCAAGAGATGACTGCTACAAGTGCATCTACAAAATGCTGAGGTGCAATACCAATTTGCTCAGTATACATATTCAAAGGACTTCATACTATCTGCCCTACTTTTCTGCTCTGCTTCACATATGCTTCGGTTTTCTGCCCTTATTGTCCTTTTATGCTTTGCAAACTACCTTAGATCATGCACATATCAAATTTTTACACTATTCCCACACATCCATCAATCAAACACCGAAATCCATTGAATATATATATCCACAATAAGATTCATCTCACAATCAAGTCGGCAACCTAGACATGAAATGTGTATACAAGTGTTGTACCTTATCGGCTTGATCTTATGAACAAATAGGAATGCAGACCCAAACAAAAATATAATAGTCTTCATATAGGTCAGCATCAATGACTCAACCACTTGGATAAATTCTTCAAACAATATATCCTTACCACATATAGATCTAACTTTCTTGTCAGCTTATCTTTTAATTACATACTTGACCAGTTTAACTGTCATATCAAAACTTCCAATGTGGACCATATAAGACTTTCAAAATCATGGATAAAATTCATTATGGATCACTTAACATACCTTCAAAACCATAGGACATAATAGTCCTTTATAGAAAAATGCAGATCTTGGAACTGTTGTTCTATCACAGTGAAATACTATCAAACTGGAAGCCGATAAAGAACAACTTGTAGAATGTGATCAAACAAACTTAAAAAGCTATAACTCTAGATTTGGGTAGTCATGATATGTATCTTTGTTGCCTCAGAACCACAAGACAAAATATACCACAATGGAGGAACGCAGACCCTTTTACTCTGGTACTGTGCACTGTTCCTGACTTAACTTTGATCACCCAGACTTAGATATTTCATCATGTGACTTCCGAAGGAAGTTAGGACTTGAATACTAGAACATGTGATCACTAGGTAGTTATGGACAACATACCTAAACTACATACAATAGTCTTTAACTGCAGAGGCATACCATCTCAAACACTATCACTTACTTTGTATAATGTATACTACCCATACTTAGTCAATTATCTTTCTGGAGTAAAGTCTCTTTGCCATGCCAATAGATACCCTTTGTCTTGTTTCCATTAATGACAACATTCAATATTCATCAAAGCAGTGTCTCTTTCTAATAGCAAGTCCTTTATTCCTCAACTAGCGTCCCAACACATGGATCATTGTGAACTATGTGATCTTTTCTTACATGCCTTGAACAAGGATATGAGAGAAGATGTTCAAAAATTGCCATATAAATCCTATGAAGAAGCATTAGAAAGTGCTTTGAGGATAGATTAGGCTGCCATTGATGGTGGCAGAAAGATCAATGGGTCAAACAAAAATTTAACAAAAGAAGGCACAGGGAACAATGCTCATGTCATCAAAATTATTAAGAACAACAGAAATGCAACCAAAGATGGGGTGACAAATCAACCCCCTATCAATAAAGTAAGATATGATTACAATGGGAGAGACTATTATCCTCCCAATGTCAATGCGATTGACCAACCTAGAATCAACGGGTACTACCCTAGGGAAAATTACCAAAATTGGAACTGCAATGGAAATGGAAACAATGGAAGATATGAGAGACCTCCATATGAGTTCAATCAATTTTGTTCTTTTCATAGAACAAGAGGGGACAACATAGAATCTTGTAGAGAATATAACTAGTTAATAGAAAGGTTACCGAAAGACCAACAACAGTTGTTCATAGAAATGTTCTTAAACCTGCAGGAAGTCATGCCAGATAACAAGGGCACAAGACAAACCCAAGCCCCAATAGCTCCACAAAATGCAAACATGAGAATCTATCAAGACCCGTTTACCGTGCATAAGGAAATAGAGACATCAAATCAAAATGAAGTAGCCCAAGGTAGTAACACTAGCATCCCACCACAACAGGGACAGAAAAGTGAAACTAGGATGATCGGATTAGTCAAGATTCTACATGACAAAGAAGAAGAGAAAGATCATGAGAATGAAAATGAACAAATTAAAGTATATGAGGGTTCTGTTTCAGTAGTGGAACCAATACCAACTCCGATCAGACCTTATGAACTCATTGAGGACCTAAAGAAGACATATGCTCACATTTCATTCATTAACTTACTCCAGAATTTCCCTTCACATCAGTCAGCATTACTAAAAGCCATAGGGTTAAAATACATCAATAAAATTACACCACCACCTAGTGAGTAGATAAACCTTGTGGACTATGACATTAACCCACCAAATTAAGAACTCAAGGACCTAGGGTTCTTCTTTGAGTTACAGCAAATGCCTTCTAAGGCTGAGCTAACCAATAAAGGAGATCATGTGTTATACTTACTATTATATTGGAAAAATGCAACCTTGGGGGCGTTTACCTTTTAAGGTTTAGCTCCTAGGTCTTTAGATTGCATTTAGAGCATCTTACATGATAATTCAGACTTCTGATGAGAAAACCATTGGGCCTTGTGACAAATGGGACCTAAGGGGGACTATTTTGATGACCCAGGAACAAAGACAGGGGGTGGACTTCGGCGCTAGCACCGTAGTCTAGCCCTATTTTGGGTCTGCCCTAAATTCAAATGTTGGGTTTGTGACCTTTATTTGGGTTCCAGGCTGACATGATAAGTTTTAATTACGAAATTCTTAGTGGGAATCTTTGTAGTTGCATATATAAGCATATGTAGGTTATCATTTAGAAACTAGAAGATGTTTATGATGGTGAGCTATTGGCATACTTGCCATTTTGCATTATGTTATAGAGCATAGCATTTTTATTGTGTTTGTTTTTGCGGGTTGGATTACATCTTCTCCTCATGGCATTGAAGAGCCTCTTCCTTCCATGAGAGCTTCATCATCAAGGTGACATCTATTGTGTTTTATCATCATTATCATTTAGATTTTTGCCTCTATCCCACGAGATACACACTCTCATCTAACAATGGTGTTTGGAAGACTTGAATGTCTCTTTGGGGCTTCACTGAGGCAAGCCTCTAAACACCACAATGGGTCCCTCCCACACTCCTTTTGATTGCAAGTTATAGGTATTAGATCTAGAGAAAGTGGAGTTACAGGGAAGATCAGAGGACATTGAAGATTCAGGATCCGTAAAGTAGACACTGTGCAAGATTTTGGGACACAGGCTCAATCAACATTGTCCTCCACATCCAAAGCCACAAAAATAGACTAAATAGTGATAATAAAGGTTTATAGAGCTTCCGACATCTGGTAGAAGATTCATCAATGTACTAGGGCACCATTAACATTGTCCTCCTCATCTGAATTGTAAGAAACTGAAGGTACAGTGGAGATCAGTGTCAGAAGGAGATCAAGATTCTACAGAAAAAACTACATCTTGGACTTGGGTGCCATCACCATTGTCCCTGATATTTCCATTTTCTGGGCTGCAAAAAATAGTGAGTTAAGGTTCTTTGCCCTTTGTCTTATTTTAATAGGATCTATCGTAATTTGCAGATTTACTTACTGTTTTTCTTGAATTAATGTTTCAATAGCATAAAAGCATTAATTAGAGACATTGTGTGATAACTTCTAAATTTCCAATCTTTCCCTTGTGGCAACCCAACTTGATAGGTGACTCTCCTCTTGAGTGGAGAGGCAACTCAGTTGAAAAGCCCTTGGAATGTTTAGTGGAAAGGAGGATTCAAACTAAAACCCTCAAAATCAAACCCCACCTTTTCACCCTAAAAATTTTGGTGAACCCATATTTTTGGACTTTTTGGCACCTTGTTGAGTGTTGTTTGACATATTTGCATTCATTCATTCTATTTCATTTGAAAAATTACAAAAAATTGAAATAAAAATTCAAAATTTCAAAAAATTGGCATATTAGGCTTACATTTTTGTAAAATTTGAATTAATTGGCATATAATTTAAGTTAATTTTTTTTTTTTTCATTAGATCTGATACAAAATACATAAATTCATTATTTACAATTCGTTTGCATGCTTGATTTGTTAGAAATTGCTTGAAATATTGCATTTTTCATGAAAACCTAGTCTTGCATGAGCTAGGCTTGTAGTCAAAATCTTGTTTCAGATTTTACTACCTTGTTAAAACACTCATTAGGTCTTATTTCTAATTATATTATTGCATCATAGTGGTCTCCTTACGAAATTTCATGTCTAGGGCTTGAAAACTTGCATTTTTCACTAGATTTGGCCTTATCATCTTGTTAGATTTTCACTCCAAATGTTTTGTAAGGGATTTTTCTGTACTAATTGGCTGTTAATAGGGTTATTTTATGATTCCCCCTCTCAATTTCCTTACAGCACCCTTTCTTTTGGGCTTTTGCATTAAAATTTTGTGAAAATTTGCATATTTTTGATATCTTTGCACTAGGGTTTGATCTAGAGTGGCACTATAGGCGTGTTGTAATGGAATTTTTGTCATTAGGTGGATTTTATTACTGTTATAAGTTTCTTTCCATCATAATTTTCCTTACAACACCTGTTGTCCTACTCTTTTGCATTGAGATTTGGTGAAAAATTGCATATTTTGTCCTATTTTCACTAGGTTTTGACTTATTGACTCTCTAGAGTTGTTTCAAAAGCATGCTGTGAAAGGTATTTTTGCATTAGTGGACTATTTTTAGGCATATCATGTGCTTTCCCTCTTTAAAATCTTTACAAAACCTCTTCTTTCACTTATTTGCATTGAAAAAAGTTGGAAAATCAAGTATTTTTTGCCCTAAAACATATCCTGCTCCTATGCTTTATTCTATTAGTTTGTGCATGCTATTGCATGAGTATTATAACTCACTAACCTAATAGAAATATCCCTTTAAGAAGAAGCATAGACTCATGGGATCTAGTGCCTTTGAAGAAATTGGTATTCCTACCTCTAGAAATCCACTGAACACCTTCTTTACAAAAGGAGAGACACAAATGTTGCAAGATACTACACCTATCACAAATACAATGGAAGAGCAAAATTTTCATGATGTTGATGATACTATTGAGGTGATTGCACATGTATCTGATGAACAAATAGATAAACTCAAGATAAAGAGTTAGCTAATTTTCAAGCATTTATGGAAAATGAGAAGATAGCTGAAGAAGCTCTTCCTGAAATTCATAACATAAGAGAATTGATAAAAGAAGGACAAGATGGTGTTAATGTGATCTGTGGTTTAGCACATATTGTACAAACCAATATTATGCTAGTGACTAAATGTGCAAAAGTTATCAATAACACTTTGTCACCTTCTCATACACAAGTATCGGTACCTATACCGACCGCAAGAATATCTACATTTACATCGAATATTTTGACAACTAATGTAAATGCTTGTAGTAATGCTATGACTGGTATTGGAGTATCTAATGGTACTAATTCAAAAATACAGAGATGTCAGATTTAACTATCAAAACCTTTCCCCTAGGGTGTCTTCATATCACTCTCAACCACCCCTTCAATCCGCTTATTCTCAACCATCTTCCACCTATCACTATGTCCAACCACCACTCAATTATTCACAACCTCCACTTATCACTACCCATGCTCAATCTCCTCCACATTTTGGTTCCACTTCCTCACTACATCTCCTAATGTCATCATCCTAAATTAACTTTTGCAAGGCATGACCTCTTTACAACAAAAAGTGACAAGCTTGTCAAATGCTTCACAACCTAATATACCGACTTACCATGCTCGTAATCCCTTATCCTATGCAATCTTGAGAACTCCTATGCCTCAGAAGTTTTAAACTCCTTGCTTTGAAAAATATGGTGGAAAAGGTGATCCTAATACTCGTGGCGGCGTTCATAGCTATGTGTAGTGATTTCTACTTCGAAGAGGACTTATTAGCAAAGATTTTCCTATGATCTCTCAAAGATACTGCTTTAGAATGGTTTTTATCTTTACCTTTGAATTATATACATTTGTTTTCATAGTTAATTGATCAATTTATACAACATTTTCAAGCAAACATCAGACCCCAAGTCTCTCTGATTGATTTGGTTCATTGCAAACAAGGTCTAAAAGAGAAGTTGACTGAGTTTATTAGCCAGTATCAAGGACTTTATGCACAAATTCAATATTAGATGAAAGATGACGATGTTCAGAAGATATTTATAACAAATTTGCAGCCTAACATCCGTGATAAGATCCTCTTGATGAAGTATAACTCTTTTCAACATCTATGTACTGCCCTTCATGACTACCAACTTTCTTCTAGTCGGTATGAAAATCAAAACTCATCAACTCAAGTTGGTCAATTCGAGGGTGGGTCATCACAAAGCAAATTTAAGAGAAATAATAAGAGTTTAATCAAGGTTAATGGACTAAATTCAAATCATTTTACACAAATATCCGCTACCACTAATCTGAAAAAGACATAGTATCAACAAAGAAAGTTCACTCAGATATCTGAGTTCTATCATTCTATCATGAATCAAGCTTTGAGTAATAATCTCTTGAAGCTTCCCCCAATTAAACCTATGGATCCTAACAAAATGTAAGGACCTTATTTCGATGCTAATGCATTTTGTCACTATCATCAGACACAAGGACATGATACTAAATGATGTATGAATCTTAAACATGAAATACAAGACATCATCGACTCAAATGTTATACATGTATCTAGTGTGAATGATAATGGGAATAAGTCGGCTGCTCCGCCAAATCAGAATTTATAGATCTTCACTAATCCTTTCCCTAAGCATATCGATAACAATTTGATGGAACAAAATACACTAGAGATAGAAGAGGACTATTTAGATTATGATGAGATAGTTGCTACAATTGAAGTGGATAAGGAAAATACTCAAGTAACACCTCGTCCATGAGGAAGTCATTTACTCTGAAGTTCCTCCTCCGTTATCACTTCAAGGATCAGGAGACAATCACAATATATCAAAAAGACAAATGGAAAAACTGAAGAAAGAGATTATGACAATAGAAAAGGTTGAAATAGTACAAGGAAGTCCTTGTCATTACAATAGACAACCAACAAAACAAGAGAAATAAAAATTGGAAACGACCAAGACATTTATCATCAGTTGGAAAAATAGTGGTTCTCCTCCTCAAAAGCAACAAAAGATTTTACATAAACAAGGAAATGATGAGAAAGTACCGCATGGACTCTCTAATAACAAGAAATGGCCTAATAAGAACCACTCAAGCTTCTCATACAACCTGATGGAGCATCTCTTCAAGAGGCCCGCAAGTTACAAAATTTAGCACAATTTTACTAGTAGGTAAGTTTCTCTAACCCTTTAACCTCTATGTTGTGTTTCCCCCATGATGTGTTATGTGTTATAAGGCCTCCTAGGATGACCCTTGATTCTCTTGTAAGGTCAAGGATACTAGGAGATTGCCTCTGTTGTGACCTTCTACTATTTGTATCATCATTCTTCTATATTTCCTCTTCTCTGATTTCATTGTTGTGTGTTGTGTCTTACGGACATAGCGTTGTGGTTGGTGACTTGGGGGCACCCTCCTATGTGACTGTCCTTAAAGCACTTGTTCTGCACTCTAATTTGTTGTTTACCTTCCTCTAGTATTTCCACCTGGCTGGCAGATGACGAAAAACATATCATACTGATGTGGACCTAGTGTCCCTTTAGAGAGTAATAAAAAAATGTACCTAGTCCATACATGACGACGGGGTTGTAACATATTATCCAATGCTTGGCTAGTGGAATCACTTTGTGTGATTTCTCTATCTCAATGTTGATGTCAATGTTATTTTATCTTGCTAACAACACTTTAACAATACTACTACTTTGCGCACTTTGTCTTTTGCCTTGCATGGCTCTTTCATATAGTTGATCATATCCATTGTTGCTTATCAAGATTATTTGGACACTAACACATTTCTTGCAAGAAATTGTGTGTTTGTGGGAACATTTAGCAATCATAAAGTACATGTCACCTCTGGGGGGCATGGTCTTTGTGAGGGCTCATGTTCTCTTGTGTGTTTTCTTCCTACCTTAATGTGCTTGATATTGATACATGATATCAACCACCTTAAGGTGGGGGCATATATAAGGTAAGTTGTTTGTTTTAGATGATAGTAAAGCGTGTATGAAAAATCTAAAAATCAATCACAATCATTTAAGCCCTCATCGCGAGGTGGGGATATCGCATCCCTTTTCTATCTTGAGCCCTCATCACGAGGTGGGGATATCGCATCCCTTTTCTATCTTAAGCCCTCATCGCGAGGCGGGGATGGTGTATTTCTCAAAGAGATTGCACTATCTTGTCATTTTCAAAAGTCTTCATCACGAGGCAGGGAGCAGTTCTGTGACTAGCTCAACCCTTAAGCATGTTTTCGGTAGTTGTTGTGGCAAAGCCTAATTGTTGGTGTGTACCTATAATGTGATTGAGATGGTGATGAACCTAGCAATTGTTTCACTCCATCACTTATTTGTTGTGTTTTCTCTGTGTCTTCCATGTGTGTGTGTATGGTGTGCTTGTTCTCAAAGTGCAAGACCATTGGCGATGAGCTCCTCTACACTTTGGGATTTATTTGGCGTGTTTGTTCTCAAGGTGGAAGACTGGTGGCGATGAGCTCCTCTACACCTTGGGATTTTTTTTGGCGTGTCTATTCCCAAAAGGTGCAAGACCGGTGGCAATGAGCTCCTCTACACTCTTGGGATTTGTTTGTTTACTTTCCTTGTACTTGCATTTTACATTTCATATGGAAAAATTAAAAAGAAAATAATCACTGCATTCATTGTATTCTCTATACTCTACGTGTCTTCAATGTTGTATTTTCCATGTTTTGCATGACTGTAATTGCCTTCTCCATGTTTTGAGTGTTTTTTATTGTCTTCAATATGTTTGGCATGTCTTCTCCGTGCTTGACATGTTTTCTATGTTTGTTGACCTTACTTTAATGCACGCATTATCCTTGCATTTATACATACATTAAAGTGGGGGCTAAATGTTATGTCAAAAAAATGCACCCTTGGGGGCTTTTTCCTTTTAAGGTTTAGCTCCCAGGTCTTTAGATTACATTTAGAGCATCTTGCATGATAATTTAGACTCCCGATGAGAAAACCCTTGGGCCTTGTGACAAATGGGACCTAAGGGGGACTATTTTGATGATCTCGGAACAAAGACAGGGGGTGGACTTGGGTGCTAGCATCCTAGTCCAGCCCTATTTTAGGCCTGCCCTAAATTCAAATGTCAGGTTTGTGACCATTATTTGGGTCCCAGGCCAACATGATAAGTTTTAATTATGAAATTCTTGGCAGGAATCTTTGTAGTTGCATATATAAGCATATGTAGGTTATCATTTAGAAACTAGAAGATGTTTATGATTGTGAGCTATTGGCATACTTGTGATTTTCATTGTGTTGCAGAGCATAGCATTGTTATTGTGTTTGTTTTTGCAGGTTGGATTACATCTTCTCCTCATGGCATTGAAGAGCCTCTTCCTTCCATGAGAGCTTCATCATCAAGGTGACATCTATTGTGTTTTATCATCATTATTATTTGGATTTTTGCCTCTATCTCGCAGGATAGGCACTCTCATCTAACAATGGAGTTTGGAGGACTTGAATGTCTCTCTGGGGCTTGACCAAGGCAAGCCTCTAAACACCACAACCCCCTCCCACACTCCTTGTGATTGCAGGTTATAGGTATTGGATCTGGAGAAAGTGGAGTTGCAAGGAATATTGGAGGACATTGAAGATTCAAGATCTAAAAAGAAGCAGACACTATCCGAGATTTTGGGACATAGGTGCTATCAACATTGTCCTCTACATTTGAAGCCATAGAAATAGACTGGACTGTGATAATCAGGGTTTTCAAAGCTTTCGACATCTGATAGAAGATTCCTAACTAGACTAGGGCACCATCAACATTGTCCTTCACATCTTAATTGTTAGAAACTAAAGGTACAGTGGAGATCAGTGTCGGAAGGAGATCGGAATTCTATAGAAAAAGATGCATCTTAGACTTGGGCACCATCACCATTATCCCTGATATTTTTGTTTTCTAGGCTACAAAAAATAATTAGTTAAGGTTCTTTGCCCTTTGTCTTATTTCAATAGCATCTATCATAATTTGCAGATTTACTTACTATTTTTCTTGAATTAGGGTTTCAAGAGCATATAAGTATTAATTAGAGACATTGTGTGATAACTTCTAAATTTCCCATCTTTCCCTTGTGGCAACCCAACTTGATAGGTGACTCTCCTCTAGAGTGGAGAGGCAACTCGGTTGAAAAGCCCTTGGAATGTTTAGTGGAAAGGAGGATTCGAACTAAAACGCTCAAAATCAAATCCCCCCTTTTCACCCTAAACACTTACAAGTTTGGATCTATGACACTTGCATTAAAAGAACTTTAGTTGATGATGGAGCTGCAGTGAACATAGTTCCATTCTCCCTTTTAGAGAGGATGGGTTATGGACACAAATATCACTGCTTCATGAGATACTTTGAGTAGGTATGATAATCTAAAAGGTGCCATGATAGGTAAGATTTCCCTGCCAGTGACTTTGGGACCTAAAACCATTCCTACCATAGTTTATGTTATTGACAAGGATACATGATACAATTTAATCCTTGGTAGGCCATGGATCCATAGAATGTAAGTAGTACCATCCGTGTTATTTCAAGAAGCTTGATTCTTACACTTGAGGAAAGTATATGTTGCAAAAGGGGATCCAAAACCTTTTAGCATGTTGAACTTTAACACATCAAAGAAGCGTATAGGCATCACCATAGATTATGAACTTCCCACCAACAAGTTGATTGTCCCTAGTCCTACACTACAGTCAATATGCATTAAACAAATAGAAACTCTGAAGAAAACCATAAACACTACAGAGATGATAACTCTAGAGGATGAGGTACCATCAAAACCAAAGGAAATTGTTCCCAAGGAAAAGATAATGAAGATCATGGAATGGATAGAGTAGGACGGACCTCTCTAATTCCCTCTAGAAGTGCTCATGATCAATTTTCAACCTACCTACAAGCTCTTCCCTTGCATAGGGGAGAAGCCTCATAGAACTGAAGGACCAGTGTTTCAAACCACTACATTAGATTTGAAAAATGCAGACCCGCATGCTTTCTCAGATCCTAAGGAAGACGTAACAAAAATTTACACTCCTTTGTCACCCCTAAGTGAATCACATGTCCCCGAGACACCAAAAGAAATAGAATCTTACAAACCTCTTACATCAATAGAGGATTCATATCGACCATTGAAACCCATGGAGGAGGTGCATTCTATTGACAATGAATCCACTAATGTAATAGGAATGCTACCCAGGATGTTCATGGTGTCTTAACCGCAAGAGAAGCCAACCACCTTTGTCTCAATTCAATCAAACAAACTTGGCAAGTGGGAAGCACCCTTAGTACAAATTGAAATGGTTGAAAGACTTCCTGACGAAGATGAAGAAAGTGAAGGTACTTTTCATAGAGAATGGAAGATGAGAGTGTCAGTCGGCACTGATGACCCTGTCATTTTTGAACTACCAAAGAGTTATGTCAGATATTCCATGGACTTAAGACCAAAACCCAATGGGAGGACAAGTATAAGGTTTATCCCTCTTGATGAGAAAAGGGAGCCACAAACTCCCCTTGAGTTGTTCTAATTTTTGCAAAGAATTCAAGAGATATTAGATGTGAAAATCTACATGCAAGAATAGTTTGACCTGCTAGTAGAGTTATTAAATTGTGATGGAGTCCTGTATTGGACCCCTTCCCATCAAAAAACCTTTCAAGACATACTTCATCTCACACTTCCAAGGGAAACCACTAAGTTGGAAACAATAGAATCGAATGACAAACCCTATAGAAAAGGAGAACTAGTTCTGCGAAGAGGTAGCACAAAGAATAAATAAAGAACATGAAAAAGAGCTTTTTTAGAAGTCTGGAAAGGTCCTTACATGATCAAAGAAGATGTTAGAAATGGTTCCTATCTCTTATGCAAAATGGAGGGAGAAGAATTTGGTGAAAAAGTCAACACCTTTCACCTCAAGAAATACTATGTCTAAAAACCAAAAACATCATAAAACGTAAAAATACAAAAAAATCATAAAAATAAAAAATGTCAAAAACAATTTGTTTCTTGCATTTCAGTATCATTTTGTTCATCTTTCCTTAATGTCAATGACTTGCTCTCATATTATTTTCTTTTCAGTAAGGAGTCTAATGTTCCTAGATACACATCATCCTTTCAGGACCTAGAGATTCCTGACTTTTCATAATCACCATATCCCCCTTCATTCCTAGTGATTCTAATCAAAGCCTAGATCTTTAGCTTTACACTAATCCTAGTCTTAATAAGTCAAGATGTTAGGTCCAAAAAAAGTTAGTATTCAAACCTACTGTGTTCAAAGGAATCTTGCAAGTAGACATTCCCAATTCTTCCCTAGTAGTAGAGAAGTCTGACCATATTACAAAAATTTTAGGTGGCACTCAACCACTTATCTTTCCTAGCCAAAAACATCAGGAAGATCAAAACTCTGAAGGAAGCAATCTAAAATTCAAGTGAATTAAAAAAAATGAGTGATCAAAATAAGAGTGTCAAGAAAAGTGAAAATTGAGAAATCAAATTATTGCATATCAAAAGTTCCAAAAGCATTCATTTCTTAAAAAATAAAAAATCCAAAAAAATGAGAAAATCATGTGAGAAAATACAATTAAAGTGAAAAAGAAAAAAAAAGAGAGATACAACAAAAGAGTGAAAGAGAAAAGATTGTTGAATGTCCGTACTCTTGGGTGGA
Organism: Cunninghamia lanceolata; assembly: GCA_027924645.1. Classification (NCBI taxonomy): domain Eukaryota; kingdom Viridiplantae; phylum Streptophyta; class Pinopsida; order Cupressales; family Cupressaceae; genus Cunninghamia; species Cunninghamia lanceolata. The sequence continues at coordinate 3,542,113 of BSBN01000697.1, forward strand.
GATCAGTCTAAGCTCGAAGCCTCAAGGGTGACATTCTAATAGAGAAAGAAAGGTACAAAGCACACACATGCACTAGCTGAGCAAAGCCAAGGGTCTAGTAGTCTCTAGGATCATCTTCTATCTAGGGACCCAGGTTCTTTCCCATTTATCCTTTACCCCGGGTCTATCTTGCTTCTCATCTTTGATCTAAGTCTAGAGAACATCAATAAAATTTGTTACTTGCCTAAGTTAAAAGCTTCTCAGCTTGTCTTATCTAGATGGGGATAAGTGTTTAGCATTTTGTAAAGCCTAAATTTAGAAGCAATCCATTTCATTCCTGCTCTCCTCTTGAATTTTTAAAATTCCATCTCATAGCCTTGAATAAGTCTCTTATATTAGGACAACTTGCAATCCCCTAGATTGAAAATTGTACTAAAGACCAGTCACATTGTTTGTTCCACATTGAATTCATACCAAAATCAGAAAATAATCTCAAAGCAATAAGTCAATGTCATATCTTGTGACATTCAATAGAAGTAAATGTTTCATTTTAGCATTTCTTGTGTTCTTGCATTAGCATATCGTAAATTGCATCTCATATATATGCCACAAAAAAATATACAAAAAAATTCATTGTTATCATACTTGCATTGTTAAAAGTGTTGAAAGGTCAAAAACATAATCAAAAGGTTCTTAAAACCTCTAAAAATGTACAAGGGATGGGTACAAATCCGATAGGCGAAAATCATAAAAAGGTGAACTTTCATAGGTATATCCAAAGGTTACCTATACAAGAGTATCAAAAGAGCTAGGACAAAAATGCTCTCAAGGGTAGTAGAGGCTCCCCATGCAAGGGGGCACGAGTTCAAAAAGAAGAAAAAGTAATATCAAGGTCAGTTCCCTCCAACAGAACCATCAGGACTTCTACTCCTCTGTCTATGAGTACCGCTTGTCGCACCATGAGACCTATGGGAGTGAGGCACCCTGTTGTGAGCATGTGACTGTGAAGGCCATGCCATACTAGCATCTTGCCATCCAAAACTAAGATGAGCTATCTCCTGGAGCACCTGATTCTCACCCTTAAGGGTGTGAATCTCGGCCTTCAAATCTACACTCACTTGACATCCATGATAGACAGGAGTGAAGATGTCGGCGTGTCGCCCAGTAGTAGGGGGCATACCAAGATCAACCAAGAGATTCTCTCGAGTCATCCTAGTGAAGGGGGCAATCAAGACAACATTAATCTCCTGAACAAAAGCCCTCCACTCTTTGACATTACTTGCAAAGTGAACCAAAAGAGGTCATATTAGTTCCTTATGAAAAGGAAGAAAGAGAGAAGGGACAAAAGTGCAAAAAATGATATAAACAAAAGTAGACTTACATGGATCACTAGGCTGCTAGGCAAGGTCAAACTGTCACATCACCTCATCAAAGTGAGGAGGTCCAAGAACCATGAACTAACCCTTAGGGATGTCAGGTGCATTATCCACATCATCTATACCATTAAGACTCTCATCCTGTGCATCCTCGGGTAGGCCCTCGTCTGACGAATCATCACCATCAGGAATATAGTCCTCATCAATAGACTCTGAGTCCCTAATCACAATGAGTGATTGGGAAGAAGTCCCTCTCCCTCCCATCTATCCTCCTCATAAAGATCTAGGCACTATGTTAATGAAGACTTTAGGAGTCAAAGGAGTCCAAACAATTGTCCTCTGACCTACCTTTCCCATCTCCTGAATGGACCTATAGCAAGTAGACACTTTGGACAACTCCTTAGGGAAGTCCTCGCCAAATTGCTATAAAACATGCTCAATGTGGTGAGCCTCGACTTGACCATTATGATCTAAAACCTCAGACACCCCATGATAGTACTCTTAGATCTCGCCATACCGAGTCCAAGCTCCCTCCATATCAAGATAAGGATCAAGGATCATATCCTTGTATGTGAGAGTAGCCATAGTGCACAAAGCAGCATCAAAATGACCCACATGTGCCTATCTAGCTACTCTTGGTAGTCATCTATCAGGAATCAGAACAAGCTTCTGATAGAGCCTGATGTGCTCAAGAATCCAAGTCATAATCAAGGAAGAATGGGTAAAAGCTAGAGACCCTCATCGTGTAGTGTGATAGAAGTCCTTATACACCATGGCTAAAATCTCTGGTCCCCAAGCCTAGACCTTTCTTTTCTCAAGACCACATATGATGGGTGCCCAACATGATGCAGAGCAAGGGAAGGTGACAAAGCTGTCCTTAAAGATTCTTTGATTGATCATATAGGCAAATTGTTGTCCTCTCATAATGCAAGCTTGAATGATGGATAAAAAGTGTTACTTTCATGGATTGTATTGAAGAACTACCTATTTGATCTTTCAATCACCTTAGACCACATAACTTTGGCTAGTAGATGCTCACTAAACTCACCAAACACCCTGGATGCTTATCTTACCCATCGTCCCTTCACAATTTGTTTTTCTTGCTTGTAGCCCTAGAAATGAGGGATTTGAATCATAACTCACAGAATCTAGACCAAACCCATGAATAAAGTGGTTTACCTGATGCTTATTGATCACCTTCATAACATATCTAACATGTAGCATTGATTGTTTTGGGACACAAGCCTTTAATAGGACTATTCTTGCTATCCTAAGCCTAATTAGGCCTCCTATACACAGTCAATAGTTGTGATTCTTGATCCACTCTGAAAATGCCTACTCCAAGGTGTTTATGATGTCGTAAAATGATGGAATAAGTTAGTTTTGAGGACCTAGATACAATGCCAACTACTTCTCCTTCAAAAGACCACTCTACCCATACATTGGACCGTCTAATACATAGAGATATTAGACTCAAAGGACTCAAACTTAGCTATTTCACAATGCCCTACTTCTACAATTCTTTCAAGAGATAAATGTATCCTAACTAGAGCCAATCCACCCATTTTGAGCTTTGGCAAAGGTGGATTGGATTAAAACTCCATCAATCTCCTTAAACCCTACAAAACCCTCAAAAACCCTAGTTTCAAAGCAGATTCCAGAAAATCAACTATAAAATCCTTCAACTATAATGAAAACTCCTCCAATCAAGTACAACTAGAAGGTATCCCAACATGCTTCACATTTTCAGTCATTTGGACTCATGATAGTCGGGTGCAGGGCTGTACAAAGTAAGGGAACAACAAAAATGTAGAAATAGAAGCAGTTTTGAGAAAAATGGTTGTAAAATGATTTAAACCCAATGAGATTCCTCCTAACTTGAACCAAATGGAATCTTAGACCATGTACTATGTGTTCTTAGCCATTTTCCACCTTGATAGTACTATACGACTGAGTATAGTCATGGAAAATAGAAGGGAAAACAGAAATTTTAGAGTAGCTTTAACAAAAATGCTTGTAGAATGCTTCAACCTTTACTAATATCTTTGAAACCTACATCAAATCAAAGTTAAAGCCACCCATTTCAACATTCTAAGCATTAGATTCCATGACCATATAGTACGGGCTCAGAAAAATGGAAAGAACAGTAGTAAAAACATAAAAAAATTGCAGAACAGAGCAAAAATCTTCTATTATCTTCTTCTCCAAATGCATCTCTTCCTTCCATTTGACATATCAATGATCTAATAGAAATTTTACATGCAACATTAATCTCCCACTCCTCCATCATCATGGGAAAAGGCATAAATAAGGCTTAAATTAGCCTTTTTACACTACTGCTTAAAATAGCAGTTAAAACTCTAAGAGGAAAAAAATAGCTTTTGAACTCCCACTACATGGAAATTCCCTTAGTGGGCTTTATTACAATATTTAATGAGATAACTCCCCTTAAAATCCCCATTCAAACCAAAAAATATAAAATTCAAGACCAAAAATACAAAATTTTATAACTAGGTCCTAGGTGCCCCTGCACCATACACCTAAGGAGAAGGATCTCAGCTTCCACCTGAGATCAGATCAGTGATTATAGTTCCATGCTTTTGAATGTCTTCAGCTATCACCCAAGTGGCATCTTCATGAGGAAGACCTTGCCACTTCACCAAGTACTCATTATAGACCTTACGTCTTGTCCTCTTGACTTCTTTGGTATCTAGAATGGCTTCACGTCTAACTGGTGCAGTAGGAGGAAGATCTTGAATCCAATCAACATCAGCATCAGCAATACCTTCATCAATACCTATACCTGCATCCAAAGATCTCTTGAAAGGATATAAGTCAGCAATGTTAAAGATTGGTGAGATAGTAACTCCAGGAGGGAGTTCTATCTCATATGCATTTTCACCAAACTTGTGGACCACCTTGCATGGCCCAATCTTCTTTGTCAGCAACTTAGTATATTTTCCCTTAGGTAACCTCTCTTTCCTGAGATGTACAATTACTAAATCTCCTACTTTCAACTGAACATTCATCCTCTTCAAGTCTGCATGTTTCTTGTAACTTTCCACACTCTTCTTGATTTGTTCTCTAACTTGATCATGGATATCCTTCATAGCCATTACAAACTCCTCTCCTTCAGCACTTCTCTTCTCTACCCCTCTCAAATCTCTTAGTTCAAATATGCCTCTTCAGTTCAATCCATATACAACTTCAAAAGGACTCTTCCCTATGCTCCTGTTAATGGAGTCATTGTATGCATACTCTGTCTGTGGGAGAATAAGATCCCATTGTTGTCCATGTTCCTTTGTGAGACATCTAAGCAAGTTCCCCAATGATCTATTGACTACTTTAGTTTGCCCATCTATTTGTGGATGATAGGTAGAGCTGAAGGTCAAATTGGTTCCTAGTTTCTTCCATAAGGTCCTCCAAAAGTGGCCTATAAACTTTGAGTCTCTGTCAAAAACAATAGTGAGGGGTAGTCCATGGATTCTAACTATCTTCTTGAAGAATAGACTTGCAATGTTTGATGCATCACTTGTACATTTGCAAGGAACAAAGTGTACCATCTTGCTAAATCTATCCACAACTACAAAAAACACTGTCTACTCCCCTATGTGTCTTAGGTAGACCTAACAAAAAATCCATACTAAGATGTTCCCAAGGTCTGCTAGGAATTGGAAGAGGCTGATTATAAGCCTGTATTTGAACTAGAGCCCTTGGCTCTTTGACGAATTCAACAAGACTCAACAAATTTTCTAATTTTAGTTTGCATCTTAGTCCAATAATAGAGTCTTCTTACCTGATCTAGTGTCTTGTCCAATCCAAAATGTCCTCCAAGACTCCCACAATGCTTCTCCCTTATGAGATTTGTCCTCATTGAGCACTTAGGGATGCATAACTGAGCTCCCTTGAATAACAATCCATCTTGTAATAAAAAATTAGAATATTGGTCATGACAAGTACCTTGAAATTGATGGCAAATGGAATATATCTCCTTGAAGTCCGCATCAATAGCATACATGTATTTTAGTACTTCCAATCCTACACTCTAGAGTTGTATTTCATGGACTAGAACTGATCTTCTACTTAGAGCATCAGCTACTTTATTGTCTTGGCCCTTTTTGTACTTGATGGTAAATGTATAACTTTGTAAGTATTCAACCCACTTGACATGCCTATGGCTCAACTTGTCTTGGCCATTCATAAAACTTAGAGCATGGTTGTCTATGAAAACTATAAATTCCTTTGGCAAAAGATAGTGTCTCCATTTCCTTAATGACTGTACTAATGCATAGAGTTCTAGGTCATAAGAAGAATACCTTTTCTTAGCCTCATTTAGTTTCTCACTAAAGAAATCTATAGGTTTGCCCTCTTGGCTCAAGACTGCACCTACTGCAGATCCACTTCCATCACACTCCACTGTGAAGATCTTATTGAAGTTAGGTAAAGCAAGAATGGGTTGTTGTGCTACTCTTTCCTTCAAGTATTCAAAACTCTTTACTGCCTTCTCAGTCCATTGAAACTTCCTCTTCTTATCTCCTTTGATAGTGTCAAGGATAGGAGAACAAATATGACTGAAATTCTTAATGAATTTCCTAAAAAAGGTAGCCAAACCATGAAAACTTCTTACCTCTCCTACTGATTTTGGAGCTGGCCAACTGAGAATGGCTTCAACCTTTTAAGGATCCATAAAACCCAAGTATACTAGTTCTTCCTTCATAAACTCACACTTTTTGAGGTTTATCATTACCTTCTCCTCATGCAACCTCTGCAAAACCATGTCAAGATGCTGCAAGTGCTCCTCCTTTGTCTGACTGATTGTGATTTTGTTTATTGCCTTGGAGTCAATACACGTCCTCCACTCTCCTCCTTTCTTAGGTGCTAAGACAGTAGGAATAGTACATGGACTTAAACTCTCTCTGATGAGTCCTTTGTCTAACAATTCTTGGACTTGTGCTTTGATCTCTTCATTCTGTTGTGGGGTCAGCGTGTATGGAGCCTTGTTAGGTAGACTGGCACTGAGTATTAGGTCTATGTGATGGCTGATGTCTCTCATGGGAGGCAATCAACTTTGTAGCTCATCTACCACTATGTCCTTATACTTGTCCAATAGAGACTAAAATTCACTAGGTATCTCTTCTACCTTATTTGCCACTGCATCAGACTTAGTCTTAGGTCTGATCACTACTACAAATCCTTGCCCTTTATCTTTCATTATTGTAAAAACTCCTTTTCTACTACCATGATGATACTAGACCCAATCTGTTGATCAGATTCTTCTTCAAGAAGGGGTGTTAATGAGAATGAAACTCCATCTTTCTCTATCACATAAATGTTCTTCTGACCATCATGTTTGCTTTTTTTGTCATGTTGCCAGGGTCTTCCTAGTAGCAGGTGACAAACATCCATAGGTATGATGTCACAAAGGATCTTATCCTTATAACCACCAATGTTGAACTCCACCCATGCCTGTTCATTCACTAAGACTTGTTGTCCCTTATTCAACCATGACACCTTGTAAGGTTTGGGATGAGGAATCTTCTTCAAATGCAACTTCTCTACCATTTCCAAAGAGACTAGATTATCAATGGATCCTGAATCAACAACTACCTTACATACCTTGCCCTGTGACTTGCAAGTTGTTCTGAACAATGACTTCCTTTGTGAAGGGTCCTTAGCTGCTGGCACCTTGAGGAGTGTCCTCCTTAACATCAATGCATCACCTCTCTCAGGAGCAACAGGTTGAAGTGGTGAATTGACACTTTCACTATCTTCTTCATGCACTATTTGGGTTCTTTATTCACCTCCTTGAGAACTTGATGCTTTCTTCCTAGGCATTTGAATGTAGGATGTCCAAATTGATGACAGTTGTAACATTTGCCTGAGAAAGTGTTTGATCTTCTACCTTGGACACCAAACCTTCCTCTAGTATTTGATCTTCTTCCTCTAAAACTACCTCTTTCACTTGACTCACTTCTTGGTTCTTGATTCTCCTTATTGCTGCCACTTGATTCTCCTTGTTGTTTCTAGGACTGTCCTCTTGCACCAAAGTTCCCTCTTCCTCTGAAACTCCTACCTCTACCCCTATTCTATTGATCTTGTCTTCTTTTTATCTTTTCTTCTGCCCTTATTGCCAATTGGAAGCATTCTTCCACATTTCTAGGGGTGGCTAGACTGATTTCATCCTAAATATTGAGCCTAAGCCCATTGATATACCTAGAAATTTTCTCAACTTCATCTTCAGTGTGCCCTATCCTCATGATTAGCTTGTAGAATTCTTTAGTATAGGCTATGACATCCATGTTTTTTTGTTTTAAATTTTGCAATCTCCTGAAGGTTTGTATTGCATAATCCTTAGGAAGAAATTGACTCTTCACTTTGGACACCATTCGGTCCTGTGAACTGATCTTTGCTTTTCCTTACCTTGATCTTTCTGATTGAACATAGTTCCACCATGTCAATGCTGGCCCCTTCAACTTGGTCTTAGCCAGTTTGACCTTCTACACTTCTGGCATCTCCTTATACTCAAAGTAGTTATCCAGAGCATCTATCGAATCTAATACTTCCTCACTATTCATTTTTCCTTCATACATGGGCAACTTCATTTTTACATCAGTGCCCTCTCCTTTCATAGTCTGTAGCATCTCCATAAACCTTCTATCATCTGGATCCATCTCTTCCACATTGGATCCCTCTTGAGGGATTCCATTCTCACCCTCATTTTCTTGGTCACTATCTTCCTCAATGACCCCACCTCTTCTTAGCTTTGCTTCAATGGCTGCAAATCTGGCTAGGACTCCTTCTTGAGATTCCTTCATTATTCTCACTTCTCTAGTGATGATTGGACTAGCTCTTGGAGGCATCTTACACTATTTCTTTGTCACACTTCAACTTCCTTCTTCCTTCACAAATAGAACTTGTCTTGGGCTTTGATACCACTTGATGTAGAGCACGGGAAGGTGACAAAGCTGTCCTCAAAGATTCTTTGATTGATCATATAGTAAAATTGCTGCCCTCTCATAATGCAAGCTAGAATGATGGACAAAAAGTGTTACTTTCATGGTTTGTATTCAAGAACTACCTATTGGATGTTTCAATCACCTTAGACCACACAACTTTGGCTAGTAGATGCTCACTAAACTCACCAAACACCTTGGATGCTTATCTTACCCATCGTCCCTTCACAATTTATTTTTCTTGCTTGTAGCCCTAGAAATAAGGGATTTGAATCATAACTCATAGAAAATAGATCAAACCCATGAATAAATTGGTTTACCTGATGCTTATTGATCACCTTCATAACATATCTAACATGCAACATTGATTGTTTTGGGACACAAGCCTTTAACAGGACTATTCTTGTTGTCCTAAGCCTAATTAAGCCCCCTATACACAATCAATAGGTGCGATTCTCGACCCACTCTACAAATGCCTACTCCAAGGTGTTTATGATGTCATAAAATGATGGAATAATTTAGTTTTGAGGACCTAGACATAGTGCCAACTACTTCTCCTTCAAAAGACCACTCTAGCCATACTTTGGATAGTCTAATATATAGAGATATTAGACTAAAAGGACTTAAACTTAGCTATTTCACAATCTCCTGCTTCTACAATTCTTTCAAGAAATAAGTGTATCCTAACTAGAGCCAATCCACCCATTTTGAGCTTTGGCAAAGGTGGATTGGATTAAAACTCCATTTATCTCCTTAAACCCTACAAAACCCTCAAAAACCCTAGTTTCACAGCAGATTCTAGAAAATCAACTATAAAATCCTTCAACTATAATGAAAACTCCTCAAATCAACTACAAATAAAAGGTATCCCAACATGCTTCACATTTTCAATCATTTGGATTCATGACAGTCAGGTACAGGGTCGTACAAAGTAAGGGAACAACAGAAATGCAGAAACATAAGCAGTTTTGAGAAAAATGGTTGTAAAATGCTTTAAACCCAATGAGATTCCTCCTAAATTGAACCAAATGGAAGCTTAGACCATGTACTATTTTTTCTCAGCCATTTTCCACCTTGACAGTACTGTACGGCTGAGTACAGTCGTGGAAAATAGAAGGGAAAACAAAAATTTCAGAGCATCTTTAACAAAAACATTCGTAGAATGCTTCAACCTTTACTAAAATATTTGCAACCTAGATCAAGTAAAATTTAAAGCCATCCATTTCAACATTCTAAGAATTAGATTCCATGACCATATAGTACAGGCTCAAAAAAATGGAAAGAACAGTAGTAAAAATAGAAAAAAAATGCAGAATAGAGAAAAAATCTTCTATTATCTTCTTCTCCGAATGCATCTCTTCCTTCCACTCGACATATCAATTATCTAATAGAAAGTTTACATGTAGTATTAATCTCCCACTCCTCCATCATCATGGGAAAAAGTAGAAATAAGGCTTAAATTAGCTTTTTTACACTACTGCTCAAAATAATAGTTAAAACTCCAAAAGGAAAAAAATAACTTTTGAACTCCCACTACATGGAAATGCCCTTAGTGGGATTTATTACAATATTTAATGAGATAACTCCCCTTAAAATCCCCATTCAAACCAAAAAATTTAAAATTCAAGAGCAAAAATACAAAATTTTATAACTAGGTCCTAGGTGCCCCTGCACCACAACACCATCTCAGGCAAGTTGAGGCCTTGTCTCTAGACAACCTCAATGCAATCAAACCAATAAAGAACCACCTCAAGAGAGGAATGTGAAGTCATGGTACGAAAGTAAGCTGAACACTTGTCTGATCCTTAGGATGACTAACCCCCATGAACTCTATTCAGGATGCCTTGTCCTCAAAGGACTCGCTAGAAGGAAGGATGAGAATATGTCCTCTCACAGGAACTGCAAGAATCTGATAAACATCAAATAGAGGGATAGTCCACTCACCTGAAACTTGTGGGAACATGAAAGTGTTCCTGTCTACATCTTAGTAAGTTAGAATGTCACAACATATGCATGACACAAGGTAAACAACTGGCACATGGTAGACTCTAGCTAAACCTGTTCTCCTCATAATAGCATGGCCCTCATCACTTAACAAAGCAAACATCTCTAAGAGCCACACCTACTCTCTGTAGGCATTCCATCATATGCGCAAGTCTTGCCAATCAAAAAGAACTTTAGATTAGATCTTATAAACTCGTAAAAATCCCTAAAAAGCATATAACCCTTCAAAAATTGCAATAAACAGGTGAATATAGTAGTCAAATCAAGTCATATCAGAGTGAAATGAACGATGGAAAACATCAAATTTCCAGCATAATCTACCCAACAGGGTCGCCCCCTGGGTGACCTAGATGACTGCAGGATCTCCTCCTGAGCAGCCTTGTTTCCAGATAGATCTCCCCTCGAGCAACCTGTCTGACAAAAGGGGTGACCCTAAGTGGAGGTCCCTCTAGCTAAAATTGCCCTAAAACCTATGCTTCTGAACTGATTTCAGAAAATGAAAGACCTTTCCTACTCTAAACAATGAAACAGAGACAATGCAACAAGAAGAATCACAAAAAATAGACAAATTCAAGAGATTTTTTATAAAATTCAAACTAGAGTTTAGAGAGGGGGTTTTCTCTATTTGCATACCCAATTTTTTGCAGCTGAGGAAGAGGCGACCATCTTCACGATCTCCTCGATGATACCTTCCCAATGACTGCTCACATGATCAATTTCATTGCGATCTCAGAAATTTGCTTTCTTTGTTTGCCACTAGCTTAGTTTCTTTTATGCATTGTTAGACTAGTTTTTGCTTTTATGCATCTTTGGTGTGTCATTTTGTGTGCATTTCATTCCTATAGGTCTCACCGACAAAGGCAAACAACTAGTCAAACTTGAAACATGTATAGTAAGTTCGTCATTTCAGTTTTCATTATTCGTTTTGATATATTCAGATGCCAGGATGATACTAGTTATTGCAGGTACATTTCCATGAAAATCAACAACAAGTAAGGCCTAGTTCGGGAATGGTACCTACCCTTCATGTAGGCTACCATCCCCGAGGGGGCAAATATGTAAGCACAAAAATCACATACAACCTCCATGAGGACCCCTATGATGATTTTAATCCTTCTCACATACATGTAAGCGTGAAATAATGTCCTCTAAGCAGTAGACCTCTTGATGATGTGTCTTATTTCTTGTCTTGTGTTGTTTCTTCTTTGTCATTATCCCTCTCTCTTTGTCATCGATGCTTTTCAGCACTTTTACAACACTTGTCGATTTATGTTTTCTGAACTAAATCGACCCTGTTCCTAAGCCTTGCAAGCATCTTGTAGGTGAGTTTTCACCTTTTCCCTATGTTTTTAAGTCTCTCCACCCCCTAGAATCCTTCTAGAAGTCCCCCCTATCCATCTCCCACTTTCAATTTTTAGTTTCACTCAACCAATCCAAATCTCCCCCTATTATTTATAGATCTCCCGCTAGGATCTATCCTACTTTGCAAGTGGAGATTTGGATTTTCACACATGACTAATCCATTTCAAGAGGTAAATCCCCTCCTTTTCATCCCTTCTTCCATCTCCCATCATGCATTTTCACCCAGACCCCTTCCTTTCTAGATCCCCCCTGGGAGATCCTGCTAAATCTAGATCTCCCCTCGAGCAACCCTAACTAGTGAAAGGGGCGACCCACTTTTTCTATGTTTTCACAAAAAAGTAACATCATCATTGCATATCCCTAAAAAAAACATGCACTTTAAAAAAAATGACACCCAAAAAGGAGTCCGTATGTGCCCGAACGAGATCCCAGAAGTTCTATGACCAATTCAGAAAAAAAATGTTCCAGGGTCGCCCCCTATTACTTTAGGGTCACCCCCTGGGTGACCCTGTAAAATCTATAACTCCCATGGGGTGACCCAAGGTCACCCCCTAGGCAACCCTACTAGAAAAATGGATGACCCAGTCATGATTTCATCCATGTGAAAACTTGAGTTTCTCACTCAAAAAAAGCTCTATTTTCGCCCGTTTTTCTTCCAGTTCACATGATTTTTTGTCCCTAATATGGAGTTGACTATTTCATGCACCCACACATGCATAATTAGCTCCATTTAATATAAAATTAACAATTCATTCTCTCACATGCATTCTTCCAACTCCAATTCCTCTTCAGTGATAAGCTATTATTGATTTATGACTCTCTAATCAATTAAGTTCACTGGGTAACCAATCCAGTTCACTCCCCAGTGAATCCTTGTTAACTCTTCAATCAATTGAGTTAAATTCTCAATCAATTCCACCTCTCATCCCTTCTTCAACCCTATAAATACCCCTCTCCTCTTCATTAATTTCCAAGTTGAGCAAGTTGGAGAATACTCTTCTCATCTTCACAAGATTTTTCAAGCTTCTTCATAGGCCTTTGAGCCTCTTTCTTCATTTCTTTCTTTAGTTTTTTCAAAGATTCAAATCTTTCATTGTTGCATAGCTTCAAGGCATTTCTAAGGGAGGCAAATTCATTGTGCACATAGCTCTTGCTAAGTTTTTGCTCTCCTATTAGCATTCCTATGCTCACACAGGATGAAGCTGCCTTTTATTTTGTTCATTGTTCATCAAGCTTTCACATAAAGCTCTTCAATCATCATTATGCTGCTTCAATCAAGCCACTATGCTCTTCCATAGCTCTCATTGAGCTCTTTCAAGCTTCTTTTTCTTCTTTGTGTTGTCTTATCGTCAAGAGTTCTTCCCATTGCTTCAAGAGGATACAAGGTTGCCATCAAGGATTTCTGAGGGTAGTGGAGTCACACAAATCTTCATTATTTCAGGTTCCTCTATGCTTTCATTCAATTAGTAGTAATTTCTCTTCAAGTTAGTAACATATTGCTTTTTCCTTGATAGATAGATCTTGCATGTTAGAGTAATTTGTTTTCAAATTCCTAGATCTAGTTTATTTACAAAGCAATTTCTTTTTCTAGATTAGATTGTTTTAAAACATTTAAAAATCCAAAAACATGGAATGATTGTGTTAGGTTAAATTCATTCTAGTTGCATTCATATTTCCTTTCTCAGAATAGAAAAGCATCTTTATTTTCCAAAATATCAAAAAAGCACAAAAACAAGTTTGCATTTCATATAGCTTTGCATACATAAAAACATAGAAAATAACAAAAACACTACATATCTAGATACATTGCAAACCCTTGATAACATCACAAGGTCAACCATGGTTAACGAAATTCAAACCCTTGATAACATCACAAGGTCAACAAAAGTCAACACACAACTAAACCCTAGGTCAACCAAAAACCTAGGTCAAACCCTAAAGTCTAGTCAAGGTTAGTCCACATACACTTATCTCTTGTCTCAGCTCACACATGTGCCCAAGACTAAGAGGTGAGTAGGTGAGGGAAATATTAGGCGAGATTGAAGAAATTCATCCAAGACCTCAACAAGTTCCATTCATCTTGCGACAAATAGAAGCACTTAGACAATTGCAAATACAATGTGAAATCATTCAACAAATTGAAAGACAAGAAGCCATCAATGAAACTAACAGCTTACCCACACAGAGGTGGAATGGTAGAAACCCCAACAAACGAAGAGTAACTAGTGACCCTTTGGGTAATAGGGTTATCTCTACAATAACAGTCATCGAACAAAACATTGACATTAGCACACAACGACAAAGGCCCCAAAACATGCCGACCCAAGTCTCTGCGAAGTCCAGCTCTCGAACAAGCTAGACCCCTGCCATGTGTCATCTCCTCTCAATTGGTTACTTCCACAAGAGTGAGAGGGATATGGTGGATTGCCCCATGGCAAGGAGGGAAGGGTCTATGTGCGTGCCAAAATCTGACCCAACAGCCCCAAGCAACTGAGGTCGCAGTTCTAAGCGTACATTGCCAGAGTTGGGAGAAATTGACCTGCACTTGGCTTAAGCGGGGTAGGAAAAGTTAGGAATTAAGCAAAAAGAAGGGAAACAGACTTCCCCAGATTGTGGAGAAAATAAAAAATGAGGCAGGCCCCCCAACTCTGAGAAACTTAAAATCAATGGTGAGGCAAATGGGCAAAAGAAGGTTATTGAGATGCTAAAAACTTAGGGAAGGGTGAGTCCCTTCCTGAATATAATTCCAGCTCCATATAAATAAAGTAACTTCATATAAAGTCAGTGGTTAAATAAAGGTCTTAGTTATAAATAAATATATACAAAGTGTAGCATACAAGGCAATCAATTAATATAAGAAAAAGACAAATCAAGCGCTCCAGTGAGGAGCAGTGTCTTCTTGAAGGGTGGTGTCTGATGAGAGTGCCTTACAAGTATAAATATTAAGATTGATGGGAAGCATAAGGAAGGTAGAAAGAAATATTAACCACAAGATATATTAAATCAAGCCTTGTAATCATAATCTATATGCATTCTATCTTTCACAATATCTATTATACATGTTTCATGATTTTACCGTGGGAGAGATATACTTGGGCCTTCACGCTAATCAAACCACTCACCCAACAAGAGAATGTTATTAGGGTGCCATATGGCCATGGATCCAATATTCTTTCCTTTGACTCATTGTGGCAATCTTCACCAGCTTGAGCCAAAGGCCTATCCACTTGTCTCAGAGTGGCAATCTTCACCAACTTGAGACAAGGGCCTTTTCCACTTATCTCCAAGTGGCAATCTTCACCACTTGGGGAAATCTTCACCCCTTGAGATAAGGACCTTTCCACTTATCTCCGGGTGGCAATCTTCACCACTTGGGGCAATCTTCACCCCTTGAGATAAGGGCCTTTTTACATAGCTCAGAGGGTGATATCTCACCCACTTGAGACAAGCAATCTTCACTCATCTCAGAGGGGTGATGTTCTCACCAACTCAAGTATTATCCTTCTTTTAAGCCAATTGCCTTACCCTATCCCTTAGTCTCATTTATGGTGTGTTGGTAGATTAACTATGAGGGCTACTTCTCATCCCAGGTCTTTCATGATTATCCTCTAAGTAGCTTTGTCCTTACTATTGATAATGTAATCAACAACATCTCTTTCACTTCTTTATAGGAATAACATTCTGACAATTTATGCCTTAGGTTATTCAATTATGATTATGAACAATTTTTATTACTAGTATTATGCATTTCCCATTCTAAATTTTAGACTACTCTATACACTTAAGACATTGCATAATTCACATAGATTTTTATCAATTCTAAGATGACATTATGATTGCCATTTCCATATATATGTATATATATACTTATAAACAATCATACCATTTATTTTTAATAGTTATAAATTGACATATTAAATATTCATAAATACTTACTTACCTTTTATTTACCTTTATACTCTTGTGATTTGTTGCTTGTTGAATTCCTTTGTGATTCCTCTATTATCTTTGTTGCAGGTTTGAATTTATTCTAAGTTCTGATTTTATATTGTACATGTTGTTACCGATAATAAATTGTAAAAATATTTAATGACTAGTTGTTGACTACTGTATTTCTATCTCCTTCATATTCCAATCTGTGTATTCATATATGTGTATATGTTGTTTGTGATTGATAGATATTCGAATACTTGCTTATTGATTGATTGGACTGAATAATATTTCTTTCTGCCTTCATTATGCTTTCCATCAATCTCAATATTTATACTTGTAAGGCACTCTCATTGGACACCACGCTTCAAGAAGACATCGCCCATCACTAGGAGTCTTATGTTAATTGATTGCCTTGTATGCTGCACTTTGTATATATTTATTTATAACTAAGACCTTTATTTAATCGCTGACTTTATATGAAGTTACTTTATTTATATGGAGCTAGAATTATATGAAGGGAAATGGAAATCTTAACCTAGAATTTTAGGGGCATTAATGCCCCTAACATGAAATGCCCAGTGAAGCGTCATCTTGAGCTATCCCAGGAGGATATCTACCTTTTTTAGGAAACAAAATTGTGTGGGGAGGAGGTTATGTCTTTTGAAAAACAAATGGGATCTTGTAAGGTTCTGGTAGTTTGTTCGGATGGCCAGAATGGTGGATTATTGACTTTGTGTCATCCCAATAAAGTGATCTTGGAAATAGTAGTTGAGTAATAGATGGATGGCTTGCAATGTCAAAAGTTTTGCATCGAATCTAAGCTTTTTATTAATCAATGTATACGGGTCGAATCTATGCATCCATAAATAAGACGTTTGGAAAGAATGTGATCATTTCTACAACAATGTTGTTGATGAATTTTATATTTTTGGGGGTGATTTCAATTCAATCCTTCACTCTAAGGAAGCTCCAGTCTCAAATTGATTTTGAGGACTTTGTTTAAAGAAACCATTTAATAGAGATACCAAAGACTAGTGGTCAATTCACATGGACCAACAGGTGGTTAGGCTTCTATTCCATTGCTAAGAAGTTGGATAGGTTCCTTTTCAAAGTGGATCTAGGGGCTTTCCCTTTCATCTTGGATGGTAAGATTCTCCCTTTTTCAGGGTCAGATCATTTTCTCATTTTCCTAGAGATAGTAGGAGAAAAGAAATCATTCAAGAGCCCCTTCAAGTTCAAACGAATGTGGTTTTAAGATCCAAATTTTGTGGATCTAGTGGTACAATGGTGGAATGAATCTTTGGTGGTGGGATCAAAAATATTTATTCTTGCAACAAAACTGAAACAGGTGAAGCATCGAATAAAAGAATGGAATAGGGACTACTTCAAAAACATCTTTGTGAAGAAGAAGTTGATTGAGGATGAACTGAGGGTTTTAAATGAAGAAGTCTACAAGTTTGGGATGTAAATGCCAGGTTCTTGAAAGAAAAAGAGTTTCTCAAAACGATGGGTGATATCTTGGAAAAGGAAGAAATTTTTTGGCCCCAAAAGTCAATGGAGTTATGGATAAATGTAGGAGATAAAAATATAAAATTCTTCCATAAATCCACCAAAGTAAGAAGAGAAGTCAACAAGATCACTAACATCAAATCTTTGGATGGAAGACTGCTGAATAAATAAGAAGATATATCTGCGGCTATTGTAGATTTCTTTCACAACCTGCTCAATGATTGGGATGGATCTAATTTGTTGGATCAGTAGTGTATTATCAGGTGTATCCCAAATCTTGTTTTAGAAGCGCAAAATAATTTTCTCTGTAGTCATTTCTCAGAAGAGGAAGTTAGGGTAGCGCTCTTCTAGCTACACCCAGATAAGGCCCCAAGCCCAGATGGGTTTCCTACCTCCTTTTCTTAGCATTACTGGGAGATTGTTGGTCCAGATGTAGTGGCAGTGATCGAAGATTCAAGGGAAACAAGAATGGTTCTTAAAGAGTTCAATACTGCATTCATAGCCTTTATCCCAAAAAAGGAAAAGCCAGAGAAATTGGAAGAATTTCAGCCAATTTCTCTGTGTAACACAATATACAAGATCCTGGCTAAGGTGGTGGCAAATAGGCTCAAGAAAAATCTACTTGGTTTAATCTCTGAGGAACAAACATGTTTTGTATCAGGAAGGTCAATATTTGATGGGGTGATAATAGCACAAGAAGCAATCCACTCAATTATAAGGACAAAGAAGCAATCTATGTTATTGGAGTTAGACATAAAGAAAGCATATGATAAGGTTAACTAGAGATTCTTATTCAAAGTTCTTGAGGCTTTCAATTTTCAGTCTTCTTGGCTTGATTGGATTTTCAATTGGATTGCATGCCTAAAATATTCAGTATTGGTTAATGGTTCCCCTGAATGTTTTTTTGGTGCCTCTAGAGGGCTAAAACAAGGTGATTCTCTTTCACCATTCCTGTTCATCATTATGGTGGAGGCATTAGGTAGATCAATCTCTAGGACTGTTGAGCTTGGGTTGCTCAAAGGGATTCAAATCACAACTGGGTTGCCTCCAGTTTCGCATCAGCAATTTGTTGATGATACCATGCTGATGGGTTATGCTAGGCTTACGGAAGCAAGGGTCTTTAAAAGAATTCTTTTAGACTACTCTGCTACATCTAGACAAGAGGGAAATCTAGAGAAATCTAAAGCTGTTTTCTTCTTTACTGATCCCAACTATGAAAAATAGATTGTACGAATAATCAAATTCAGAAAAGGCAAGCTTGCTTACAAATATCTAGGCCTGCCATTGGCAATAGGAGTTTTGCCAGGCAAGCTTTGGGATCCGCTGATTAAAAGGGTAGAGAGCAAACTATCTTCGTGGAAAGGTAGGTGGCTCTCCTGGGTAGGGAGACTCACTTTTCTCAAGTCAGTTATTGTGGCCATGCCAGTTTACATGCTTTCCTATTTTCCTATGTGAAGCAGTGCAAGTAAAAAAATAAATTAGAAGATGAAAAACTCCTTTTGGAAAGGAAACTCATATTAGAAAAAGATCCCCTTAATAAGATGGGAGGAGATTTGTAGGTTGTGGGAGGCGGTTGGCATAGCTTTAAAAAAAATTCTTTACACAATAAGGTGTTGGGAGACAAGTTGGTTTGGCAGATTTATGCAAACCAGGACCTCAAATGGGTCAAAATCTTGAAAGCTAAATATTTGGATGATGGCGAAACAAGTATATTCATGACTAGATCCCTTCCAAAAGGATCGGGGGTATGGAACTTCATAAGCAGTTGCAAGGATCTGGCTTCTGACTTCCTCACTTGGGATATATGAGATGGGTAAATAACCCTCTTTTGGGAGGATTCATGGTGTGGTTTCAGCAAGTTGGAGGGTTTTAGAGCTTTAAGGCAAGTTAAGGATGCTACAAACTAATATGGAGCAGACATGTGAGGGATTATTTGGATTCCTATAGGTCGATGTACACATAGTATGGAAGTGGAAAGATATAAAGTTGATGGGGCTTAGCAATGAGGAGGTATTGGCTTATGAAGAAATCATTAAGGAGCGGAGAATTTATATTAGGGAAGGGCGTGATGTTCTGAGATGGAATGGTGGGGCTTCAGGTGTCTATAATGTTCAAGACAAACATAAATTTCTGATCGGACAACAAGAGGTGGTTTCAGATCTTCCCAGCGCATTATGCTGGAACAAAAATTACCTTCCAAAAGTAGGTATGTTTGCATGCGCGGCAATCCAAGGCAGAGTGTTGATAGCAAAAAGGTTTAAGAAATTGGGCTTCAGTGGTCCTTCCAGGTGCGTTTTGTGCAAAGATGAAGAAGAATTTGGAGATCACCTCTTGCTCAACTACCCTTTCACTGCCAAGTGTTAGAGGTGGATTTGTACTAAGCTTCACCTAAGTATTGCCCACCCCAGGGATATTCTTAGTTTGTTTAAAACCTGGCCCATCCTCTGCAGGAATTCCTTATTTGCGGGTTTGTGGTGGTCTTGCCCCTCTCTCCTTTTATGGGAAGTTTGGAAGGAGAGGAATCGATGGATCTGTCAAGATGCTACTACTCCCTTCCCATCATTTTTAAACAAATTAGAAGTGCATATTGTTGAGGTGGTAAATTCAAGATCGGAGATGGCAAGCAAATTGAAAACCTCTTTTTCAAGTTGGGATGCAGTAATGAGACAAAATTGGAATGGTCTGAAGATTCCATCTTGTGTGGGCTCAGGTGGTTCTAGGACGAAAGAGGAGTGTAAAAACATCAAATGGAAACCTCCTGATTATGGTTGGTACAAGATGAATTTTGATGGGGCTTCCAGAGGGAACCTGGGGTGTTCTTGTAGAGTATTGAGATGGTTGTTTCTCATCTTAGATAAGGACCAGTGGGAGGTGGTTAAGGCATGTCACAAATCCCAAAGGGAGATGCTGATTTTTTGCCAACAATCCCTTACTCAACATTACCTGATGGGATTGAAACCCATGACCTAGCTCTGATGGGTCAATGCAAGAAGTTGAGTCCACTTTTTGGCCAAAAAGTGGAAGTGTTTTCCATGATTTTTAGAATTTGTCACATTTGACCTAAATATTTGAGGCACTTAAAGATTGAATCTTAAAAAAAGTTAGTAATATGAAATGTAGTACTCAGAGTCTAGTTTTCAAGTATGTAATTTATTTTAGTGCCAAGATGATACAAATTGATTTTCGATAGGCATTTCTAAAAACCATTGTTTAAAAGTCACTTTTTTTACCATACCATGCACGTGTATGGCCAACATAAATTGACCTAAATAAAGTATTTTTCTAAATCCTTTTGGGGAAAGATGTGTAGTACAGTGAAGTTTGATGAGGATATTTTTTTATATTTTTTTTCCAAATATTTTTTTTAATTAATTTTTTATTGGCCCTAATTGTTGTTTTTGAAAACCCCTCATGTACGGCCAACATAATTTGAGAAAAATTAATCATAAAATGTTTTTTTTTTCATTCTGTAAAGAATGATGTGTATATTGATGACATAATTTTTCTTTTCAAAAAATATTAAAAATTAAAAGTTATTAAAAAAATACAAACACATGTCATTTCAAGTTTTTGGAGCAATTTGCTCATTAATTAACTAATAAATAGAAAAATAAGTCCAATAAAAAAAATTACATATTTGAAAAATAGACATTGCCATCTGTAATGGGTTTTAATTTCATAAAAAAAATCAAAAAAAATGTCGTCAGCCATATAGGTAAAGTTAGTCTTTCCTCTTGTTATATACTTAGACAAATACTTGCAGGTCCAAGGCTCAAGGTCAGCTACACGTCTTTCCCAAGCCTAAAACCAAACCAAAAGTGTGGGTGTGAAATTCAAAATTTTAGAAGTAGGTACCCATTTTAAAACAGGTACCCGTTCTAAAAAATAATAGAAAACAAAATGGGTACCTGTTTTAAAATGGGTACCCATTCTAAAAACTAATAAAAAATAAAACAGGTACCCATTTTAGAATGGGTACCCATTCTAAAACGGGTACCCATTTCTAAAACTAATAAAAAATAAAACGGGTGCCCGTTCTAGGCTCGGGTGCTCATTCCTATCAGGAGTTTTTTTTGCACGACACTTCCCCTATATGTGGACCCAACTTCTTGCTTTTACCCTGATACCACTTGTAGGGTGTTGAGCTGGCCATTTCTCCCAAAAGGTGCACCTATTAGGAAACCTCTACCATCCCAATTAAGGACCAATGGGAGGTGGTTAAGCCATGTCATGAATCCCATAGGGGGACATTGACTTTTTTTTGCCAATAGTTCTGGGACAGCTGCATCATGAGGAATTGGGAAGGAGTTGTGGTCGGGAAGATTGCTCAACCACTAATTTTTTTCACCAACAACATGGCAGAATTGCAAGCTGCGCATCTTGGAATAAAATTATGTGCAGAACTAAAATTACTGAGCATAGTAATAGAGGGAGACTCGATGGTGATTGTAAATGCTCTTTGATCAGGGAAACTCCAGAATTAAAAGTTGGGAGTTTTGTTGGAGGACACTTTAGGTTTGCTTAAGAGGTTCCAGAATTACACGATCAATCACATTCTTTGTGAAAGCAATATAGAGGCAGATCTCCTTTCCAATCTTGGGGCGGATGGGATTTCCTTGAAAGAAATCATCGCTAGAGGGGATGGTGAGTGACACATCATCGAGTGGGCAATTAGGCGGGAGCCACTCGACAATTACATGTGTGGAGTGGTCGATACGACAAAAGATGACATGGATTTCAAAGTGAGGTGGCATTAATAGGTTTGGAATGTAGGATGAAGTCCTCATGATGGTGGCAGAGTTTTCTGGGTTTACAGAGCAAGCTAGCATGCTCCTCACTTCAATCATAATTGGAGGTGAGGGAAGCTAATAATGGCAAGGTGCATTGGTACTCTAACATCCCCTTGCCTCTCCCACCGCCAGGCTTTTATCTTGGCTTTCTCTCTCACTTTCATTATGGCAAAGTTTATTCTGAGAGTGACGGTGAAGGATCTGGAGACTGGCGGCATGGACACTCCTATCCAACTTCTTGGCTCAAAGAGACAGATGGCCTTTTTAGGTCCAGTGACCTTGTGTCATTTAAGCAGGATAAGTAGACACCCAGACTTTCTGACCTTTTCTACAGTGCAATGTATTACAGGAAAAGGCTTCATGGAGGGAGCTAAAGGCTATAGATTGGATTCCAACATCTCCTCAAAGATTTTGGCAGGTCTACTAGATATTAAGGTTCCGAAGGCAGAGGAGAAGGATATAATGCAACGGTTGTTCAGAAAGGCTCTATTGGTCGGGCTAGAGGAGTCTTTGGATGCGACACCCCTAGGAGTTGGCATTCCTTATCTGCAAGATTTGGAGAGTTTGAATGACCCGAATTTGGTGTTAAAGTTTTATCCCTTTCTACTAGACATCACTGGACTGGAATTGATCAAGCATCATTGCCTAGATACTAGAGGGATGAAATTCTTGAGGAAGAAATTCATGTTGGTGGCACCAGAATTTAGCCTGGGAAGATGAATTCAGAGTCTTTGTCGAGAACAACATTTGGACTATGTCTTAGGAATGTGCTTCTGTGTATGGGCAGGGGTTGGGATGCATAGATGGTGAGTATGTGTTTTCTATTTGGGTGTTTTCTGGTTGGCTTCAGCCTTTGTCCATGTTGTGTTTATCAGTTTATGTTGTGTTGTGTATATGTTGTGTTTACCAGCATATTATTTTAGCCTATTAGTATATAATAGGTAGTTGGCCCATCTCTTAGTTCATTTTGGATCTCTGCAAATGTGGTCATCTATGGATATGGCCCTATAGGATTGTAATCATTATTCAATGAGCTTTCTCTTTTTATTCCCTCATCTTTTGACATTTCTGTGCGCCTGTGGTTTGCTCAAAATGGAAATTCAGCTGAATAATTAGTTGTTCTTCCCTATCCAGAAGTGGGAAAAGGCTTTTTTTTGGCTCAGTGGATTCTGATGGTCTGGCTTCTATTTTTGCTATCGACAATGTTGATGTTGAGGAGGCCATTCGAGAAGTAGTTGGAAAGGAAATGCTGAAAGGTCGAGTGAGGTCGCTGTATCCATCTCAGATTTTCTCTGTGTTTGCTTCAAATGTAATGGATATTTCTCAAGATCCAAATCTGGTAAGGCTTTTGGTCAACAAGTTTGTTCATCGCTTCCTTTTTTTGAGGAGCTGCTAGAGATGGCCTTCCAGAATTATGATTTTTTTTAATATGGAACTTTTAATATGGAGCTTTGATTGGAGGGTTATTCTTTAAATGCCAAGTCATGCATGCTTATGCACATAATTGTGTGTTTAGTGCTCTGCGTGTTGCCATTAACCATGAGTGTGAGGAAATTCTACATTTCTCTCTTCATGCTCACAGTAAGGATATTAGAGAGGTACTTGGTAATCAAATTGATGCAAAGTTTCAAGCTATGCTGCTTCTTATTTAGCATCATCCCCATGTTTCACCTCCTCCTAGTTCCCCAGCCGAAGATGGTAATGGTGATGGTGATGGTGGTGTGAATTTTCTGCTCCAAGACCTCAATTCTTCTATGGGTGCCTAATATAATGCTTAGTGTTTTATGATGTATATACGTTTATAATGTTTTGATTTGGGTAGTTCGTGTTTCCTCCCTGTTCTGTTGGGGTTTTGAATCATATCCATGTTTGAAATTATGTTTTAAGGCCCTTCTAGTCTTTAGTCCTAGACTATGTGGCTTTTTTGCTGGGTTATGAAGGTCTGTAATGTTGTCTTTCTAGTGCAGGTTGTCTTTAATCCTGACTTTTTATAAATCTCTTTTATATTAATATATATTATATAGTTGCTAGTCACCTTTTTCTTAAAAAAAAATAGGTAGTTGGCTCCAGGGATTTTTTCGACCCTGCGTGGTCTTTTTGGTTTTTTGTAAGGACTAGTAATACTATGGTGGTCTCCCTCTGCCTAGAGTCATGGGCAAGAAATGTAATATTTTTTTATTAAATCAATAATATACTCTATCTTATCTACCAAAAAAAATTGTTTACAACCAAAACTATAAAACTATTGCTCTATATTACTCTTCTATAATGATTTCACACCTTTTTGAAGCTTTCATAGCTAATTGGAGATTGTTGTGTTATCCCTCTTCTTTCTCTAGTTGTTGTGTGATTATATGGTTCTATTGTGTATTTCCATAGTTGTGCTGTGGGCTTCCGTAGTTGCTTCTACTATTCTGTAGTTGGGTGTTTTAAGCTTCTTTTTGGATCTATGCAATATTCTTCTTTCCTTAGTTTTTCTCCTCTCTACTCTTCTAGTGTGAATGCAATTGTTCTCTCTTACACTCTCATTCTCTTGTCTGTAACGGTTCTCACTTTTCCTTTTTGTCTTCACCGACTTCCAAACATTACCGCTCACTTTCAAACTGAAGCTCCAGTAATAAATTCGCAGCTAATCGACAATAAATGTTACAGTTGGCGTGATAGGCAAATGAGGGGAAACATATCCCAAAAAGATTTCTGACATGGATGTAATTAATTTTCTGACTCCTGATTAATATTTCCAACATATTTAACACAATATAAAAGTAATATTTATTAGTGATTAATTTTTGTTGAGTGTGATGTTGGTGATATTTTAAAGAGATGGGTGGAAATCATATTCTTTATAATTTTAACAAAATAAATACCTTTTTATCATTATCCAAAAGAATAAGACACAAAACAAATACCTTTCTATCATTAACCAAAAGAATAAGCCAAAGAACAAATACTTTTTTGTCATTAACCAAAAGATAACAAACAAATTATATTCCTAATAATTTTAACAGAATAAATACCTGTCAGTAATTAACTCTTCACCCAAAAAATAATTCATAAATTTTCAGTCACACTCTCAATGCTAATAAAAAATATATATATATAAAACTTTAAAAAAGATTGACAGACAAAGTCCTGAATTGTTCCAACGAAATAGCTTCAAGATTCATTCCAGAGATGTTAACTAGATTGATTCTTGTTCTGCATTACTGAAATAAAACGAAATAGCGAATAGAAAAATGGCAAATTTTGTATATTTAACGATGACACAGTATGCATTTAAAAAGTCGTACAAGTTTTGTATGCTTGCATTTGGACAAGCTGAGATTCCGTGGGACCGTCTGCAAAATCATTCATCTATGTCACCCAAAAATCCACTCTCTCCGCACAGCACGATGAGATAAGTGTATGAAATCTGCCAACTTAAATTTTATGTAAGTTTTTAAGTTTGATGTAAGAGCATGTAGATGATTTCTATGTTTTTGTTTTTATTTTAAATTGTAGCGGTTTATTTTAGACAGGTAATAATTTAATATATTATTATCATTTAATTGTAAAAAAATTGTAAGTTAGATGTAGGCTGATTAAGCATTTGTCTATTTTTTTAATTAGTAATTGCGAATTATAGTTCAGCAGTTTGAAAGGAACATTCAGAGTTTATAGGTGCAGAGGTTATACTGTTCTATCTTTTATATATCAAGCTTTTGTATATAATATTCTGCCTCAACATTTACGTTCTGCATGTTAATTAAATGTTTGGTCTGAAGTTTATAGGCTTGTTTGAATTCTTCACTTGGATTTATTTCTCCGCATGGTCAAATAATATAGCTTTGTCTAACTTCTTGCGTTGGCCTCATCTGAGTTCAAAACTGGTCATTTGTTTTTTTGTTTTTTTTTGGGCTAGGTAAGTGGGATGATTTATATTATTATAATAAAAACTGATCATTGTTTTTATATCTTAATATTTTGTTTAATTTTTTAAATTAGAATTTGTTAAAATTATTTAGATCTCCTTACATAATATGAAAGTAGAGTTTAATTGGGATTAAATTTTGTTAAGTGTGATATTTTGAAGAGATGAGGTTAAAATCATACTCATAATAATTTTAGCAGAATGAATACCTTTATTAACTCTTAGCCAAAAAGATGAGGCCAAAATCATATTCCTAATAAATATTTTGAAAGAGTAAATATTTATTAATGATTAATTCTTAACAAAAAACATCCAAAAGATGAGGCCAAAATCATATCCCTAATATATATTTGATAGAGTAAATATTTATTAGTGATTAATTCTAATTAAATAAATAAATAATATTCCTAATCAAATATTTGCCAAATGAATTTGATATTGAAATAAATCCTAAAACTCTAATTAAATAAATAAATAATGAAACAATGAATGATAATGTTATGTTACACCAATTGATCTTGAGAACATGCAAAATTTACCAAATTATGAAGATGACCAACATATAGAAAATGAACAAATCTACCTAATGAAACCAAATTTACCATTGCAAACACCACAGAGAATTTTGCATAAAATAGTTCAATTTTTAATTGAAATAGATAAAAATATTTTAAAACCAATGAGCAATAAGATTGCTAAAGACACTTATGGAAAATGCTTTTTGAAAAGTTAAATAAAAAGATCTAAAATGTTTTTTTTTTGAAATGATAAGAAACCTTAATTTTAGGCTTACTATGAAGACCCTTGGTTTAAGAACATCTTATACTAATAGTAAAAAATCTATTGTTAAAAAAAGAATTAATGCATACAGCAAAGTAGTAATGCTACCTGGTGTTTATTACATCAACTATAGTAAGTAATCAGACAAAGAAATGTCATTTAATTAGCATAACAAGTAGAGAACTAAAAGTAAAAAAGAAAACATTAGTTAAAGCTATTGGGAGACATGAAAGAGTTAAGGATCCCAATAACAATAAACTATGGGCATTCTTTCATAGACTCTCACAGAAAAATAAAGTCATAGTTGAAGCCTTAAAGTTCTTAACTGAATTTAAAAAATAAAATAATACAATGGTTTCACCTAATTAAAAATGTGTAAATAGAATAATTGGTTGTTAAAACCATTAGCCACATCCTAAACATGACTCAAATACAATTTTATATTAAGTTTCTAGAGTTAAATATGAATTGATGAAAGGTGTTTTGAAATGGTAAAACCTTTTTATGTTAAAATAAATCATTCATGTACTACTTTTTGTTGTATGGTTTATATTTAATTTGCTACATTGGTTACGTGTGCAAGAACATTGCATGACGTTAACCAGTCTAAACTATTATCAAGCCATGAATCTTTTCTATTAATGTTTCCTTATAACTATTCAACAGTCGTTAAGGCATGAAGACATAGTATTCAATAATAAGCCTGATAGGGCGTTAATGTCTAATGAGTATAAGCCGAGGGTACTATCGACATATGATATTGATACTATAGAATTGTGCTTGTAATAGTAAGTATGGCCGAACCATATGATAGAAACAACCACTCTATATTTAGTGGTGAACCTAAGTTGGTGTCATGTGCACTTAGTACTTTAATTATGATCAACTCGAGGTAAATTATGTCAACCGTTGACTATTTTATAATGGTATTATTTGTGCATATAATGCATGCCGAAGTTATAATGACTTCTCATGGAAGTGGGAAGGTTAATATAGACATATTGTTGTCTTCTTGGCAGCCATGATTGCATGCCATAATCCCTACAAGAAAGTTAATCCTTTGATACGTTCTTTTTACAAGAATAAACCCTATGTTACTATTAACTTTGTCGTATAAAAGAAGTGAATGCCATCTTTGTGAATGACAAATATTCTTATTAAGTATATGGTATTAAGAGGATTTCTTGAGATAGAACTTTTAAAAAGAGATTGACTCTATGAGTCATTGTAAGTATTCTTTTGATGATATGAATGAAGTATAAACCTTGAAATTAGGTAAATAAAGTAAACACCAACCAAGTAAGGTTAAGTGTTGAAAACATGAATGAACTTATTTCTTTGTGAAAGTGAGAGATAGTGTGACGTGGAGTCACAAGTTCCCTGTTGCCTAAGCAATGAGACCCTTGGGAATGGGTTTACAAGACAGGAGTTGAATGTCCAAGGAATGGACTAAGACATTTTAAACTTATCTATCCAAGACCATGAAAGTTTGAATTATGAACTTACTGTAGGACATGATATCTTATAAGTCAAATCAAGGTGGTGGACATACGACAATGTTCATTGCATAACGTATATGTATGTAAATCTTTGGCCAAATTAATGCATTTGTCTCTGCATGCATTGTCGGTCCATAGTACTCCAGATGACATAATAGATCCAATAGTGTCATGTATAGTTAGAGTGGATCTATAGTTGCATGACTATGAGGCATTATGAAGGACACAACACCAGATACTCAAATGGAAAACCTAACGGTTCCTTATATCTATACCTTCTATGAAGGGTAGGGCCACTTCTAGGTAGGAAGTTGTGCGGGGGGCCACTGGTTTGTGGTTGGAGGAAAAGCACTCGGATAATGCTCTCCTTCCCAAGCAAAAGACAAGCCAAGGCTTATGAATACATATGTCATATGTTCCAAATACAATATTTTTCTATATATGTCTTGATAGTTAGTGATTGTGTATAATTTGATATTTGATTCCTTGAGCATAACTTTGTACATGCATAGTTAAGTTTATTCACTAATGAGAGATCATTGGATATTGTAATTCTATGTTTTGTTATATTTTGGTAAAGAATAACATGCTTAATTATTGTAATGATAATGATTCATTCTTGTTTAACTTTGCTTTGGATAATTATGATGTATTCTAATTCTTGTTAAGATGAATATTTATGTTTAATCATGAGTATCATGGAATGTGATGTTATAGTATGAAAATCCACTTTTTCCATCTTCACAAATTGGGGATAAATAATTTCAATCACTCCTAGTTATTTATCTATTTCAAACTCCAAAACTTGTATTACATCCTTCTTGTTAGTGATTCTATCACATAAAATATTAATTTAATCTCATCCATAATCATATGGCCTAAAGATAACAACTCTTTAGAAGATGAGGAGGGGGCACACCTATTAGTGTGAACAAGGGTGTTTTCCTATCTAGTTTAGCCTTTTGTAGTGTCCACAAGGTACTTTAACTAACTAGTCTTAGTTATGACATATTCACACATGTTCAAATGTTAAGTTTGTTAGTGTAAATAGTGTCATTATCTAACTAGTTTAGATATCACCTCTCTGAAGGTTTGACCTATTTACACATAGGATTAAGTTTACTTAGTCTATTAGAAGTTTGTCTCATTTCAACATGTGTACTCACACATGTGAGACACCTCTTTTCTTTTGGCTTTCCACTTTCCCTCACACATGTCATGTGAGTTAGTCAAGTGTTGCATGCTTGTAGGGGTAGTCAGTAGTTGAGTCCTACCTTCCTACCTCCTTCTCCTTGCTTATTTATGCAAGACTTCTCATTGTAGTTTACACACTCTCATTGTATATGATAGATATGATCTTGTGCTCCATTTTTCACTTATGGAAGGTTTCATTCTTTTTGCTTGAAAGTCTTGGCTGCTCCAACAAAGTTGACTTAAGTAGAACTGTCACATTTAATTTTGGTGTCATCTAGAAGCCTTATCTTCTAGTTAGATCATTTATTATTTGTGACTATGTCTGCCTTGGACATTTACTTTTGGTCACTATGTTGGCCTTGTATTACCTCTCATCCTTGCCTATTTAAGCAAGGCATCTCATTGTACACTTGATATCATAACACAATGTGTGTTTCATTGTTGCACAAATTCAACATCATTCTCTTGCAACATCTACTTGAACTTGTTCAATTTGAGTGGTAAGTGGAGAAGTTGGAATAGAATAAGTTGCAATGACTTGTGAAGAACCTACTCCTTTGCTCACAATCTTGATTTTGAGTTTATTTTTACTTTTTAGTTGAGGGACTTATTCTTCTAGCTTCTATGGTTTTAAATATTTTCATATTCCAATCCCTCTTAGAAAGTGGTTTGTTGATAATTCTATCAAACTCATACAAGGGATCCAAAACCTTGCCCCCTCATCATTCACTTCATTTGGTCTTGTGTCAATTTCATAGATCCTCATTTGATATGTGGTAGGCATGAGTAACTTCTTCTTTGAACTTCATGCTCATCAACACAATTTTACCAAAAGCCTCCAATGTTAGAACATTCTTATAAAATTACCATAGTCCTTCTATGCATGTTCTAAGATTAAATGATCCTTTTAATTCATATAGATTCAAGGTTATTTAGGCTATTTTAGTATCCATAATTATTGTAACTTGAATGGTGATACATGAGTATTTGCCTATGGAGGTAGGGAATGTAACCCATTTACTTTCTTGTCTAAATAGAGATTTTTCATCATTACCAATTTTCTTCGTAGTTCTAGGAGTAACAATTGTTAGTGTAATTATTTAACTACACCTTATTATGTTTACTTAGGTAATTTATTTTTATTACATAGGTTGGATGGTATAAATGAGTACAAGTAATTTCCTTATTTCATGGGATTCTATGTTTTCTTATCCTCTTAGATTTAGAAATTTAGAGGCCCTCCTTTGTTTTTTTAGTTTTTGCCCCTTTTCCTCTTCCTCATCAAATTTTGAACCTATGAGGATATATATTGTATGCATTCTATCATCTCAATTTCAAATTAATGAATCAATTAGTTGATCACTTTTGTATATTGCATCCTTGAGTAGAATAATATTATTTTTGCATATCGATCTTCTCTTTGTACTTGCTTTTAACTCTCTTGATTTTGGTTGGCTATTTCATAGCCAAATCTAACATGGTGTCAAAGAAATTGAATGCCTAGGGCTAGTAATTTAGAAAATGTAGGATTAGAGATCACAATTGCTCTTGAAAAGTTAAGTATACTCTTCTCTTGCATTAAGTGATAATATGGAGAATCAGAAAAAACTTAAAGAAAATACCAAATTTGGGGGGCTTTTTTATTGGTGCCTTTGTTTTGTAGATAGATTTGGGTGATTCCTTTAGTAAATTTAAGCTCACCATTGAGTTTACATCATCTAATAAAGTTAGTTTTTCCTTTTATTGGATGTAAATTTGACATCAAAGGCTAGCTCTGCAAGGGTTTGAAGTTGAGAGGTACATGCTATATCTAGTGGGTAATTAATCTATTGGAACATTTTGGGTCAAAGCTAACCCTGCCATCACATTTATAAGCCTTGAGAACTAATAGATTGACTATCAAATCATTAAAATTAGAGTAGTTTTGTTTGTAAAATTTATTCGTTGCCTCTACTATATGATTACCAAAAATTAAAAAAATATTGTGTAATATTGCAAAGGCTTACAACTATGAAGTACCATATTCTAGTGGCATAGTAGGCAGAACCAACACTAGATGCCACTACCACCGTAAGCCACAATAGAAGACCACCTTGCCACAACACAACCATTGGAGGCCAATCTTTGTGATGCCACCACCTCTACCATCCTCATTTGGATCCACTAATAAAACCACCAAAAAGTACTTTCACACCTTACAAATGGTTGTCTTGTCAACAAAAGAACATTTTTTCTAGCAATGACAATTTTAGAGAAACCAACGAGCATTTTAGAATATTATATTGTAAAGGAATATTATGTGGGAATCTCAAGATATTGTTTGTTGATGTTATTAAGGCATAAAAATGACATAATATTTTTCCCACCCACTCCTTGACCCCTCTCCATTGAGCTTTTGATTTTTGGTGTTGAACTTAAGGCCCCATTCTCAGTCATATTTGCCAGAATTTTTTTTTGGTTTGGGTAGACTTCTGAGAGCTTCATAGTGGTGAAAATATTTTCTTCATTTTAATGTCTATTTTTCTAAAAATTATATATTCTCATAGGTGATGCTGAGACAGTCTCATTTGGGGAACTTCCAGGGCTCTATTCAGGCTCATATAGTAACATTTTTTGGCACAATTTGTTTTGAAAGTGCACATTTTTCACATAGTTCTCATAGTTCTCACATATAGTAACATTTTTTGGTACAATTTGTTTTGAAAGTGCACATTTTTCACATAGTTCTCATAGTTCTCACATATAGTAACATTTTTTGGTACAATTTGTTTTGAAAGTGCACATTTTTCATGTAGTTCTCACATATAATAACATTTTTTGGTACAATTTGTTTTGAAAGTGCACATTTTTCACATAGTTCTCATAGTTCTCACATATAGTAACATTTTTTGGTACAATTTGTTTTGAAAGTGCACATTTTTCACATAGTTCTTGTAGTTTTCACATATAGTAACATTTTTTGTTACAATTTGTTTTGAAAGTGCACATTTTTCACGTAGTTCTCACATATAGTAACATTTTTTGGTACAATTTGTTTTGAAAGTGCATATTTTTCATGTAGTTCTCGTAGTTCTCATTGATGTAGTTTTATTTATCCCATTATTTATCAAAAAAATGTAATAAAAAAATGTAATTTTAGCTCTATAGCTTATTTCCATCTATATCATCTCAACAGTCCCTGAGCCTTTAGCATGCTTGCATCCATCTCTTGGATGGATCTATTTTTCCTCTCAAGAACTCCATTTCTATATGGAGTGTATCTAGTTGTGAATTATTTCTGCTTTATTTTTCAAGAAATAAATCCATGTCTTCTTGCTATAGTCATCTATGATGGTCATGAAAAGTATATTCTAAGATATGGTGGGTGTTTTCATGGGGCCACATAAATATGAGTACACTAGATCTAATGGTGCTTTTGCCCTCATATAATTCTATGATTGAAAAGGTAGTCTATG
Source organism: Cunninghamia lanceolata (assembly GCA_027924645.1). Classification (NCBI taxonomy): domain Eukaryota; kingdom Viridiplantae; phylum Streptophyta; class Pinopsida; order Cupressales; family Cupressaceae; genus Cunninghamia; species Cunninghamia lanceolata. The sequence goes on from BSBN01000697.1 coordinate 3,574,857, forward strand.
TTATTTTCTTAGGATACAAGCCTCACATTTTGTATCGGGCTCAACTATTTGCATCCTAAGGGGAAACATTCTCCTCTCCACTCTACTCCTCTACTAAGAATGCAATTGTTTTCGCTTACACTCTCATTCTCCTATGTAACAATTCCCACTTTTCCTTTTTGTCTTCTCTGACTCCCAAACATTCTCGCTCACTTTCAAACTCAACCACCAGTAATAAATTCACAGGCAATCAACAATAAATGTTACAGTTGGCGTCAGAGGCAAATGAGGGGAACAGATCCAAATGGGGTGAAACAGATCCCAAAAGGATTTCTCACAAAAAATGTAATTACTTTTTTAACTCGGGATTAATATTTTCAACATATTTTACACAATCTAAGGTTTATTAGGGATTAATTTTTGTTAAAGTGTGATGTTGGTGATATTTTAGAGAGATGGGGGCAAAATCATATTCCTCATAATTTTAACAGAATAAATACCTTTTTGTCATTAACCAAAAAAAAAACAAGACATTATATTAACAATAACTTTGACAGAATGAATACTTGTCAATAATTAACTCCTAACTTTGACAGAATGAATACTTGTCAATAATTAACTCCTAACTTTAAAAAATTAATTCATAAAACTTTCAATCACACTCTCAATACTAATAAAAAAATAATATATAAAACATTGAAAAATATTGACAGACAAAATCCTGAATTGTTCCAACGAAATAGCTTCAAGTTTCATTCCAAAGATGTTATCTAGATTGATTTTTGTTCTGCATTATGGAAATAAAAAGAAATAGCAAATAGAAAAATGGCGATTTCGAATTTGTAAAATATTTAACGATGACAGTATGCCTTTTAAAAGTCGTAAGTTTTGTATGCTTGCATTTGGATAAGCTGAGATTCCGTGGAACCATTTCAAAATACATTCATAATGTTGCCCAAAAGTCCACACAGTCAACACAGCTCGATGAGATAAGTGTATGAAATCTGCCAATTTAAATTTTACGTAAGTTTTTAGGTTTGATGTAAAAGCATGTAGATGATTTCTATGTTTTTGCTTTTATTTTAAAGTGTAACGGTTTATTTTACAACAGGTAATAATTTAATATATTATTATCAATTAATTTAAAAAAAATTGTAAGTTAGATGTAGGCTAATTAAGTATTTGTCTATTTTTTAATCAGTAAATTGCGACTAGCTTCTTTTATATTAATATAAAAAAAAAAAAAAATAGTTCAGCAGTTTGAAAGGAACATTCAGAATTTATAGGTGGAGAGGTTATATAAGAAAGCACCTGACGTATCTTTTATTAATCTAAACTATATACTTCCTCCTATCACTAAACAATGTGTATTATCACTAAACAATGTGTATGCTTCTATATCTACTATCTTGAAAGTTCTATTCGAGCTATTAAAGAAGCATATTCGATTCTGATCACTGTCACTTTTACTTTCGACCAGCTGATTGTAATGAATTCTACCAGTTTAATGACATTGTTTGTGGATCAATTTGTTATCACCATTTCCCTTGATAGGTTTTGGACCAGAGACTGTTTTACAACACACGGGCTGGTTAAACTTTACTCAGCACAAGAGCCTGTTTCAAGAAATCGAAACTTAAGAAATATACAATATCTTATGCAGCATAATAAGAGCATACATAGTAAAAATTTCTTTCACAATAATTTAATTCTAAATTTTAGTATTAATTTTAATTAATACACTATACACAGTCTCCTATAATTCTTTATAAATAATTGTAAACAATTAATAATAATGGACTTTGAATACCAATATTCCCGGTCAGTAATGATAGTTCCTCATTCATGGGAGAGGAATACACTATTTTTAATTTCTTAATTCAGTATATGTTTGTGGAATTTGAAATCTCCTTTCATCACTAAAATACTCTGTTTAAAGCTGGCCTGCATTTGTCTTGAGTTTTGCTTGTAGCTTTTGTATATAATATTCCGCCTCGGCTTTTACGTTCTGCATGTTTATTAAATGTTTGGTCTGAAGTTTATACGCTTGTTTGAATTCTTTCACTTGGATTTAATTCTCCGTATGATAAAATAATATGCCTTTGTCTAACTTCTTGCGTTTGCCTCATATGAGTTTTAAACTGATCATTTGTTTTTATATTTTAAAATTTTGTTCAATTTTTTAATTATAACTTGTTAAAATTATTTAGATCCTTTTTTTAAGGTAATGTAGAGTTTAAGAAATTATTTTACACAATATGAAAGTAAAATTTACTGGGGATCAAATTTTGTGAAGTGTGATATTTTGAAAAGAGGAGGTTAAAATCATACTCATAATAATTTTAGCAGAATGAATACCTTTATTAATTCTTAACCAAAAAGATAAGACCAAAATCATATTCCTAATAAATATTTTGATAGAATAAATATTTATCAGTGATTAACTCTTAACAAAAACACCAAAAAATGAGACCAAAATCATATTCCTAATAAATATTTTGACAGAGTAAATATTTTTAGTGATTAACTCTTTTAAAAAAACACTAAAAAGATGAGGCCAAAATCATATTCCTAATAAATATTTTAACAGAGTAAATATTTGTGAATGATTAACTCTTAACAAAAAACAATAATTCATACAACTTTCTATCACACTCTCAATACCGACTAATTAAAAAATAATATATAAAACTTTAACAAAATCTCTCCAAAGATATTATATAGATTTTTCTCAACACTCAATTACCAAAAATAAAGTTCGGTCATGTCTTGAGGCACTTCACCAGTTTTGAGAACAATGTCAATTTTGAATTTGCAAAATATTTAAGTTTTGTATGCTTGCATTTAAAAGCAGGGTGTTTTAAAATTGTAAGATTATTTGTCCAAATACCATGATTCACCAGTTTTGAGAAGAATGTCAATAGACTTTGTAAAATAATGCCATAATTCACCAGTTTTGAAAAGAATGTCAATAGACTTTGTAAAATATTTAAGTTTTGTATGCTTACATTTGGAAGTAGGTATTTATCTGTTTTAAAATTGTAAGAGCATTTGTCCAAATATAAAATTGCAAAGAGTATTTGTCCAAATAACATGATTCACCATTTTTGAGAAGAATGTTAATTTAGAATTTGTAAAATATTTAAATTTTGTATGCTTGCATTTGAAGGCATTGTAAGAGTATTTGTCCAAATAACATCAATTTACATTTTTGAGAAGAATTTCAATTTGAGATTTGTAAAATATTGAAATTTTGTATGCTTGCATTTGAAGGCATTGTAAGAGTATTTGTCCAAATAACATCAATTCACATTTTTGAGAAAAATGTCAATTTGGAATTTGTAAAATATTTAAATTTTGTATGCTTACATTTAAAAGCATTATAAGAGTATTTGTCCAAATAACATCAATTTACATCTTAAGAGAACATAAATTTTATTAGTTCTAAGATTTATTACATTCTCACTTAACCCACATAAATGGACTGACAGACAACTCCATTGCAGATGTGTAAGTACAAAGTAGGGTAACATTATTTTGCAATCAGACAACTCCATTGCAGATGTGTAAGTACAAAGTAGGGTAACATTATTTTGTAAATGATTGCATATGACAACTATGAATTTTTCTTTCTGAGGAAAGCAATCCTCTTAAGTAATATTTTATTCTCTTTTTAAAAGTCAAATCATTATTATCATATCACTAGATGTCACAACATACAGTTTTTTCCACCTGATTTCATCCACTACTTGTATTAATCTGGCGGATTGAACTATGCCCCCAACCAATAAATCAGGAGTGGCAGTTTCTACATTTCAATACTTTTTAAAATGTTAATGTTATATAAATCCTTGTCACAAATTTATTTCTGCATCGAGGCCTAAATTATATCTTGTCTGAAGTTCTAAGGTCGTTCTAGAAATATTATAGATCTAGTGAAAGTAGTTGGCCGCTGCAATGGAGAGTGGACTAGAACTAACGAATACAGGTTTCTTTACTTTATTTTACCTTGTTAATTTGTATGCTCATTTTCATAAAACTTGACAATATCTTTTCAAAAAAAGGGTTGAGAAATATTATTTTGTTGCAGGAAATGGGGAAATATATGACTATTCGAGCTCAAAAAAAGGTGAAAATAAGGAAGTGGAGGACCAGTCTCCAATTGAAGAAGTGGCACTGACAGTGCCTACAACGGATGATCCAGAGTTACCTGTGTTAACGTTTCGAGTGTGGATGCTGGGAATTTTAGCGTGCGGGGTAGTGGCATTTTTGAATCAACTTGTTTCCTACAGAGGAAATCCCACCAGCGTTTCATCCGTGGCTGCTCAGATTGTAGTTCTTCCAGCGGGTCGTTTCATGGCAGCCACATTACCCAGGAAAAAGTTTCGTTTTCCTGGATCAAATTGGCATTTTTCACTCAATCCAGGGCCCTTTAATACCAAAGAGCATGTTCTTATTACCATATTTGCAAGCGTAGGAGCCAGTGGAGTTTATGCAGTCTACATTCTCACTATGATGAAGGCCTTCTATAAAAGGAACATGAATCCTGTAGCAGCATGGCTATTGGCACTAACTACACAGGTATAAGCTCTATTACATTGTATCCATGCATTTTGCTAATTTCATAATATTTGGGGAGATAAATTTAGGTAGTTTTTATTTGACCATCAACAGCTGCTGGGCTTTGGATGGGCCGGGGTATTCCGAAAGTTCCTGGTGGAGTCTTCTTACATGTGGTGGCCTGCAACACTTGTCCAAGTTTCACTTTTTAGGTTAGTTTTATATCACTTTTTAGGTTAGTTTTATATATATATTGGGTCCATGAATGCTTTTGATCAGAGCTATGAACCGGTGAAGTCACAACAGGGGACCTCATCTCCTGACATTAACACCTGGTATGAACTCCTGGTTCAAACATGCGAGCTCGTTGGTCCAGCAGAGTTTGAACCCTGGTGGCGAACCATGCCCCTAAAGCTATGTCATTTGATATTTAAATAAAGTAAAAAAATTCTAATAATCTATCAGTTTTCCCTCATAGAAAACTGTTTGAACTCACGAAGGCAAATACAGTTTTCCCATCAAATAATGTTGTTTGAAACCACAAATGGGTTTTCCACTGTAAACAGTGGCACGTTGTTGTGTCCACTGTTTACAATATTTTCTACCCCTGCTTTCGACTGATCCGTTCGATGTCGACTGTTTCAATCCTTCCATTTTTGTCTATGGTCTACTTCTGGTTATCAGTCGATGAAATTTGACAGCCGATCTTTAAGCTTTACCCAAATGGACCATCCATCAAGACTTGAATTTTAGAGTTGTCAGAGGTGCATTTCATTAAAACAAGTAACTGCTGAATTTTAGAGTTGTTTAATTCTCCATTAAATTATGTTGCCCTTAGATTGTGTGAGTGATGAATAGCAATGGCGGTGCAGGGCATTTCATGAAGAAGATAGAAGGGCAAAGCGAGGGATGACAAGGTTCCAGTTCTTCATCATAATGTTAACATGCAGTTTTGCATACTACATAGTACCCGGTTTCTTTTTCCCCTCAATATCCTACATGGCCATAGCCTGCTGGATATGGAAAGGTTCAGTGACAGCACAACAAATAGGGTCAGGCTTTCATGGCCTGGGGATCGGATCCTTTACTTTTGACTGGGCAACAGTTTCAGGATTTTTAGGCAGTCCACTGCCTCTGCCATGGTTTGCCATAGCCAACACTTTGGTTGGTTTCATCGTCGTAGTCTACATAATCTTCCCAATCACATACTGGACAAATGTTTATAATGCCAAAAAATTCCCATTTCTTACTTACAACCTTTTTGCAGACGACGGCCAGCCATATAACACCACCAGAGTGTTGAAGAGCGATTTCACCTTCGATAAAGATGGCTATGATCATTACAGCCAAGTCAACATGGGTGTATTCTTTGCTATCACATATGGTTTAAGCTTTGCAACTCTCGCTGCAACCATCTCCCATGTCTTCCTTTTTCATGGAAAGTAAGCACACACATCTTTTTGGGTATTCCATATTCCATTCCAATCACTGGAAACTAATGTATTCTTAACTTTTTTGAGTTGGGTGTGAAACAAATCCCTGTGCAGGATCATTTGGCAGCAGGCAAAAGAAGCATTAACAGATCAACGAATTGATGTACACACAAGGTTGATGAAGGCTAACTACAAGTCTGTTCCACAGTACTGGTTTTTCATCTTGTTAGCATTGACCATGGCATTAGCACTAGGAGCTTGCGAGGGTTACAACAATGATCTGCAACTACGATATTGGGGACTGTTTCTTGCTTGTGGGATGGCTTTTATATTCACCCTGCCTATTGGTATCATTCAAGCTACTACGGGTCAGGTATTAATACGAAATTTCTCTCTTATGTCTCTACTTAAACATCATCCAATTCAATGGTCAAACAATCAATAGTAATTTTACATCTCATCTATACCAAAAAAAAATGGTAAATATTTGCCCTAATTTTATTGGCCAAAATTGACTTTTGACTGTTGAAGTGGATGATGTTTAAGAATAGGACAAGTTAGCTCTATTGTTTATTATTTTGAAGTCTAAATAAATCACATATTAACTGTTTATTTAATTTTTTGTAGCTTTTTTAAAGATAAAATAGTTTATGATGTTTTGATTTGATTGTAGAAAAGAAACATGATAAACTTGTGTAACACAAGTAGTGCATATACAATCTGATGTAAATTAGGGAATTAATAGAAACCAATATTTAATATGTGATCTTAAATTCAATCGTTCATCTATACAAAAAGAAAAACTCTCTTCCCCCTCAAGCACGTGTAGATATTAATAAACATAAGAACATAGGAAAAAATATAACACCTAAAAAAATTCTACCCGTTAATCTCATCCCAACTATTAGACATGGAAAATATAGCACTTATCCAACATTGAAACCTCTTTCTTCTAAAAGAGTTCAAACTTATTAATCTCTTTATTACATAATGCACCCACAAAACTAAAAGAGGATAGAGACCCAACACACACAATGCTAAAGCATCCAAACATTACAAATTGACTCAATATATAGAGGATTTTACAAGACATTACTAATACAACCCATTTAATATTTTTCATACTTCTAGAAACTTTTTAAACTATCTTGCCCTATCTAGAAACTTACTAAACAAAATATTTACTAGTTTGCCTTCTTTTTCTAATATAGAAAACAATTAATTAATTACAGTGGGATAAATTACACTATTCCAACACTTCCCCTTAATTTCTACCACTAACTACTTCGCATCTACAATGCTCAAATTTTATCTTAAAAATTCAAAATTTTGCCCCCTTTTTCTAAATATAGAAATCAATTAATTAATTACAATGGGATAAATTACATTATTCCAACACCCCCCCTTAATTTGTATGAAGTATCTACAATGCTCAAATTTTGTCTTAAATATTCAAAATTCTCTTTTGCTAATACCTTTATGAATATGTCTACCAACTAGTCTTTAGATCGACAAAACTCTAAATAGATTTGTTTATTGTTTACTAACTCTTTGATGAAATGGTATCTGATATCAATGTGCTTGCTCCTAGATTGTTAAAATATGATTCATTGATAATACAATTGTTGACTTATTATCACAAAATATTAGTGTTCCATTCTCTTAAACATGCATTGAATCTGACAATACTCAATGCATCCAAACTACTTGATATGTTAGTGATGTTGCTGCTACATACTCTACTTCAACTGATGAAATTATTACTATAGGTTTCTTCTTTGATGCCCATGAGACTACACATGATCCATAGTGAAAAACATATCCAAAATTACTTTTCCTATCATCTATGCTACATATATTTAATCATTATCAGTATAGCCAATCAAATCAAAATCATTAGTTGTGGAATATAGTTTTTCATGTCCTATTGTTCTTGCTACATATCTCAATATTTATCTTCTGAAATTGCTAATGAGTTTTTTGGTGACTCCATAAACCTTGAAATTAGACTAACACCATACATTATATCTAGTATTGTGGCTATGAGATACATCAAACTTCTAAAGGGTCTTTTGAACATTGTTGGTTCTACATTAGGTCTATTGTCTTCTTTGCTATGTTTAGTTCTTATTGCAATTGGAGTTGGTGCTGGATTACAATTCAACATCTTGAATCTCCTTAACACATCCTTGGCATACTTATATTGACAAATCAAAAGGCCACTATCTAGTTGATACTTTTAATACCTAGAAAATATCCCATCAATCCTAAATCTGTCATTTGAAAATGCCACTTTCTTAATGTTTCTTTTGAATATGTCTACAAATACATTTCTAGTAAAAGATTAAATCATCAATTTACAAACATATATCAAAATATGGCCTTTCTTGTTAATTTTTCTATATAATGTAGATTCACTACTACTTTTGTTTAATCCATTTCTAATCATGTATAAACCAATTCAAATGACTATACCACACTTTTGGTGTTTGTTTGAAACCATAAAGAGCTTTCTTCAATCTACATACATTGTCCTCATGCCCACACAGTTCATAACCTAGCAGTTGTTGTACATTGACTTTTTCTAGAAAACTATTTAGAAATGTCAATTTTACATCCATCTGGTATACTTTTCACTTATTTTGTGTTGTTATGGTTAGGACAACTCTAATTGTATCAAGTCTTTTTATTGGTGCAAATATCTCATTGTAATCAATTCCATACTATTGTGCAAAACCCTTTTCTACTAACCTTGCTTTATACTTTTCAAATTCACCTTCTACATTGAACTTGGTCTTAGAGACCCATTTGATTCCCATGTATTCTTTACCTTTAGGTAAATCTACTAGCTCCCATGATTCATCCTTTGAGTTGAATTGATTTCTCCATCCATAGCCTTGATCCAATGTTCTTCATTGATTGCTTCCTTAAAATATACAAATCACGACGGAATAAAGTAAAATTTGAATGTAAATATAGATTTGTTTCTCTTTGATCTATCAATACTTCCATCCCATGCTTCTTCTTCCTTTAATTCAACATCTCTACTAATTATTGCCTTCTTGGTAATTGGATTGTACAACTTGTAATCTTGTGATTGCTCATTATAACCAATAAAGATACATTTTTTGCCTCTATCATCTAATTTTCTTCTTGTTTCTTTTGGCACATGTGCATATGCAACACATCCCAAAATCCTCAAGTGAGATACAATGTGATTTTTACCATTCCATGCTTCTTGTGGAATTCTATATTTGACACTCTATGTTGGAAATCTATTGAGAATATACATCATACATGCTACATTTTATATCCAGTATTCATTGGGAAAGTTCTTGGCATTTAACATGCTCTTTGACATATCTATTATTATTTGTTTCTTTCTCTCTATGACATCATTATGCAATGGTGTGTATCTTGTAGTAAACTACTTCTTAATTCCATGATATCTACAAAAATTTAAAAATTCATTTGACTTGTATTCACCACCTTTATTTGGCCTAGGTACCTTGATGTATTGGCCACTTTGTTTTTCAACCACTGCTTTGAAATCCTTTAATATTTCAAAGGATTCAAACTTTTTCTTGAGAAAATAAATCCTTGTTTTCATGTTGAAATTATCAATAAAAGTTAGAAAATAAATATTTTCACCTATTGATGGAGTTTGCATATGGACCACATAAATCAATGAGCATAATCTCTAATGGTGCTCTTGCTTTGTAAGACACTCTTGTTAGAAGAATTTCACTATGTTGTTTTTTCAAAATACAACTCTCAAATGAACTAACTGATTCCTCAATTAGTAGAGATCCTACTTCTTCTACAATACACCTAATCCTTTAAAATGAAGGTGTCCATACCTTATATGCCATAGCCATGTTTCATCTAAATAAGCTACCTTGAAATTTATGTCGGGCTCTCCTTGAACTATCTTTTGAGTTTGACTTTTGACTCGGAGTGGGAACATTCATTTCCTTTTCATCTCAACTTTTGTAATCAACTTGTCACTAGGAAGTCTATCTAGTATGATACACCTAATTATCTTAAAAATTGATCTATAACCTTTCTGTATAAGTTGCCCAATGGTCATGAGATTATGCTTCAATCTAAGTACAACATAAATATCTAGAATATGATTTCTTTCAGCATATTTTGTAAAAACATTAATTACACCTTTACCCATAATAGACAATTGATTATCATTACCCAACTTGACTTCTGACTTCATAAAACCATCTAAACTTGCAAACAAATCTCTATTTCCATTCATATGATTACTATATCCATTGTCTAAAAATCAAATATCACTAGAGATCTCTTGAGCAACATGACATATAGTCAATAATGACTTTGAATTTATTTAAGATACATTTTTAAAAATTGCATTTTGTTTACCCACATCTGCTTAATTTTTTCAATATTGATATGCATAATGACCATATTTCTTGTAGTAATAACATTAAATATTAGATTTATCATACCTTACAGATTTTTGATTGTTGTTGCACCCTCTGGAGCTATGAGAATTGAAATTCTAGTTTACCTTTCTACCTTGATCTGGACTATTCCTTCCATTTGTTTGATTATTATTTCTGCCCTTGACTCTAGACGTTGACCTTCCTCTTCCTCTATCAAATAAAACATGTGATTTGAATGCATTCTCCAAAGAGGAATTATCATTTTTGTTCAGTCTAGATTCATGGGATAACAAAGATCCCATCAACTCATCTATAGATAGTTGTGTTAGATATCTAGAATCTTCAATTGCAACCACAATAACATCAAATTTACTAGGTAGACTTTGAAGAACTTTTTTCTAAAACATTTTGATCAATAATCTCTTATCCATGTGATCTAATTTGACTAACAAAATACATATCCTGACTGAAAAGTTGGTCTACAAACTCTAAATCTTTTAGTTTAAAATTCTCAAAACTTCTCCTAACAGATTGTAGTTTAGCCACTTGCAACCTAATTGTTCCCTGATAAGTAGTTTCTAAGATATCTCATGCCCTCTTAAATGTATTTTCTATTGTAAAACTAGGAAAAATAGACCCATCCATTGATTTTTGAATTAAAAATAGGGATTTTGCATCATTTTTATATTTTCTCTAAGTTCATCTGGTGCAGAAGGAACAAGTTCCTCTACCTCTAAACCCCACTCACACAAGTTATCACAAACAAAAATTCACTGCTAATAAAATAAGATTGCAACAAGCAAAAGAAAATTCTTCTTTATTCATTCATTCTCAAATACATTAAAATGATAAAATAGGACCTTCCTGTTGGCCTCTCATCACTCTCATTTGCATAATGTCTTCTCACTCTCCTTAGACTTTCCTTGGGCATACATAGTCCCAAGTCACCAGCCTTTCTCTCAGACTGAGATTTCTCTTCCTAGTCATGCCCTTTCTCTCCAGTCCTCGACTCCTCAATCCATCTCCAAATCTATAATCTATATTTGCTTATGCCTTTGAATGGATTTTCACATTCTTCATCGATCTCTTCCACTCTCTCTTTTATCAATCATTTCTAACTCCATAACTATCGCGAGCATGAACAATTACAAAATCATGCAACAGTTATGACTTCTATATACCCGTCAATATTCCTTTACTCGAAGATAACTGTAACCATTTAAACTTCCACTATAGATCAACACTCAGCCAATACCACACTCATGCAAGGCATTGATTGAGCCCCACCATGGAGCCTACGGCTTGGCATAATCAAACTTTTCACCATATCAAGGGACATCGAATCACCTCCCACTAAAATGACTAGGTCCCATTGAAGTCCTGTGGCTACATTGACCAATTCCATCAGCTTATTGATGAGACTTCATTTTGAGTCCTGCCGAATTCAACAGGTTCCACCGATATTGGAGAGACATGGGATTATGTCCTAGCGATACAACCACGTCCTGCCGATAAGCTTTCAGTCTAATTTGATACACAGTAAGTTTAATACTCAAAATGCAACTTCAATATGGATTTATGCAAAGAACCTGTGAGATGCATAATCTAAACCAAACTTTGCCAATAAGGTGATATTTTCTCATGGAATGTCGTATCCACTGTCAAGAGAAGCCAACCAAAACAAAATGAAATATTTTTGGGCAATGTAGGATTGCCCGTTCACCTGAGATGCTCCTGCATCAGACACCCTAGGTAAAAAGTTTGTGAGCATGGGCTCACAACGTGGAGTTAAATGGTAAAACCACTCTTTCAGGTTGAATACAACCTACAGTGAACTCCATCACTAAATCAGACAGAATGAATTTCTTCCTCCACCTCTTCCAACACTTACCTGGGACACTTGCCGACCTCCTCCATCAAGTGTGCACTTTATTCCTCCTTCCTCTTGTGGACTCATATCCATTGTAGACCGTCCTCCTCCACCAAAGGCTCACTCTCCACATCCTCACTCCTCTCTTCTCATTCTTCACCTTCGTGGGCTTCAACCCACCGCAGACCAACCACCTCCAGCAAATCTCTCTTGTCACATCCTCTACAACTTCTACCCATAGGTAGGCATCTCTACTCCACTCTACCACATCTGCACATTCCATAATTTTCTCTACCATGCTACTCATCTCATTAGGTACATGCACTTCAAACCCAATATCACAAAACTCATAAACAATAGAGTTTACCTCATACTCCTTCGCCACTCCATCGTCAGCAAGTGTAACGTTCTTCTTTACTCCAACATCATCGGGTGCAATGTTTTTCACTGCTGTACTAAATAATTGTTCAATCTTCTATATCTCTTCACCAAGCAACCCTTGATCTTCCTCAGGTTCCTCATCAAACACTGGACCATCATGAAGCATCAAATCTTCTTCTTTACTAGTCACTTCTCCTTCCAATAATCTTTCGATTCTTCTCATGTCCTCTTTCAATAGGAGATCATCCTCACCAACTTCTCCATCAAACATAGGACTCCCATTGTCTATTTTCTACACCTTTTCATCTTTCTTTTTCTTTTATAGCTGTAACCTCTACACACTCCATGGATGTAAATTGATATACTGCATAGATGCTATCACCTACAAACAAACAATTATCAGAAGAAACATGGGACTCTTCTCTACCCACTTTCTTCTTTGAACAAATCTCCTTTAGGTTTTCATACAACTCTTCCTTTACTTCCTCCAATAACTCTTCACACATCTTCGCAACTCGTTCCTTCCATCTTTGTCTCCATCTCTTCAATATTGGGATTGTCAAAACCCAGCCAATCACAAACCCTCTCTTCCTTTTCCTTATTTTGTAGTTTACATGAATTCGGTGACCTTCTCTCCCTTTCATGATGACCTTTATACAGACAACTTCAAAATTATTTGTGGCCAAAATAAAACCTCCTTGGTGGTTTTTGACTGCCCTATATCACATTTAGTGACTAATCTTATGCATTACTCATGTGGCAACAATTTAGGGTGGCTTCATATTTTGCGTATTCTCCTTTAGCGACACAAAAACCTCTCTCCAAATCGGCTCTTCCTTCTGCTACAAAGAACCTACAATTTCTTCAAACAACCTACTCCATTACCAATTTGAAGGAGGATAGAGGCCAAACACACACAATGCTACAACATCTGAAGTCTCTATTGCTAGATGAAAAACATTACTAAATGTCTCAATATATAGAGAGATTTGCAAGATATTACTAGTACAACACATTTAATATTTTTCCCACTTCTAAAAACTTCGTAAACTATATTGTCTCATCTAGAAACTTACTAAACAAAATATTTACTAGTTTTCCCTCTTTTTCTAAATATATGAAACAATTAATTAATGACAATGGAAGGAATTACATTATTCCAAAAAAAAAAGATAAATAGTCCTATTTTAAAAAGTTTTAGAAAACTAAAACTAACAATTGTTTAAGTGTGGCCCTATAATTTAGTATGTCTCTATACAGTATAAAGTGCTTAATTCAGAGTGTTTAATTCAGTAAATTAGATTAGGGAAATAAACAAGAAAACATAAATTTTTCAAGTTCTATTATTATTATTATTATTTTTCTTTGTTCTACTAATTTCTTATTTTGATGAAGAGGCCCAACATAAAACTTCACATTTTAATTTCCAAGGATTTCTAGTTCAATGAATTCTTTTGTTTGACTGATACACAGCAAATTGGATTGAATGTGATAACGGAGTACGTCATTGGATATATATACCCAGGCAGACCAGTGGCCAACGTGGCATTCAAGACATATGGGTACATTAGTATGGCTCAGGCTCTTTCATTTCTTCAGGACTTTAAGGTGGGGCATTACATGAAAATTCCTCCACGCTCCATGTTTCTAGTTCAGGTTGGTGCCCTAATCCTTGTCATTTGTACAACCTTTTTAAACTCATAATATATAGAAAATTGAAAACCAACCGGACATGTCTGAAAAAAACATCAGAAAATAATGCATATTTTTATTTACTGTGACTGAAATGCAAAAAGTATAGGTACAGTGGCTTTTTTAAGGTTCTCTACATAGAGGCTCTTTTCTATTTCTAAAAAAACTCTTAATTAACTTGTTAATAAATGTATTAAACAATATAGAAATAGAATATTTTAGTTTTTCTTTGTTTAAGTTTAAGTTTGCTGTTCCTTTTATACTATTATAGTATATTAATATAGAAACTAGTATTATTTTTTATTTACATTATAAAAATATTTTAATTTATTTTTATTAAATATTTTTTTGTTTTACATTAGAAAATAAAAATTTTAAATTTTTTTAAGAAATGTTTTGGATTTTCACTTTTTGGATTGAACATATATTTTAAATAGAACAATACAAAGGAAAGGTCTATATCAATATATACCTGTGTACAATTTTGATATCTAATAGAGATATGTATTTAGAAAATGGGGATGCTAAATGATTTATATTTACATATTGAATTTACAGGTGGTGGGTACTTTAGTTGCAACCTTTGTATACTTTGGAACAGCTTGGTGGTTACTAGATTCAATAGAAAACATTTGCCATCCAGACCTACTGCCTCCAGGGAGTCCATGGACATGTCCTGGTTATGATGTTTTCTACAATGCATCTATTATATGGGGATTAGTTGGTCCACAAAGGATGTTTGGCAACCTTGGTTTGTATGGAAAGCAAAATTGGTTCTTCTTGGTTGGTCTACTTGCACCTATACCTGTTTGGTTTTTTTCAAAGTTGTTCCCCAAAATAAAATGGATCCCATATATAAACATGCCTCTTATTTTAAGCGGTTCAGGTGCCATGCCAGCTGCAAAATCAGTAAACTATCTTTCTTGGTTCACAGTGGGATTTGTGTTCAACTTCATAATTTTTAGAAGGCATAAACAATGGTGGAGTAGGTATAACTACATCATATCAGCGGCATTGGATACAGGAGTGGCATTTATGGCTTTTGCTATTTATTTTGCATTTCAGTCAACAACAAAAAACAAAAGTGTGGTATGGTGGGGTGAACCACTGAATGATCATTGTGATCTTGGAAAATGCCCAACTGCCTCTGATGTCTATGTGGAAGGCTGTCCACACTTCCATTAAATCAAATACTAATGGTTAACTATTTAATGCAAGATGCACTTTGAACAATTTATTATATTAGTGTGGCTTCACATGTCTTGTCCTTCGTATAGCTCAATTGTAAGTTATTTGTATAGTTTTTCAATTTATATTGGCTTAATTATCTTTTGGTTATATGTATGCTTCTATCAATGATAATTATAAATTTAAATATACATTGTAAAGTTATATTGATTAAAAAATTATTTAATTTATTTTTTAAGGAATAAGTATCTTATATTACTTTGTATAAAGATTTATATTTACGCTGAGAGGCGAAGCCTAGAGGCATTATACAGCCACAGTACGATTGCAAGTTTTATTTTACCAATTTAAATTGACGGTTTGTTGGCTGTCAAATGATAAATAGATTAATCTTAAATGGTAAATGGATTAAAATTACGGGCAGTTGCAAGACAGTAGTGGCATGTTGATGTGGGTAGTTAGGAAAGCGGCCGGCATCACTGAGGCCCTGATAACAAATTTGCGCAGGATTATTCGGGCACAAACAGGATTTTTATCTTCCATCTTCTGTGTTAACAGATCCAAAATCTATCTATGGTCATCCCCATGCAATCCTTGCAACAAAATTTCCCATCTGTTTAAACCAACTGTCAAAATCAGCACCAAATCAACTCTTCCCCGAGTGAAACGCAAGGAAAACAAATTGCATTGTTTCATCTGGGTTTAGGTCTTCTGTGTGTCCTTTTTTTTTTTAATTTCTTTGTTCTGTTCTGTGAGTTGTTCATAATCATGGAGGTGGGTTCTCGTGTAAATCATGCCGTGGTGAAGAAATTGTGGAATATGGTAAGGGCAGCATTTATGATGCTGAGGAAAGAAATTGTTTTGAAGAGGAAAATGGTGTTGGACATGCATATGATGAAAAGGGGAAAAATGCTTGGAAAATCTCTGGGGAGCTTGATGTTTCAGCATTATCATGGAAAGAGCCGCCATTACAGCACTGGATTTGGGGTTAAAGAATGAGTTTTCCTGCAGTAATAGCCCTGCTCCTCCTCCTCTTTCCTTTCACATTGGGGAAAAAAGGCACCATTTTTTTCCTTCTATTCCTTGGAGTCAACCGCATGCTACTGATGAAGATGACTCCTATTCAAACGCCATTGTTGTTTCTCAGTGAATATTTCACTAAGAATGGCATGGATCTTTCAGATTTTGTGGAGGTAGTAATTTCAGCTGCGGCGAAGAAGAACATGTTGACAGAGAAGCAGAAGAGTTTATTTCAAGATTCTACCACCAGATGAGATTGCAACGGCAAAGTTTCCTTTGTACAATACGATGAAATGCTTGCCAAGGGTGCCCAATAAAGATGTCTTGAAACCTTTGTTTTTTTTCATTTCCTTTATTTCGTCTAGTGTGTAAGACAAATATGTGGTGTAAATTCTCAACGGATTTGGCAATTGGCGATGAATCCGAAGATGTGTTTTTTTCCTATAGATTTTAGCAGATTCCTTGTAGAGTACAAAGTAGATTATTTATTCTTTGGGTGTGTGAGCTACTGTAGAATACTTCTGTGTCGTTATTATACAGAGGGAAAACTTTTTCTCCAGAGAAAAGAAGTTTTGTAGCAAGGGATAATACCCAATGTATAGGTGGTTGTTGGGAAAAATCAATTTTTAATTAGGGTTAGAAATAATTCAAATTTTAATTGTTTTGATTATAATTATGATTAAAATTAAGATTAGAGTTAGAATTAAAATTATGATTAAACTTAGGGTTAGGGTTACTTTTAGAGTTGGGATTGGGCTTAGAATCAGGGTTACCGTTAGGATTTGAATTTGGAGTAAGGTTAGAGTTACAACTATGGTTAGGGTTACGTTTAGCATTAAAGTTGGGATTAGAATTAGCGTTACAATTAGGGTTGGTATTAAAGTTAGAATAGAATTAAGGTTAGAATTACGGTTGGTATTAAAGTTAGAATTAGGATTTAAATCAGGATGGGTGTTAAGTTTAGTATTATAGTTAGGATTAGAATTACAATCTTTGTTAGGATTTGAGTTATGATTAGCGTTGGTTATTACAATTAGGGCTACATTTAGAATTAGGATTACAATTAGGATTACTATTATAGGGTTAGGATCAATGTTTCAAATAAAATAAGGATAAGAATAATAATAATAATTATACTTAGGGTTAGGGTTAGAATTAATCTAGGGTAAGTTAGAATTAGACTTACAATTAGAACTAGAATTAATCTAGGGTAAGAATTAGGGTTAGAGTTAGGGTTATAATTATGGTTGGGATTAAAATTAGTGTTATGATTGTAAGTAGGGTTAGGGTTAGAATTAGATTTAGGGTGAAGGTTATCTTTAGGGTTAAGGTAATTATTATAATTAGGATTATTGTTATACTTAAAATCAAGGTTATAGTTAGAGTACAATCAAGGTTATGATTAGAATTAGGATTAAAATTAGAAGTAGGATTAAAATTAGGGTTGGTGTTAAGCTTAGAGTTAGGGTTAGGGTTAGAATTAGAATTAGTGTTACTATTAGGGTTAGTGTTAGGGTTTCAATTATAATTACAATAAGGATTAAAATTAGGGTTAGGGATATAATAAGGATTAGGTTTACCATTAGGATTAAAATTAAGGTTAGGGCTAAAATTATAGTGATTAGAATTATATTTAGGGTTAGAATCATGGTTAGAATTAGGTTTAGGTTTAAGGTTAGAATTAGGGTTAGGTTTACAATTCATGTTAGGTTTACAATTAGGTTTAGAATTAGGGTTTCAACTAACCCTAATTCAAACCTTAATTGCTTTGATTATAATCATGATTAAAATTAAGATTAGAGTTAGAATTAGAATTATGATTAAAATTAGGGTTAGGGTTACTTTTAGAGTTAGGATTGGGCTTAGAATTAGGGTTAGGGTTAGGGTTTGAATTTGGGGTAAGGTTAGAGTTAGGATTATGTTTAGAATTAAGTTGGGATTAGAATTAGGGTTGGTATTAAAGTTAGAATTAGGATTAAAATAAGGATGGGTGTTAAGCTTAGTATTATAGTTAAGATTAGAATTACAATCTTTGTTAGGATTTGAATAACTATCATTGTTAGGATTTGAAATATAGAATTAGTGTTACTATTGGCGTTAGGGTTAGTGTCAGGGTTAGGGTAAACTTAAAATTAGTGTTACGATTACAAGTAGGGTTAGGGTTAGAAATAGATTTAGGGTGAAGGTTATATTTAGGGTTAAGGTAATGATTTAAAATATAAAATAATTATTATAATTTAAATTAATTACTCTGATTTAAAACATGAAAGTATTTGACATAAAATAATAAACATTTATAATAAAATAATAATAATATAAATACATTATTATAATGTTTACTAAAATTATACTACATAATTATGATTTAAAATTATTAAAGTATACAATAATTACAATTATACTTTAAATTAAATTTATTAAAAGAGGCCTCTAGATAGATCAATCTGGACATACTTTAGATATAATTTTTAAATATAGCTATATTAGTATAGCTATACAATAAAAATCTTGGGTAAAAAAAGCCTTCCCTTAAGGTTAAAAAAAAATCTTTAAATACTATAATATTTCAACTAGTAACTAACTTTCTTACACATTTATTTGAGTTCCATTAGGTTGGATAGATTAAACGAATTGCAAAGGGAATTAAGCTTTTTGTCTTTTTAAGATTCATTTTTAATTTATTTTTTTTTATATATAGCATGTGGTTAATTTGTAAGTAGAAGTTAAAATATGAAATAATTTAAAGATTTTTATTTTATTATTTTAAGGGAAAAATAATTTAGAAAAGTTTGTACTTATTATATTTTGATTATTTTACAAAGTTATTTTTTTTTAATATAGCATGTTGTTAATTTGTGAGTAGAAGTTAAAATATGAAATAATTTAGAGATTTTTATTTTATTATTTTAAGGGAAAAGACATTTAGAAAAGTTTGCACTTATTATATTATGAGAAGGTAATTTTATTTATGTATATAGTTAGATTTAATTTTTCCAAAAATAGTACTTTATTTACAATAAAAAAGGGTTTGAGTTTTAAATTTGTAGAGTGGAGGATGAAGGATGATAATTTATGTTTGCATTGTTTTTTAATTTAAAAAGTAGCTAATTTTTTAAAGAAATTTTTGGGTTTTATTAAATTAGATGGTTAAAAGCATTGCAAATTGATTTTTATAATCTTTAATTTTTTCTTTAATTATTTCCTTTTATTTAAAATGTGGTTGGCTTATTATTAGAGGTTTTGAAGATATTTTTATAATTTGATGGTAGAAAAAATTAGTAAAATTTATAGTTAGATCTAGTTTGGTTGTGCTTTTGAGAAATGTAAATTCATTTGTATATTGTTAGATTTAGTTTTTTTATAGATAAACTACAACCATGGGGTCTTTCCCATATATATAGAACTAAAAATTATATTTTTTACATAAACCAGACCATACAAAGAGAGGCCACAAAAACTAAGGTAAATACACAAAAGCCCTAGAACATCTACTGTAAAGAAAACCCTTAAATATTATGATAACCCTATTCTATGATTACTTGAATAATTAAACCATCCTTTCCTATAGCCATTGTAGACCTTAATCCTCTACTTCATCCTTTGAGCTATTTGAAATGAGAGAGCTAATCCAAGGTATGTCCTTTGTGTTACCATAATCTCCATTGCTTGTTTCATAAATTCAGTTCCCCTGGGCACCTTCTTTCTCCTATGAGCTTCCTTTTGCATCTAGTTGGTGATAATGAATTCCTTTTGCATCTAGTTGGTGATAATGAATGGACACCATTGCACTTATTTCTTTGGGTATTGGAATACCCATGCCATAGTTATCCATGGCCAACGTTTCCTCCAAAACCCCTAGAAATTGGATTTTTATAAGAGAGGAAGCCATAATCTTGATCATTTCTTTAGCCTCCCCAAGGTCCAATAAAATAGCCATGAACATTGAAGATAGATCCATATTCACTCTATATTTGTTCTCAAATGCTAATTCATCCATTAAAATCCACTAGATAGCATAAATCAAAAGACCGCTCTGGGTCTTGAACACACACTTCAACCTTAAATTTTTCATAACCTTTCCCACAAAGGACATTTTTCTATACCCACACACAAACCTAATAGAAGTATCCATATTAAAAATCCAATTCTTACAGAGAATAAGTCTAGGATCCATAAAACTAAATGGGCTTAAAATGTCATCATTTCCATGTTAGCACAAAAACTATCTCTATCCCATGATTTCAATTTAACATGGTGAAAGAGTAATGAATAATGAATGAACATATCCACTCGAGCTAGGAGAAATCTCAAACTATCTTGAAACTAGATTCTTTGCCTTTATTATTAATTATTGTCCTTTCCCTTGGAGCCTTTGATAAGTCTTTTTAGAGAAGGCCATGAATCTACCACCATTTCTAGAATCAACTCCTCCTTTCTATCGATTGTCAAGTTGGCAAGAATGTCTACCTCCACATTGATCTTCCTATACACATGGTTAATTATGTATTCATACAACACATTAAGTAGAATGAGTGCATTTGAGAGAAGATTATTGATCTTCCAAAAATAGGAGGATTTAGATCTAATAGCATTAACTATTATAGTTGAGTCCCCTTAAATCTCTATCTTTTTTAGCCTTTTTTTTGTATAATTGCAATCCAAGAATGATAGTCTACATTTTGATCTCATTATTCATTGTAGTTTTAAGCCTTCTAGATGCCACACATACCAAAGCCCCCTTCAAGTCCCTAAAAATACACCCAATGCTTGACTTCCCTCGATTTCCCTTCAAGGTGTCATCAAAATTCAATTTGTGCCACCAATGTGGAGGACCCCTCCATTTGACTTCTTTTCTCCTTTATTGGGAATTATTTGTTGGGTCTCCATTAATAGGTGATTGTTAGATTTAGTTTTTTCTAATTAATACTAGGAGTTTACTTACAATAAAAGAAGGGTTTGAGGTTTAAATTCCTATATGGGTTATAGGAATAAAAATATTGGGTTCAAGGCTATGAAAAAATTATATTGTTAATATAATTTCTTATAAATATTTTTTTTATATAAAATTATATGTGAATTTAGTACATTTATTTTTCTTTAGTTAATAATAATGCATTTTAATAATGTTATTTTTTCTTCATCTAAACTTACATATTTTTATTCTTCATTTGCATAATAATTAAGTAGAAAATCCACTCTTGTTATTGTAAATTCTAATTCTACTAATTAAAAGGGTATTGATTTATTACAAAATTTGTTTAAAAATATATTTATCTTATACTTTTAACACAAAGTGGAAAGGTTCTACATGGAATTGCAATGTGTTGAATAATTAATCATGTTTTTAATTATAAGAAATATATTTAGGTTTTACATGTTCGTAACTAATTTATGTCTTAATGTAGATTTCCAACTAATTAAGTTTTGTTTGTTTTAAGCTCCACCTATAGCTAAAACTAGTCTACATAAAAGAGAAATTAGATGGATATAAACTATGTGTCCTTAGAGAGTTTGTTGTTATATTTGATTTCATTTCTATATAATAGAATTACATGTTTCTCTTTATGGAAACATTCTTTATAATGTTATTGTCTAGATCATTTTGTAGATTTTTTTCTTGATAAATGAGGGAAATGGGTGCCTCTCCCTTATATCAACTTTGAATATATTTAAAAATATTATATCCTCACAAGTGCTTGTTTCTAATCAAACACAAGACTTAAGAAAATCATGATACCTTAGCCTAACTAAAAAAGAGGATAAGACTTCTTATTAAAACAATCTTATGAATCCTCACTAGAAACAAAGTAGGAGAAAAACCTTTAACAAATAGAAAATATTTCAACTGTATTCACCACCTCTTTCTGAAAAGAAGCAAGGTAAGCAGAAACAACTTCCTACACCAATCTAATGAGGGAAAGTAGTGCAAATTTTTCTTAGATATTTATAGTTACAGTTATGTTTCACATTAATAGAGAGACTAACACACATTCACAAGCAAGTATAAATGCAATGACACAAGATATACATGGGGAAAACCCTTTCGGGTGAAAAATCCCACACTCCAAAACCTACACAATGTATTATCAAATTTGAAGGAGATTACAACACACTTGCAATGCAAGTTCTTCCAGTAGTTGTCACAATGTCAAATCTAGAGTAATTCCAACAACATAACGATACCTACAAATGAACCATACAACTCCAACTCCAAGCACCTGTATATATAGAGAAGTAGTATGAATGGAGGTAGCTTCTAGAGTAAGTCACATATGAAACTCGTCCAAATCCATGTGGTCCAATTTCCAAGGCCATAAAACATGCGTATGACACTTGTAAGAGATTCTCTTTCATCCCTTACAAACCCCCAACTTGGGCACCCCAAATTTGCCTAATTAAGGTATGGTAGATGCTCTTACAATGTCATAAAATCTGTCATATATGTTAACTCTTACAGCTATATGAGAATCTATCATAGCTGACTATTAATAGCAGATTCTCTTACAACCTCTCATAGTCAAACTTGGGAGCCTACTTTCTCCATGCACAATGCTTTTTGACACTTGTCTTCACCTGTCATAGGATCTTCTATTTCTGGCTCTTACATGTCATAGATTCTATCATAGGAATATATCATAACTCTTACACGTCATAAACCTCTTAGAACACCCAAAAGATGCTGACACATGGCAAAAACCTTCTACCACAAAGTGGGATTCCTCTTTCCTCATATGAGGACAAAAATACACTTAGTCACCTTCCATGTAGGATGACACATCACCATGCCACCTCCCACAAAGTGACAAAATAAGATTTGCATACAAATTAAAATAATAGGCAAAAATAAATATACAATTAAATAATAAATGCTAGGAACTTGCAATGGTTGAGACACCTTAATTTCCAACATTCTCCCACTTGTCGAACACCTTTCACTTGAGCCAATAGGATGACAAGATTTAACTTCTAGGGGCTAAGATGGCATGCTGCCATGAGGTCCTAACACTTTAGTTGAAAAATATTAGTTTATCGACTGGGGTAGTGTTTGAGGCTGTATGCAATAGGGAGTCTTGTCTGGATATCTCATCTAGAAACAATTTCCTAATTCCTTTTAAAAGACTTAAACAACATATCAAACTAGAAAGCATTTGGATTCTATCCTAGAAAGCATTTGAACTCTATACTAGAAAGCATATAAATTTTATACCAGAAAGCATATAACCTCTATACTCAAAAGTATATAAACTCTATACTAGAAATTCATACATGCAAACTTTACTATGATCTTGAATAGTGACAAATCCTATAACTGCACACACATTCTAACTTTCAACTAACAGTAAGCAACAGTTTAAACTAAAACAGATGCTCCAGAAATATTTAAACAAACAGATTTCTAAGAACAAATGTCTTAAACAACACACCCTACAGGCTCACAATAGAAAACAAAACATAAAATAACTCTAGCTAAAATGAAACATCCATAGAAATAGAAATACTTATCTACTCTACAATCCCGTGAGTGGCCAGCTCTTGGGAGAAATTTGTCTTTTAACTTAGATCACATTCAATTGTTTCCACAACAACATGGTAACTCCATTCACATCTTCATAACTCAAAAGGAAATACTCAGAATAACACTATTTACATTCATGAAAATATTGCAAAACATAACTCTCTAGTTATTTACCAAAAAGAAATATATTGATATTCATTTTTTTCACATCTTATGATATATATCCATGTTTTGAGAAACTAACTAAAACTGAACTATTATGAAATCATATATTCTAGATAGCGGTAAAATTCCATTAAAAAAGTCTTATAACCTAAAAATAGAATTTCAACTAATGATGTCTTTAAAACATATAAAAGGCTCTGAGTGGAGCCATAATGTATGAGATAACCAACAGAAATGAACAGAATTAAAAGAAACTCTTCAATCAATGCACGCCTAAAATTTCGAGTGCCCTCAACTTCTGGCACACTTGACCTCAACTACTTGAAGTCCACTCCTCTTATAGGCCAGCATTAATCCTGCACAATTACTCAACTCTACATACCATTTTATCAACATTTAATAGCTAATTCCAATCAATTTAGGAAAAAAAGATTTGTGCAACATTTCATTAAAAATAGATAAATATTTCTTATAAAAACAAACAAATTGGCAAGACTAGGGTGATTGGGAAATGCAAAAGGGTTTTTTTTTATCAAAGGAATGAGGTTGTTTATACCTCATCATCCTCCCCTTCTTAGCCTTAAGCAGTTCCTCCTGCTCTCTGATGAATCCTCTACCTCTCTGCATCTCTTTTCCTATTTAACTCACCAAATTTTGAACTCAAGTCATAAATTTCCTCTGCCTCCTCATCAATATGGTCAGGATATTTCATAAAGCCTTTGTTCAGTTTGATTCTCATTCGCCATGTATGCAAGTCTCTAGGATCCTGCTCTGCAACCACTGAGACTGCAGGGGGTGGTTGTAATAGTAGTGGAGGTCTGTAATGCATCCCTATCCACTTAGTTTTGAGCTATTGTAGTATCTCTATGAATGCCTCAGCGCTTTTGTATGGCCATCTAAGGTTGGTATGGGAAATGATTTC